>OY776277.1:52500-665000 GCA_963675445.1 Linnaemya vulpina | reverse complement strand
CTTAATATATATCTTCCTTAAATTTCTTTAATCAGCCATTATTAATATTGGTTTTATTTACTTAAACTTCAAGACATTTCTTTAAACTTATATAATAATAAAGCGTTGTAAAAAGAAATAATTAAACATGTGCTTTTTTATTTGTGGATTCAACTGGTCTCGATGCATGCTACTTTCTGTTTGTAATTAGTAATTTGTACTTAAATCATTGACTTCCTTGAATTTTTTAATTAAATTTTCGAACTGTAAGATTTTATTTTTATGTTCCAATCCAAGTGTTTTTCAATTCAATTAAAAATCTTGAGGATAATATGAAATTTATTTGTTGGGTGGTTAAACGATGTATATATGCATTTCATTGGAGCTTTTTACCAAATCGTCAGTAGACTTCAACCACAGTTTTGAAAAGTTTCAAACTTCTCAACTTATTAAAAGACTTTTATAAACCATCTGAGAATTATGTTAATAAATTAACTATAAAAATTCACAAATGATTTCAAAAAATCACATTATAATAAGTGTAGTAGGCTGTGAAACTTATACAAACCAAGACCCAACAAACAACTTTTATTCGATATGAATCTATTTTATTTTTCTACCACCCAACAGTATGTCAAATAGTTCATTTATTAACAATCTTGAGGATATGTATGTATATTAAAAAATCTTTTGAAACTAAGCACAAATAGAAAAATATTTCTAAAATGTTCTTTTGATTTTTAACCTCTTTTCGAATATTTCTGCACGCCTTACGCGTTTTGGTCAACGTATGGTGCGTGGCAACAATGGTAGAAAAAATCTGCAAGCATTGTAATGAAACATACCTAAAATTTCCTAGATGATGGTGGGGTACATATTTAAGCGCTGAAGAATATTAATTAACATGTTAATGTGTTAACAAATTTACTCTGGTGCTTCATTCAACAGCTAACGTTTTTAATCATAACCCTCCTTTCCGTTGCAGTTATTTTAAAAGATGTCTCCTACAACATAATGTGCGAACTTTTGGAATTTATGTATCAAGGTGTTGTGAATGTTAAACATACAGAATTACAGACGTTCATGAAAATTGGGCAGCTTTTACAAATTAAAGGCCTCGCTACAAATTCGTCATCCTCAGCAGCTTCAACTACTTCAGAGAAATCAGTAACCAAGCCTAAAAGAAATGAGAGAGATGATGAAACAACTGTAAAATCATCAACGTATGCTGCAGTCGAAGCAACAAGTAATGAAGAAAATGTTAATGCTACTAGTGAAAAAGCAACAGAGAATAATAGTAATCCGAATACACCACAGAGATTGCAATCACCTGTGTTATCTCCATCAGCATCACCCATGGATAACAACTCTTTAAAGTCGTCAACAAGCAACCAAGCAAGCAAATTAATTGATTTGCAACAACCCACACATGGAAGTAGTGGATCTTCTGGACTTAAACGTCACTCAGATTACGTTTCTGATTCTCTATCGATATATTCCCGCAGTAAACATAGGCGATCTATAACTTCCACTGATCATAGCAATGACAACAATGACGGGCCTGATAGCGGAAGCGTTTCTGGTGCAATAGAACAAATGAACACAGACGATTTCTTTTTGCCACACATTTCTCTAGTAGAATCGCGTTATGATTTTAATAATATTAAACGAGAAAACTCAGAACATCATCAAAATACGGGCTTGTCATCTGCAGCGGCTGTTGCAGCTGCTTCAGCCTCTCTTCGCAATACTTTTAATAGTGCAGCATTTGGGTTAGACTATACTTTTTACAAGAATAATAACACTTCGTCACAATCCAGCCAGGAATATCCAAATGATTTACATATGTCGAATGAATATTCGAAAACCTTTGCTAATCACATGGACATACCACCAAGTAAGTTGACTAAAAACAATCACATAGGGTTTATTATAAATAAATTCACTTCCTACATACAGACTTTTAAAATTATTTTAAATGCACGCTATTATATTTTGGTTTGGGTTCCATTCTTCATTTAAAATATTAAGTTGCTTTTCATTTCTTAATAATTAATATCCATTCGATGCAACATATTTATAAAAATACAACAACAATAATTATTTAACACTGGTATTATCATCGATGCTCCCGCTCATTGTTTTGAAAATGATATGTCTATTAAAACTAAATTTTCGAATATTTTGATTTTCAATAAAATTTGATTAGTGATTCCACTCAGCAAGCCTTAAGTTATTACAGAATCTTCCGCTGTGATATACATACATATATATGTGTATGTATATTTTTTTCAATATCGTTTATTATATAATATCTATATATGATAAAAAAAAACGTAAAATATTTGTGTTTACAAGTGTAACTAGTCTTGAAATTTGCACAAATTCAAATCTGTTAAAACATTTTACAATAACAATATTTACTATATATCCTCCAAAAAGCTGGTGTATCAACAATTTCCAGAGTTCAATTCAATTCCTCGATAAACTAAACCATTTTTCAGAATTAAATCAATATTATTACGGACTTAAAAACTAGTCTATTCCGAAAATTGTTTTCGTTGTTTCACGAATTAAAATACGAAAGGAGTTCCGTTTGCAAACGGAATTAAACTGTGATATGTTGCATATAACGTAAATATAAAACTGCAACTCTAAATGAAAAATATACTGTTTTTTGACATATTTATGAATACTTGGTCACATGCATACTGACCAAAGGGTTAAAAACTATTTTGATTGCGATTAGAGTTAAAAGCTTAAGAAAATTAATTTTCTGAAAATTTTGCGACGTTTTAGGATAAATGTGAGAATATTTTTGGACATAAATATAATCAAACACTAGTAAAATTTTTGGGAATTGAGTTGATATGTATGATATGTATAGTATGTACAAATTTTACAAAAACAATAATCCTCCCGTTGAAGTAAAGCGAAAACTTTTTTTTTGTAAATGTTAAGTGACATGAAAAAAGCACTGTCCAGTCAATCATAAGCACACTTCTTACGGGGCTACGCAGAATTGTATGTACATATTCACACATGTATGCAAGCATGTACAACATATGTATGTATAGATGATTATAAATATTCTCTAACACAGTTGAATTTAGCTAATATAATAATGTACAAATTGGTCTTATATAACATTCTGTGATCGCACCGAAGCTTAAAGCTCAAATTTTTTTGTTACTGCCTATTCGGCGATGTCACCAGATAATTAAGAATTTCCAAACATTCGGCATATACAAAAACCCGGTTTTCAAATAATTTGAAAAAAGCTAATTTGTAGAAACAATGTAGGTTTCGGTTTTGCCTAAGATATAATATTGTTTTACTAAAACAAGTAAAACGAAGTTCATATTAGACTTTTAAAATTTCTTAAAATATCTCAAATTTACATATTTATTTATATGGAAGGAGAAGAGTTATTTAGTATATGTATGTACATAGTTCTAAGTTACGCTAATGGGTACTTGCATATTTGTAAATAATATCTTAAGAAGAAAAGGCAATTTAAATAAGATGAAGACATACGATTACTTAATTTATTTTTTAAAAAGGAATAAAATGAGTAGAGCAAAATTTGAAATACTAGAATCAGACAATTCACAGCATTTAATTTTTAGCACCATTTTGTGTAATTTCTAAGATGGATCTTTAGAAGAGAATACTTAACAATTTTCTGCTTTTCTACGTTGAAATTTCGCCAAACTTAAAAACTCATTGCTCATATATTACTAAAATTTATTGAATTCTTATACATATATGTGGGAAACTGGTTTGATATACCCAGAATATTACAGAAAATCCAGTTTTAGAACAGTTCGAAAATCGGATTGATAACCCTACTATTGTTCGATGGTGCAAATAACATTTAAAACAGAAATAAATTGGAAATATTTATTTTCGTTTCTAATGTTATTTCTTCAATAGAACGATTTCGACATCGCCAAGAAACCCCTATCTCTTGTGTTTCCAAGAAAGTCAATATTTAGACAAAGTTTCAACTTTATACAGTTCCCTATTTAAAATTCCGTATCTGTATATATTTCATAGCCCCAAACTATATACATGCACATACATATATGTACGGTTCGCAACATTCTGATTTCCAGAACGAAGTTGTAAAGCCTAATTGAAATTGCATGTAAAAGCAACTTTTATTGCTTTGATTGTTTAAAATATTTTTTTTATTTTATCTTATTCATTAAAGTAATATGTCTGAGCTCTTAATAAAAATCATAAAGTATTTCATGATTTTAAGAAGGGCTAAATAACATGGCAATTAAAATCGCGATTTCTTAAAAACTGCAAATGATAATCAATATCTTATTTGATTTGGGTTCACCGTACTTTTGAATATTGGTGAAGATATAACACAAAAGTTATTCCATTTGTAAAAGATTTTATTTAGAAAAGATTTTTTTTGTAATCGAAGTAACATTCGTAAATCTTTTTGATGATTTGCAACGAGGAAAAATCTTAGAAATTCAAAAACCTATTGAATGGCCACTAGCTATAGCATGAACTCCCTACTTCTTATACGTACACACATACCTTTATTTAGCCCTGTTCTGAATTTTACTCTGAATGAAAACAACAATATGAAGTTGTCTTGAAATTGTTGCTGCAATTATGTTTCACAAGCAAATAGACACCAGGGTGTTGTGAAATCTTTTCTAATAATATCTGAAACTCCACAAAAATAGCAATTCTTCCTTATTTATAGGGTTTAACATTTCAAACATGGTAAAAAATTTTTCTGGACCCATACGTTTATATTTATGTATGTATGTATGTACATACATACGTATGTTTCTCTAAATATACTCAACTAAAAATTAAAAGTTTTCAATAGAATCTGCTCAGTTTTATTTCTAATACTACTCTATATCACAGCAAACGATATATAATTTATTTTTTGTAATGGTTATCATTTAAAAATCTGAGTTAACTTTCTTTAGAAAAACAAGTGCGATCGATATATATGCCATATATCAGTTTTTCATGCGAAGTACTACGTAGATCATTAAGATTTATAAAATAACAGTTGTTCACTTTATCGCAAGTATGTATATATGTATGTATGTATGTATGTTATTAGCGGTATTGCGGCAAATGCGATAAATTTTCATGCTTAACTGTAACTGAATGAATACCAAATTTTTTATTATAATCTAAAAGAATTTTATTTAAACGTAGTTCTTTTTTTATTATTATTTCTATTTTATTAAATGATTTAACTTCAGTTCAAATTATGTATAGAAGAATATTAAAACGCACTATAAAATAAATTTCCTTTTGTAAATAACAAGCAAAACTATCTATAACAAATAAAATGAAGTAAACAATAAATATTTTCTAATGCTTATATTTTGTGGATTTATTTTTACTATAAATAAATGATGTGATTGATCAGACTGTCCAAATGTTGTGATGCTCAGTTCAACATCTTTATTGCATGGAAATTGTGTATTTAATCGAAATAATACGGTGGCAACTCAGCAAGGTATGAAAACTTATTGGTTGTGCAAATCTTATCGCATAAGCATGTGCCGAGCACGTTGTATAACACATCAAGGCAAAATAATATCAGCCACTGGAGTTCACAACCATACTCCTCATATGCGTGGAAATAATACAATTGGCAGCAGTGCTGGATCAAATAGTGGAGGCGTTTCGGCTTCAGTTAGTAACAACACTATTCCAACGACCTCATCTCAAACGGGAAATAGTTCCGGTATTGGCATACCAGCTCCATCAACCAATTCCGGTGTGCAGGGCTCAAGATTTTCACAAAGCAATAGTTCAAATGGTAATAATAACCCAAATTATCATGATCAACATGTTGGAACTCCTGTACTGCCGCCTTCAACATTTGTTGCTAATCCGCATATACAATCGGCAAATATAAGTAATAACAACGTCGTTCAACCGCCGCATTTATTTCTACAATCGATGCCGAACCTTTTAGTGCAACACTATCCAAGTAGTCAGTCAGCACACGTAATGCAACAACCTTCATTCCCACCACAAAATCATGGCATTTTGCATAATTACGAAATGAATCCAACAATACAACCTTCCCCTTCGAATGAACAATCTAGAAACACAAACTCCTCCTTCGATCCAAATGAAAAATCTCTCGATAGACTCAACAAAGGTCACGAAGAACATAATATGCCTGTACTTAATGCCGCTGCAATATCCCCTGCTGGCCATATAACACATGCAAACGAAATGGGTGAAAAAATGTCTCCACCAGAACATCATCAAGTACAAGTGATAGACTCTATTACAATATCTCCAGGAAACAGTCACAATTTTAAAATGGAGTCAATGTAAGATCTAATAAATTATGCTTTGCCCTACGTAGGATATCATAGATTTAAATATGTCTAAAGTTTTTATTGTAAGGAATCTTCTTAATATTGTGTAGATGTACTTAACCGTTATGCTAATTAAATAAATACTATTTTTATCTGTTTCGTACATGCATTTTCCAACAATTTATTAATCATAAGACGAATTGGAAAAATTATCACTGGCCTTGCATAATACCAGCTTTGATTAACTCTTTTTCTTCACATCAATTTGTTCATCTCTCACATCCCAAAAAATGTCTTCTTTCCACTTATTTTACATATTAGATCCGATTCCACGTCCTAACTTTTCTTTATATGTATTTGTGTCTCTTACTTCTATGAGCATATACACCTACATCAAGATAATTCCATGTGCGATATTTTCAGACTGTAGTGAAAGAATTACACAGGGTTACAATAGAAACAAATTTGCTTCAAATCTAATCGGTGGTTTTCATAGCTCTTTCATGTCTGCAAATAAATTTTAATTCTGGACTTGTATACTCCCATTTATAGATAAAATGTTTTGTTGATTAATAATTTTACCATCCAAAGGAAATTTTAAGATATTTTTAGATTTAATTACGCATATTTTAATGCTCCTGCTGACCTTTTTATGAAGCATTTTATGTTGAAATACTGTCGGAAAGAATTACAATCCCTTTATTCTGTAATCAATTGTCATCTGAATTCGTCACAAAAAACGTGCGCATATATATATATATATATATATATATATATTGGAGAATGCATTAAACATTACTCCAAGTATGTACATCTACATCAAAAACCGCACACTCTAAACTAGCACAATATATATGTAAATATACTCGTAAATACAGCAAATTTAAATCCAATAATTCAAAATTATCACATCAAAACAGAACTACTTGTTATATGTGAAAAACAAATGGAGCCTTTAGAAATTAACGTATTGCAGTACTGGAAAAAAATGTCACAGTATAATTTAAAACTAAGTAGGCTTGCCAAAGTAGTACTTCCTGTACCTGCAACACAAGTTTTTGTTGAACGTGCGTTTAGTGCAGTTGCTATAGTTAAGATCTAACTCTCGAAGAAAACAATTTCGAACATTTTAATTACAAAATTAAATTTCGACTTGCTTGTAAGCTCAGCTCTTAAAATAGAAAAAAATGAATAACATGAAATGTAATGAATTGTATATATATACATAAATGCTATTGAAATAACTGCTGTTGTTTTTATTTACATTTATCAGATTTTTCTAGATACTCAAACATATGAAGTTGCCATAAGCAATTTGAGAAGTAAAAAAATTAAAATTTCGTCTTGGAACTTAAAATTTTGGCACGTTTGAAACTTTGTGTTGGAAGTGTGTTCTAATCGAACAGTACGAGATTTTTGTACGGCGTGTGTACTTTTCTGAACTCTGTGCACAATAGAACAGTCCGAACTAGCATAAATTAATCCAAAAGTGTTCCAGGTAAGAATTTTTGTACAATAAGATACAATAAGACTAGTTCGGACCAAGAATATAACAAAACAGCGTTTTGGTTTATTTTTGCGTACGAATTATATTATTAGCTGTTTGTTGTTTATATTTAAAAATGGAAAGATTTTTAAAACAACATGTTATTTACACACAACTAATTGTTTCCATAATTCATTTCAAATTTTACTTTATAAATTATTCAAGAAACATTCGCCTGAGTGGCGAATGCGAATATCTTAGAATGGCCGAGTGTTCTGCAATTCGAATATTGCACTACATACTTTTTTGTTTGTTTATTTGTCTGAAAAATCAGTTATATTAAAATTATAAAAACATTAGTTAATAATATAAATAATTTTTTACATATGTATGTCTCTTAATCGAGCTCTCCAGTATTTTTAATATGGTACTAGTTGATTTCTACAACATTTGTTTTAGGCTTTATTGCCAAATGCTCATCACTTATTCCAGTTATGTGTATATCCGCTAGGTTTGTTCCAAACGCATGCGTACAGCGAACGAAAAATAACAAATAAACAAAGAAATACTAACACACACAAATCTGTGTATACGTATACAATTTTATGCCAGATGAATTCATCCAGTGTAAATTGAAAAGAACAAAAGTTGTGCGGACTAAAAATTCATTTAGTATGTAGTGGCTGAATCACACGATCTTGGTGGCCATTTAGTTGGGCCATTACGTGGAAGTTTCAATTGTAGGGCCCACTGTGTAGCGTGTGGTTTCGTCCTATTAGAACCACATATAAGCAAGATTAATGCCATGTAATTGAGGCACGAAAAACCTTCGAATCATGTTCCTATACGGTTCACCATTGACAGTATGAACGACATCTGGGTCAGTGACTCCTCCGCCTCATAATAAACTCCAAACAGTAATTTTCTGGGGATATAATGGGTTTCGACAAAAGCTTGTGAATTCTCCTCGCTCCAAATGCTAGTCCATATTCCTGAATTTTAATAGAAAACTTGTTACATTTTTGCAAAATTCAAACAATTATTCAGAAATCATTCAAGAATTACATAATAATAAGTGTAATTGACTTAAAAACGTAAAAACAGATGGTTGGTTGACTGATGTCATTTGTACATATGTATTTATATGTACATATATATACATAAGTAAATGAGATCAACTCAATTCAAATAAATATTTTTTCAGTTATTTTGACTTTAAATTGTTTTGGAAACTGCGACTACTCAATAAAAGAAAAAATTAAATAAAAATTTAAGAATACTAACAATCCAATCGTATAACATGGTAAGTACACAGTATAAGTTTGATTCCGACTTAACTAAATGCGAAAACGCTCATGGCACTTTGTAACATCGCATATGTGCTGTCATCACTGTGTTTGCTAACGTTGGAACAAAATGCTATAGTTAGTTTCATTGGTTTAAGTAACAAAAGCTTAAAGTATTACAAATCAAAGAAATTAAAATGCATGTGACACAATCCCCACTTGTTATACATACATATGTATGTATGCATGTGTTTAACTATATAAAAAGTCTTAAGTTATCAGAGGATCTTGAACAATTAATGTGAGAAAACTGGGGCAAATAGATAAATAAGGTTGCATGTTCGTTTAAAATGTATACACGGTGGCCATTACGAAATAACATCCAATTCAATATCATCAAAACATGTCATTCCTGATGCAAAAAAATGCAACAGTTCATCAATTATTTCATATAGTTCTAGTCTTCATACCATTTACTTACATAAAGCTAATGTCGACTTGTGCTTTTGAATTTCTACAGTTGGGCCCGGAGAGCATTGGTTTCAGGGTAAATTAGAGTTTATGCTGAGTCAACGAGGTAAACCTTTGCTTGTTCATGATGGTCATACATTTGGCATACAATATGTGCGCAAGGACAAAAAGTACTGGCAATGTAACTTGTCTCGTAAGTTTAACTGCAAAGCTCGTGTAACAACCACGGATACCGGAGAGATTATCGTTACTAATAACGAACACTGTCATACTGAAATACGACAGCATTTGCGTAAAGACTATCAACGAAATAAGGTTATGATGAATGCTCTCATCAATCTAAGTACAAATCGTTTAGCAGTAGAAAATTTTCGACGTCATAATAGCATTGCTAATAATTTAACTAATTTGCAATCTATAGTAGCTGCTGCGGCTTCAACACCTTTAAGCTTACAAACGCATATCGATGAAACGACTGCCGCCACAGGCAACATTTTAGACTTGGGTAAAAGATCAACTATGGAACATGACGGACATTTGAAACCAAATCAAATTCATCACTACGATCATCGAATTTATAATCCCATGACCAAAGCCGATGAAGATGACTCTTACGATGAACCCTTAGATTGTGATACTAAATCATTAATGTATCAGAGCAAACAAGACATGCCAAATATTTTAAATGAAAGCAATGCAAACAACGCCAGTGCAACACGACCACCCTCGCAATATGAAAGCAAAAATGAGTGGCAAGGAAAAAATGATGAAGATGACAATTAATACAATTATATATGTACATATAAGTATACATGTATATATGTATGTTATAAATGTTTGCCGATATTAATTACAAATACTTATATACATATACAATGCA
The DNA here is from genome assembly GCA_963675445.1 of Linnaemya vulpina. Classification (NCBI taxonomy): domain Eukaryota; kingdom Metazoa; phylum Arthropoda; class Insecta; order Diptera; family Tachinidae; genus Linnaemya; species Linnaemya vulpina. Next base: position 654,566 of record OY776277.1, on the reverse strand, counting down.
TATATGTATAATATCCATATATATATATATATATATATATATATATATATATATATATATTCACTCGGTGTACCGAATAACAATATTTGATATTCGCGAATTTGAATATTATACGTAAAATTTAAAGACATTTAGTTGGAATACTTTTAACTCTGCCTAATTATGAAAATATTTGTATGAAAAGGAACTTCATTATTCAGTTCGCCTACGTATTAATGTTAATTTAAAAGAGTACCGACAATTGTTAAGGATAAGAACAAATGGATGTCAACGCTTCATGACAAATTTACATATATCGAGTCATAACGGCAAAAAGAGCTCAAGCGACATATGTATATATCATATAGCGTTTTTTTAAATAAATGATCATCTGTAAAAATTTGAGGGTCTATAAAAATTTAAGTGCGCTTTGATTTGTTTGTTTATTTTTGTGACAGCGGCCTGTCGCTTAAGCTAAAATTGTCTTAATAAAAAACTGAAATATAATATACATATTTAAGTTCTTATGTGTTGAATGTAATGTATAGTAAATGAAAAAATCCTTCGTCATAATAACATTTTATTTCAACCGACACAATTTGGTTTCCAGTAGTTCATCAGAATGACAGCAAAAAAAGCTTAAATGCCCGAAATTGCAATTGGATCCATTTCATGCATTGGAACAAAATTTGCCTTCATGAAAAATTTTGTTGCTCTAACTTAATTTAAACAAGAAATAAATAATAAAAACCTTCTGTAAAATTTCGTTTTTGTCGCTTGAGCTTTTACTGCTGTTACGACTCGATATGTGTTTTATTTTTTGAAGAGAAGTTGGCTTCCTCCGAAAAATTCAAAACAGATTGCAGGAGGCTTGGGTCGAACTCGCTCATGCGCTAATATTAATGATTTCAATTAAAGAATTTTGTCTAAAAATTTGGTTACACGGTATTTACGGCATGGAATTTCTAGACATATTGATGTTGTTATGTTAAATATTAATTTTTCTTTGTTCCATTTTCACAAAAGAACATAAATCGTTTGGCGTTTAGTAATAATATATTTAAGAATAAAGGGATAGACACCTCTGAAATGCTTGATCGACATGGTTGTAGTATTAATGAAATTTCTTTGTATGTAAAGGACTCGATGCTCGATGAAACTTCAAAAAATTAAAAAGTTTGCCTTAGGAAAATTACTGTAGTTATACTCTTATATAAATGAAATTTATTTGTTGGGTGGTTAAGCAATTTATAAATTATAAATATTTAAGGATATTTTTCTATGTATACTTTTTTAAACGAACAGTACAAAATGAAACAAAAAATTTATGATTGAAGAGTTAAGAAACCTGAGAGTTTCAATTGAAAAAAATCTATATCGATGTAAATATCAAATAGTTCATACATATCGCACTTGTTCAATAGAACTGATTAATTCAAAATGTTCAGGAGTGGAGAAATATAAAAGTTCGGGACCATAAAGAAAATCCATTAATTATTGTATCCTTTTATTTTTGTACTATTTTATTTAACTTACTTTCTTGTTTGTTTGTAATTCCATTCAAATCTGCCAACTCATTTTTGACCCACTTCCTCTGAACAGATTTAGATCAAATTTGGACCACAGGTCAATCTTGGATGACAATGCAATATTGTGTCTTCAATAGGGTGGCCCTTATTTTCGTTGTGGTGTTTTACGTATTTTTATTAAGATGGCCCAAATGTTAACTTCACGCTTAACAATACAATATTTTGGTATAATTAGGGGAGCCCATATTTTCATAGGGCGACCAGCATTTTCATTTCGGTGGCGCTCAAATTTGAAGTGTGTTTGTTTGTAAATTAAAATCTTCCTACTCATTTTTGACCCATGACAATACAATATATTGGTGTCATTGGGGTGGCTCACATTTTCATTGGGATTTCTACTATTTGAGAAACCACTTTTTTAGAAAACCCAAATTTCAACTTTACAGTACAATATTTTGGTATCATTAAAGTGGCCCATCTTTTCATTGAAGTTTGAGAAACAACATCATACTAAGGAGTTAAAAAATAGATATATAATTAAAACAAAATTAATTTATACTGTTTTATTTTAAAATTTACCAAAAATACCATTGAACATAAAACATGCAGGAACACTATTCAAGCAGAATGGTATGATATATGGAAGATGGAAATCAAGATTCGGGGGCCAACAACCAATTCTTTGAAATTATATAGGGTTAACACACATATTTAACTAGACTATCCGAAATAAAATTCATTTGATGAATTTTAAAATAAAATAGTGCAATTATTATTTTTTTAAATTATATATTTATTTCATTATGTGCAGAAAGTAATCATTTGTTAGATATGGTCAATCACTTAAGGAAAAAAGGAAATTTCATTTCACTAGGAAAACGGTTACAAGAGTTTTTTATGAAGAAAGGGTATTCTAAACTAAAAAAAATGTTTGCCAGAGCTACACATAAATGTTGTGTTGATTTTTGACAAAATGATAAAATAGAAAATGTCGAGTTAATACAGTTAATACAGCATTGTTGAATCAGTGTGATATGTAAAAAATGCATTGGGTGGAACTCTCCTTTATTAGCTCGTTTTAGGTAAACATTTAAATTCAAATCCATTCAGATTAATTCAAGTTTTTGATAATGTTTTTGTGTAAAACGAGGAAATGAATCAGTTCGGCCTAAGTCCGACTGCAATTTGTTTCAAGACATTTGCTTTTTACAAAAAATAAAAAAAATCATTAATCGTTTCAAAATGCACAGGAGTATGAAGTTCTTTTTCACTGACAAGCATTTATACATTTTGCAAACGTTAATAGATCCAAATCGGCACATCAATATTAAGCATTGTGTGTATCTTTTTCAAAGTTTTTTGCCCATTCCGCCTTAAGCATACAATGATACTCATAATCAAGCCAAAATAAATTTAATTATATTAAATGCTATAAAAGACTATGGCAAGAAAACAAATTTACTCGTCATAGTGCAACTTCTTTAAATAAATTTTGCTTTTTAATCATACTTAAAGTAAATTGAATTATGTTTTGATTTCAAGCAATAGGGAACATACTTACGTATTTATAAAAACGCTTACTGCCGATGAGCTCTTCGGGAAAGTGTGATGCATGTGATTTGATCACGCATATAAAGCAAAACTAATTTTTGTTCATTAGAACCAGCCCTCAAGGGGTGACCCCTAATATTCAATTTTTTGTTTGTTTTTTCGACTCTACCGAAAGCTTTGGAGTTTCGATGTACTGATTACACTTCTGTTGACGAAGTGAAAAGAAACAATTTATGTGTGAATTATACTTAGAGACGGATAAAATGATCTCAATTCAAATAAAAAATCGATTTTATTTAAAAATAGACTTTTCATTATTAAAATTTTGTCAATTACAAGTTGTCATTGCACACATAGAGATGTATGTGCGTAGGTCCATAACTCCAAAACTATGAATTGCCGAAACTTTTTCCATTTGATGTTTCCTTCTTATTTAAAAAAATGTCTGTCACCCCGTACATATATTTTGAGATGCGCCACTATAAAGCAATGTTGTATATAATTACATACTAATAAAAATATTTGTTTTATTTTGCGATCAAAATATTGTATTGAATGTAGTAGATATCATGGTGAAATTATATGTAAAGTGCTCTGGTTGTTATAGTATATTTATTGTCGTAGGGAGACCATCTTATATAACTCTACCATGAACATATAAAAATAAAAAATATAATTTATCCTAAACCATTTCGAAAAGCACTATACAACAACAAAATTATAAATTTTAAAATAAGCTAAAAATAATAACGAACCAATATAGAAGTATTATTGTGAAAAAAACGTCGGCCCCAGGTTTATTTTCCACAATAATACATACTTATATTTTCGTTGTAATTGTTTTATGTTTATTTTAAAATGAATTTTTTTATCGATTACCTTAAAAATCGTGTTTTTTAGTTTTTTTATTATATTTTTACATATTATTTTTTAGTTTAATGTGCTTCCAAAGATCTGTAAAAGTACTCATTTTGAGAAGCTAAAAACACGACCACCAACAACGCTGTAGGAGTGCAATGTGACGTATGAGTGACATTATTAATTAATGCGATTAAGTGCACGCATGGAAGTACAGCACAAAACTTAGATACAAACAACAAACATCCAAGTAAAGCAAATAAAACCCGTTTAATAATGGAGTTTTATTAAAAGTTATTACTTTAATATACAAACATTATATGTATCTTTAATATTTTTCATGATTTGTATGAACCCATAAAATAGCCTCCGAATAGAATTCTATTTTGGGGTATAAAAATTCACAATTTTTCAGCAAAGGAAAATAACTGTTTTTAATACTATTCCATATCAAAAAGAGGGATGGGTAAAAATGGTTAAGAAGAAACATTTTTTAAGAAATGTTTCATATTATTTTTAAAATGTTCATTATTTATTTTAAAAATTATAACTATATTGAAACAACAAAATAATTATTGTTTTAGAGAGATAGCAACTTTGATTAACGTATTTGAAATGTGTTTAAAGTAATAATGAAGCATTTTTATATTAAAAATTATCACATTAAAATTAAAAATTAAATGTTTTGAATTAATCACGGATGGTTCTTATATGAAAAATAAAATTTCCGAAGTTAGTAATAGAGGGGGTTTAAATTAACAATTGAATTTTGATTTATTTATTTAAAATTGTTGATCTTTTTACAAAAACTATTTTCATGTATTTGAGTTTTAATTAGTTTTATATATTGAATTCAAGAATTTTTTGTGTTCATATGTACATATATTGTCATTCAATGTGAAACTGTTTTCTTCTTCATAATGGCTTTTACATTTTGACGTGTTCTTAAATTAGATTTTCGATTTCTAGAAAACAAGAAAATCTTTTAGAATTTTCGTAACATCATGCTAAACATTTTGGAAGGAGAAGGTTTATCAATATTCCTTATTTATTTATTCAAACATACATACATACATATTAAACATCGTTCTTTTAAAACTAAAACACTCATTTTGGCTTTAAAATTTTACAGTTTTTATATGAAAATGTTTTTCTTTAATACAAGTTCAAATATTATAGCAAGAATATTCTTGTTTAACAGAAAATATGTAATTTTTGAAGTAAAAGAGCGAATTTATGTTTTAAAATTGCTTCGTTATTAGAATAACAATATCATTATCGATATAAAAAAAATATTTCAAATATGTATGTATGTATGTATCATTTCAAAACTGCAGCGAAAAATTCTCTTTTGGTTCAGTCAGTTTTATAAATTGATAATATATTAAGAATTTTTTCAATTGAGAACTGCCTGGAATGCAGTTTTTTCTCGATGGTCTTGCTGTGATATGCGGTTTTTTATTTCATTTTCTGTTTTTGTGTTTACATTTTATTTTTTGTCACGAACACGAACACCAACAAATATAGCATACTTAGAATGATGGTTGATACGGTTTTTCGTTATATACGTTTACAATGGACTACAGTGCTGGGAAATGTTGTGAAAGGGAACACATAGTTATTAGAACATTTTTCACAGGCGTTTATTACATACATACACACGTATGTATGCCCTTGTTTTTTTAAATAATATTTATTGATCATATTTGTGAATAGTTTCCTGTTTAAATAATTGCAAATTTTAAAATTAATTTTACAACTGATTTTGAAGAGGGATTGATCGATTATTTAAACCTAGTTCTTCTGAAAATAAACTTGTAGAATATTGTATGCAAGTACTAATCGCATGAGTTTACATAAGACATATTAACAAAAAATCCGTTCATTCCGCCAATTCGGCGAAGAGGATGGTTTTTGCTTGTCATAGTTTTTCAATCAGCTACAAAAGTAAAACTAAGTGAGCAAAAGAAAAACACAAAGTGATAACATGTATTACACATATCAGGACAGATGAGTTAACCTGGTCTGTTTCGGAGAACGAAAATTGACCATGGTATAGTTAAATTAAATTATTTACGCGGACGCAGATATTTATATTACGTTGAATTTATTATAAATTTAATAATTCCTTTATGTTCATTTCTTTTGAATCGCATAATTTCGCGACTTTTTATGATGGCAAATTTCGAACAATCAAATGGCAAAAATTAGAAGCTAAAAATAAAAATAATTTCATAATAAAATCAAAACTATTTTAATTTTTCATTCTGATGCACACATAAACAAAATTCACCAACCAATTTCTTGAATCAAGAAGAGAAGCACGTTTTAATGGCCCCTGAACAGGAGCGTAGAATTTTAACTGGATAGGTATGAAGCAGTGTTAAATATATAACAAATGGAATTGACTTTCTTATTTTAGTTAGGTATAGTTAGGAATTTTATTTTAAGGATTACTGTTCAAATTCAAAACAATATCAAATTAAATAAATTTTTTCAGTTTTAATATTATTTGTCTTAAGCTAAACACATAAAAATCAAGCAATAATTATTATCTGAGAAATAAATAAATTCCAGAAAGAACACTTTAGCGTTTGATACCGAATGAAGTTTTATTTATGAGAGAAACATTACATGTTTATATATTAATAACACGACTTAGTTTTTGAATACGGTTGAGTAATAAATCGCCTTGCTTAATTGTGGCTTGGTATTGCCAATTTTTGTTATCGGGGCGATTAGTTTCAACAATACCGCCAACACGATCAACTTTGGCATGAAGGCGTCCTGCTGCTATGAAACGTGATAATTCTTGGTCAATATAGTCTACATTAACACCAAACGCTTCAGACATATATTGTAAAGTTAAGGAGCGATAGGACTCAAGAAGTTGAGTGTATGCTAAAATGCGCATTTCACGTACATAAAAGCGGTAATGAGGATGAGCTAAATAGTCATTTCTCAAAACTGTTTCTACTTTTGCCAAGTTCTTAAAAAAGTCAGCATATTGGCAGTTGTACAAAGAAAACAAATACTGCTTAACTTCGGGTAGACCATGTAATACTTCCTGGATTTCTGCACCTTTTATTATTTTATCACGAAGTTCATTGCGTGGTAAGGCAATTAAAGCAACATATACAGTGTAACGCACAAAGGTAGGATAGTCCATCAATTCATAAGAGGTAAATGTACTAACAGTGTCCAGGAAGAATGTTGCTGCTGCTTTAAAATCGCGTACAGCAACTGAATAAACTCCTTGATATACTTTCAATCGATTCCTTCTGTCCCAATCACCTCCTTCTTCAATTAAATACTTCGCCTTTTCAATATTCCGTGTTATTAAATCGTGATCCAAGTAGAAAAGTCCCAAACGTATTAAATGGAAAACTATATCTAAACGATGACCCAATGATACCGTTTTTTCGTAAGTTTTCCGAAATGCCGACTCTGCAGCTCCTTTGTCACCAATACGACAAAGATACTCGGATTTCTTCAAGTTTGCCTCTCTCACTTCCATCTCGCCCAAATTCTTTTCTGCATCATCAATTGCTTCATCCAATTTATCAAGGTCTTTTCTATTCTGTTCCTTCATACGATCAAGCATTCCTTTATCAACTGTCCACTGCAGTTCATTACACAAGTACTCATAAAATGGAGCCATATTATCTAGTTTTACTGCATCCAGAAGCTTTTTCTTCAAACTCGCTTCATTTTTGTGTTTAGGCAGTGTCAACAAGAATTTGCATTGAGCCAATTCCAAATTAGGATTTTTCTCCAGTCCTTGTTCCTCCAAGTTTTCGGCAGGCATAGCTACTTTCTACAGTTATATTATATGAAATATCTACTTATATATTGTGAATATTATGCACAAAATATTTTGAAGGCTTCACAATTCTAGAGAATAATAACAATGCAGACCGCAAAGTCACGTATGCAATGAAGTAAGTCGCATCAAAGTGTCACTGAAAACAGTGATGCCAGAATTGTGCATATGTGGTCAATACAACAGAACTTGAGAAACCTGAACCTGGTAAATTGGAGATTATGCATATATATGTATATATATATATATATATATATATATATATATATATATATATATATATTGGAAATAAACTCATATATGCATAATCTTCAAAAAAAAAAAAAATTTGATTTTGTAACCGTTTGTTAGTCGTGGATATAAGTAACGGCGGCAAAAACATACTATAACCGTATGGCCTAAAGATTTTCAGCTGTTCGACAACACAAAAACAAATCTGATATATGCTAATATATTATGACTTTTTATATGCAGGACTACAACAACTTTCTTAACCTGGTCTGAAATATTATGGCAACATAACTAAATATCACGCAGTGTGAATACCCCAATTATTAGAATTACTTTATGTGGAATTTGAGATATTTGAATATGAAGAAGCTACAAATGAAGTGTATCAAGGCGAATTCACTACCATAGTCAGTTCGCCTTGGGATGTATTAGTACGCTATATTAGAGATTTTTGCTCAATCATTTATTCGCTACATTGACGTCAAATTCTTGTGTACAAAAAGTCATCGTTACGTTTGGATACGTCAGATTTGTTTGCAATTTACTATGTGTGAAACATATCAATGTGTTTTGTCACCGTAATATTAAAGTGGTCCCATACGTTACACAAGTAACAATTGCTTTGGTTTTTCGAATGATGCCATAGCGCGGCGCCTTAATATTTAACTTGCTTTAATGCCCTTTAATCACCCCTGATTTTATTTTTGAACTAATGGCAAGTCGTCATCACACCAAAAAGGGGAGTCAATCGATAACATCAGCGAGTAGAAAAGATAGAGAAATTTCAACTGGATTTCAGAACCGTGAAATCCAATTGTCTAAACAGTAATATCAGGTGGCTTCAATTTCAGCAAAATCCAAGAATAATAAAGTAGTTATTAAAGTATAATATCAAAAAATGATTGGTGGCTTGTTTGTATACAACCACAAAGGCGAAGTTCTCATTAGTCGGGTATATCGAGACGATATTGGTCGCAATGCTGTGGATGCATTTAGAGTCAATGTCATTCATGCTCGTCAGCAAGTACGATCGCCGGTGACCAATATAGCTAGGACAAGCTTTTTTCACATAAAGGTAATACACTAACTTTTCGTGTGTACATAAGTATGTTGTAAAATAATAAAAAATCTCGATCACTTCCTTGCAGCGTGCCAATATTTGGTTGGCTGCTGTTACCAAACAAAACGTCAATGCTGCCATGGTTTTCGAGTTTTTGCTTAAGATCATAGAGGTCATGCAATCTTACTTTGGAAAAATATCTGAAGAAAATATCAAGAACAACTTTGTCCTTATATATGAGCTTTTAGACGAAATCCTTGATTTTGGATATCCGCAAAATACCGACTCTGGTACTCTAAAGACATTTATTACTCAGCAAGGAATCAAATCGGCCACAAAAGAAGAGCAGATGCAAATCACATCACAAGTAAGTTTGCATCGAATGAAAATGATAACATTGAACTGCTGAAAGCTATATACAAAGTTCTGTATTAAAATACATACTTGAAAAAGTATTAAGCACGAAATCTGCAATGGCAATGAGTTAAGAATAGAATAATTTTGTTACTTATCCCAACTAGGCAAATTTTTTCAGTGATTTAGGTAGATTTTACGTAAATACACTTCGTCACATAAATTTATTGCAATACAACAATAATAACAATTATATTTGTTGTTATTGATAACAATAGTTTCTATTATAACAAATCCATTTTCTGTTATCTTTTTAACTTCTCTAAAGCTACGATTATGCGTATGTATGTGTGTATGTAGATGTTGTACGCACCATACGTATGTATGTATGTGGATGTTGTATGTATTTATATCGGCAGTTTGAAAGTTACTGCAAAAGTTCTATATACATATATACATAACATTGGAATACATACATACTAGTTATTTTTCTAAATGTAAACAATTGTAGCCCAATGGCATAACAATTTCAAGTATAATTTTGCGTTTGAGTTTTGATTTTTACCAATAAGCAACGAGCAATATCTGTTCAATTTCTCTATTAAAGACTTTGCTTAAAATGAACGGTATGAAACCCATTATGTTGGAGCTTTGTTCAATTTTGCATGCTATTTAAAAAAAGTGAAAAAATTAAATGGTAAAAGTCTAGGTAGTGCATAATAGAGTTCTTACTATCTCTTTAGCCTGCCCCTGTCAGGCAGAAAAAAAAAGAAAAATTGTTAAGCAAAAAATTCAATAAATTTAGTTACAAAATCCAGAAGTACCGTTTTCTATAGGCGATAAATATATTTATTAGTTAAATTTTACATACTGTAAATACGCCGAAGCACAAAATGACACGAAATCAAACGGTCCATTTCTGTAAAATTAGTTTTAGATTTCAATAAATTCAATCCCCGAAGAAGATATGTGGAGCCAAGAACATACTATGGTATTCAGTTTGAAAAGCATTGCCACATACCAAAATAATTCACGAAACAGACAGACGATACAACTTGTACATAATGTTGTGGTTGCAATTGCACAAAATGTCATAGTATATTTTCGACATTAGGATGTCCTTAAAAATATATAAATTTGATACAATCTTAAGTAGTCAGTAACTAAATGAAACAAATTTTATTATGATTAAAGGTTACTGGGCAGATTGGCTGGCGCCGTGAAGGTATTAAGTACCGACGTAACGAACTATTTTTGGACGTTTTGGAATATGTTAACTTGTTAATGAGCCCCCAAGGGCAGGTTTTATCAGCTCATGTTGCTGGTCGAGTGGTCATGAAATCCTATTTATCAGGTTAGTATCTAACTGTTATAAAAAAAAATTCAAAACTAAATAATGTAAAATTTTCATTCAGGTATGCCGGAGTGTAAGTTTGGTATAAATGACAAAATTGTTATGGAATCTAGGGGCCGTGGATTATCGGGAAACACCGAAGCTGATACTTCTCGTTCTGGCAAACCAGTTGTTGTAATTGATGATTGTCAATTTCATCAGTGCGTTAAGTTGAGTAAGTTTGAAACAGAGCATTCCATAAGCTTTATACCGCCGGACGGTGAATTTGAGTTGATGCGTTATCGTACAACAAAAGATATATCACTACCATTCCGTGTTATACCCCTGGTAAGAGAAGTAGGACGAACCAAAATGGAAGTAAAAGTTGTATTGAAATCGAATTTCAAACCTTCGCTTTTGGGACAAAAAATTGAAGTAAAAATTCCAACCCCACTTAATACGTCTGGCGTTCAACTAATTTGCTTAAAAGGGAAAGCAAAATATAAAGCTTCAGAAAATGCAATTGTTTGGAAGATCAAACGTATGGCTGGTATGAAAGAAACTCAACTGTCAGCTGAAATTGAACTACTCGAAACGGATACTAAAAAGAAATGGACACGACCGCCGATTTCGATGAACTTTGAGGTACCATTTGCTCCATCAGGATTCAAAGTTCGATATTTAAAAGTTTTTGAGCCCAAACTAAATTACTCTGATCATGATGTTGTTAAATGGGTGCGTTACATTGGCCGTAGTGGCCTTTATGAAACACGTTGTTAAAAATCTTTTAAGAATACAGTAAGAATGTTAGCCACTTAAAAAAATAGAAACGCGAAAATGTTGCACTATGTAATTCCAATAATATATTCAATATACACACGTTAGTCTTTTAATTTTACTTTTTATATTAAACTTTTACAAAGGGTTAAACCGCAAATTATTTAATAAAATAAAATGTATCTACCAACAAATATGAATTGATTTTACGAGTGGTGGAGGAAAATCAAATATACCTGCGTTATCAAATGCACTACAATACATTATATAATAAGAAAATATATTTAAAAAACAGTGGCTTTTATAAGCAGGTTTTGATAATGACCATCCCATCTGTAAAGTTATTCATACGTAGATACAAGCCCTATACTTACATATTTAAAAAAAAATATTGATATAAATTCAAGTACTATTCTCTAATATTTTTAAGGTGTCTCTTTTATTTATTAGAGAATATTATTAAATAAAAATGGTTAAAAAACCAGAAGAATTTGAATTCAAGTACTCTCAAAAATTTTAAAGAAATTTAAATAATAGTAAAGGTTTTCGTAAAAAAATATTAGCAATGGGTATAAAAGTAAAATTTACTAAATTACACCGACACCATGAAACTGGTATATGTACCATATGGAGCAGTATCGTAACTGACATTTTGACAAGTTCTAATATTAAAGTAATATGTATTCCAAGGTGTACTAAAGAAAAGCTTCTTATTAATAAGATACTGTTACGATTGCAAAAGCTGTAAAGAAAAACCCTATTTTACATTCAGTAACATACATAATTTATGCTCATGTGCACATAAGAATTTATATATTTCTTTATTATTTTATATATATCTTTATAATTTATATATATCTTTATAAGATACTATGATATTTTTGTTTTACATGAGGATTTTACTAGATCACGTGTGTTCAAGATTGCTTTAAAATGCATAAAAAGTTCATGAGTTCTTAAGTACTTTTTTTGCTCAAAAATCTCATTACAAGGCATTGCGTCGAAAAAAAAATTACTTTGAAACTATAAGCCTCAAATATTTCCGAAAAGATTCAAGAATTATAATATAATGGCTACAACAAATGGCACTCGTATATATTACTAACATATAACTATCGTTAATTATATAGTATATAACCATTAAATCTATAATATATGAATAAAACAAACATATGTATACTCAAATAGTATTAAAATTTAAATTGTGCTATTATTATTTGCAATAATTCCGTACGTTTCGTTAAGAAGGGGTGTATGTAGCACTCAATTACGTTTGTGGTGAAAAATTCAAAACAAAGCATGGCAGAGTTCCTAAAATCAATATTGATTTTTTGCATTGATGTTTTTTCAAACAGTGGAAAGTCACATCACTGTAAAGTAATTTGATGTTTCAGAATTCACCTGATGCTTTTCACGTTTATGTTGACAGTTTTCATATTCAGTGTTGCTTTTGAGAAATTTTGAAATCAATTCTAAATATTCAACAAAAGGGTTTAATAAATAGTATTTAAGGTGCAGATTTTGCCGTACGGAATCATGTATAGGTTTATGAAAATGAAATTGCTCCGTTCATATACTTTTTGTTCCTGTTTAAAGTACAAGATATATAGCCATAATAACAATTCACTTATGAAATGGTAATAACTAAAGTCTGTTTGAATGTATGCATAATAAAATTTAGCAACCATTTGTAAACTGTCATTTCGACCTTATTACTCGTCCTCGATTTTTGATAATAACAAATAAAAAATGTGTTGAAACCCGTAAGTCGATATACATATATATATATATATATATATATATATATATATATATATGTATATATATATATATATATATATATATATATCTATATATATATACATATATATATATATATATATATATATATATATATATATATTTATTTATATATATGTATATACATATGTATAAACATATATGTATATATATATATATATATATATATATATATATATATATATATTTATATATATATGCATATATATACATATATATACATATATATATATATATATATATATATATATATTTATATATATATATATATATATATATATATATATATATATAATCTCAATTTAATTGTTAATAAAGTAACTATTTGACATATTGTCATTGTACTACATATTATAATATGAAATTTATTTGTTGGGTAGTTAAGCAATGTCTATATGCATTTCATTGGCCTACTACACTTATTATAATGTGATTTTTTAAAATCATTTGTGAATTTAAAAAGTTTGAAACTTTTCAAAACTGTGGTTAAAGTCTACTGACGATTTGGTAAAGAGCGCCAATGAAATGCATATAGACATTGCTTAACCACCCAACAAATAAATTTCATATTATAATAGTACAATGACAGTATGTCGAATAGTTAATTTATTAAAAATTATATATTATTAATATATAATATAATAATTATATATTATTAATGTTCCAATAGATAAAATAATTAATTTCAAGGCAGATACAGCTAATGTTGCTCGTACATATAGATATTTATTAGATAAAAACGGAAACTAAATTATAGGATATAATAATATTTTTGTTTGCTTACATATGCTTGTAAAATTTTTAATTTTTTCGTTTTGACTAAGAAATATTTTTTTTTGTATATATGAATTGAAAAAATTTTGTTTCAAATAATATTTGTTTGTATATGTATGTTGAATTGAAAAAAGAAAAACATTTTATTTTAAATTACATAGCCATGAAGAAGCTAAACAAAGAAAATAAGTGACGAAATATTGGAGTAAAAACATAATTTTTATATAAAAAATAAAAAATAATAGACCTCTTGCTTAAATAAACCTAATAAAGTAATAAAAAAATAAGGTCGAATAAGTTTATAAAATAAAGTTGTATGTTTTGTTACACATTTTTTCTTGTTGTACTTAAAAATTGTGTTGAATATGCTTTTGTGTCACAATAAATTGATAAACACACCGAAATTAAAAAAAAACGTATTATGCACCAAAACGAATACTAAGAAATTTCTTGCACAATTTTAAAAAGCACCAAAAATGGTGCGAAACGCACCAAGTTGGATGTTTACAACTTATGGAATAAAATTCACAAGGTGGATTGTAACAAATTAAACGGCAACTTTTGTTAAACGTGAGAGCGTTTCCAATAAGGAAGTATGGGAAGACATGTTCATATTGATTAAATTTTCAATCGATTTACAAAATTAGGGCATTATAATTTTCATATTTCACCGTGTTTGGTGCAAGAATTATTTCAGCTGCGCCTGCAGGATTGGCACATAATCGTCATATTGAGCTTGATAGAAATTTCCAGCAATTGGACTTCCCAAGTTGTATTTGGTTATATAATCACGAGTCTTTATGCTTAAGCGACCTTCGCGCGACCTTAGGAAAGAAAGCAGGCAATCATTGAGTCATAAAATATACACATTTATTCACTTACGTATTTGGAATAAACATGTCAGTAAAGATTTTTTCGCGCTGTTTAAAAACTAAAAAAACGTAGCGATGCAAAGCGGAACCTTGTGGTGGTCCTGATCCTACATATTCAGCAACAACTTGACCTTCCGAAATTTTGTTTCCTGGTATATTTATAACCAACCAATGCAAAATTTCTCTATAAGTTGGCGATACTCGGGAAGGTGCATCTGGGTCTACCATCAAAAGAGTGTACAATGATTCATCTTCAGCATGCCATATAACTTCGGGCTGATCTTTGACTTGTTTAGGCTTCAATTCGTTACCCAAGTGAACTTCTACTCCTCCTGGGTAAGTTACATCTGCACAAGTTTTAGGTTCACTATCTATAATATCAGGAATAATTCCGGCGGCATTCATTTTCTTTTTATATTGAGCAGATATCGCGACGGTGGTCAAAGAACAAATACTAAAACGAATTTCCCAAAAGTCTAATTTATTAAATTTCTCATCACTCAGTTGTGTAAATGCATATTTGATAAGTTTAGCGTACAGTTATCTGGCTAGTCTTGCATGTGTGCGAGCCGTTCGAAGCAAGAGTTGACTAACCCATAAAAAATTTTGTTTTAAAATGATCGATCACAAAGTCACTTCCCGCTGATTTTAACGACAAAACTATCGTAACGGGTTTTACTGTGCAGTCCTGCGACATCGAAAGTGTGATGACAGTTTGATAAAACGCTGTTATTGTAAGTTTCAAAATACTATAACTTTTGAATGAATCAACCGATTCTCATGTGATTACCGGTGATTGATATAGTTTTTCAAGTCCTATAGACTAAGAATCAAATCAAGAACAATAATTGACCAGATATATAATTTCGGAGTTTTTCAAAATAATAATTTTTTGGAATTTTAACCGATTTTGACCCGGCTAGCGCCGATTGCTGTAGTTTCTGTGTCAGCAGTTGATTGGTTTGTGGAATCGATTGGTAAAGCCATTTAGAAGTTATTTAAAGAAACATATGCGATTTTTTATATTTTCCGAACTCTACCTACCGAAGAGATTTTAATTCACAATCCGTTTCATATCTTCGGAGAGCCACTAGTTTGGTTACAATCGATCAAGATGTTCAAGGTTGTAAGCAGCTCACATACTTACACACAGACATAAAGATATGGTGACGCCCTCTCAGGATCAGTCGTGGAAGCTTATTAACAACTTAGAGGGTTGAGGTCTGATGAGTTTTGCAAAATGGGGTGAAATCAATAACTTTCCAATTTTTGAATATTTCAAATTTCCTCAGAGGGAGATTAAAAACGCAATAATTGAGGAACAACAATTGTTATTGCATTCGATATGGAACGGAATTCGATACACCTGAATTTTGTTAATATATCGAATGCGTGATTCCTCTTAATCAAAATTCTACGTTGGAATTTTTTTTATTTTTTGGAAATTTGCTGTTGATTTCCAAGGAATTCTTTCATTCGTATGATTGATTATATTTGAAACAAAATCAATTTTTAAAACTTTGTCTTTATTTCATACATATATAAATCGTACGAAGAAAAGAACTCTTTCGAGATTATGAAATAGGCTGGTAAAAACTGTAGCGCAGTATTAGGAATTTTCCACTTTATATATCACTAACGATTGCTTGCGAAACACTAATCACATATTTATCCAATTAACGTTATGAAATGGGAACCAATTAGAATATTGAAACAAAATTTTCAAGTATTAATCTAGAATCAGATTTGTTCAGATGAAGTCAGAAAATAAAAAATATGTCCATGCATGCACACCTTCGTACATGTATTAATTGTGCACAATTTAATTTAATGATGTTGAAATAAAAACGGTTTGGCGTTTTCAAATCGAAAACGCGAATTTTAAGCGATATTCGTTTTTTAGACAACAGTACCTGTTAATAAATAAGTTTATCATGATTTCATATTTACAATATCCGTATGTAATATATAGAAAAGGATATTGACGTAAAACAATATACTATAAGAAGTATTGAAATAAGATATTTAATCACGAGTTCTACACTCGCATTTTCCTTTAATCACATTCTCATCTCGTTTCTTTCACAGTTATTTGAAAGTCCTTCTAATCAACAGTTTTTACTACTTTGCTACGACAATTGAAAAGGTTCTTTTCAAAACAGTTTTATCAATTCATAAAATATTTTTAATACACTCACGAACTGGTTTAAATAAATGAATGAATTATGCAGCAAAAACAGAACTTCACTCTACGTGGTCGGTTGAGATTGGTTATTATGACAAACATATGGCAAGTGATCCAGCGTGCCTGCACTAGGATATAAAATTGCAAAAAATTTATCTCGCATGATTGAAACATGTCGGGATAAAACATGCATTGTTGCAACTACGACTAAAATCACAGGTTACATCTTGTTCCGAATTGTATTTGTATTTTGAAAATTATCAAACAGTGAGATTGGAATCATCAAGTCTTAAGCGAACCTCCTCAATTAAGAAAAGAAAATTGGTACTCCTCTTTTTTTTTCTCAGAGAAGGATGTATGAAAAACCTCTGCCTTTTATAAGCTTTCCTCAGGAGAATGGTAATCGGTCAAGTGCTCTCCGGCATTCAGAGGATGGCAATGCATTGTGCCGGAAGTGTGGAAAGGAGGGAATGGTGTTGAGAGCACAGAGAGTTTTCGCTGCAGTGCCGACGAAGAAGGGTGATATAACGTGCTCTTTAGCACCTGATAGTCAATCCATGTCTGTAGTGTTCAGAGACAAGTGCTATGCCTTTGTCATTTAAACAAATCGTCAGTAATTAATACAACTGTGCGCTAATGCAGATCAGAAAAATTTCATCGCATATTCGTGTCTGCTCTGATAGTCTGCATTTACTGTAAATAAGCTGGTTAAACGTTTACTCTTCAATAATCAAGTTCTGAATATTTCGGAATGTAAAAGTTTCGGTTCATATTATTTCCGAGATATATTCGTTTGATAATTGTGTCTTTATTTGTCTACCTTTTACTTTAAACGGCTTATATATAAACACATATGTATGCGTGTACAGAATATATGTATGTGTGTGCGTCATACATATTTAAGCCTTTAAAATTAAAAGAGTATTTTCACCACTAATAAATATGTAGCAGGTTATCAGTTTTTATGAATTAACTTTCTCAGACAAAATTCAATAAAATAGATAACAATTTCTGATAAAAAGAACAAAATAAAAAACGTTAGCTCCAGCAAAGACTGATTGCTTTTATCCGATATATGTATGTACTTGTTCGTAGTGTGTAGTTGAATGCATATATTAGGGGGTGCCATATGTAAACTTTTGGTACTCAGAAACAAGAATATTTCGAATAAGTGTGAAATTTGAACACTTTGGATTTGTTCTCTAGAAATGCCTGCTAAATGAAATAGGAAAAAGCTGTGATTTCGGAGCAACTATAATGTAGACTAGTTACAGCAGTCGATCTGAAAGAATTGAAGAAACTATTTGGGGTATGCACACAGTGTGCTATTTCTATTGTCATAAAGTGCTATTATTTTACAACATTTTTATATGCAGAACAACAACAACTTTTTTAAATTGGTCAAAAATACTATGACTTTATGACAATATGACTAAATAGCATACAGTGTGAATACCCCATATGTTTTGTCACACGTGTTGTTCACACTAGTCATATCTTTTGTGCTATTATTTCAGGACTTATGACTTTATGACTACAGTGTGAATCCCCAATTGTTAGATTTAAGCGCAGGGTAAAACCTTGCTGAGGAATAGTCAACACGAGTATATATCAAATCGTTTGAATATCTGTGCAACCGAAAATGTTAACGAGACATTCACAGTGGAAACAGGGATGGATTTATAATTATACGTATAATGAACTTAGAGCATGCGTATTGCGTATATTTTGCAACAACACTTTTTGGCGATAAAACAATGTATCAATCAAAGTAATTAGTATAAAGAAAATAACAAAATGATATCTTGAACTGTATAAAGTTTATTTTATTTCCTAAAACATCTAATAGAAGTATTTTATGAATAAAATTAACGTGATTAGTTTACAGTTTGTTTCGCAAATGATGCGAAGAAATGAAATAATTTAAATAACACGTGCACACAAGTGTGTCAATTTAGTGCATTTGATGTTTATGAAATAATAATCATTTTTATAATTTGGCTGCATTGTGAATATGGGAAACATTAACTCATTCTAAATTTTATAAATATGTACATACATACATACAAAAAATACATACATACATACATGTGCACATATACATATGTAAATATTTTATCAAGCTCTGACAAATGATTTTTGTTTCCCAATATTGAAGTGTGTACACGTACTCATGTAAACAAATAAAATGCAATTGTGTGAAAACCATGTGGAAAAATAAGAGTGTTAAGGAATTCATTAGCAACCAGGCATACTAAATGAATCAAATATGAGGAATTTGATTTCGTACGAGCTGTAGTATCCACATACTCAGCTTTATGAATAATATTTTTGCATAATTTTCTAATTGCTTTAATGCGTACATACGAAATTATATTGAAAATACAATTTTATAGTTTTTTATACATTCGTACCTTTTAGTGTGATGATGAATATATATTTTGGTCCTCTACACGGTAATACAAGAAAAAAAAAATTAACAAAAAATTAAAAGAATCTCCATCAATCAATTCACTTACAACGCAATTTTCTCATAAAAAGTGTACCGCAAGATTTTTATAAATAAGAACAAGCCATCTAATGCGCGGTGCTCAACGTATGTAGATGCAGAAGGCAAGAATTTGGGGGGAGGGAAAATAGACTGCTATTAGCAAAATAACACTGTTTTGTTTTACAAGAGTCCACAAAAGAATGTATTTCTGCACATTAGACCGACGTATGAAAATAGTTCACGGGATCATATTTGTGTTATGTTTTGTTAGTTTTTTTACCATGACAACACATACATATGTAGACTATATCTTTTCAATAAATGTTCTTGATATAATTTCGGGCAAGGGAAATAATTTCGGGCAAGGGAATAGGTGTATTATTGAAATGCCATACGAAACTCCAACGAAGACAGGTTCGTATGTTTTTGCTATCATGGTCACCAATTCGATCGTATGCGTGTATATAATTTATATTCAATATTTAAAAGTTAGGAATACTCGTGTATGTGGAAGTAGTCGTACATTACAAGTAATAATACTATATGTACATGTACATGTGTAAACCTCTTCGTGTCTTTTCAAATATTTAGCAGGATGTGTATGTGGCACATGTTTTTAAGAAGTTATTGTAATATGCGGTGAATGTAAGTTCTCTAAAAAGTGTTGAAATTTGTTGTGAGTAGTGCAGGTTATGAACCTGTTAACTTTGCTTAGGATGGTTAATACTACGAGTGGGCGGCAATCTCAAACTCAAAAAACTCCCCCTTCTTAGGCATAATGGAATCAGAAGCTTTTATAGAGCTTTTCTTTCACATATTATCCGTTCTAAGGAATATTGTACGTTTTGTAAAGATATTTTAGAAATTGCAATTTAGTATCGTCGCGATAGCAGTGTGAATCAATACTCTGGAACAAAATCCTATATAAAATGTGTTTTAAATATAAAAATATAAAAAAAAATTAAAGAAATGAAAAACTGGGGTAGACATTACTGTCCTTCAGAAAATATATAGTGTTAATTATATTTCACAAGTTTCTTCTTTGCTCTTTGACGAAAATAAAGAAAAAAACATCCGTTAATCCATTTAATCAAGTTTTCAATAGAAATGGACGAGAAAATATGAGTGAAAAAATTATGTATAACTAAACCTATTTTCAGCTTTTTCTGAAGCTGTTAAAGGAATCTCGTTATTATATAAAATATTTTACACGTAATTCTGTACTTTTGCACATACATACATTCGCTTCTAAAAACTATTGTTGAAAAATGTTTTTCTTGCACACATAATATAAAAATTTTGAATTTTTATAAAATTCGATTTTTTCATTACATTTTTAGTATGTACACAAGACGATTGTAATACTATAGACATTGGGGATTGCAGGGAAGAAGTAAAAGCTTACAATTTTATAGGGTAGTGTTCTCGTGTAGAAAAATTTTTAAAATAAATAACTTTGTCATTTTATTTTGTATTTCTCTAAAATTAGATGAAATAATACATATAGTCATATTTGTATGCAAGTATTTATATGTATGTATATTTTGAATTTTATAACTTACACACAAAGCCATTTTATCGAAAAAAATCAAGGTTCTTAGCTTTTCAAAGGCTTTCAACAAATCGCAGCTAACTTCACTTACCAGTCGAAAGCTACCAGTTACTAACAGTTAACATGTGTTTCAACATGCAAAAAAGGAAACAACCACTAAAAGTTTAACAAAAGTTTTCAATCATATGGATTCAGAGTGAGAATTTAAAGCAACATCTAAGTATGTGTAAGTTTGTATACTTAAAGTTATGGATAAATTTCTAACAAGCTCTCTAAATACCCTATACTATATATGAAATTTTTTATATATAGATATAAACATACACATGTACATATGTATTTCTGTATCCTCTCTCATAATAGCGCAAATAACGCGAAGAGCCTGAAAACGAAATATTACAACATGAATTAAATCAAAATGACTGAGTGTAAAATCGCGCAAAACCAGATGCATGTGCATCTGTATGTGTTTTCATTGCAATTTGACGGCAGTATTGTAGAACAGGCGCACATGCTAAGCAAGAAGAAAAACAAAGAATGATTACATACATATCATTATTTTGATTTGGTGCTTGTGGTTATTTTCGACACAGAAGGACCCCTTACCTATTCACATACTTATGTTCATATATCCACGTATCTGTACAGATCGATTTATGTATGTGTACATATATTAATGCAAATTTTTATTTACACAAATTTTATGTATGGAATGCTAAAAGAAATAAATTAACTTTTCATTCAAAATAATAAGCACACAGTAAGCATATATGTATAAATAAATAAATATATATATATATATATATATATATATATATATATATATATGTACATACTATGGTGTCATAAAAACAACAAAGTATCTAAAGATAGTCATTTATTAAATACGTACATACATACATATGTTAGTACGTCCATATGTATGAGTATATGTACCCTGGTGCAACATATCAAAAAATTAACAAATTAAATAAATTCATATACCTACTAAGAAAAATATATTAATTCATGATTAAAAATGGTACAATTCGATTACAAGGAAAAACTAAAAAGTAAAGTTCGATTAAATGGCAGTTATCAAACGAAACGAAAACCGCTTTTAAGGCCAACACCGCAACCGGTGCAAATACTCAAAATGGACGACGACCACTACGGAGCATCAATAGAAATTCCCATATCATCTCCGCTAGGCAGTCTATATAATATGTGTTCACTATTAAGAAGAAACAACAGCAGCAACAGCGTCATTACAACTGCTAATTCCAATATTGGTAGAAAGAGCAGGATTAGCACGAATCGTTTGTTAATGATTTTTGTATTATCATTAGCCTTAATATTGTCTTGTTTAACAACAATTAACGCGTTTCAATTGGATGGTTCGCAGAGTTCATTTGCACAATTCCGCAAGTGGTACGTAGGCCTAAATGGATCTTTGGAGCTTGAATTTAAGACTGAACAACCAAATGGTCTCGTCTTATATACGGATGATGGTGGAACATATGACTTTTTTGAACTGAAATTGGTGGAGGGAGCACTGCGTCTACGTTATAACTTAGGAGGAGGTGCTCAGATTATAACTGTGGGACGCGATCTTCACGATGGTCATTGGCATAAAGTGCAAGTAAGTTCATGATGTAATACATATATATATATATATATATATATATATATATATACATATATACATATACATATATATATATATATATATATATATATATATATATATATATACATTGTCGTATCTAATTTTTTAACCTTATTTTCTTTTAGTAATTAATAGCTTTGTTTAAGTTTTGAGGTTATTTTATTTTTTTAACAAAAAAAAATTTGTATATATCTAATTTTATTAGATATATACAAATTATTTTAATTATTATATTTTTGACAATATAAAATAATTTCCTGAAGAAGCTAACCGAAGGCTAGCGAAATATCGAAATATATACTAACATAAAATAACCTCAACACTTAAACAAATCTATTAATTACTATAATTAATGTAGTTGAGTTTATGAAGTTTATTTCTAGTAAATTAAAAATGTGTTAATTTCTACTATTTGATTACTACGAAACTATGAACTTTTTTCAAAAAGGAAGCAAAAAGCTATTTTTATTTAAAACATCAGAAGTAGAAATAAAAATGAAACTATTTGAGCTAAGGTTTCGAAATCTTTTTTTATATTAATTTAATATCAAATTCAAGTCAGTAAATACACTTATTATTTCGTTCGTGCAAACTCTGAGAGAAATGCCTTCACTTTCTAAAATCTTTTCCTCTTACATAAAATTAATTTAGAAAATTTCGTTATAATTTAAAAAATTATAACGAAAACCACGAAACCACTAAAATTGTAATTAATTTCATGCTTGAATGTGACATTCACATGTGTTTTAAGTTTTACCAAAGTTAAGATTTTGCTTTATTTAGAGCTGAGGTTTAAGATCTCTGTGATTTGGTTGACTTTTAAGAGAAGTATACCCAACATCTAAATTGATTTGATTTTCCATCAACCGTTGTCAGAGGCAAAAATACAAATATATGCCTTTCAAGTACTTTGATCGCAAATTTGTCATGTCGGCATTTTATCAACATAAAATATTTTTTATACTGTTTTAGTTAACTTAATTTCTTGGTTGTTTATAGTTCCGTTCAAATCTGCCAACTATTTTTGACCCACTTCCTCTGAGCCGATTTAGTTCAAATTTGGAGCACAGGTCAATCTTGATGACAATATAATATGCTGGTGTCATTGGGGTGGCCATTGAACAAATAACATGCAGTATAACCTAATACTTTTTAAATCATATATTTATTTATTAACTAACAGCGGCATTCATAAAAACTTGTGTATGCTGTACTGCAGACTCTTCAAGTGTGACCTTGAAGCCTTTGATATTTTAACGACAACCAGTAGTACACCAAATAAATTATGATTTTTGATTCCTTGCAACAAGTTTTAATTAGAATATAAAAAACTACGTCTTATTCAAGAAATTTTTATCGAAACATGTGTGACATATGGTCGAACACCGGTTTAAATATTTAAGAATACTTTCTGAATTATTCGCAGGAAGAATACCTTTAACCTATTAATTAATGATTAAGTGCTTATGTAGATAAAGTATTTTTATAAAAGTCATAAAAACTTGATTTTACATTGATGCAGGTTATACGAAATGATGAACAGACTTCACTAATTGTGGATGGCGTTTCACAAAGTCGCACTACAAAAGGTAAAGAGTTCCAATTTGGCAAATTTGCCACCAACTCTGATGTGTATGTTGGCGGGATGCCAAATTGGTACAGCACAAAGTTGGCTTTACTGGCCCTTCCAAGCGTAATATTTGAGCCTCGATTTCGGGGATCAATTAGAAATCTAGTGTATGCCGATCAACCCGGAGGTCAGACCAGAAGGCAGGAAATGAAACAACCCCGAGATGTTAAATGCGGAGATGGACCATGCGATCATGGGGAAATGCCGAAGGAGAAAATAATACGAAACTCACGTGGAAGTAATACTACCGACGCATGCGAACGTCATGATCCTTGCCAACATGGCGGAATATGTATATCAACCGATTCCGGCCCTATATGCGAATGTAGAAATCTTGAATTCGATGGGCAATATTGCGAAAAAGAAAAGGCCCCATCGGAAGCAACTTTTCGCGGTACACAGTTCCTTTCCTACGATCTCGGCCAAACTGGTGCAGAGCCAATAGTTAGTGCTCAAGACGCAATTACTTTGTATTTCCGTACACGCCAACCAAATGGTTTGCTGTTTTATACAGGTAAGCTTGACTCAGTTATATGTATAGAAGCAAATTGAGTTACTGATTTTGTACAATAGGACATGGCACAGACTACCTAAACCTGGCGTTGCGTGACGGAGGCGTTTCATTAACTATGGGTTTGGCGAACGGCAAACAAGAGATGCATATAAAGCCATCAAGAGTTCGTTTCGATGACCATCAATGGCATAAAGTTACAGTGCATCGGAGAATACAGGAAATATCGTCGATAACTAGTTTTTGTCGGGTAATGCTTTGAAGTTCTATTCTTGTTGACGATCATTCTTTTATTTAATTCTGTTGTTTGTTTACAGCTTGTCACAGTAGTTGACGACGTATACACCGATCATTCTCACATTGCAGGTAAATTTACAATGCTGTCATCTTCGCGTGTTTATGTTGGCGGTGCTGTGAACCCACGAGCTTTACTCGGGGCTAGGGTCCATAACAACTTCGTTGGCTGTTTGAGAAAGGTTAGATAATTAATTACTTTTGATTGGTTCTCGATAATATAATTATAAACATTTCCTTTAGGTGGAATTTTCCGCAGACACTTTGTTATTAAATCTGATCGATTTAGCAAAAAGTGGGTCGAAGCTTATACAAGTTGCTGGAAATGTTGAATACCAATGTCCCATTGGCGATCCACAAGACCCCGTTACGTTTACGACCCGAGACTCCCACCTGGTATTTGGTGTATGTGTATATGACAAACATATATTGGTTTTACTGTTATTTTCTAGATGTTACCGCCGTGGGAAACTGGCAAACAAAGTTCAATATCATTCAAGTTTCGGACTAAAGAGCCAAATGGTCTGATCATCCTGGCAACTGGTTCAAAACAGCCCAGGTCAAAAAATGTGAGTGGCATAATGTAACGATATCGAAGAAAAAATCTAATCTCAATATGTGTGTCTCGGATCTTTCGCCTTTAGGCAGTACTATTCGCAATTGAGTTGCTCAATGGCCATATTTATATACATTTGGACTTAGGGTCTGGTGCTGCTAAAGTTAGAGGGTCTCGAAGAAGAGTCGATGATGGTGATTGGCATGATTTTATATTGCGACGTAATGGTAGGGATGCAAAGGTGAGTGTTGATGGAGTTTGGAATGACTTTCGGACACCAGGAGATGGAACTATTTTGGAACTGGATGGTCATATGTTCGTTGGTGGAACGGGTCCTGCATATAGCAACGCTAATTGGCCTCCAGCGATATGGACAGCAACTTTGCGCCAAGGTTTCGTAGGCTGTCTGAGAGATTTAGTATTAAGCGGCAAAGCTATTGATATTGCAGCATTTGCGAGATTACAGGACTCGGGTAATTCCATGCTCTTATATGTATCTTGCAATTTCATGTAATATTTAATAATTACAGCATCGGTTAAGCCTTCCTGCCATGTGCAAGCTAATGTTTGTACCGGAAATCCGTGTTTGAATGGCGGGAGTTGCATGGAGGGCTGGAATCGTCCGATTTGTGATTGCACTGCTACTTTGTACTATGGACCAACTTGTGGAAGGGAATCTGGCACGTTGGCTTTCAATGGAACACAACACATGACCGTGTGGTTGGGAAATGGACAAGGTACAAAGACTCAAACTGAAGAACTTTTGCTTCGCTTCAAAACTGCGAGACCTACTGGTTTATTGTTAATGACCAGTGCTGAATCAAATTCTCCGGATAGACTGGAAATCGCTTTGGTAGCAGGACGCATTCGAGCCAGCGTGAGATTGAGTGACAGAGAAAAGGTAACAACAGTCCTTTTTATTCAGGCACCCGTAATTATTTTAAGGATTTATTTATATATTTATTTCAGAATCTTTTGGCCGGTCAATCTGTTCTTAACGACAACAACTGGCACACAATACGTTTCTCCAGACGAGCGTCCAATTTACGTTTACAAGTTGACGGGGCTCCCCCTGTCAGGGGTATGTTATGTATGTATCACCAGCACCTTAATTGCCCTACTACGTGTCGTGTCGTGTCGTTTTTTGCATATTTTTTCCATTTACAAAGAACAAAACCAGATATCTGTCTCTTCAACGTTGTCGCAAGCATTCGTTGAATAGGCACAATATCTCAATTCAGGACTAGGCTTCTTAATTTCCATCTACAGAAGTAACAATTCAGAATATACATGTTTTTTTATTTTTGGGCAGCTCTTGGAAGTAAAATTCCTCGTTATACAAAGCAGGATTTTCAAAAGTTCTAATAGTTAAACATATTACAAGTGCTTGTCGTAAAATAGGATTTTCATTATTTAATCTCTTTCGTTTAAATTTCACTCACAACAAATTTTAATTTTTATTTTGCATTAATTTAGTTGTCGATAGGACCGACTTGTTTCATAGTATCACTCGAAATCTTTGTGAACTTGGCGCAAACATTTTTACACTTTTGAAAATTCAATCATATACAGTCACAATAATAACTTTTGGTCCTCCATCTTATTCAATAAATATACATCCATACGTACAATGTAAGTGATCTCCGAAAATGGAAATAGTAATAGGATTTAATTAACCTAACGAAACGATAGCTAAGTAATCGTACTTTGGATCGAGACTTAGGAAACTTCAATGAATTAGCTCAATATTTTAGGTAGTCCTTGGCATAAATGCACGTGGCTTCTCTTTTTATAACGACCTTCTCTTTTTATAACTATTAGACGTTTACATACGAGATATATCGTATATATGTGTATGTATATGTATATGTTCTGGAACTAAAACTATGGCCATTTCGTCTTACGAAATATAATGTAGTTTCAGCATGTATTTGACGAACCACGATACACATACAAATATTGTAATATCATCTAAAGCCATCCTTCATTTTTGAACATGAATGCGCATGCAAGTTTTAAGCGGATATGTTGGTAGAATTGAATATGAAAAAGTGGATACGTTAAAAGCCTGTTTTTACAAGGCCAAAAACTAAGAACATCAAAATGCTGCAACATCGTTCATATAATAGGGAATTCAATTAATAGGCTTTTAAAGCTGCTAATGACTAGATTTATTAATCGATGTTTTGGTAAAATCATTCACAATTAAACTAATTTGTTAAACTGAATACAAGACTACGACGCCGATGTAAAAACAGCTACAACTACTTTTATATCTTCTAATCTGTCCTCTTAATACTATCCCCTCCTTACTCAGATCCAGCGCAATGCACTGTATATGTGGAGTAGTCCCCTGAGTGCTTGTCCTACTCAAAAAAAAAAAAAAAATTATAAAAATAATAATAAAAAAATCACTAGATTGACTCCGCACCCAGTCATGAAAATGGGGTCGAATTTTTCTGTTCTGCGTTAGTGCAAAATTGTGTTCATTGTTACCGGCTTATCTCAATCTGTCTTCGTCTATCTTCTCGACACTAACCCATACTTTCTAGTTCTGGCGCAATGCACTGCTCATGTAGAGGTCATTCCCTGAGTGCTGGTTCAAGATGAAAAAAATTGTAATAGAAGTACATAAATTATTCCTAATTTTGAGGTGTTATTGATAACAACAATAGCATACCAAAAATAGAAGAGAAATTCATAAACATGTATTAATAATCTGTGTTAACAAATCAGCCAGATCACCTGAATTTATCTTTCAGCAATAAGCAGTATTTGGTTAATATATTTACAATTTAAAAGAAATATTGTCAGGGTTTAATAAACTTGATTTAGAAACCCTACTTTAGATAATATTAAAATTCTTATCCCTTTTCATAGCTCTTTTCGAACTTCTAAGATTATCAGTTAAATGGCATAAGACTGTTTGCAATAGTGTGATATCACCAGATGACTCTTCTGGGGAAATCCCCACATATGTTTCGAAATTGTTTCGTTTATTTATTAAAATATATATATATATATATATATATATATATATATATATAACAAAAAATATATAAAGAAATTTTACTAGAAATAAACATTCTCGAGTTGAGGAATAATGCATATAACTGTAGTTAAAGCGTTAACGGTTTTAAGGGTTTCACAAGGCATATCTTTTGTATATGGGAAGAAACAAGTAATAATAATAATAATAATAATAATAATAATAATAATAATAATAATAATAATAATAATAATAATAATAATGATGATGATGATGATAATAAATTAAAAAATATTCTGAGTTATAAGCTTTAGCCAGATTAAATTTTTTATCGATGATAGACAATTTTGAACTGATTATTGGATAAACCCATCAAATACATAAATACACTCGTATCTACATGCAAATGCTATAAAATGTTATAATAGTTATGCAAATGTTCGATGTTAACTTCGGATTAAACGTTACTTACTTAATAAAATCGACCAATCGGTCTAATTTTTGGTACATAGACATATTTATATGAGTTGAACAGGGCCTTAATTATGTGAATAAAAACATATGTTTGCAAATATGGCCAAAACTGCAATATAGTAAAACATGAAATCAAAAAACTAAAATCGTTAAACACTGTTTTGCTATGCTGCGAACTTACGATTTATTTTCCTATTGACGCAAAAGTTACTGCATTACACGAAAATGCCAACATATGTAGCGTATTTGTATTAATCCAGACACGCCGGATAATGTAAAATGAACATCTGTATTGCTTCAAGTTGCTTGTTTATTTAATTTTTCCAAACTTTTCAGTTCATCAACATTGTTGTTTTGCTGTTTTATTTAGTGTTCTAATAAATTGTGTAAAAAGTTTGAAATATCAATGCTCTCAAATATTCCCTCCCATCCTTCTATTTCTGTGCTGTCCGTCAACAGTATTTGTGAGAAAACTTCATAACACAACATATTTATATACTTACATTGTACATACATACTCATTTTGTAGTATGTAACTCTGAATTGCAATTCATTTTTGTCGAAACTTATTTACTCGAACATCAGTCATGACAACAACATGAATAATTTCGTTTCCTTCAGTATTATTTCTTTGTTTTCCAAGGATCTTAACTACTTACATTTATTTCATAGTGTTCCCCACTGAAACAGATTACATCGTAGTACTACATACTTACAATCAAATTGAAAATGTGGCGAGTCATTCGTATAAAGCTAAACTTCACATGAGCCATTCTTCATTCTCTTTTTAAATAATTCAAACATAATTTTGTAAATAAAATACATACGTTTTTTCTGTTCGTTTGTTATGAAAATTATTGTATGGTTTTTTTCAAACAGTTTTCAAATCAAAACTCTTGATGTTGTGTTTATAAGTTTGCGCAAAACATGTTTACATTACGTTGATTAAACAAACCTTTTTGTAAAGATAAATCTTATGTACGAGTATTGATAGAAATTGCCATTTAGAATCCGCTAAAGAAATACGAGCAAGTTTTTTGATTTTACAACTTAAAAACGCAGCTTAATTTGTTATAAAATTTGTAGTTTTGATTTTATTTTTGCATAAAATAGCTTTAAAGTAGGCAATTGATTTTTTATAACACTCGACATCAATAGTAAGTAACACAAGGGAAATGACACTTCCGCTAAACGTTGTTATTAATAAGAATGCAAGTGTAATTGATTCAAGTTCATAAAAAAGTAAGTGTGGGAGAACAACATTGAATTATTGGAAATGTTGTGCGAATGCACCTCATTCAGTCGGTGAATCGAAAATCTCTCAATTTCTTGTAAACACATTTTTATACTTTTCCAAGACTTCTGATATTGTCATGCTATAAGTTTTCCAAATTATGGAAACATAATTTTAATGAAAAAAAAGGTGTTAATAAGTTGATGTACATACATGCATACATACGAACTTACACAAGTACGGAGTAAAAATTAATATTCTTGTCTAGTATCAGTTATGAAAATAATTGTGAAACAATCCACAAGCAATCTGTGTTGCAGCTAACGCCCTACAAATCAATGGTTTGTACCTGAGGACTTTGTCTGCAAGTGTTCAAAAGACCACAAGATTAATTCTTTCTGCCGTTAAATTTAGTTGGCTTTTGCTTTGGCAAAACCGAAACATAACAATAATCTAATTATTTTTTCATAGACCGGAAGTGAAAGATCATACGAAAGAGCCGAGGACTTTCATTGGAACTTCCTTAGAAGTTACATACGAACATTAATTGCGTCAAGTCTTTGGCAGAAGCAAAGTATAGAAGGCGCATCTTTGATTTTATTACGAAAGACTCGGAACGTTATAAAAGAAATTCTATAACCCCAAACAGGAATTCAATAAGGACGTACATTCGAAATGAAACTTTTTTAATGGATAATTAATTAAAAGTTAGCCAGAACACTTCTTTGGCATCCACCACATATTGAAAATTAACAAGTAGAAAATCTAAAAGCCCTGCTAAGTCGTCTCTGACATTATGGAAATACTTCCACTATATGCCGTAGATCATATGGTGAGGAAAAGCAAATTTCTTTTTGGGAGCTACTTTGATGATTGCAAGAAATATATGCGGACGAAAAGTCCAAAAAGTGTGGAAAGGCTTGATTCACATTTTCATTGGCCTACAAGTCTCGCCTTGCTCAAAATTAAAATATTTCTATGACATCGTAAGTGGTCCTTGCCGAAGTTAAAGTGCTGAAAACTGTTTTTTGTTGCTCATATCTTTCTTAAATTGGTTAAATTCTTAAGATCTTAAGATATGTAAAAACCAAAATTTGCAATCTTAATTTTTATTTTAAATTAAATTGTTCTTATAACCGGGATATTTTCTTATTGCAAATGGTTTATCTTCTTTTATTGATGATTGACTATTCATTTACTTTGAAAGATTTCTACATTCTCCATCCTGGTTCCTACTCTATTTATCCTGTCCTTATACTCCACTTTATATTTGCTCCTTTCGATATTGGAATTACACTAGCATTTAATTCTATCCGGATTCAGGATATGTGTTTGGAAAATTCAGCCTCCTTTACAATTGTTTGAAAGTTGTTTTCCCAATCGCCAAATAGTTTTCAATTTGTAAATGGTTGTGAACAGGATTGCAGATACAAGATATTACGAGCCCGTTATCTTAGGTTGATGGACCCAAAATCCTAATCTACAAATTATATATGTATGTGTGTACAAGCTAAATATATTTTTTAATTAAAATCCAGAAATTTCAGAGTTAGATTTGACTTTTTATTTTCTTATTTCACCCGTTATCGTATGAGAATTGTTTAATGCTGGCCTTTTATTTATTATTTCCTTGAAAAAAAAAATTATATTGTTGACTAAAAGTTTTTAGTGAGATTTTTCAATGCTCCAATTTAATATTTTCAGCTTCAGACAAAACCTAAGAAACCCAGAGAAAAAAAGCGAAAATAAAAAATCGACACGCAAGATCGGTGTTTTATCACAATCAACTTTTTTTTGCTAAAGGGTCAAAGTTCAATTTTCTTTTGAATAACTGAAGGTTGAAAATTGAACCAGCAACAAAATGTTTTGTAAAACGCCAGGGCAGTAATATTGCACCAAGTTATTATATATTTAGTTTAATGTAGAATATGTGTAAGTGTATGTATGAACATATTAAATTGAGAAAAACAACAACTACTAGCTGCTACTAAATTACCACTTAAAATATAAATTAATTATATATTTTTGTACTTCTTACTTACTACTACCACCACTACTACTACTACTACTACTACTACTACTACTATTAAAACTACTAATAACTAAACGCTCTTGTTAGCTTGTAGAAGCACCTAAAATACTACTATTAATATACATATACATATTTTAGTACTACATTCATATGTATATAAATTTTCCGTTAAAACAATGTCCAAATGTGGCTTTGCTCGAATACAAGCAGAAGTTTCCATAGAAAAAAAAATTAGGTAACAACGCAACATACGAGTAGCAAACGGTTGTGGTTTCGTGCTTTGCAATCTATTTGGTTTGTGGTCATAAATTTATTTTGATCAACGGGGCCCACTTGGACATTTGCATTCTTCGGCCGTACACGCATATTGAATACAATAAAAAGGAAAAATTAAAATATTAAATCTAAATTAATAAACTATTACACATATGACTTTTGCATGGCTGCACTGAACTCAATTTGCAAATAGCATGCATGATTAAGAAAAAACAAGTTATTATTTGCAAAGCCACTTAATATGAAAAGCAAACCAAAAATGGTTATTTTTCTAAGTTATATTTTCACAATGTATGCAATGCAAAAGTAAAATTGCACTCTATAGCGTCATTGGAAATAATTAACTTCTACTGTAGCAACCATTTTACTCAGTTTTAAATATTTCAGTTCCCACCCTGAAGAGAAGTCGTACCAAAATCGATCAGCGGTAGCAAAAAAACTTCCTTGCGTTGCACTACGATTCTTTAAATCGATTTAAAACATTCCTAATTCAAATATTTTCATTTAATATTGAAATACCACAAGATCACCAAGCTTATTATTAGACACCCCACTGCACCCCCACACCGTCTAACAAATGCCGCACCATACCTTTTGTAACACAAACGTTTTTATTTCAGTAATTTAATTTTCCACAATCTTTTGGCTAAGCCACAAGCAAAATATACTCATTAAAATTTTCAATAAAAAACACCGTTGTTGCAACGTAGATCTTCCATATATGATTTTAAAACATTTTTCCCATAACATTATTTACATAACATTAGTTGCATTTGTTTTTTTAATCATTTTTTAACTACTCGTGTACTGTGCACTTCCTCTCTTTTTAAAACTGCAAATACCGCTGCGGTACACTTTTTGTTAATGCTTGAGATTTTTTTGTTGATCAACTAAACATAGAAGTTTTTCAGTTGTATTTTGTTATTCAGTGTGCCAAAAATATTTTGGACAGCTTTTACAAAACCTTCCCGAGTCAGTTCAAATTTTATATTGAGTAGGAAGCAATTTTGAATAAGCAGTTTTATTCTGATTGCACTGTCGGATTTTGCGCAACTTCAGCTGAAGTTCGAATACGCAGGTCCTGCGTGGAGCACGCATGTTAATAAAACTTGTCCTATCCCGGGCGTCTAATCATATTTCGGTATCATGACATACTCGATATAGGTTGTGCCACTCATCACGAAGGAAGTATCAATAGCGTTGCTAAGGGAGGAGGTTGTTTTTTTTTTGCCTGCCACGCCATAACATTCGGTTCTACTTGCCGTCACCGACATTATTTTTTAAATTCCAGCTCGTGAGTGGCACAACTTGTTTTGTATGTACATGTACACAACAAATTTATTTTCTGGAGTTGTGTATCATATACATATATCGTATAAAAATGAACTTAAGAAATAGAATCTTCTCAGACTTGGCCCCCATTCAGCTGTTTGAAAAATACAAAAAGTTAATTTTGTATTTAGAACCAACTTTTGTACAAAAATTACCCACAACGTAACGAGCCGATTACGACTTTAATGCGAACTTGCTAGCCATTTCAGCAAAGTAGAAAGCGCGTGACATTTAAGCATTTCCCTACTATATATGCTAAAAATAAATTAAATTTATTTGTTAGTCCGATTTGGGAATGATTTTAGAAATCACATCGCAATAAGAATGGTAGGCCATGAATGAAACTTATATAAACAGTGAAATGGAAGAATATAATAAAATAATTTTCAAGGTATGAAAGGTTTTTCGCCGAATTCAATTCAATATGTGAAGCACCACGCAGTTGCACACTTGTAACGCAGAACAAAAACTGGATTTTAGTCTTTTTCGCGATTTTTCGAGTTTTCAATAAGGAACAAACTTCACATTTTGTCAAGCAACAAGTTGTTCGACACCTAACCCATGCTCATAGTGATCGTGAATCCTCATTCAAACAAAATAATTTATGGATAAAGAATGTTTGTAGCTTTGATTTTCTTCTACCTGCGGCCAAAGTTGCGGGCCTTCAAAGACACATTCGTTGTCGCGATTTGATTAACAATATATTTGGCACTCTGACACTATTTTTTATTAATTTGTTTTGGTTCATTTAGATTTGCTTTTATATGTATGTATGTGTAGGACAATCTAACACATATGCGAGTAAACTATTTGTGTGTCAGTTTTAATCGTGCTTATGTCTTGTAACTTCTAATAACAAAAGCACCAACATGAATACCATAGATGATAATTTTATTGATGTCATGTTAAAAATGGCAAGCATTTAAATCTCACAAAGGAATGCAAAATACATACATATACATACATACATACATACATACATACACAAAATAAAGATATCATAGAGATGCATATAAAATAGTCTGTCTAAATGATGTGAAGACGTTGTTAGGTGTAAAAATAAATGTCTGAGGCTTCAGGTAGTTTTATCATTTACCGATATTTATAAATATATTTAACAGCTGAGACTATATTGGGTCGTCATAGTACCATAGAAATACGGTCAATACATTTGGGTGGATTGTTCCACGCAGAAGAAGAGATACAAATGACATCTACCATGCCAA
This sequence comes from Linnaemya vulpina, assembly GCA_963675445.1. Taxonomy (NCBI): domain Eukaryota; kingdom Metazoa; phylum Arthropoda; class Insecta; order Diptera; family Tachinidae; genus Linnaemya; species Linnaemya vulpina. Next base: position 619,195 of record OY776277.1, on the reverse strand, counting down.
ACTTTGTTGGGCAAATGCAAGGCTTTATATTTAATGGTCAGAGGTGAGTTGGGATTCGGAATGAGTGGGAAAGCGTGTACAATGAAATTGTGTCGTTAAAGGTATATTGATATTGTCAAGTCTTTGGGTCCCGAGTTGTCAGCATTGCCCAGCGCCACTTTCAAGTTGACAGCACGATTTGTGAACTCACCGCCTGGAAATCCATATCATGCAGCCACATTTCGATCAAAGCACTCCTACGTTGGTTTGCCAATGCTTAAGGCCTATTCGACAATTTCGGTTGATTTTCGGTTTAAAACAGTAGAACCGAATGGATTGCTGCTTTACAATGGAGGAAGGCGTAATGACTTTGTGGCTATTGAATTGGTAAATGGACATATACATTACACGTTTGATTTGGGCGATGGTCCAATAACGATGCGGGACAAAACACGAATTCATATGAATGATAATCGGTGGCATCAAGTTAGCATTAGACGTCCAGGTCCGAAAACACATACTCTCGCTGTAGATGAATCTTTCGAAATCATTACGCTATCGGGCAATAGCATGCACTTGGAGTTGTCCGGCATTTTGTATATTGGCGGTGTCTTTAAAGACATGTATGCAAAACTTCCAGCTTCCATTTCATCTCGGTCTGGTTTTGAGGGTTGTATATCTTCACTCGACTTGGGCGACACATCACCATCACTGACAAATGACGCTGTAGTACCGAGCTCGCTTGTTGTGTCCGGATGTGAGGGCCCAACAAAATGTAGCCAAAATGCTTGTGCAAACAGAGGCGTTTGTGTGCAGCAGTGGAATGCGTACGCCTGCGAGTGTGATATGACTTCATATACGGGTCCTACATGTTACGATGGTGAGTTTTTTATACAAAAAAAGTGCTTACACGTTTATACTGCTGTGTTTCGGAAGACGACACTGAGGTATCTTCACTTACCGACCTTTTAAATTTGATGTCAATGAGTTCCTTTAATGGTATTTGACTATCAAGAGAGAGATTTGAAAAAAGCTTTTTTTCATTTTCTTGTTACCATTCACCTGCTTTAAACGCAACAACTGTTTCGTTCTGTTATAGTTTCACTAAAGTCAGCTAACTGATCCCTAACTCGCACATAAAACATTGACAAAAAGCTCGGCGTACGTCTGAACACAGCCGTAAATGAATAATAGTTCTTTTTATAAGAAAACATTTTATGAAATATATGAGTAATGATAAATTTTGATCTTTCAGAATCCATTGCTTATGAGTTTGGAAATAATAAGGGAATTATTCAGTACACGTTTCCGGAAAACGCTCAGGCTGATACGGAAGAAGACAATATAGCACTGGGATTCATAACAACCAAATCAGATGCTGTTTTATTACGCATAGAAAGCTCAACGACTCAAGATTATATGGAACTGGAAATTGTGGAAGGTAATATTTTCATGGTGTATAACATTGGAACAAGGGATTTGCCGTTAGGAGAGATTGGAACAAAAGTAAATGACAACACATATCATGTAGTGCGGTATAGCAGACGAGGAGGCAACGCCACATTGCAACTGGACGATTACAATGTGCAAACTTTAACACCACAAGGTTGGCACCAAAATTAATCTATTCGATTTCTGTTAGTCCCTACCATCAGAATTTGTTATTCGATTACATTTTAGGCCACCAGTCTACCATGTTCAATACTATTTCCAACATTCAAGTCGGAGGAAAATTTAGTCGTACAGGTCGTACTCGAATAGAAAGACCATTTGCTGGCGTAATTACGGGTCTGTCAGTGAATAAGCTACGAGTGTTGGACTTGGCTGTGGAACGTGATCCCCATATAACCATACGAGGAGATGTTCAATTGGTAACTGGAGTATTAGATAGAAATGATCTGCAAAGAATGCAGCAGGTTAGGGATTTTATTTTTTAATAATTTGAAATCTCTTCAAACTTTTTCAAGTATTTTTCTCATTGTAATAAATTTTTGCTCTGTCGTATTTAACATTACAAAAAAAATCTCTTTCGCAACTAAAATCTTGTTTGCCACTAAGCTCAATTGAGTTTCTGAACCATGTTTAAATTAATTCTGAAACTCTATCTACATATAACAAACATAAGAGTACGTTTCGGCAAAGCTTGACATGGTTCTTTAACTGAAAATGTTATTGTCATTACAACTATTTAGAATTTAATTGTATATTTTGTGCAACCAAACAAAAGTGGTCCATTTAATTTTTATTTATTGCAAATATCTTTACGTACATATTTTATGAATATTCTAAAATCAATGCTTCATTCTATACCAGTATACATACTTTTATTTACACACATGCAAATCTAAAAACATGTTTACATGCATCCACAGGCATTTACATATGTATTATGTGTGTGTGTACGTGTGTTCATATCGATGAATTGACATCATATAACTGACGTATTTATAAATAATTTATGTTTGAAATGCAGTTTCAAAAAAAACTTCCATGCAAATAAATTTTTTATGAATTTGGCAGTCAATTTTTAAACCAGCACTATGCACATAAAATAATAATATTTATATATTCTTGTTTGTTTCTTAAATTTTTCTAAAAATATTTTTTCCCTATTTACTTATGTGTACATATACATAGAGATATCTAATACATACTCGCACATATACATACCTTGTATGCTTCCTCTTTTTCGGATTAACATAATCGGTTATATTTTATGCAATTATTTTATGCACTTGCCATTTTTCCCAAACCATTTACAAGTAAATACATTCATTTAACATACATACAGACATATTTACATATGGCTAAGTGCTACCCGACATTATTTTGTGGGAGAAACATTGCATGATCTACACAAAATATATTCATGCACACATGCACATCTGCACACACAAATTTATTATGTATTGAATTATGTATGTGTGTAGTTACTCGCGTATACTACACGACTTAAAGGTCTGAAAAATTTAGCCGAGGATATTTATTAACTCCGAAAATATTTGCGATCCCGACTTTTGATGCAATTTCTGCATCAACAATTAAATAAATAATTCAGCCGCAATCGATTTTTTTTAGTTGCAGCAAAGAAATCATCGATTACTAACTATCCTTCGCGAGTTTTGACTCTCACTCGCACTGGTTAAGCTTCCATATTTCAGATAACTGTTTACAGTTATGCACGGTTTATCTGAGGTATTTTACGTTACCACTTCTTATGTAAAGGCATAAGGGTTGGGCACTCAGTCACTGGGACTGATAAAATTATGGGTAAATAACATCGCAAACGTATAGTCTGAGTCACCCCGTCGGCCCATTTGAATTTTCAACGCATAAAACCTTAAGGACAGCTCTTTCCCGTTTTTTCTTCTTCTAAACATTCATAGAAGACTTACATATGTATGTATGTATGTATGTACATAAGTGATTCAAATGCTTTTATATGAAGGCATTAGTATTATATAATCAGAAAATAACAGTCCTTAAAAAGTAAGTTTTACAGCAGAAATATATATATTTGGTTCTTGCAGTATGTCATTAAATCTGTTTCATTGAATTGATATCAAAAATTAAATGTTTGTTTTCAAAAAATAGTAATCTGAAACAATTATAATTTTTTTTCCAAAAATTATAATTCGGTATAAGAGCATACTACGGCGTATTTAAGCAGGTAGCAGCACAGTGGCGGCTGATTTTTCGGATAATTGTTTTGCAACATATCCTTTTAAAAAGGCTTGCATAGACATAACTACAATGACACCGTGATGTATGTAGGCCTTAATTCATAGGCACGCACACATAAATACATAATAGAAGCACAATTGTACATCACACTTTTACGTAATTAAACGTTAATGTCCATATCGCACAACTGATTGAAGTTTGTTTTCTATTTTCACGATTTTCTATTTGAATTAAGCAGACACCAGCCAGTGGATATCCTGGCGCTATAGATGACTTAATATTTTCCGGTGCTGGCTCTGGCTGCCGTGGTGACGACGAAGACGAATGCACTCCTCCCTTTGAGTCCAGCGGCGACGACCTCATTACACCAGTGTACGTACCACCCACTAAACAAACAACTGTGACCCAAAATGTTAGTACTGATAAAATAAATGGCACTGAACGAGCTTGTGATGATGAAGATTGTGTTCATGGATCCGGAGATTATGGTGAAACAACAGAACAATTTACATCTACAAGTACAGCCAAAGGATCTGGTAAGTAATTTATGATTCCCTAAACGCATCAAATCGAATTCGTTTCCATTTCATAGAAAGCCATTTTCTCACGTTCATCAACAATTTATTATTAATGGCCAAACCCTTTCTTTGTTAGTGTTAAACATGTTTTATATCGATCTTTGAATAGTTCACACTTTTATCTAGCATGCGCACAAAACTAATCTTGTAAATACACATGTACGAGTATGTATGTCAGAATGATGCTCGTATTTATCGAGCTTAATATCTACTCACGACCGATCTCATCTTGTTGTTCATTTCATGATTCAGTAGTGGAAAGCGACAAAACCATCTGTTACAACATATTTCCATTCAGCCGCAGTCAGCTCCAAACTTCATACTAATATTGATCATCATAAGACTCAACTTCCAAACTTTCTTGTATTCCCAATTTGATTTGTTTGCATCGTACTTATGAGGCCCAACGAGTTCAAGTCCCACGTAAGCTATCTTGCCATCTGCGATGGTTGGTGCAATTGTGTTCACATATTTAGTTCGTATCTGTCCCTCAAAGTTCAAAATGCATTATTTTTGCTTGATTGTACTGTCACCTTTAAACTCAATTCGACTCGATCAACAACTTGTCACAAGTGCCAAATAGATAGAGTGTACATTTTATTTTGGGTAAACAATTTCTCTATTTGTAGCAACGATGGTGCAAGATTTAACACACAATTTCAAACTTACTTCTCTTTTACTAAGCGGAAAATGTTGGACTTAATGAAGCATAAGTAGAGGTACCCAACAAGCAGTTGAACAATAAATTTCCATTGTGAAAGAGAAAGCAGTCCAGTTCAAGACCTGGGCTGTGATGTCATGAAAGTATTGATATTTAGAATGATTCAATAAAACTGTTACGCGGAGAGTTTGAATTACAAATTGATCCCATTACTGCCGAATTTAGCGCAAACTACATCTGTTAGATCTTTTCACGGACAACAGCTTTGGTGCCTGGTGCTTTCGTATGCATTTATTTATGGAGTCAGGAAAGTTGGTTTCTAGAAGTTTAGTACAAATGAAGCTAAATATTTTTCCAAGTTTTATAATGGGTTTTTACTGATTTCATACAATTTTAGGCAATCTCCAATTTCTTGGTTCTCTTTATATGTAAATGCAAAAAGATTTAATGGATCTTACACCGAAGTTTGCAAGTATTGTAGGGAAAACTTCCAATTATATAAAAGGGTCGGACAAAGAACCGCGTCAAGCTTGAGAAAATTTCCCATAAGATCTAAAAGTCAAAAAAGGTAAAGCTATTATCGAAAAAGTGCACACGTCAACAGCAACTACATCGAAAGCGGGACCAAATTCTCATTTGCCACAATAAATATCACTATAATATCCTTAGCGCTTTCCGAAATACAAGCAATTCGTTCTTTAGCTGCCTCTACTGAAGTCTTATCTTCATATTGCTTAGGAGAATTGACCGTACATCCTAAGACTAAGCAAATCCGTCAGAGAACCATCGTGTTTCTAACGCATTGCCTACTTGGCATTCTGGTAGCAGTTTGCCATGCTGGAATCGATTAATTCTTGAAGAGAACCGATTCCACCAATGACTTGGAGTAGCGAAAATGCTTCATGCAGTTGTTTATTAAAATAACCTTTCGTGAATATATATCACGACTTTACGGATTATTGAAAAGTAAATACTTGTCTAGGAAATGTCTATTTGCTACTAATTGTGTCGTGCATGTGCAATGTGAGTTGGTTAGCTACAGATCGACTTCAAATCCGTACTACACGCAAAATGATTCCTTCAAAAAGAGTAGAAAGTGCAGTTGAAATTCTGTTGTAATAAAATATAATCTTAAAGACTTTTGCACTTTTAAACTCTTAATTTTAAAACCATCACAACAAGGTCAAAATTATGAATTGCCAACGATGCCTTCGTATTGAGTGCAACTTATCATTTTGGTTAGGCTGAGAAAAGTTTCCAAATCCATAGATATTTAAATGCAATTCTATATAATAAAAAAATAATTCGCAAAACAGAGTTGCCAATTATTTTTCAAGTGCAGCCAGACCACCATCGTCTACACTCTTTCGAGCTTGTTGCGTCTCACTCGCACAGTCAACTTCTACATCTCAGATAGTTGTATGGCACTAATCTTCCCTTGAGGAATTTTCCGCAGCAACGTATACTTCCTGTGTGAAGACACAAGTCATGTACATTCAGTCGCAGTAACGGATAAAATTAGGCTTAACAACATTGTCGCAATTGTCAAGCCGATATTTTGGAAATTTATTTGCAAAGTCTTTCAAATACAATCCACAAAGAAATACAGCCCAACTTGATAAAAATAAAGACATGAAACATAATTCCTTAAAATTATTTCTTTTGTTTTAGAGCTCAAGTTAGTAGGGACATTTAAACTTGAACTGAAATTCTGTCACACAGAAGATAGTTGAGGTGATTATGAAAATAAAAAGTAATTAAAAATTTAAAATATAATTAAGGAAACATACCACTTAGCGTTCTTTAAAAGTAAGATTTTATGGGATGTATAAAAAGTTTTCCTTAAATATAATTTTACTTAAACCTAAAGTCAACGGTTAGTTGAATGCAGGTTCATCATGCCTGGTATTTTAAATAAGCTTTGTAATAGAGACAAACTATTTATACGTAAAAAATCCTAATTTTAACTACTATGAGGTATTATTAATTTATAAAACATCCAAGATGACTCAAATTCTTTAGAATGCAGCAAAATTTGGGTTTGATCGCTCTAATCATGATTAGGTGGTTAGATACATACACATACATACATGCATAGATACGTACATAAAACTACACGGATATTATCGATAGTCGAGATCTGGCAAAATTATAAATATATCTTAATTGTGCGATGGAACCATCGGTAGTTTTCATTTCGATGCTTTTTTCCGATATCGATATTATGGAAATAAATTATTTGAAAAAAGTGGTAGTTAATTTTAGTGCCTGGCGCTCAATGTCACTCGATACGGTAGTGTTGGAAAAACAGATTCAAAGTAAAAAGAAAATAAAAATTTGATCTCTTTTTATATGGAATTGACGACAGAGGGATCCCGAGAGTTAGTAAGAATTATGCAGCGGCACCAAAACTTTGTGAATTTGTTGTCATTTATTAACTTAAATTGTTTGGGTTTTCAGTAACGAAAGTGATCTCATTAGACTGATTTAAAATTTTGTTAGTATGTGTGTCACCGACGACGCTTGGTGGAAAATCGGAAGTGCTTGCTGTCACTTACTGATACGTTTCTAGCGGTAACCTATCAATCCCGAGCAAATGTTCAATATAATTATATCTTCATTGTGAATAGCAGATGCAATGAAAAACGAACAGCAAGATATTAAACAAGAAACTTGGCGGGTCATCAAGTTATCTTGCCAAGAATCTTTAAGGTTTTGCTTGTCGTTTACATTTTGTTTTTGTTTCTTTACTTAAATAAGATATTATAGCATCCCACCTAACATTTTTAATTGTGAGTGATCCTATTAGCCACCGCACAAAGTGTTTTTTAATCGCACACGATACATTTACATACGCTGATTCATCATCAACAACCATCTTGTTGATGGTGGAGGGTAATCGTTTGAGATACGTCTAGAGCCTTTCACGAGCCATGTTGAAAATCGTACGAGATTCATGTAGGGGATTATATTACCACTCGTGAAACGTTCAGCCTTATTATTTTTATATGATTCACAGAGAAAGTCACAAAGAAAGCATCGTGTGACAAACACTCAATGATTCTATCGTTACTAAATATCAGATGTTTTGTAGCGAACTATCGAATGGGGCGATCATCGATAGTTTTGCGGCTCTATCCCCACTGTGCTGCTTTTTCATCTATCATGGCATAAAAATCGTTTCTCATTCATGTCAGCCATGGGCATAACCACAAATTGCTTAAATTTAAAAATGTAGCAATACAGTTGGACTTGTTTCTTTCAGAAATTAAATCCTGCTTCATAGTGCTGACTGCGATTATGCACCGGCTGTTTAGCAATCCGAACTAAATTACGAAATTAACCAAAACAAAGCACTTGTAAATTTATGATTACACACATTAAACACCAAATATATTACTATGAACTACATTGGTATGCATGTATGTGTGTATACCTGCACATATTTATATAAGCAGAGCTGGACAAATGCATCACAAGTTATTATGTTCTTTAAAAGCCACACATAAGATCATTATATGAGCGAGAATGTGTGTGCAGGAAGAAGTATTATTTATACTGCATACACATGTTCGTGCATTGTGTGCGTTTCTATAGATGTATATTTGTATGTATGTGTGGGTAAAACCACAAACAGCACCACCAAAACTGCACATGGGAGTTGTATATCACTGTCATGTGCATCTGTTTTACATCAATGTTTGAATGAATAGTACAATACAACATCTTAACTGTTAATATGTATTTATATAGGTATGTACGAATATACTATGTACATATGTATGTATGTATGCACGTATTTTAAAATTAGAACAATGTAAACTCCTACGTAAGACTATAAGATCATCAACCTAAAGTTCCTGGAATCATATGGAAAGGATTAAATAGAAAATAACAACGAACGAAAAAAATTAAGAAAACCCAAGCTTATCTGCATAAAAAACAATCAAAAACATTTTTGTTCAACTCGCGTAAATACATATGTACCTTCATATATATAATATATGTACATATGTATGTATGTATGTATATGTATATATAATAAGACGAATTTGTGTTCTTAGTTTTAGTCACAAATATTGAGAATAGATACTAACAACTAGATAAACAATTGATTAATAATTACATATACATATATGTATATGTCTACATTATATATATATATATATATATATATATATATATATATATATTGTTTTTGTTTTATTTATTAATTTTTATTGTCACTTCCTAGATGAAAGCATTGTGGCCTAATTTTCTAAAGCAAAATGCAAGTCCGAAATTGACAACATATCAAAACTATTTTGGGCATTTCTGATACTTATTTTTAATTTTTACATATCAGAACAATCTAATTTTTTTAATTCGATTTAGATGTTAGAGATTAATTATTAATTTCTCTAATTGTGCGTTGTATTAAACTTTAAGACGAGTATTTTGTATAGGGCAATAACTTTAAACGTTTATTATTTTATTAGTTGTTTATGTCTATAAATATGTTGTTCCGATGAATACATACTTTGTGCCTGATTTGATTTTGTACACGTTTTATATTTGAACTTTTATAAGTTACTATGTTGTGTTACTATGTTTCTAGATTTGCGTTTCGATTTCGAAATTTAGGCCACAAAAAAATATACTAGATGTTTGTTTAAAAATTTTGAAAATGCTTCTTAAAGCCAACGTTTCATTTGACGTACAGGTATACTGATTGTAAGATATTATTATCTCGTTTTATTTTTTTACATTGTTATTGTTAAGATATATGTCTAATGTTCTCACACACATATCTTTATCTCTGTATATACATATCTTAAAACTAAAAACTGTTCTTTATCCAATATCATCTACTACATTATGAAATAATAAAAGCATCAAGAGAATAATAATCTATCATGCGTGTTTATTTTAAAAACAAAACTAATAAAATAATTGTTCACGGACTAATCAATTATTTAACGAAGCTCAATAAGTATTCCGCTTTGGAACACGGAATTCAAATACGTTTGAAAGAAACTTTATATAATTAGAGATCGTAAATTATTGCATGTAGCAATTAAAAAATAGCTTTTGTAGTTAATACATCTCGTCATCTTTTGGACAGGCCAAGAGGATTTACTAATTTACTAAATCTGCCCATGTGCTTAATGCTTATGATTGCTTCGGTCACTGGCTTTGCGAAATGGCAGAAAGAGATTCTTTTGCAACCGCTACCTTCAGTTTCTGTTGTTTTGTATTTTAATTTTTTATTCCTGAAAATTAACTCGAATCGTTATCGAGAGCAAAACACATCTGTAGATTCAGAAATTATATGATTGAAGCTCTTGTTACATTTTTTGTTTCTTTACAACCATGCTGCATATTGTCTAAATTTTGGTGGTACTCAGAGTTTTTTAACCAAATTGGGTTTTTAAATGCAATTGTTTTGCAATAACAAGTTTAGAAAACTCTACAGCTACAGACTGCATTGCTAACGAAAGTATCCACAACCCTGATTATACTGTGGGTGCACTTCAATCACAACATATTAGTTCCTTAACCCGACGTATGCATATAAAAGGACTTTTCTTTTGTTTTTATTTTTTATGTTGCCATGAGATAATCAGTGTTCGTTGTTCTATTTGTATTTTTACAATTCTTGAGTTGTATGCCAGCAGACAGAAGTTATACTTATTTCGTACTATTTTCTAAGTTCGACTTAACTAATCGCACTTTTATGCAAAAAGAAATAAATTCGAAGTCTTAATCTAGGCACACAGTAGAATATCTCGCAAAGTTGCAGCACGCAATGTGTGTATTTAATGACTCTGTTGGCGGTACCTTTAGCACCGGCTTAATTTGGTCTCTCCTAACCATATATGAAACTATAAAAGATGAAGACATTGCGGCATATGGATAACCTTTGAGGAGACGCAATTATCATTCCGACATGCTAAAGAATGCCAAGTTGAAACGTTCCCAGTTCAGCTCCTTAGGATGCATGGTAGGTTTTGAATAGCACCAACTCAATGTCATGTTCGTTCTCTCAACTACGATTGCAAACAACCTGTCTTTCTTTACAAAAACTATATTTTTTCTTGCATCACTTTTTCTTTTAATTTATTGCGGTATCAAGAAGCAGTGCTACTATGGCCAACAATGAACACTGTGTTTGTCAAAATATAATTTACAATTATGTTGCGAAAATACCAAGCGAAAGATCTTTGAATTTTTTGTCAGAAACAGTTGGGCTACATGAACTAAGTCCCTGTTCCCCAAAGCAGAAATGAACTAACACCCCAATTTTTTATATTGATGAAACAACAACGACTTTTGGGGTTTTATTTCATTTTTGAAGGACTTATTTTATCAAAATTTTAAAAAATGAACCTACCCCCCAAAAATGGGAAGTATACAAATTTTACTACTGTTGAAATGACTGAAAGTTTGTATTAAATCATGCACATATTGGAGACACAAGTTTGCAAAAATATACTTTGCGTATTAAAATGACGTAAATCGAAGCCTGTCTATAAGTGTCATTATTATATATATATATATATATATATATATATATATATATATATATATATTACTTTTTAGTTATTGTAAAAACTGACCTTCGCGAGAATTTCAAAAAACTTAAAGTAAAGTGAACTACAGTAATAGTTTTATTTTATGACGAAACTTTTTGAAACTATAGTGTTTAGTGTAAGTTGTGCGGAAATTTAAAATTGGAAAATTAAAAAATAATATACGAGTATGTATGTATGTACATATGTTGTATGTATATTTTAAAGTCCCCAAAAGGCGTTGCTGCTTTCAAATAAGAATTTATAATATTGGGGAGTTAGTTAATTTCACTTTGGGGCATTAATTCATTTTTGGGGGGACTTATTTCATAAAAATTTGGGGAGTTAGTTCATTTCTGCTTTGGGGTCTTAGTTCATGTCGCCAACAATTGGTGTTAGAAATTCGTACTCAATAGAAACGTTACATATTCATTTTGTTTTTGCTACTAATAAAGATAAAACCGACAGCACAAGAGATATTTTGAAAAACTTTTAATAAATGGTGGACGCTGTTTTCACTGATCTGGAATCCACTACAACGTCAATTGTTTCCACTGAAGTGAAAGTGAACTTATTTTGAATATACTTAATTTATATATTCAAAAGGCTTTCTTCAAAATGCTTGCGATGCCGCAAGCTGTCGTTCGACCCCGAGAATAACATGTAAAACAAAAATAATTTCAAAAACTTCTTGTTTTTTTTATTGTTATTAAAATGTCTATTCTAATGATTACTTGACTTGTTTTTTTTTTTTTGCAGAATCGCATAACGAAGTAACTACTGACATTAATACACGTCGCCAAGATGCCACGACCGACCAACAACAGCATTCAACATCGACCGTGACCCATTTGACCACGTCCCAGCAAAGCACTGCTTTGAGTACCACTATAACGACCAGCCAGGCGTCAGCACCCACAACTACCATTATGGTATCTACACAGCGGACAACAACAACAACTATTATACCAACAACAACCACAACAACAACAAGTACTACACCAGCAATACAAATTCCTGATATACGAACATCGACAACAGAAAGGGATTCAACCACATTCGATGTCGTGCAGGTGTTTAAACATGACGAAGATAATGAGAAATCAAACATTATTTATCCACCACAAACGCCAGTAGATCGACCGCCACCTCCACCACCCATCCACGAACCTGAGCCGGGACTTCCGTACTATCCCTTGCCACAACCGCCACCACCATACAGTAATAATAATTATCGTCCAAAGGGTAAAGGAGGTCGCATAAATTCCATAGAAGAAGAAAGAACTGCCATGATCATCGGCATTGTTGCTGGCATATTAATAGCAGTCATTTTAGTTATATTATTGGTTTTATGGCTAAAGTCAAATGGCGATCGTAATTACAAGACATCTGGTGAGAAAACCATCTACGGCACCCACAACCCAAACGCCTCCTTACTAGGCAACACCAGCACAAATGGTTCATATCACCAGCAAAGACAACAATCAAATAGTCACCATCAAACCGAAGACACACGCTCACGTTCTCATTCTGGCATAGCAATGCGAAACAACGGAAATCCCGACATGTGCAGTAGATCGGGTCCGATGAGAGTTGAACGTGTTTATCACGATTCTACCGATCACAGCGAAGGTGAAGATCGTCCAGGTTTGGTGAAAACGAAAAAACGTGATTCGAAAGACGTTAAAGAGTGGTACGTCTAAATAACCGAATATATGAATATTCGGCGAATGAACCAAACGTCAAATTAGCAATAATAACTGTGCATAATAAATTAAATTTATCTACAAATAACTACATAAAATTAATTATTGTTAGTCACTATCGTTATACTGGGCGGGTAATATTTAGTGCAATAAAAATACAGTATTTATTCTTATTTCTTTAAACTAATTAAAATAATATTACATCAATACAAGTAATTCAAACATCTAGCAAGAGAAATTAAATTTTTAAAACTACTGATATAACAACATATGATAATAACTACAATAACATCAGCTAATGTACAAAAATTCATTTATATGCAATGAAAATGATAATAAGTGTGAGTCAGCTCATCAACCAAATTATTGTTAAGTTTGAATAGGCAGAATAAGGTAACCAATCGAAGAGGAAAAAACGATTTGGCTGGTGAGATCTCTCATAAAACCAACTAGTTTTCAGTAATTTAAATATTAAATTAAAGTAAATACTAACAAATTGTTTAGCCAACAGCTAGTTCTCTGCAGCCACAACACTCTAAGTGCAATAAAAACGAAATGACGCGATCCGAAACAACGCTACAAAATTTTGAACTTTGGTGTTCATTTAAATCCACGTTAATTCAAAGCATTGGCAACACAATTACACACCAGCGTTTGATTAGAAATCAGTGTACACTATTTATAAATACATAATAAACCAGTAGTAGTTGGCAAATAAGATTTGTTTTTATCGCTTATTGTAACACTTCTCAGTGCATTTTCATTTCTAGTCGTTTAATTTATTATATTATGACACATTCACAACAGCCTGTATGGATGCACATGAGTATGTGTATGCATCTATGTATGTGTGCACATATGAATTAGCTTTATTAAGTGCGGCTATAAATTTTACATTCGTATTTACCATTCGTACATTGTTTGTTAAATAGATATCAATACACACACAAATGTAAAACACATCAACAACACAATACAACAATACAATTTAACTTACTTTAGCTAGCTTTTAGGCACTATTAAGAACAACTATTTATGTACGCATAGAGCATGTATCCATTTCCTGTTCACCCTCTACAGACAACTGATATAAACACTTTAAGAGAAACAGACAAACATATAAGTATGTAAATTTATACGATGTAAATTAATAGGCAGCACATGTTTACTTCTACTTCCTCTCTCACTTCCTACACTCGCTGCTGTGAAGAGAAGGTATGGAGAAATGAGGCCGATCTCGAAACCACTTCAATGTTATGTAATGAGATAAATGATATATAACTACATATGAATATATAACTTAAGATATTGTGCCATAGTAATTTAAGCATAATGGAAAACTAAAACTAGCTATATATTATATACGAGTACGTGTAGTATATAGTGAATATAAATGACTATTAAAAATATTATAACAATTATTTTTTTATTCAAAAATATGTTATTATAATTGAAATTAATATACTTTATTGTAGATAACGATTGACTAGTTAGTTAGATGTACCATGTATATGAGAAAACTTTAAATTTATTTAATAATAAGCTTTAAGAAAAGAAATATATTTAAGAAAATATATTAGAAAACTTGGCAGCGAGCGCTAATAAACCTCTGAATAACGCAATGTAAAAATGACAATAGATTGTATATGTATGTGTTAGGGCGGTGCATGCTTGTGCAGTACTCTTTCTTCAATCTTATCTTTGTTGAGAAAAACCTTTTCCCTGCCAATCCTTGCATTTGTCAGCTCTGATAGGCTCACTTGTATCTCGCACCACACACACACATGTTTAAACACATGCATGCAGTGTATTTTTTAGCAGTATTACACATTTTCAAAAAAAAAATTATTCATTCAGAGAAAAACTCCACCACTACTAGAGAGGTGGAGACTACTCTCCACCTCGTAAAACATATCAAAAAGCTGGATTATTATTACCGATATTGTTGTGGCGCGGAACAAAAACACGGGAATTATTCCTATTTTAAGGAAATACTTCTTTGCCTTAACACTTTTTCATTAAGATGATTTGAGTAGTTTTTATAATTATATCCGTTTACAAAATTAAAACTGTTGTTAATCATTTCATATTTCAGCTTCAAATTTTGAAAAATTCAACTCGAACGCAATTCAATTAACACCTTTTATGTTATTGTATGTGTGTGTGTGTGTGTGTGGGTGTGTGTGTGTGTAGCTGTCTTCTGCACATGCATGCACAAGCGTTTAGTAAAATTTTAAATATATTATGTATATTACTAATAATTGTTAATTAATTGATTTATGTTTGTTGTTATGCAATGGAGGTGGTTTCCTGAAAGCAGAGATGGAAAATAAAAAAACATATGTAAATGTAAAATCGAGCATTTAAATGAAATATGTATTTCTTTGTGTGTGTATGCAGATACATATAAATATCACCAACTTTTCTCACACGACAAATTTCACACCAAAGAAAATTTGTTTATGTCCGTAATTTAAATATTACTTAAGAACACCTACACAAGGCGCTGCAATTGTTTCGCGATATTCAACATAATCAATCAGTAAGATAAAGGTCGCAAATGAAATTTTATTGCTAAAAATAATTAAAAGAACAAATAGTATGATCTACATAAATATTACGAATATCCTTAAGCTATTTAAAAGTTATAACCTTTTTTAATCCGATCAAAAATCTTACAAAATGATTATATATAAAATGAAAACCTTAAAAGGGACTCAATTAATCAACAGCATTCGAACATAACCGAAATTGATTTCGAAATTAATTTATTTTTATTAAAGTTCCAGACACCAAAACTTGACTAAAACTATAGAAAATGAAGGAGAAAAAGAACTAAGATGCAGCTCAAGGTGCTTTTGCTACAATTATATTTCAATCTGTTAAGTTTTACATACATACATACGTACATACGCATATTGAAACAAGAAAAAAAAAACAAACCGGCAAACGACAAAATCAAACTTATTATCTTTATTATTTCCTTTTATTTGTTCAGTCCTGTAGTGACAATTTCATTACAAAGAAACCAATCGTCCTCAATAATTATTTATACTGTGAGGCGGCAACCAAATGAAGTATTTGAACTCATATTATAATTAATTAGCTGCAAAAATACAAATTCATTAAGGCCCCCATTCTCTAAAACGCAACACAAAGCAAGAACAACTGACGCAGGTCAACAGGAACACATTTATCAAAGACATGTAGAAATGGGAATAACTTCCTTAACTCCAGCTTCTAAGTGTGAACCCATCACCAAAGTGGGCAACCCCACAGGAAATTTCATTGTTTTTCATTCAAAAATTTTTTATTTTATTTGCTTGGAAAACATAATCTGTGTGTATGTACATATTAGAGTTGTCAACTATTCGGGTTTTATAATCGTTCGAACAACATTTTATAATTCTTTTTCTTGTGCGAACAGCCGAACAATTTTATTCGTTTATTCGAATATTCGAACGAATAAAGCATAAACAATTTCATCCGAATAAATTTGGCAACATTATTTAATTACTAATAGTTGTTAATAATATTTTATTAACAATAGGAAAACAATATTTACAAAAGAAAAACTGAAAACTAAAAAGAAAAATTCGAAAATGAGGACATAATTTTCTGGAATGCGGAATTTTCAGGGATGGCAAACATGAGAATTGGATCCAGAATATTCTTATTTGTTACACAAATTCTAGTGCAAACAAGAAGAAGTAATTTGGACTCTGCTAGTGTGTTGAGTGTTTTAGAATTGTGGCATACTAAAGTATATACGAGTACGCATGTGTGCATCATTACAAACATGGAAACTATTAGAATTGGGGTCGAATTCGTGCAGTTGTTCCAGTGTTTGATCAAAAATGTGATTATCAACTTGAATAAGTTGACAGTTTCTTGTCCGATGTACGTATCTAATTAATTAAAATTATTTTTACATCCATAAGAAATTTTTTACATACACTTTTACGTATGTATGTCTCGAATAGACTAAGTGGGATAAACAAAACTTGAACATATCAATTAACATTTATTTAAAATCAACTAAAAATATAAGAGAAATAAAAAAGGTTTACATATTTGGTTAAGAAAAATCGAAACTATATTTCCTCTTCCATAATTTCGTTTTCAATCAAAACTAAATAAATTTGTTGAGATAATAAATTATTTGACACAAACAAGAAATTTAATTTTCATTAGAGCGAAGTGACACGTTCAGAATAAAAACTCTTGACTCTTTGAATTTCAAAAGATTTATCATTATCTTCAAGTTTTATGGTCTGGTGCAATTGATGTAAATCCAAAGCAACTGAGTTATTTAGATATATGCTAGCAAACAGAAATGCGATATATATTAAATTTTGACAGTTGCATAACCTTATTTGGGAACTATTTACTTATTTATTTGCTATTGTCATTATTGTTTTATTTATTAACGTAACAGGTCAAATTGTCTGCATGCAGCGTGTCCTTTCGTTCGATGTCACACCAAATAATCAGGAGAAGTATACTGATGATTTGGTGAAAGAAGCAATGAATTACAGCGTACAGACATACTTGACCCGTAGTAAGCAAAAAAAAGCAATAATATATACATATATATATATATATATATATATATATATATATATATATATTAATAAACTGTTTGAGACATCTCACATCTTTGCTGAGATAAAAAACAGGCGTATATATTGGCATCAAATATTTGCATACGTTCAAATGTTGCTAGTGATTCACTCTAATGTACATAATATAAATATATAATATGTACATGTGTTTTAAAATTTTGTGCAGCACAAAAATTAATATTTTGAAAGAATTTTTTAATTTATTTTTAATATGATGTTTTATACATAATTTACTTTTTAAAATTTCTGTTCGCTCTAGCGTTTATTAATTACATCAGACGCCACATGAACACCAAGACCCATAAAGTTTTGAAGATATAAGGATAACTATTTGGCCTTATTGGCAAACCATTGTTTTAAAAATTCGCAGGTTCCAAGTTGACTTCTATGGCACTGGTTTGGTAGCCATTTTCAAATAGAATTGCCTGAAGAACATGCCCAAAACATCACTTTGCTCTAATCTATTGTACAACCATGTAAATCAAATACCCATGAATTTTTATTTGATTTTTTGCAAACTAGATTAATCTAAATTAATTTTAAGCAAATAACAATGTTTAAGCTGCACAATGAACTTTTTGCATTTACATATATATTTCGCAATAAATTTTTATTTTCATCTTTCCTATGTATTATATATTTAGCAAAACAAAATCGGTCCGTTTTTAAGTCCATTCAAATTCTGTAGAAAAACAAAACAAACAAGAAAAAAAAAAACAGCAACAAACAAAATATTTAAGAATAAAACCCACCATTTATTTTTGCAAAATTTTTAAATAAATTAAAACTAAAACAAAAGAAAACATGCTGTATTATGCTAAGGTGTACTATGCTAAGAAAAAAGATAATTAGATAAAAAATTAAATAAACAAGTATATTAGAAAGACATCTCGTACTTTAATAAAGATTATATACTCTTAATGAAGTCTAAAGAATCTTGAATATTTTATGCTTAAGCGATTAATTTCAGTCATCACAATTCATAAAAAGCACACTAAAACAAATATAATAATTTAACAATAGCGGGTTGTATTTAAGATTTGTGGTTTTCTGGACTTTTCGAAAAGTCACATCCCCGGGAATTCGTTGAACAATTAATTTCCTAATACAAATTAACCATTAACTCAAAATTTACGAAAATTTCATTGTTTCATTATAATAAGCAAATAATGAGATAAATAAAGCTTTATATAACAACTAAAAATAAAAATTACTGTTGCTTAAGCTGCAACCGAATAGAATTCTAAAGCATTCATATATCTGATTATTGAAATAAAAAGTTACATTTAAGACCTCCGCGAAATTCCCAGCGATAGATATAAAATATTTGTTAATTGCCCCCAGAAGTCCTATCAATATATATTATGTAGCCTCCAGCACATGACTTCAGTTTACATATCGCTTGTTTAGGATTTCGATAGTGACGTCGACTCAAAGTTTCCACAACGTATTTGATTGTCTGCTTAAAATATTGCTAAACTTTCCAAAAGGTTTAATTTCACCTTCAAAATTACAAAATCCAAATTCTCAGAATAAATCAAAGACTTATTTCAAACCCGCTATTCTCCTTTTTAGTACGTGCATGTATGTATGTTGAATGTGTGTATGTATGTGTGCATGTAAGATGTCGATCGACTTGTGCACATACACACAAGTGTATGCACACATAAAATTATATTTATGTCCACATTTGTCGATGTCGTTAATCGAGTCATTATAACTACAATATCCGTTACCTCTACAAATTTTCTAATTTTCATAATCTATTTATGCATGTTTCTTAAATACACGCTTACATAAGGTCTGTTCATACAATTTCCCTCCAGAAATTAACATCAAAAGAATAGCGTAGAAATTTGCATAATTACTTTCCCAAGCACATATGAACTTGGCAAGCGAAATTGTACTCTATATTTAAGAAAAAAACTTAATATATTTGTTGCCTAGATCCGTACCCATAAAATTTCAAGTCGGTTTTTCATATCATGATTGTACAAAAAACAAAGTATTATGCCTCGTCTTCCCCGGTTGGGAAGCAAAACAATGTTGTTCTGTGGTCAGAGGAAGAAAACTTATTTGCCAGAGGCTGCTGCATCTAAATTAAGAAATTATTTTGGAGTATATTACAATCTATCGATATGGCCGATATTTGCTTGCCATATCGAATTCAATAAAGGTTGACAGGCTAAGATTCAGGAGAAACTCAGCATCAGTTCAGAGTTGATGTTCAAAAGCCGCTGGACATCCATTCAATGTTTTGTTTTGACGATTGAAGTGTAGAGTGAGAAGATTTTAAAATATTTTCGGAATTCGAAAGTGTTTTTGCTATAAGTACGAAGTACATCTGTTTTTACGTAAACACACACACATGCATTAGCTCTTATATAAAGCAATATTCACTTATAGCGAGTGTAGACGATACTAATTTCCCTACTTATCGAAGTATTAGCTGCACACGGTACACGTTACTACAAATCTCACTAGGTCAAACTAATTCATTCTGATATATAAGGCGAATTTTAAAATAAGTAGCTAATTAGCTTTGCTTTTTAAATAAGGTTTTCATAAAATATGTTTCGCTTTAGTAAAGAACGATACACAACACTTATTATCGTACTGCATCCAAACGAATCAAAACATTTTGGTGTTCTTACTACATATACACTTTATTAGCACGACTGCAAGACTGTGCGATTTGTGATCATGGATTCTGCACATATCTAAAACTACATATTAACACTAATTAACCAATGTCCTATCAAATAATAATTGATCAACTAGATCAATGCAGAAGGAGGGGAGGTAGAAATACTCGAATAAATTGTAATTACATGAAAATGTCTTGATTAAAGCAATCCATGCAACACACATACACACATGCATTCAATCATGAACACTGAAATGATTAAATATTTCACAAACGGCCGATGAATGAAAACGATTCCAACTGTTGTCTAAAATTGTTTAAGCAGCTCTATTTTTTACATGAAATATTCAAAGTTCTTATTCAATTCATTAATAAAAACTAATTTATCATATATCGAATTAATCCATTTTAAATAAGATTTCAAACAGATACAAAGACTTTGCAAGAGACAAAAGTTAAATGGATTGGCAATTGTGGGGAAGAGGGTTGTGAAATATTTAAAATTTCAATGTGTTAGAAATAAAACGGTTACATTATTTTGTTGCAGCGTTGATATTTGTATGTTAAATACCCATTGTAAGCTTTCTCAACATGTATGACATAAAGATAAAAAATAAAAAATCTTACGAAACAATTTACTTACATAAAATGTATGTATAAATATTTTAAAATCGTTTTAAAACATATACATGAATATACATAATTAATAATTTATAATTAATAACAGAACGACTGATTAATTCAAACAAATATAAATGAATATTAATTAAAAAAGGCATATAAGCAAATTAAGTAAACTAAATCATTATAATACTAGTAAATAATTAACAATAAAGTATTTATTGAATATAATAAAATAATATTATGCGGCGTGTTTTTTTAGAATCGATTGATTTTCTCAGAAGATTTCTAATTAGGGTTGAAGCTAATTCGATATAATAGCTTCTAAGGCCTTCAATGACGAAGGCATAGCACTGCTGGCTGAAAATTACCTTGTACTAAAAAAAGCACTCTCCTTTGTCGGTATCTGTAGAAAAAATATTGGCTACAACCAATTTTCTATCTTCTAATCTGTCCTCTCAACACAATCCCTACCTTTCTCCATCCCAGCGCATGCACTGCATATGTAGAGGATGTCCCCTGAGTGCTGCTCCTACCAAAAAAAAAAAAACCAAACATGTATACACCCAGTCCTGTTTTTACACGGTTTTTTACACGAACTTGAAATAACTCGGTTTTTGAGAATAAAGTTCTCCTGTTTTTACACGTTTGTTTTTACAAAAAAAAAAAAAATAATAATAATTTAGTTAAGGAAGTCCCAATTTGTGTGTAAAAATTGCTGCCACTTGCTTTTTTGTGCTCATTGTTTGGAGATTCGCAAATTACATAAGTATTTGTAAATATTGTACGTGCCGGTTTTATTTAAACATAGTCAGTGCTTCTCAAAGATATATATAGTGAAAGGAAAGAACTTAGAAAACTTTTAATTTTGTAGTCGTGGTTTTTTAAACTAGAGAGCCTGTGTATATTGTTATATATTAATACAAGTTCTGGACAGATTAGGAAAAGGAAATTTTATTTTTCTTTATTTTTTAAACTGTGCTTTTATATCTTAAGAATCATTATATGAAGTAAAATATGTATTGTACGTAAACCTATTATTTAATTTATCTATGACTGTTGTTTTAATTTTTAAAGACCATATGTAGTAAATGGGAACTGCTGAATCTGTCTTATATATATTTTAATTTCATATACGCACATATACATATACTAGTACCTTTGTTTTACTCGGCATCCTCCGGAACGTATCTACCGTGTAAAAACACGATTGGGTGTATACCGCAATATGACACTTTGTGCTGTTTTTGTTGTTAATTTTTAATACGCTTACGGCTACTTAGTGCCACTGTGCAGACCTAGAAGACCCTGGCAACACAATTATGTTAAGAAAGTTACCGACTTATTCAATCAACAGCTGTTTCGCAAATTCCAAAATAAACAAAGAATGAATTCTGGTTTTTATGAAAAATTAACTCGATGTGCAAATTTGAAAGCACTGATGATAATTAATTGATTTTAGAAAGAAATGTTCGATTTTAGAAAGAAATTTAAGCAGAAAATAAATCCGCTTCCATAATTTGACAATATATTGTACACTCTTATCCGATAAGTAAATATATATTGGATTGTGTGTACCCATACTTATACGTTTGTAGTGCATGCTTTTAATAAATAAATAAATTGTCTTTATACAGGTGCTTTTACATAAATACATACATACATATATATACTTATCTATAGAGAGAATACTGGCATTTCAATTGATAAGAAACACACATTGACATAGAACATGATAAACACTTAAGTTGCAATTTCATTTGAGGAGAGCTTATCACATTTTGCATTACATTGGTGGATGACAATGAAAAGTAATCTGCTTATAAAATCACAGTGCTTTAGAAATTTCAAAACACTATACACACTATCTTATATAGGGAAGTATTTCTGACAAGAATGAATTTCATCCCAACGGGTAAGATAAAATATAATAACAATAATACGCTGTTATAACTTATTATTTTAGAACATCAACATAGACGGTTGAACCCTTTGACTGGGCAGTGGGTACTTGTGTGTCCACATCGCATGTTAAGACCGTGGTCGGGGCAGCAAGAAATGCCACAAGGCAGTGATTTATTGGAATTCGATCCAACGAATCCACTTTGCCCTGGTGTTACAAGGCCTAACGGTCTAGTAAGCAACAAAAACTTAAAAATAAATATTTTGAAACGTGTCCTTGCTCATCTGTATTATTTTTATTTATAGGTAAACCCAGTTTATGAAAGTACTTTTGTTTTTACCAATGATTTTCCAGCTTTACTAGAAGATATTCCACCACCGCCAAAAAGCGATGACCCGCTCTTTCAGGCAGCCTCGGCTAGTGGAACTTGCAGAGTTATGTGCTTTCATCCAAAGTCGAATTTAACTCTTCCTCTTATGACTCTTCTGTCGATTGAGAACATAATTCATGAGTGGATCAACCAATATAATGAATTAAGCAAAAAATATAAATGGATACAAATATTTGAAAACAAGGGATCGGCAATGGGATGTTCAAATCCTCATCCTCACTGCCAAATATGGGCTTGCTCGTTTTTACCTTCTGAACCTTATATTAAAAATGAAAATTTACAAAAATATTTCAAGGAGCATGGTCAGCCATTACTCGCGGACTATGTCGCAAGAGAACTTGAGCGTAAGGAACGACTCGTGATATTAAATCCCGATTGGGTTGTTGTTGTCCCATACTGGGCTTCATGGCCCTTTGAAACGATGATCATATCCCGTAACAATAACAAGCGTATTAATGATCTTACAGAGAAACAATTAAAAAATTTAGCGAAAGTTGTAAAAGAACTAACAACCAAATATGATAATCTTTTCAAATGTTCATTCCCATATTCAATGGGCTTTCATGGTGCACCCTCTGGTGATTTGAGTTCAGTTGATGATTGCCATTGGACATTACATGCACTATATTATCCACCTCTGCTACGTTCTGCTTCAGTAAGAAAATTTATGGTAGGATTTGAATTATTGTGTGAAGCTCAAAGGGATTTAACAGCCGAACAAGCAGCTCAACGTTTAAGAGAACTCGATGGAAGTATTCATTACTTGAATATGTAAATAAACTTTATGGCGAATCATATTTAAATGTGCTAAAAAAAATAATGGACAAATTTTTCAAACATTGCACTAACATTAACTACTCGTCTCCTGATGTCGAAGGAATGCGTTCGTTCTTTCTTTCTTTTCGACATTACTGCAAATAGTAAATAAAACAATACGTACCAAATTGAAAACATTTAAAGATAAAATCGTAATAGATTTACATATGCATCAGCACTATCAAATGAAAAACAGAAGTATATACCAAGATGTAAAAAATGCAAAACGTGAACTTATGAGAAAACTATATTTAACGAAGCAAAAATTATTGTATTATATAGAAATGGGTATGTAGAATAATTTCTTATTACCAACTAATTTTATTTTCTTTATGAATAAATATACTTCTTGTTTGATATTAAATAATCAAAACAAATTCTGTCATTTATTCGAAATCATATTATAAGTTCCGATTCAAATCCATTCTTGGAACAAATATTTCGGTTTTCGATGCCAAGTCATAATCCTCAACTAATCATTCCTCATATGTAATAGTAATGGCATGTGCGCTCTTTAATTATTTACTTGCCGAACTTAGAGGACCTGACCTTCCTTTTGCAAGTTTTAAATACATGCTCTATGATGTTTTTTAACTAATACTATTTTTTTATTTTCCTCCCTGATCATGATAATGTCAAACTTGTAAGGTGAATTTCTGTTTTATTTCATCTTTCTTCTAAAATGAGTTTTTCAATATTAGATATATCGATACATAATAATATATGAATGTTTGTGTATACAAATAGTCATCATACCTTTAATTATTTTTGTTATCCAACTTTATTAATCATATATGGTAATCAAATAAATAAATTATATATATATATATATATATATATATATATATATATATATATATACATTATATATATATATATATATATATATATATACATTATATATATATATATATATATATATATATATATATATATATATACATTATATATATATATATATATATATATATACATTATATATATATATATATATATATATATATATATATACATTATATATATATATATATATATATATATATATATATATATATATATATATACATATATATACATTATATATACATATATATATATATATATATATATATATACATATATATATATATATATATATATATATATATGTGGTTGAAGTCTACTGACGATTTGGTAAGAAGCGCCAATGAAATGCATATAGACATTGCTTAACCACCCAACAAATAAATTTCATATTATATATATATATATATATATATATATATATATATATATACATAATTAAGTTTATTAGCAAATTTTAAGCAATAGGCAACAAGTACTGAGCGAGATACACTATGTATGTAGACATGCATGGCTGTGCACATGTATATAATTAATTATATAAATTCAAAAATATATACATATTAAAATTTTTTCATAACAGCTCGTTGCTCCAAAGATTGCATTTCGCTAAGTAATATTGCAATGTTGTAGCGTAAGCGGTGAAACATTTTTAAAGGTAGTTCCAGAGTACGATATCGACCATCTGATAGTTGAAAATGTAAAACTATTGTTGGCGTGGCATACGAAAGACTTCGCAGTAAAACACGTTTAAATAAATATTAGCTTAAAATTATAATTTTATGAAAATTCATAAAATTTACCATTGCTGTAATGATATATTGATGCGCCATTGTAAATTTTTTGCACAGGACCGCAATGTTTTAGCCTCCACATAGCTTTTCGAAAGCGACAAGCTATGGTTGTGTAAAACTTCTGTTATATCATCTATACATTCATCATCCAATCTACGTTTTGATATATGTTTGATTATATACCTTTGAATAAAATATCAAAAGAATGTTTTTCTATTAAAGTAAATCACCTAAGATCATGCTTTAGACAGTTTCTTAGTTCATCCGGTTTAACAGTACCATTGGGGGTGCGCAAATATATTTGCATTATCTGTAAGACAGCAGCGAAAAGCTCACAAAAATTGTCTGGTATATGGTGCCCATCATATGTTAGTTTATTTAATGCCAAATCCAACACTTCGGGTGAACACTTGCTGTTTTCGATGTAGTGCACTGAGACTTTTATTAGCACCCTCATCAAAGGTTTTGTTAGTTGGGGAAAGTATTTCAAGTATGGTTTCATAGCTTTGGCAACAGCATAACGAAAATTGGTTGACATTTTTCAATCCTTTCTTTCTTATATTATTTAATTTTGGTAATAATATTTTTGAAGACATATGTTACTATCAGAAACAATTTTGTTTACAATATATTTACAACAGAGAATAGTATTTATCAAAAAGTAACGAGTAACAAAATGAACTATCGACAATGCGTAACCACTACCGAGCAAAGACGTTAGACCAGGGTGACCACTGCAACTTTAAAAGTGATGAACAAATTAAACAATATGGCGAACAATTAAGTGGCCTCACTGCGGAAGGATATACAATATTCCAACGAAAAAGACAATCATTTTTTGTGTAATCAAATATTATACTAATATATATTACAATACTGCGCACAAACACAAGCAGGAGTTATTGTACAGAAGTATCTGACATCAATATAGCCAAACAAAGGTTGAGTAATATATATATATATATATATATATATATATATATATATATATATATACACATACATATATATATATATATATATATATATATATATAATATGAAATTTATTTGTTGGGTGGGGAAGCAATGTCTATATGCATTTCATTGGCGCTCTTTACCAAATCGTCAGTAGACTTCAACCACAGTTTTGCAAAGTTTCAAACTTCTCAACTTATTAAAAGACTTCCAAAAACCATCTGAGAATTATATTAAATAAATTAACTACAAAATTCACAAACAATTTCAAAAAATCACATTATAATAAGTGTAGCAGGCTATGAAACTTATACAAACCAAACCCAACAAACAACTTTTATTCGATACGACTCTATTTTATTTTTCTATACCATTATATATATATATATATATATATATATATATATAACCACCCAACAAATAAATTTCATATTATAATAGTACAATGACAATATGTCAAAAAATTAGTTTATTAACTATTATATATATATATATATATATATATATATGTATATATAAATATATATATATATATATATATATATATGTATATATATATATATATATATATATATATATATATATATATATATATATATATATGTATATGTATATATATATATATATATATATATATATATATATATATGTATATATATAAATATATATATATATATATATATATATGTATATGTATATATATATATATATATATATATATATATATGTATATACATATATATATATATATATATATATATATATATATATATGTATATATATATATATATATATATATATATGTATATATATATATATATATATATATATGTATATATATATATATATATATATATATGTATATATATATATATGTATATATATATATATATATATATATATATATATATGTAAATATATATATGTATATATATATATATATATATATATATATATATTTATATATATAGTATTCTCCCGATTTACGACTGGGATATGTTCTGTGAAAGTAGACGTATATCGAATATTCGTATAGCGGGTTCAATATTAGCATGCCACTCTACTGAAAATAAGCAGACACGTTCCGTTGATAAAAAGTCCAATGCTCTATCGACAATGAACCTAATAACCTAACCTACATTCCATTGATAAAAATATCTGCAATGCGAGATCCATATTGGTATAACTTTGTATTGTATGTGTTCCCAAAATGTTCGTTATGCGTAACCCTTTTTTTAAAAACATTTATAACAAAGTGATTTGAAAGGAAATGTATTCCTTTTAAAAATAAAATACATAAGACATTCACTAAAAAAGCAAATTTTACATTTAAAAAGAATGTTTAATGTTTAAATTAATATAATAAATTAACAATATTTTTAAAAAATTATTGATTATAAATGTTATACAGTATTGTATTGCATGAGCCCTCGCCTAAGCTAGTTGATGATCCTTCATATAAACAGTCGTCGGAACTAGATTCTGCAGATTCTTGAATATTCGGAGCTGCAACACTTTTTTTTAGAAAAATAAAAAACTAATGAGCTTTGCTTCGCACATTTATTTTTATCTTTGTATAATTGTCTATAGTAAAGAATTGAGTTTTCTCAAGACCGCTAACAATTCTTCATTTAAAACATCTTCCTATCCTGATCCAAGAATTTCTGCCAC
Source organism: Linnaemya vulpina (assembly GCA_963675445.1). Taxonomy (NCBI): domain Eukaryota; kingdom Metazoa; phylum Arthropoda; class Insecta; order Diptera; family Tachinidae; genus Linnaemya; species Linnaemya vulpina. The sequence goes on along the minus strand of OY776277.1, from coordinate 590,769 downwards.
AGCCTTATCCATACCGACTACGTGTGTCACAGCAACAATGTCACTTTGAATTTCTTGAATGTTTTGCAATGAACTACTGAAATCATTAGCGCATTCGGGCCATAATTTTTTCCATACTCCATTCATAGCTGTTTCCTTAACTTCATCCCAAGATTTTATAATGCTATTATATTAAACTGCTTCCAAAATTCTGTAATAGTTGTCCGGTTTGGGCCATCAACATATTTGATGAGATTCTTGAAAACGCGGCGCAAATAACAAGCCTTAAAGTTACCACTTACATCCTGATCCATTGGTTTAAGAACAGGAGTAGATTTTGGTAGTAGGAATAGAAAATTGCCAAGTATGAGAGTTAGTTAGTTATATACGATATGCAAAAAAGCATTGAATTTAAAAAATTTTCATTACAGTGCATTTACACATTTGCAATATTATTATATAATATGTAGTGCGCATGTTATGTTGGTGTATGGCACAATATATTGGATAATATAGGGATGTTCGACTTATGTTGTGCAATAAATATATTTATTTTCATCTCTCTATCAAATTCAACTTGTATATTATCAAAGCAAAGCATTTTTTCATGTAACAGGTAAGAATATCGCATCTGAACTTCTTTGTTCTGTGGCTTTCAACGAAATTTTGCCAAAGTCTGGCGATTTTTTTTTTTTCCAAATTTCATACTTGCTATGTTGCGCTCTGGTGTAAATTCAGTATTATATGTTTGCAAACAGAAGGATATTCAGCCATGTCACAGGATCCGATTCGGTTCGGAAAGGAAAATTGATTCCTCAGAATACAAAAAAACAAGGGTTTTATATAATTTTCTACAGCTATTCCCATTCGTAGTACGAGTATACAAATTATCGGAATATATCTTCTCATAAAATGTTTAACTCATCAGCTACACTATTAATTAATTAATTCAAAATACAAAACAGTGCGGTGATAAGGGTGAAAAGAACAAGTTCATCATTGGATTGTTCTGTTTCCAATTATTGTCCACATATTAAAATTATTTAAATTTTGTGTACAGAAATTAATGATAGTTGCATATTAGTGCTATAAATGTCACATATATTCGATGCGTAAATTAAACGAAAAAACGAAAACATACCTGAAAGAGTGCTATTGTTTTACGAATTTTTTGTGTGCAGCACAGCAACAACTGTTTTAAACTGGTCTAAGATATTATGACTTTGTGACAATATGACTAAATAGCACACACCCAAATTATTCAAGTTTTCAGTATACATACATATTTGTTTCAAATGATAATATTTTCATTGTTGTTATTGTTTTTGATTTACCGCCTTTTTAAATTGTTTATAAAATATATTTTCATAATCATTGTTCACTCAACATAATCATAAGTATGATTGATAATACCACTTTAATAGAGTCACTACTCAAAAATCTAGTTTTGCAGAAAACACCTTTAGAGTTTTAGATTTATTGCTAATGAAACTTATTTGTTGATGGTTAAGGAATTTCTATATGCATTTCGTTAGGGCTTTACCAAATTATCAGTAGACTTAAACCACACTTTTGGAAAGTTTCAAGCCTCTCATTTTTTGCAAAGACTGTACGTAAAACTATATATAAATAACTTGTAACAAGTTGACTATAATAAGCCTTAAGGTTACAAAAATGATGTGAAAAGCTTCTTAACAATAATTCAGATTAAAAAGCTTAGAGGTCTAATAATATAACAATTTTATAGAAAATATGCACTAATATTTTTAAGATTAAGGTCGCTTTACTTTTTTTATTAAAAATATAAATTCTTTTTCAATATTTTGTCACTCCTTTGTGTGACTTTTTTAGGAAATTTACTTTTTATAATAAAAAATAAATTTCCTGAAGAAGTCACACAAAGGAGTGACGAAATATTGAAAAACAATTTATAATTTAATAAAAATAAAGAGACCTTAAGCTTAAAAATATTAGTGCATATTAATAATCAAAAAGAGGTAAAAAACTAAAAGAGTTAAAATTTTATAGAAAAATAGGCTTTTAATCTTAATTGAAGTGAACTTTTGGTTGGTATGCTTCCGTGTGGTTGGGACATAACCGAATAATAATGTAGGAAACTTTTATGATATTGAAAGACAAATAATCGCACACTCATTGCAATTAGTAAATAGATTTTAATGAATTCCATAATAAAAAAGAAAAATAAGCCAAATAATATATGTAAATTTGGTGAAAAGAAAATCGCTAAGAATTCAATAATGGAGCAAAAGTTATACTTAATTCTGATTAACACAAACGTTTGGCAAGTATTATTTTAAAACTTTTACATATATAATCAGCTAATAGCAATGATTATTGAAAGTTATAGAAAATGTCTTGCGATAAGTTTGCTTTCCATTATAGTTACATTTAGCTTACAAATTATTTTCTGGGGCATATATGAACATGTACACATAGAATCCAAATGTTTCCAGACCAACAGTTCCACAACTGTCTTGTGGTGTTTTAAAGTTTTAATGTTCGTGGTAAAATTACACTTGAAAACGAAACAATATATAAATTTCTATAACATGTACTAGATTGAGATGACCCATGGCAAGCTCACGTTTTTTAGTATATTGAGCGATATTAATCGAACACGAATATTCGCACATCACTGATTTTCCAACAATATATTGCATGCGGCGCTTAGTACCGGCCCTTAACATAAACATGGATATTACAAATAAAAAAGAAACCTTTATCTTATATGTTTTAATCCAGAAAAAAACATTTTAATTTTGCCCAATAAAGGTGTTCAAAGGAAATGCAGTACGAGTTAATAGAATGTTATCTCGACCAACTTAGCAAGTGGGCATACGGAACAGTGGATCTTTTTTATATGGGAGTTTGAGAAGGTATAAGCACATCATGAATAACCGGCCCTTTAGTTGAATGTGCAGCAAGATATGTGGGTCAGTGGGAGGACAATCTGCTTACTATAACAATTTTTTTATTGCTTGACTTCGATCCGGAGCAGGAAGGAGGAACTTTTTCGACTAAATTTGTTTGAACTCTTGCAATGTTCCAGTGTTGATCAAGATTGAGAGCTATTGCTGACATCACTGGACTCAATATTTACTTTTATAATAGTGTGTCTCCTCTATAAGTCGAGTTCTATCATTGTTAGATGCAAGTAATATAACTTTTAATCAGTCAAGTCTTGGGCGTAATTAAGCGGCTCTGCTGGTGCTTAGCATCTCATTTGTTGTATACATACATATGCTACATGCGTACGTAGGTTACAACTTCTGGATATAAACTTTTTCGACTCAGCTAATAGGACTCGAAAAAATATTCACACTACTATGTTTAGGCAATCTCTAATATGGCTAGGAATGTTAACGGCACGTTTTTGTACAACTGGTAGCACTGTCGCTCAATTTCAGCTCGGTTTTAGCCAAATTATTGCTTGATTGCTCGACTTTTACTTTAGTTGCTTGTGAAACGTCGGTTGTGTCGGTTTTGTTTTATTATGTGCTTAAAGTGAATTTAGAAAAACACACTAAACAGGAATTAATTGATATTTGTAGTGTTGAGTAGAACAAACGTTAAGGGTGTGTGTGTGTATCATTATTGTGTGTGATACCAATAAATATACTGAGTATATAGATTGATTTTTTTCACTGTTTCAAGAATTTGTTATTAAGTTTTTTTATATTTTTTCTAATATATGCTAATTTGCTTGTATCGAAAATCTACCCTCTTATTCTCTGTTGGGAAAATAAGTGTCATAAATCAATTGCATAATTCCTCTCAAAAAAAGTTGTTGAAATATTTAGACCCAATAAAATTATTGATGGTGGATCGTACAAAAATAAGTTTTTTTCATGCATTAAATATTATGTAGAACAGAAAATATATAATAACACCACTGGCTCAAATGACATAATGCTTCGTTATATGAATTGCATAAAAACGATGCAAAAGGCCTTGAATAATTTTCTTTTCTCATAAATCGAAAATACTGCCATTCATTAAAGCGTTGGATTTTAGATAAAGTTTTCCATTATAAATCGAAAATATTTTCACAATTATTTGACATGCAGATTGCTAACGCAATGACTCGGAATGATGTCAGATTTTCCTATTAGTCGCTGGGAAGGGGCAGTTTGTATTAAAGAATCCTTAAGAATGACAAATACTAAGATTACGATAAACAACCGTTTGAGGGAAAATCAATTTTTTGCATTCTAAAGCTTAGCTATAGCGACAAGGGAGGTTTTTATGTGAAATACCACATACATACACACACAAGTATGTATGAGTGTATCTACTTACTTGCGTATGTATGTGCATCTGCAGCGTGAATGTATAAATTCATGAATAATTTAAAAAAATTATGTATACAAATGCTGTCGTCGTGGTCGTCATTATCACTGGCGACTAGAAAGCAGAAAGAAGTATTGAATAACAACAACAACAAATCCGTTTGCCAGTCAATTAAATATTTACACTTAAGCATATCGCTTATATAACAACCAGTTTAGTTTGGGTTGCTTCTGAATTTTATCTCTTCAGTATTATGTTCGCTAGCAATTTGTTTTTAATTTAAAACTTAATTCTCTTACGTTTCTTGGGTACGTATGCATGTCCACCCATACATACAATAAAGATTTTGAAACTCCCCCATGAAATATAATTTGAACAAGAAAATTTCAATTCTATTTTAGTATTCCATAACTACGCTACGAAAATAAGAGAAAAAAATAAAAAAACATTAACTAAATAAGAGGAAAAATATAGGAAATTATTATATTATAAACGATACTTATAAACAAAAAAGAAGAGAATTAAAAGAAATACGTTGATATATGGAATACGAATGTATGGACACATGCTTGTGTAATTAAGAATCAAACCCTATTAACAGCAGAACATACGAGTACCATCATAAACTCGAACTGTGCAACGTATTTGTGTCGCTGTTCTTCTTAGTAGTTCGTGCGTCAGAAATGAATGCTTGCAGCCGTAAAAGTGGTCGTGTCCGTGGTTGTGGCAGCGGCTACTGTTTTCAAACTATTTTCACTATCTTCCTAATAACACTGCCGCATTTTGCAACACTAACCGTTCTAGATAAACTTCGCGATGATCCAGATTTATCACAGGTAAGATACAAGTAAAAATTTATTAAAAAATAATTTTAATACAAGTATACTTAACACAATAAGCAACCATAGTTGACCAACTAACAGACTTCGCTCTCAGTAGTTGTGCTCTCTATTAGAGTTAATTTATCGCAGATGGTGTTCTTATCAACCGCATATATCTCAGTAGGTTAGGCTCCTTGCGAAAGTAGAGGTCTTCCTAATTTTGTTTAAATTTATTCCACAGAAGCGAATTGAATGTGACCCAACAGCAATTTATTTTGTTGTCCCGCATTTTGTTTATAAAACAGTGTTAAATGTTTTATTTTTGAATCAAACTTGTAAAAAAGAGCAAGAGAAGCAGAAGCTATGCATCTGCATTAGATCAGGTTTCTTGTGTTTTGTGTAAATTGCAGTCCATGCTTAATCTTGTACAATTCTCAATTAGCTTTTGAAAGCATGAGAATAAGTTGAAAGGTTTTGGTATATTGTTATCAGGTTGAAATCTACTGATAATTTGGCCTAAGAATGGGTGAAACGCAGGCATATATTCAGACGTACTTAGTCCCACAAAAAAAATTAATTTTTGCTAATCTAAAATCAGTTATAGACACAGTTGGTTCAGATAGAACAATTTTTTCAATTGAAAGGCCATACATGAAATATTTGCGAAGGAGTGTCAGGTGCATAATCAAAATTAGTGTTGCCAGTTCGGTTTTTTGTAAAATTTTTTTCTTCATTGGGAGTTTTTTTTTAAGTATCGTTGAGGACGGACATATATGTACATCAAATTCGCAACCGTTAAAATAGGGTAATTTTATTTCATATCATTAATTGAAATACCTAAATGCTTTTTTGGCATCTTAATTTGTGATCTGAAAACATTATGATATTATTGGTTGATCTTTTTCTGGATATACACCCGTATTTCAATAAATGGTAATATTTGTATTACAGCTGAAAGAGAGTTATCAATGACAACTCCCACTAATTCTCGTTGGCGAAATAAGACAGTAAGGCCATCGTACAAAAGCCCTCGGAGGTCCAATTTTTGGTACATATTTTTTACATGTATAACTACCAGGGACCGTAACGATTATAACTGATATGGAAAAAATCTTTTGATAAGTTTTTTTTCAACGTAAAAACAGAAGCTTACTTGAAACTCTTAAAATAAGAGTTTTGTTATTGTTGTATCTAATTTTTTAACCTTTTTTCTTTTAGTAATTAATAGATTTGTTTAAGTTTTGAGGTTATTTTATATTAGTACATATTTCGATCTATCGCTAGCCCTCGGTTAGCTTCTTCAGGAAATTATATACCAATATAAAATAACCTAAAAACTGAAACAAATCTGTTAATTACTATAAGAGTTTTATGTTTAAACTCATTTGAGGAGTGTTTTTACTTTATGCGAATTGGGACCCGACGCAATCTAATCTAACAACCTTCGGCATTAAAATATAAATAATTGGTTTTGCAAAACAAAGAAAAAGACAAAGCAAAACTCCTTGTAAAAAGTTATTTTTTGAGGAAAAGAAAAGATTATTTATGACAGCTTTTTTCGACGGAAAAAGTATTATTTTTTTAGCTGTTTTACTTTTGGAGTTCAAAGCTTTTTTAACTATCGCCATAGATTCTGAAAGAGCAAGTCAGTACGAATCTGTTGGTATGTGACAGTATGTGTTTCAGAAAATTCTAATATTAAAAGATCTGGGGACAATTTCAAATTGAACAAGTAAAAGAATCAAAGTGGGACATTAAACAGGCAAATAATACAAGTTTTTTTATTCTGCTGCACAAAGAAACAATTTAAAACAGCTTTCGTTTCCACAGCCTTTCGATCTTAATTTTAAGGAGAGACAGCGGGAGAAAAAAATGACAAAGTTTTACTTTTACCTTTCGTTCGTAATATGAGGTTGTGCATTTTTCTGGAAGCATGAGCAACCAAAATGATCATCACTGTAATAAAAATTATTATTATTATTTTAAAAATGTAGCAACATACTCGTGTGCAACACTCATGTCTATATACGTACAAGTGCCCGTATGTCATGATTGACCTTTTGAATTGTTCTTCATTGCCAACGAACGATGGTTATGTTTTATGACCCAACTTCCTGTGTATGAGGCATTATATTACACTGGCGATGCATCGAGATCGACTATGACAGTCACGACAATAACAACCATCACCATCATCATCATCATCATCATCATCATCATCATCATCAGTATCATCATCATCATCATCAGTATCATGAAACACTAAATGTTCCATTCTACAAGATTTGCATGTATTGTACTGAATTTGAAAACACAGCACGAGATTTCTAAAGAGCACTTTGAAATTTAGTGCAATTTCTAACACATTTTGTGTATCTAAAATACTTTTTATCGTTCGCACATGTACACACACATGCCTGCAAACCCTGCTCAACTTTTCGAAATAACAATTTCTGTGTCTGAATGCAAATGCAAGGTTTTCTTGTAAACTATTCTTTTTCTGTCTCATCACTCACAGATTTAGCTCTGTCAACGCATTAGCGTCCACACTTGCTTCATTTGCAGTGCAACAGTGAGTTAGTAGCAGAAGATTTGTAGGCGTTTTTCTTTTCATCCCAATGCGATCATTGAATGCACAGCAGCTACAAATAGTTCTTACAATGATGTTGATTATAACGATGATGTGCTTGTTTGTTCAATTAAAGTTAATTAAACATTAAACCAGAAACGGCGTTGACCTTAATGTTGCTGACGGCATTTGATAAGTATATCAAATGCACGCTGCATTATATGAGATATTAATAATTTTGAGAAATAATAATTAAAAAAACGAATTCCCTTTTTATTACTTTCCGGTGATGTCGCAAGCCATCGTTCGCTCGATCCTGCAAATTAAAACCAGAAGCAAATTCGAAAATGTTTTTGTTTTCAATTGTATATGTACATATTTACAGTGCGCATTCTACTTATTTATATGTTCACATTAACTTACATACGGGAAAGCCCGCTATACTATATTGTCAGGCCCTTGCGTTATACGAATAGTAGAAAACTGATTATAGGGCTCCAATTTGAATCCAGTTCCTTTGACTGCTGTCACGATTATTTCATTTTATTTAAAAGTTTGTTGAGCAGTCTTGGATATTCAGATTGCATATATTTCATGGACTTTTTAAAAATGCCATGGTGTCGAATGTACTTGTCTATATCGTCAGTATTTGTACGAAGCGCTCTTTTGGGAACTTCCTCGGTCCAACAAATCCTGATTTGTTCTGTAAAAATATTACGACGCTTTTCCTAAAGCATACGTACAATTCCAGGCATATATTCAAGCTGATACTTTAGATCTGATGAAAAATATTTTTCAGGCAGCTTTTTCTATAACAGAACTCAAAATAAGTCTGTAACGTGTATGGATATCCTGTTATACTGCAGATATTCGACTAAACAATTTAAGTTTTAGCTTTTTATTTGCATTAGTCCACTTCTTGGGAAGTCGAATCTTATCCCACAGACAAAATCCTTAATATGTATGTATGTATATAATATATAAAATGATGAATAAATTAGCTTAAATATTTCTTTTCTACGATTATTTGTTTCAGCAGCAGAAACACAATTAAAGTTTTATTAAAAATATCAGATTTTAACAAAATTCTTGGTGTTTTCATCCGAATATGCAATTGTAATAATCAGCTTATTTATTTGACATTCTGGAGTCTGTGTGTTGCAAAACATCCAGAAAAGAAATTTTGCGATTTCCAACTCAGATGTGATTCGACAATCAAATATTGGAGTATTAGAATGTTAAGCTATGTACACGCGATTGGCAGGTCTTACAATATGCTCACAACGAAAAATTGTTAGCAGAAGGTAAATTGGCTGTTCAGACGATTGTAGGAAGACCTTACAATTTCGTTGGCAGACAATTGGAAGACCATAAATTTTTCTATCAACAAAAATTGTGTGTTCAAACGATTGTCAGGCTGTTGTATGGAAAGAATTTCCAGGTGCGGTGTTAGACATTACAATCGTGTCTGTAGCTAAACGTTCCCTTTTCTTTCTTATACTACATGGACCACTTGTTGATTGACTGCCCAAATAAAATAAAGTGGGTAGATGAGTTCCTAACAAGATTCTTTTTGCACATTTTTAAATGAAAACTCATTCCAAATGAAATGAGTTTTTGAATTTACGAGGGTTGCTGTGGCAGTTCTGTATGAAGTATTAAAGCAAATGACTGTTATATCTCAACATGATAAGCACATAAGGAATTTTTTATTGTGTAATTCAATTCGTATCACATACGTTTAGTCAGTAACAGGTATCGGTGTTTCCTTCGAATGCATTTTTTTTGGTGAGAGATATTAAATCCGAGAATCTGAGATGCGTCACCGGACTTAGTCATGAATATAGTATGAGGTTTAGTCACTTTGTTGTGGGCCTGTAGTGAAAATTCGTCGACACCTATTCCATTCCTTCATAGTTATGCTACAATGCATTGCACAAGTGGATGATGTTGATATTCTGAGTAGGAATATAAATTCTGTACTATACAAGTTTCCGAAATGCCGGGGAATAAAACACAGACAAAAAATAATTTTCGAGACTTGCTTCAGGCAGGCTAAACTAATTCATAAGGCATAAATTCGATACATGGGGAACAAAGTGCAATAGTTTCCAGCAGGTTGACAGAGTTAGTTTCACTTAAAAAATCTTTCAGTTGCATTGCAGATATCAAGTTTTATTACTTTAGTTTCTTTTAATAAAGTAAAATAAATGCAGGTAGTATTTCATTAATTAAAAAAAATAATTATTTTTTATGACCATTTACTTATTCTTTGATATTGTTTATTTTTTAACCAGCTGATTGCTTAAGTAACGGAAAGGCTTTTCGGTGAAATCGGTATTCCGCGTGTACCCAATTTAGACTAAAGAAATGGATTTTGTATTTGAATATAAAATTTTGGTGCGTTTGTCGTAGGCAAACGGGGAAGGTCGTTATTGAAATAATAATGTTCCAGTAACACACGGAGCTGCAGTTAGTTATGATTTTTAGCTGGAGCATTAATGTTTCTTTAAGAGAACTACAAACTATAAATGAGTCAAAATCAGATCTCGATCGTATTAGGTTCAGAGCTCGTAATATTTTATTATCAAAATAAGTAATAAATTTTGGTTTGTTTTAATTAGAAATTGTCACGTTTATCTGTTAGAAATTAGAACTTCAAGCGCTCTAGTAATTCACCAAATTCGTGTATGCTGTTAAATTATCCTTTAAGCCACAACTCACACATATAAACAAAGTCATCATATGCAGGAAAACAGACAGGCATGCAGACAGTGGGACAGTCATGCATCACAACACACCAACCCGAAACATATGAAACCAAAAATACGGTTTCATTTGGGCCTTAATAAAAATGCTTTAAAAAACGTGTTTTATGGCCTTTTCTCTTACAGACTGCACCATTACGGAAACTAATGCCTGTTAGGGTAAGATATCCTAAAAATAAAAAAAGTTTATGTTAAAAAGTTGATACGTTTTTGCTTAGTTTCACGTTCATATCGCTTTGCTTGTTTTCGTTTTCGTTTTCGTTTTCGTTTCTTGTTTTAGTTGTGTTATTTGTATCCTGATAAAATCGAAATTATTCATCCACTTTGCACCGTAGCGTATATCATTCTACGTGTAGTCTATGTGTTACATTTTGTTTGTTAACTTTTGCTAAATACAGTTTTTATTTTGTTTCTATTTATTCAGTGTAGTTTGTTAACTGTAAGTTGTCTTTAGGGATTGGCCTTGGCCGTATAGAGAACTAGTAGCAGGGTTGACTTTCAAGTCTTCAGCTAGCAACTACCAAATGTAGGGTGTACACAAGCAACTGAAGTTTTCAGATGGGATGTAACGGAAATAAATTCAAAGAAATATTAAAAATTTATCGAATCGAATACGTCGAAAATTTGTATAACAATTTTGTTTATCTCCCATTCAAATTTTTAGTTCTGCAAATAACAATTATTATGTTTCCTTAGGACGCAGTATTACATCTCAACTTTAGGTTTTAGAAAATTGATCTCAAATAAGTGAATTTGGCATTAAGCAGCAAAACTAATACATTTTCAGGAAACATTATGAATTATTTATTTCCCTTAAATGAAAACTTGTAAACCACAAACAAACGTTGCACTCCAATTAAATGTACGTAATTGTTATAATGCCATAATTTGTAGGTTTGTGTCCTCTTGACAGGTGTGCAATGCAGTTTTAATACCCATAAAATAAAGTTGGGTTATGAAATAGAATACAAGCCGGCCGGAAACAAATCGTAGTTTGTAGCAAAAGATCCAGTATTTTTTTTATTACCGGCCCTCAAGGGATGGCTGCCACTGCTGGTTAAAGCTGATAAGGAAAAAAATATGCGGTAGCCATTTTTATTATTTTATTTCGCAGCCGCAAATTAATACCGAAGAAGTATGAAAATTATTTTCTAATGATTATGTACATGACTTTATATTTATGTCAATTGTTGCTTAACATTGAAAGTTAGTTAATTTTGTATCGCGCAGTTTTACTGTCCCAATTTTTAGAACATGTACATTTTTCAAATTGTTAAAATCGAAATGCAATCTTCATGCTAAAGATATCTCTTTGAGATCAGATGGTTAGCTTTTTAGTTTTGTGTAAGTTATGCGTGTTGATATTAAATTTAGATTTTGCATGTAGGACTGGATTCGGACAATAAATTTTACTCATGGGCCAGTAACAATTATGAATTTATGTATACGTGACATGGAATATCTTACGAATACAATTATGAAATACTTAAGAAAATAGTATATTGAAGAAACCAGGATCTTAACCTAGTCAAGCTTAGAGGGTTTCTCGTTTTATTATTATTGGGACTTCCCGATTTTGCTACAAAGAGCAAAACGGATTGGGGCAATCCTGTTGCCTCTTTTCCCAAACTAACCTAATAGTATTTTAGAAATTTTGAATATATTTTTGTCGACAAAACAATATCTAGAAACATCGTGGGCCAGTTACTTACTATTATATCTTGTATCAAACAATATTAAGACGTGTATGTCCATTCATATGTGGGACACTCATTCACTAGTATAGAAACTGTTGTATGACAAAACACATATTTTTATACAAATTGAAATTTTAGAATTTTCGCAAAAATTACACATTTTTTCCTATCTTCATTTCATTGCGAAATTGCATAGCTAATAAAAGTGTCCACGTTGTTCCATTTGGAATGTAAATTGGTTTTGTTCCATCTTATTAAAAAACTATGTTGAAGTAACGGGAGTCATAACAGAAATTGGAATATCAGTTGCGAAAATGTATTTAACAATATTGCATCGAAAAGCCGAGGCTAACGTAAGTGAGAGAGACAAACTTCACATGTGCAGAGGGCAAACAAAAATTTTTATTAATTTTTCATTGGTAAATACTCATACATATTATGTACTATCAAATTTATTTCTACTTCTTCCAGACTTGATCTTAGTTGCCAGGAAACAATCTTAGCAAACTGGTATCTAATAGGTTGATATGCAACATTAGCTATCATGGAGTATTTTAAATTATCTATTTTAAAAACAACTAGTACAATATTATTAATGAAATAACTAGTATATCAATTAGTATGTGTGTATAGTTATAACTGTAAAACACTAACTAGTTGGGCTCCTATGGCAACCTAATGTTCAAACGGATACAAATACAAAGCAACTAACCACACGCTAGTATTTTATCTGCAGGGTATGTACGTACATACATACATTTGTATGCATGTAAATTTAAAAGAGGACAAATATTGTCCTATCGAGGGAAATAAAATCTATAAGCATTCTGTGCGCAGTTTCCTTTAATTAGTACTCTAATAGTTCTGGCTGTTTTTTCATCTTCTAAAGCTGAGTTAAAAGCTTCAGACCGAGAAAATTCAGATTTATGTTCGTATTAGAGTACGTGTAAAATTACACCTTTCTCCTATTCTATTTACACATTGAGAGATTGAAAAAAAAAAAAAAACGGCTCATCTGAAAAGTACGAAACTTAATCTTTCTAAACTTGGAAAAATGAAACTTCCTTTCCTTAGTTATATTAATAAGCTCTGATCACACAAAAATAACTATTTTTTTTTTGCCATTTAGCACTTTTGATTTGTCCTCATCTGACAATCCTTGTGGGTTAGATGACGGTTTGGTGGCTCCGAGGATGTAAGCACATACTCAAATGTACTGTTTGGCGCGGTGTTTCGTGGGAAAGGATAATTGGACCATATTTTTTGTTAATGAACAAAATGTCGTCCTTCTTTTAAGCGACTTCTCTGGTGAACGAACTATTTCACGTTGAAACAATTTTAATTGACATCCGTGCTTGTCGGATTTAACCGATCCCTTTGGGTTCCTTGAAATAATATACCCGACGAAGTGAACAACAACACGTGAGGTTTTGTGAAAAATTATGGACAACATTTTGGAAAGAGCACGAGTATTTTAAAAAATCCGTTCGCTTATATTTGTCCATCCTGTACATACATTACCTGGGCAGGGGCATATATCAGGCAAAATGACAAAGCAAAATCTAAATTGAACACTATGAAATTTCCTATTTATAAATGTTTTTATGTTATTCTTTGGATTTTTAATTGTTTAGGTGTAGAAAAGTAAAATAGATTCATATCAAACAAATATTGTTTGTTGGGTTTGATTTGGATAAGTTTCATAGCCCAAACACTTATTAAATTTGATTATTAAAAGTCATTTGCAAATTTTAAAATTGGATATAAACGACTTTTCATAAGATGAGACTTTGGCTACAAATTCCATCTTAATTTTATCGCGAAATGGGCTTTCTTTCATATTGAAAGTGATATTTTTTAAACCAAAAAATGAATTATGGTATACAAATATTTTCCGAGGAAAAAACCAAACTTAATAAGAAATCGGTAAAGTTGAGCTTTTTAAAAAGACCTAAGCAAATAAAAATTATGCACCTGAGGTAGTCCATGTAAAAAATACTACACGTAGCACTTCTTATTTAGTTAAGATGCAGACAATAATCGTATTTACGGTCCCTGAAAACTTCTGCTCCCTTCATTTAAGGCACCAGTGGAAGCCGATATAAATTTACCGATTAATTTTACTTGTGAGGTAGCGGTTAAACGATACGGCGGAAATCCAAGCAACATTTTCAAGGAGCTGCTGTGCTGACGTCTTACCTTGAGAAAAAGTAACAAGAATTACTGCCGTCATATATTCTTTGATTGTGGAGCGTTTGATCTGAAGCCCCTTCACATTTTAATAAAATTTTTTTTTATTTGTACATGTTTATTTTTCAGTATTGAATTGATACTGTAGTGGAGCAGGAATTTGCCGAACTAAAGAAATGAAATTATTTTTCGCAAAATTTTCATTTTTTAAATGTTCATATTTCTATGAGAGCTGTTCTGTTAGAACTTCCACTTATTCGAGCAGCTGGAAATGGTCATCTTCCTGGCGATTAACTAATTTTGTACATACGAGTATTTGTGGGTGGGTCATATCAATAGAAATGCATGATACTTTCATTTCAAAGCACGGATATATGGCAGGAGTGTAATTGTTGTCGTTGTCCTTCATATTCAAGCGATTTCAATGGAGAATCGTAAGAGTTTACTCATATATTTAGTACGTTTTAGCACTTCATTTAGTGTACGAGTACCAGTTTATATATATTTATTGTAAAAATCAAAGATACGTTTTCCAGATAAAAATGTTGATCTATTTTTATTGCCTCTATTTTCAGTTTTACAGTTTGCTGGAGCAAAATCCAATTGCTAACTCCACTTTATCGCTAAGAGCATGTACGCTGTTCGTTCCCACAAATGAAGCTTTTCAGCGACACCATGGCACTACTTACGTTTTATATCACATGGGTAAGTGACTGCCTTAAAACATCTGAATTTTATTTTAATTGCGTGCCAAAACATAATTCAAGCCACGGTCGCCATGACGCAGGATCAGCTAACCAAGACCATACCATCAGATATGGATGGTAATCCACCATTATATATAACAAAGAATCGCAATGGCGATATCTATGTGAACAATGCCAGAATCATTCCATCCTTGTCTGTTGAAATGACCAACAACGAGGGCAAGCGACAGGTTTGTATATTCACTAAAAATCTTTTGTTGAATCATTTTGCATTTTCCTACCTGAACATTTTCAGGTGATGCACATTATCGACGAAGTATTGGTTCCGCTTACAGCGTTGCCAACCTCCAAAGCGGAGATTACGAATCCGGATGCATTTCAGTTTCTGCAACAGGCCGATTTACTAAATATAGGAGATAATCGGTTAAGGTGAGTTGCAAGTTTCAGTTCCATTTATAAGGATTCTACTATTTCATTTCCCTAATTTAGATCGTATCGTTCACAAGTTACTGTGATGCGCAAAGAAAACTTATATCAATCACCTGGTGGCCACACTTTCCTCATTCCTGTCGATGAAGGCTTTAAGGTAGTTTTGCGATACAGTTTTGATCTTCTATTTTAACTAAAGCATAATTAATATCATCCAGCAAACTACTCGCAGCAGTTTAGTCGATAACAAAGTTATCGATGGCCATGTTATCTTGAACAATGTGATATTTACTTCGGCTGCTCAAATCGAAGTGCCTCAAACCACTGCCGCCTTTGAGGATAATATTAAAGTAACAGTAAGCTTTTCGAAACAAAAAGAAGGAAAAAGTAAGTCCTAATAATTTGCTTTATGTTTTACGCAAAGCTGGGGTCACGCGAAATGCCCGATTGTATTCACTTTTTCGAATTTCATTTCAAATATTAATAACAAAAAAAGCAATAAAACCATACGTTTAGTTGAAATTGCTGGAGTTTGCGTGGCTTCAGCTTAACTTGTTTAAATTAAAATAGAATTCTCCCAGCAAAAACTTTGGGAACTTCGGTCATGGGTAATACTATTTTAGTGTGTTACAATGTATTCATAATTTTGATCGTTATAACCAGAGAAACTGAAAATATGCTCTGAAGAGATGTTTATAACGCAGGAAAAATATGCTCCAAAAGAAAAAATTTTTTAATTAAAAATTTTATTATTTTTGCCTGCATTAACAAAGGAAAACCAAAAGTAAGAAAACTTAATAAGAACATTTACATGCCTATTTCAAGAAAAGTAACACGATGCGTTCCTTACGCTGCGCGATCACTTCTTAGCGTTCGCTGGTCGCTCAAGAAAAAGCACGCAATCAATTGCATATGGTTTCCCGGGTTGTAAGAATTAATTGATGGCAATCAATAAAATAAGTTTTATTTGGACGTCTAAGTTTTTGCAGTTCAAAATATAAAATCGGCAGTGGTTGACAGACTGCAGTCGATTACAAAAATAAAAATTAAATTGCATGAATTCGTTTTTTTACGCACATAGTTCTTATTTCAAAGTCAGTCAATCAATAATGGCATGATTGTGGAGAATTTTTCGAACAAAACCAGTAGTTTAAATATTTAACAATTTCGGACACTCATATAAACAAAGTTTTTGTTGGGTTTTGAGGGAATTAAAATTGATATTTAAGACAAATCGGCTGTATTTTTTTAGTGTATGTAAAATCGAATACTTTGCTGGGCGATTCAAAACACGCCACGGGTGTGGTGTTGGCTGAAATTGTTAAAGCCAATATACCGGTACGCAACGGTGTGGTCCATTTGATTCACCGGCCCCTGATGATAATTGATACTACAGTAACACAGTTTCTGCAGGTAGGCTAACAATATCTAAATACACATTCACACACAGAAACAGAAACAAAAGCTTACAACAACAACACAAAACAGGGGGCGCAGTTGCATACAGTTGATGTGGAAGAAGGCGACTATTTGAGTATAATTAGAGATTCAAGCATACATACTTATGTATTTGTGCATGCATGTCATGCAAATTTAGATGATCCTGAACTCACAAGTGTCTCACCATACAATCGTATGTGCTGCGTTCTTACATCCTGTTCAAACACATTCCCAAGTACATATTTAGACAACTGAAAGACAAGTAGGCTTGAATTATCTAACCCCACAAGGTTATTAACTTGTAATTTAAGAGTATTAAGTACTACTCAGTGTTGTTGCATTCATGTAGGAAAATATTACTTATTCCAAAGGATAAACGTAGTTTAACGCCAGTCTTATGTGTAACAAAAAATGATGTTAATATATGGCTTTGTTTTTGTTTTGGGTCTTTAAACTGTTTGCTGCAAATAAGAGTTTAGAACAATTTCAACTTTTGCATTAAGACCCAAATATGAACAAAGTTTTTAAACATTTCCAATTCAAAATTCACATATAAAACAGATCTAAAATAACAAGAGCAAAAAGCCCAAAGTAAGATTTTACTTGAACTGAATGGAACACGATAGTTTTTGAATTTCGATTCTTACACGACTTAACAATATGAAACAAAACTCGGTTCATAGTAAAATCAAAAGCAAAATTTTATTTTAAAATAATTTTTAAAATATAAATTTTATTTTAAAAAAATTTTGGGTGTAATGTAAGTATTCAAAATAACAAAATAAATATTGAATCACATTTCAAACTCATCGAAAACAATTTTAACCTTGTAGTTTATATTTTCATTGCTTTAAGTTTCAACTAGTTCAAATCGTTCGCACGTGCTCGCAGATACATTAAAATCAACGTGGGTAATTCACAAAGTTTCAAACTAATTACAATGCACTGGGGGCAAGGGCCTCAATTGGTTAATTTGTAAGCACATATAAATAGTTTATTTAGAAATTAGACTGGGATGAAGTCCAAGCAAACGAACTTACAAAAAGTTTCATCAATTAAATTTTATGTCTGTGTCTGTGTTTGTGTCTGTACGCATATGAATTATTCCATCTTGACTTGAATTACTTGATTGAAGTTTTCCAAGGAGTAAACAAATTTTAATTGTTATTTCTTTTTTCATGAAAATACCTAATCCATATTTATACTCTTATTCGAAAAGCAGCACTATGGGGCGAATTTATACACTTGACGGAAACAGACCGTTTCAAAATAGAAATAGTGTTTGTTGCATAAAAGTACAGTCAGAGTACTGCAGAATTGCAGTTTCGGGAATTTGAAAATCCTACTTCCATAACATCAAACACATCATATTGCAGCAGAAGAAGACTTTTCAGTCGAAACTACTGACAACTTTAAATTTTATTGCATATTTAGGTTTAATAACTATATTATGCATTTAAAAACAAAAAAAATATATCCATTTTCGTCAGATTGAATTATAATTAATAGACGTTCGAAAGATACGACACAGATGTTAATTTAGTTTTCAATGCGCCCTGCAGAGATGAACAGTTCTATTTTCCAAAGTTGTTACACGTCGTCACACTTTCTCATCAGCACTCTTGTGCATTTTGTTTTTATCACGGGTTATGTGACGGTTGAATGTGAAAAAAAATTTCCACTTGTACAAATTTTTATGAGAAAACTGCAAATCAGACCTCCGCGACGACGGCGATTCCTTTTTTCAAAATATTTCTTTTCTGGTTTTTCTTTTTGTTGGCCAGATTTTAGCAACAGTTGCTTACCATTTGAAATTCTTGCCCCTGTATGAGGGCCGTTAGTAATAAAATCGTACCGGGATATATAGTTTTCACATGAAAATAGTAGAAATTCTTGTATTAATCTTTAGATTTTTGCTCAAACAACTTTTACAGATCTCAAAATGTTTAGAAGGGCCAGTGAATCTTTTATGTACAGCGCTTTTCATTTTCAGTATGAGAAATTTTCCTTGATTTTTAAAAACTTGTGTTCGCGCCATTCAAGCATACAGAGTTTTTGAAACCATATTTGCTTTTACATGTTAACAAACTTTGTCAATTACCCTCCATAAGCAATTTGCCACGTTTGATATATGAAATGAGTGTCGCGCATACTCACATACATGCAATGTTTATCCCATGAATTTTACATGAGGTTTTTAAATGTAAAATGTTCGAATTGTCGTGCTTGTACACGTTTTTTAGGGAAATCCTAAACTGCAAGGCTAAAAAGACCATTTTTCTTCATTTTATATTTCCTTTCCACTTTAAATTAAAGTTTATGATTGTTTTACATATTATTTCGTGAAAATTTTGGACTTTTGTAGTTTTGGTTTAGAAATCGGCTTTTACGGAAACAGAAACTGTTACGCAAAATTTTGTCAAAAATTAATTGGATATTTGTAAATTACCTGAACATTATGCTCGATAAAATTGTTAAAAAATTTATATTTTGAATTGGGAGTTCAAACTGTTGTCATAAAGTCGTAAGTCATAAAATAGTAACACGAATATATACGTGCGCTTGGTCCGAATACTCCGTCATAATTTAATATCCTACTCAAAATGTGACCAACTGATAAGAAAATAGCACATTTGCAATTACTTGATATCAAATGAAGAAAGCTAAAACGTTTGTAAAATTTTCCAAAACTTTCATTTTTATTTAAAAATATAATGACAAATGATGAATAAATTTTTTGGCAGCGGCAGTTGGGAAAACGCCAGTACATGCGATTAACGATGAATAAGAAATAAATTTTTACTTTTGTATATTTCGTAGTTTGCGGTTGAGTTCTTCTTTTTTACTTCTTTTCATGTTATAAAAGTGTGAGTTAATGGGCAAATATAAAAGTGCGAATAATTTTTTAAAATATATTGTTCATGTATCAAAACTATAACTATCAGCGGCTAACACATACTATCACCGTCTCGACTAAAGAGTTTCAGCTGTTCGACAAAACTTCTTATGTTGTGACGCTTTTGTGTGTATAACATCACTTTTTGACTATTTTGACTTTATGACAATAAGACTAAATAGAACAAATTGTGAATATCCCAAATATTTATTTAGTTCCACTTCATAAAAAATGCCATCTCTCTGTGTTTTTATTTTATCATTGAGAAAAATATTTTCTGCTTGTACATACATAATTATTCTACTGTTTTATAAAATTTAATACTTGTCATACTCAAATTACATATGTTTTGTGCTTAAATTGCGTCTTTGTCATTAATATTGATCGTGCTACTGGACTTTTACTTCCAACTACAATTATATTATATGAAACTATTTTTGTAGTCCTTTAAGGTAAATATTTCGTTTTAATTCATATTTAAGTTAATATCCATACATACATTCTTATGTACATTCATGTCGACACCTGTAATACATACACCTCGCACAAGCCACTGGGCACGACTATAATTGGATTATTCTCAAATGTGTGAAATAACGTACTGCGAAATATGTGCGATATAAAAAAATGAAACAGCCCCCAAACAATGCATAGCCTATGAAGCCGAAGGACATTAGTTCGACTACCACATTCATGAATTTTTCTGATCTGTGCGTCGGTTCAGTAGCTAATAATCACTGACGACCAAGTAATATATGATAAGAAACGAAAAGTCGGCACTGCAAATCGGTTACATTGTTAGTAAAAAGTTGTCATTTTGTAATTAAATAAGCAAATAATTAGAAAAAGTCACAGAAAATGTCTTATGATAAGTTTATTTATATCTTGATTCCAAACTAATTTAGTGGAATTATTCCCATCCAGAATTTAAAACGAATTAACTTTCAAAAATTGCTTCATAACACTCCCACTGACTAAGAAATAAGTTAAAGGAAAGCTTAAAGCTGCAGTTGGCTAAAGTAGTACGAGGCTTAGATCCCGAGTTTGACTCCGCACTTAGTCATGTATATGGTGACGAGTCTTTCTGTTCTGCAATAGAGCATTTTTGGGTTAATTTTTAACGGCGTGTCTTAATGACAAAACCATAGCACTGGTCGCTGAACATTACCGACAGCGATTAACACCGTCACTCTCCTTTGTCGGTACCTGTACCAAAAAATTTACATCACAGCATAATTCTCAATATTCTAATCTGTCTGTCATATTTCCAAACCGGTTTTGATTAATTAAAAGAGTATGTGGTACCGAACTATATGAAGAATATGCCCTGGCGTTCATTCAGCCCTTTTTGAAAAAGTTAACATTATCTTAATACAGTCGCATTCAGTTTGCAAATCACGCAATTTTCTCGCCAATAAATCAATCAAGGAAACTTTTTGATTCGACAACACGTCCAATAAGCCACTTTAATAAAGGTCGCAGCGTGGCGTCTATCACTATCCAACACGGTATATAAAAAATATTGAATGTGCGGAGTTTGGCGGCGAGAGTTATATTGAACTTGCCTTTGGAAGTGAATATTTTTGATAAAAGCGTTTATATTATGTTTTTTATATATGTCTTGATCTGAAATAAACCATATAGAAGTACAATAGTCATAATAAACGTATGCTTTATGTTGCAAAACATAAAATTTTAAACTGCAAACAAAATTTGCCAAAAAGTCAGAAACTTTTAGAAATAATGACCCTGTTTCCATAAGTCGGAAGAAAAGATGTGTAAAGTTTCATTTAAACATAAATTTTAATAAAAGCTTTTATCAAATATTTAGAATTGATTCAAAGTAAAACAATTATAAACTTTGAATTATTTGAAATTATTATTTTTTAATAATTGCGTGCAACCGCTTATTCAGTAGAAGACGTCGTTCTGATAGTTGAAACCAGATCGTTTCACGCATTCAAAAGTGAAACGAATATCACTATGCAGTTCCTATCACATACAATACATATCTGCATGATTTTAGTTTCATTTGCAGCATTATTATGTAATTTTTCATATATTCCGTAACCTCGCCATTAACTTGCTTCATTCTAATATTTACAATAAAAGCTTAATAATACCTATACAACTGACTTAAATACTTAGATATTAAATAAATTTATTCTTTTAATTGCGCGACAACATCAAACTCCAACATTCAACATATTTCAAACGTGAAACCAAAAATACACACTAGGCAATAGTAAGTATATTTATGAAGCAATTTATTATAACTTAATATCTATTAAACAGTATATGTAAATACTTATATTAATATGTATTGCTTAAATAAAACAGGCTTGACGTAGTTACTTAAATATGAAATATTCACTAAACTCATTGCAAAACAGTCTACATATTTCAATGGGGTTATGATGGAACAAATCATGTCAACTCCTGATAATAAATACGATCGTTATTATTAAAATAATTTTCTTTGGATGTTTATAGATGAACAGATTTCTACTTCCTATGATTTGTTATTTACTTTTCGTTTATCCTTTAAAAAAACCTGATGCACAATATGTACTCTAGACGTGCCAACACCATACGGTAATATATTAAAGATCTATAACGAGTTCTCCAATTTGAAGGGGGAAAACGCCAACCGTAATTCGTTTGTGTGGTACTTAAAGCTTCAAATGCACGTGACCCTAAATGGTAACGCATTCCAAACCAATCTCTTGTGGGGTAACATTGTGTTCAATTGTACTTAACATAAACATAACCATAATAACCCAGCGAAAGTACATCTCACATCGGTAGGCAATAAGAAAATATTACCTTGTTGGATGCTGATGGAAACCAGCTTCTAATAGTGCTTCCTCTCTCGACCTCATATAAATATTTCTACGTAAAATAATAGGATATATGTATGCATGGATACATCCTAGCATTGTTGTGTTACTCGCACATATATTTACGTTATAAATATATCAGCCGAAATTGGTGGATATATAAAATATAGGATCGCTGTTGCGTGTTTTATTTTCAGGATGTGATTCAGGGAAAAACTAACTTTTCCATAAAACACTCAAATACATAGTCTAAGATACACATACATACATATATTGTCATATGTATTTGTGTTTAGTATATTTTGAAGATACATTTAAAGTTGAAGTTTTAAATGTCCAATTTTCATTTTGTTAGATGTTTTTGTTATTTACTTTATTGTATTTTAAAGTATCTAGTGATTTTAAATAATTAAAGCCATTTATATTTTAGCTTATAATATATATATATATATATATAAACGCTGCGTATGAAATATTCGCACACACACATAACATCTACACATACATACATACTTGATGTGCTATTTTTGTCTAAATGAATAAAATTTAAGTGCCGTTGATCGCTTACTCTCTTTCAAGAGTTTTGCGTCTCACTCGCACTAGTCCACTTCTATAACTGAGAAAAGCGTATAGGATTACGGATCTTCTGAGGAACTTTTCGTGTACAGCCAGTCACAGATAATATTCGGGTTAACAAAATTGCCGCATCGAACATGGTCACTAGTCGGCATCTGTGCACGGAGACTATTATTATTTTTATTATTATTATTGTAGAATTATACATTCTCAGATTATGAGGGAATTGACGTACCGGGTCTAAGACCAAAGGTTATGTTCTGTAGGGATATAATACATCTTTTATATCAGTTGACCTAATGTTTCCCTCACGATCGTTGTTGCTTTTATTAGAATTGTCTTTTGCATTTCAGTTAATATTTTCACATTAAGGTCCAACTTTCCGATTGCACACGTGGTATCTTTGGGTATTCTTCCCATAACTATTGTTATAACTATTGGTGGGATATCTACCTTGACTATATTGTGTTTATTCTTAATGTATTGGGCAAGCAGTATAATTTAGATTTTTGACTATGATATCTTGAATATTATTATCATATGGTATGGCGAAGTCACTGATCTGTGCTATTTTTCTTTGTTTATTTATTATTATCATATCTGGTCTATCTGGTATATCTGTGTCTGGTGGGTTTTTGGTTAGTCTTGTTCTATCCCAGTAGATAACATATTGGTTATTTTCGATTATTAGCTTAGGTTAATATTTGTAGTACTGTGTTGTTGGCTCGTTAATATTTAATCTATAATATTTATATATATTTGATTTCCGATATTATCATATCTTTGCCTGTAATGATTTGGAAGTAGAGTTGGACAGCTATTAAGTAGGTGTTGTATGGTTTCAGGCGTATTACCGCACCTTCGGCAACTGTCGTCTGTTACTGTACTGTCACGAATTATGTATTTCTTGTAGTTATTCGTTTGTATTACTCCATCCTGAATGGCTGTAATAAATCCTTCGGTTTCAGCAAAGACGTTTCTGTATTTAAGCCAATTGTTAGTATTTACTACAAGTTTGGGTACTTTCCTTGCAGCGGTTTTGATTTCCAGTCTTGGATGAAGTTCTCCATTGTTGTTTTAGCATTTTTGTTACTATTTTTGAGATTTAATGGAGTAAGGTTGTCCCTCTTCCTCCTAATTTTCTTGGAATGTTTACCCGTTCTGAAGATGCTTTCGGGTGGTGATATTTAAACTTTGTTAGCGTAGTACGCATGTTCATATCGAGGTTATTTACCAAATGTACATATATGTAAGAAGAGGTATGGCGAATGTGTTTATTGCCTTTACAAGATTTCGACCATTTAATTTGCTCTTGAATATCATATTAATCCTTTTTATGAACTCCTTATTGATATCTTCCTTCTGTTTCCTTTGGTTTATTGTGATATGTTGTTTGATTCCCAGGTACAATAGTGTTCGCCTCTTGTAGGTGGTGTTATGCTTTCAGGTCCGTAGTTGTATATTTTCCCCTGGTCACATTTTGTGTTTTACGTTTGTCGATTCTAAATTCTATTCTGACTTATTGTTATTTTTTTTTTTTGTTCTAACTTTGCAGATTTATTACCAAATCGAAAACTATTTTATTTAGAAATTTCTTGTTATTTATCAAGAATTTATTCTTAAATTATTTTTTTTATTACTAGTGGAACATTTAGAATATTTTCTTTATTCAGCAAGTTTGATGATTATAAGAAATATTCTAAATATTGAAATCCAAATATAAAATTTTAATTGAATAGTAAATTCTTAAAACATGAAGTAAGTAATTTGTAAATTCACAGATTTGAATTCGCATTGATTTGAATATGTCGTCCTTGATCGGAGCAAATTACGATTACATTAATACTTAAAGCTTAACTACACTTTAATCTCACACTTTAAGCCAATCAAGATAAAGTAAAAACACATTTTTATGGAAATACTCTTACGCATTGAAAAATTGAACTGTGAAATTGTGTTGCACAGCTGCATATTTAGATATGATTTGCGCACTATTAAAAACTTGGAAAAAGCTTGTGAAGGAATGTGGTTGAAATCGATTTTGGAAATGCCCTTTCATCTGTTTAATTTAAAATCCTTGTATTTTCACCGTGGTCTATCCATAATTTACGATAAGCTGAAAATTATCTCAGCAATCGTTGCACATGCACTGAGCCTTTGCAAAGCGTACGTTCTTTGAATCGACCGATTTCCGTCGCATGTCTTTGTTACTGCATTTGCTTCAGCTGCACAATATTTCACTTCATTATTTTTATTTATTTTATATTTGATTATTAGTTTGATATAAAACATGTACATAAGCATAAGTTCATAAATAATATCAATGGATTAGCTTTGGTAAAAATTGATGATTGCGAATAAACATAAGCATTGCACGACAAAAAAAAAAAAAAATTAAAAAAAATTAAATGAAAAAATTAAACGAAAATTAATTCCTTTTGCTGCATTTCTATTGTATAGCAATCTTAAGATAAATTTTATTTTATCAATACAGGAAAATGAAAATGGGGCTCTAAGAAAGTTCCTTGAAGTTATTATGGATATTGGAGGACAAGTTCTTGATGACATTAATAACTTCGGAGATGTAACTATACTGGCACCCAGTAATGAGGCCTGGAACAGATCTGCTATTGACAACATTATTAGGTAAGTGCAGCAACAGTTCTTTTGAAAATTTGGAAGACGAATCATTAATTGAACTGTTACAGAGATGGACCAAAAATGAGGGAAATTTTGAATATGCATATTATTAAGGAGCGGCTCAATGTGCAAAGAATTAAGGACAAAAATCAGAATTTGGTAAGATTTTTTAAGAAATATTAGCAGCACATTTTCAGTTTAAATTTTCATTCCCTTTCTTTTCGACATAAAGATAGCACAAGTACCCACAGTAAACAATCGCACATTCCTTTATTTCAACATTAATGGTGATGGATCAGATGAAGTGATTACTGTCGAAGGTGGTGGAGTAAATGCTACTATCCTGGAAGCAGATGTGGCCAGTACCAATGGTTATGTCCACATTATTGACAAAGTTCTTGGAGTTCCTTATACTACAGTTTTGGGAAAATTGGAAAGCGACCCCATGTTAAGGTAAAAACAGAATTTTTATAAATCAAGTTGTAAAATTTAAAATGAAAATGATTTTTCGTTTCATACAGTGACTCTTACAAAATGGGACAATTTTCAACGTTCAACGATCAATTGAATAATACCCAACGACGTTACACATATTTTGTCACCCGTGATAAAGGCTGGCAGAAAATCGGATTAGATTTCCCTTCGGCTCATAAGAAATTATTTATGAAAGATTTTGCTTACCATGTAATTTATTCTAATTATCTGTTCGATATTCAATCGAGTAAATTTTCATACCTTTTTCTAGTCGCGCTCAATTTTGGAGCGTCATTTAGTAATCGCTGATCGAGCTTATACCATGAAGGATTTGGTTTCCATGACGAAAGAAAGTGATTCAATAGTGTTGCCGACATTTAGAGACTCCTTAAAAATCAAAGTTGAAGAAGAAACTGGTCGTAAGTATTTTAACAAACATGTGTATTTTAGCCCGGTCAAATAAGAGCTTAACACAGGAATTTAAGATGAGAAGTTGGATCTATATGTATTTTTATGAATATCTTGCTCCCGTCTCGTGTTCTGAATAAAACATTTCATTTTCAAAAGCAGTGAGAAAAGTTTTTCTAGCTAGGAAGCTTAAAATATAAAAGTTTTCTATAACTGTAGCCCTTCATAACAAAGTTATGTATTTATATAGAAAAAGAGCACGGTTCCACATCCATTTTATGAAGGGCTACGGCTTCATCAATCAATAGGTCTAGACCAGTATAAATATGGCTTATAACTTCCTCCTCTGCGCATCGTTTCAACGACGATTGATCTTACGAAATATCGCTACATACAAAATGTACAAATTAATGTGGCATCTAGAACATAGAAGTAGCATTTGAGACAGGAAGCAAAATATTTTAATCTTTCATAAAATTTATATGACTGGGCTATTTGGGAATTATCCATCTTTTAATTCAAATATATTTTATATTGTTTAATTGGTTCTACGTGACCTATTCTTAATGTTTAATCTTTTTCTTTAATAAAAAAATTTAACCAAGATCTTCATGATGAATTTGCTTCTCATGAATGGACTGGTGAGTTAGAATATTTTTGGACTTATTTAAAACACTAATTTATCGAAATCATTTCCAAAAAGTTTCATTTCGTACTTGTTTAAATATTATGTATGCAATCACATGTCAGTATCGTACTAAACGCCTTGTAATATATGATCATAAATACATATGTATTTTACATTGGAGCGGAATGATTTAAGCAAACTAACATCTATGACTAAATCGCATAAAGTATTTTGTGTTCTACATCAAAGACAATATCTCCGGATTACCAAAATATATACAGATGTGTGCATGTATGTATGTATGTACCTTGTCCTATCGGAAATCGAAAGCATATTGTGTTTGTTTGATTTTTGAAAGCAGAAATTTGTTATTAAAAATAGTGGAGATAAATAAACAAGAAGAAAATATTTTGAAACACTTTCAGCTAAATATAAACAAATTGGGAAACATAAATTGAGGTTGTGAGTGGTGAGTATGCGATAAAACCATAAATAAATTCACACATATAAGAAGTCTTCGTGAGTAGTAGGAGCCTATGGACGGTTAAAACTTTAATAAACTATTTTATTCAAATATATGTAAGTAATATTAAGGTCAACGGAAAGGCAGTTAGCTGCAAAGTTATCTATAAGCTAACGTTTATGAAACTAACTTTATGTTAAGTAATGGACTACCTTCCAAGACACATCACAATGATAAAATATGTGGTTGCTTTCATTAAAAAGTCTAATTAGATGAAAGTTAAGAAATATAAGCTGAGTTTCGGACAGGGTAGATGCATACATATGTACGCATTTGATAATTTAGAAAGTTTATTATTTGAGTTGCTTTAAGCGTGCTTAAGATCGCCATCTGTTCTCCTAAAACAACCCAATTTATCATTGCATTTTGAAATATTTGCAGGTTACGTCATCATTTGGAACTACAAAAAAATTAATGTCTATCGCCCCGATGTAGAATGTACCAATGGCGTAATACATGTGATTGATTATCCAATGATGGTAGAAAAGGATATCGTTGTGGGCGGAGGTAGTTATCAGATTAAAACTAACTTCTGCATATTGTTTGCAAATCTGTTCATACTAGCAATAGCAAAATTTTACTAAACTAAAACATACCAATTGAAACCAAAACTAAAAACATCTAAACAACTAAAAACGAACCAATTGTGTAAAAAGCGAACAAGATTATTGAAACATAATAGAAAGAACATTAATGAAATTTAATACTCATAACACTTATGCGGGTGCAAACACCACAGCAACTGAACCCTTACACTCCTACACATACACATTTACTATCATTCACACAAAACATAAAAAAAATTTCTTTTCTACATATTAGCAATAATGTTCTTGTTTGTATGAAGTTTAAATAAATTAAGCCACCTTAGCCTCCATCCACGCATTATGCAAAAATAACATCTAACTTAAGTATATAAAATCAATTCTAAATCAAATTTAAAATATATTTATTACTATTTTCATTATTACTTTTATTGCTATTATTTTTATTATTATTATTATTATTACTATTATTATTATTATCATGATTATTGTTTTTATCCATAAAGAACATTGTATAGATGAACTTTCTTTCCGAATATTTTATGTTATAAAAAGAAAAATATATTTTTCATGCATTTGTTGTAAGGGATTTGATCTCAGCGAACGTATATTGCCTAACTCGTATCTAAAGTAAAAATGTTTGAAGTAAGAATAGGATATGATACGATATTTCCGACACTTTTTAAAATTATTTCAGTTTATGCCAGCTCACTGGGCAACAATTGTGCACATTGCAAAAGTTTTAAAAAAATTTTAACAACTTCAAATAGAGCACCCAATAACCTGCTATTAATCGATTGGTATTTCAAAAAATGAGCTTTCTATGAATACGGTAGCAAACATATGCTGACTATTCTCCCAACTAAAAAATATATTTCATAAATATAATTCGGGTTACCTGATAGTTTCAGACTATTTATGGTATCTCACAATCTTTTGGAGCTGGCCACAAAAACCATAATCCTGCTCATGGCTACCTCACTCTTGCAAGAAAAGCTGCACAATTCATACGAATTTTAGATAATTTAAAAAGTGCTCATTAACCCTATTCACCGAAATAATTTTGACAAAATGAAAGAAATTTTGTAAAATATTTTTTATCTGAAGAATATTTGAAAGAATTAGTGAAAGAAATTTTTAAATTGCAAACAGTTGCTATGCGAAACGTACCAACCATTCATATCGATAATAAAATAAATAAATAAATAAAAAATCTATGTTCATATGTACACTCGTATGGTATGAATTTTTACAAAAGAGCACGGGGTGCACTCAGATAATAACCAAGGTAATTAATTTACAATTCAGTCACCAAACACTTTTCAAAGGAAAAACCGAGAAGGCATTGTTCAAAACCAAATAATACTGTTGTCTAAAGTAATTATCGCTTTGACTATAATGATGTTACACTCGTAGATATATTGAAGCATTCAGTCGCCCCGAAGCTTAGTAACCAATAGAACGCTTCCCTACGCATATAATCTTCAAATGTTTAACAATAATTATATTGCCTCGTGACAGGTAAATATTCATAAAATATGCTCCAGCATATAAATATGTCGCAGGCAATATAATATAAAACATAATTTATTTTAACTTCGCAATGAAGAAGTAGTAGTACAACTTCAGTGAAATTGCATTGTAACATTTGCATTCTTCCGAGATATTTGCATTTAAATTAATTATCTTAGTAACGATTTTCATCAAAACGTTAACCAAAACTCTTTCACGTTTTATTAAATAAAAGATATTTTTTACGAAATTAAAGAGCTATCGTTATTTGTGTTAAAATTTGAAATTAGTAAACCTAGATACAAATCATCATACCTTTAAAATTAAATAAAAAGTACAATACGCATGTACATTACAAATGAATTATTTACTTAAAAAACTGCCGTCAAACTAAAAGTTCTATAAACTAAATAATATAAATAAACGTCTTTCCTTAAAGAAAACTCATTTGTAAAATAATTTATCATATTACGCAGATGCAAATAATTACTTTCATAAATTCTATACGATAAAAAAAAACTTGATAAAATCACAATCGAAAGCAATCATTATAAATCATTATCATAAATATTTTGCTAGTCTAAATTAAAAACAAAACAAAATAAAGCAACTTTAGATTATGATTTTTTATTCGATATATGTAGATACATATACATATGTATGAATCATATATAGAAATGATGTCGTTTGAATAGAATAGAATGTAGATTATTATACTCGTAGTTCTCCCAAAGTATTCATTTGTTGTTGTAGCCATTTCATTTCGAATATTACATCAAAATATTTCACATAAACAATATGCAAGCAACAAGTTCTCTTATTTTATCTCATACATAACAAATTCATATTTATATACCAGCATATAAAATAATCGATTGAATATTACTATCCACTTTGAGTTTCATACTTTTCTTGACTGTTTGTTAGTTCAGTTATTAACCCTTCTTCACATTGACTCTACTACTACACCTTTTGCCTTTTGTCTGCTTTTTCGACTTTTTTAAAGTTATAATTAATTGCTTTTAATATTTATTTCAATTTCATACTGATAATGATGAGATGATTGATGATAACGATGATTCAACTAAACCGAATATATATATATTTAATTTTATAGGTTAGATATACAAAAGCAATTTATACAAAGCTCCCTTCAAATAGTAACATAAATAACATTAATAAAATATTGAACCAAATCAAAACCTACGAAACAGTACACAAATTCAAAGAAACCAAACGACTCTTCATGTCATGTCTGATATTCTCAAAGAAAGGTTTGAATGAATCTATTCCCCTTTTTTCAAGCAAAATAATCAATTATACAATATATAATTTTCGTTTGACGTACATTCGAATGAAAGCTTAGAATTAATTGTAATTATAATTTAGTTTAATATATATGATAAAATTATTATAAATAAATTAAATGAAAGTTGTATTAAAACTCAACAAAATATTATAGAATTATAACTATATATATGTATATATATATATATATATATATATATATATATATATATATGTATATATATATATATATATATATATATATATATATATATTTCAAAAATATATATGAAGTTGTGTGTGTATAAGTTTGGCTCTGTTATTAAATAAATTATTATATTAAATATATAAATTTATCCTCATTTCACGTCTAATCAAAGCAATTTAATACACCCTAAGTTATAATACATACATACTTACATATTTATGCGCATTCATACAAACTACAAGCCTAAAAATATGTTCGCGCTCTTAAAATACGTAAAAAAGGGCAGAACACACCACAACACTTCACCCACCAAAATCGTAAGCATACAATATATATATATATATATATATATATATATATATATATATATATATATATAATGCAATTACTACAATTTACATTTTTTCACTACATATGATCATTTAATATTTAATGTAGGGCTGAAATCCAAAAGTAGGTAGCTCCAAGAGGGAATATCAAAAAATGAGCAAATCCAGTAGTTTTGTGCAACTTGACAACGAATTATTGCAACATTTAACAATGTGTTGCTTATTATTTTATGATCAAATTTATTAGTGCTTCTCAACCGAGCTTTCTAGTAGGGAATAATTTTCTTGTTTACATATTTCCAAAGATACTAAACAAAGCAGCATTTAGCCGATAACCCAAATTTGTACTCTTGATATCTCGTCTATTTAATTGTATCGAAATATGTATTATTTATCAAAAGAGGAATAGAAATTCGTGGAATAACTGTATTCTGAATCCTTCTCCCGCATAACAACAAACTCCAAGCAAATCAATTTAATTTTCTTCCCCTAAATGGTTTAGTTTCTCCTCCAGCTCGTATGTACATATGGACGACTATATCAACCGATATCTTATTAAACTCAAAACGAGCTTCGATATAGTAAACTGAACTGAATACTTAAACCGTATTTTTTATTAATCTTATCTGACTAAAGGTAGCAAGTTGTTGTATTAATATAATACATTAATTTTTGGCAGGAGTTTACTGATATTTAAAGCCCAGGTATGAATTTGAATCCAAGATTACGAACAGAATTGTTTGTATTATTATTTAGAATATATACATATAAAAATGATTTTCAAAGAAAGAAAGCGTTTCTTCAGTCTGCTTGCACAAAACTTGCTGTATAAAATAGGTTTCCAGATGAGGCAGAACTCATTTGAAAAGTAAACTTCTTTTCTGTTATTTTTGAATTTGGGTAGAAGACATAGTATTTATAACCAAAGCCAGATTTGCGTCTCTCTAATATCTTCCGACACCTTCATTAGGAAAACCACAGCATACATGGAGAGGTTTTCTACTAGAATTATCAGTCCTTGCACAATACCAGAGGTATGTACATATGTTTCCAAGAGAAATACAATAGGTTAGGATGTTATTGTTTGTTAATGAACAAATTTAAACCACCGCAGAGATATTGTCGATAACAATAGATTCTGAAACCGAAGTATAGGCAACTTAGCGTGTTTTGAACGGAGGCCGTCACCTCTCCCTTACAAACTTTTCTACTTTAATGAACTTTTGAATATAGTTAACATATTTAATATTCGATTTATCTATTTGGGACATATGTATATTTCAATAAGTGCCCTCACCAAAAGTAATATTATGCGAAGAGATCACAGTATTGAGAAGTTAAATCATTCCATCAATCAAATGAGTAGTAGTAACAGTAGTATTATATGTATATGTTTGTATGTAAGTCTGTTAAACTAAAGATATACTACATACTTAAGAATTCATTAATGCATAAGATCACGATACCTAAAAACAAACAAATAAGTCATGAACTTTGCTAATTTATAAGCTTTATATTAACAAATAGCTAAGAGAAACAAATAAAAATGATTAAATAAAGCCGTAGTCAGTAGTTACACGTTAAAAATAGAAGCAAATTGTAAGAACAGAGTATACAAATAAATATATTAGAAATCTATTTCAATAAAAAGTATTTACAAAACACAAACTTATATATACACATATACGTATTCATATAAATACATATGTAAATAGATAGCTTAACGTGTAACTAGTGCCTTACTAAAATTTAACTCATTACCTTAATTAAGTGTACACTAAAAAAAAATATACGCCTATATATATATATATATATATATATATATATATATATATATATTTATATTCATATATACATGCATAGCTAATGAAAAACTGTACTGCATATACACACTATGATAAAAGTAAACATTATTTAATTCCAAACCCAAATAAAACAATTCAAATGTCCCTATACATATAAGTACATATGTACACAAAGATATATATATATATATATATATATAAATATATATATATATATATATAGCTATATATATATATATATATATATATATATATATATTTATATATATATATATATATATATATATATATATATATATGTATATATATATATATATATATATATATATATATATAAATATATAAATATATATATATATATATATATATATATATATATATATATGGATATATGTATATATATATATATATATATATATATATATATATATATATATATGTATATATATACATATATATATATATATATACATATATATATATACATATGTATACGTACATTAATAATGGAAATAATCTTATATATTTGGACCTAGAATCGTTGAGTCTAGTGTTGGAATAAAACTCAGCTTCTTCTGCTTTATTATATATCATTTAAAATGTAAACTTATGTATTTCAATATTTTTTCACAATTTTTGTATGTATGTATGTACATACATACATATGTATCGAAGTGAAAACATTTTTAGTAACTCGAAAGTATGTCATTAATTGTGTTTGTTCTTTTAGATATTTCGTAAAATGATAAATATGATATATAATTATATATGTATTTACGTACATATTGTTAAAAAAATTTTAGGTTTTCCTTTAAATAACTTTTTAGTTCATAAAGATTCGTATCGAAATACATATTTGAATTTACATTTTGTTTCATTAAATAATATTTGTTTAATAAAGCATGATATCCTTCAAAACTAGCTGAATGCAGATAATCATTAAAAAATGTATGAAAATGACTTTTCAACAAAAAATGTTAAATATCTATTTAAATCTCATAAAAATGCTTTTTTATTTAATTAGTTGTAATATATTTTAAACTAATTCAAAATAATAAAGATAAATGCGTTGGTAAATCGTTTCCAAACCACAAGATGTACAATATATAATTAAATGTTTTACTTAATAATTGTTAAAATGTAGGAGCTAAAACTATTTCTAGTAAGTCAATGTTGGATTTCTCACTATATGGTAAAAAAGAATTGTTTTTATTTTATTAGTCACCCATCTAACTGAAGAGGGCTAAGAAACTCATTCGATTTTTTCAGTTTTAATCAAAATTAATGTAATTATTCGCTAATCCAAGGTAGTCAAAAATTTATAATAAATAGATAAGAAATAAGTACGGAGTATTTCTTAATGTCTTTAATCAATGCTTACGGGAATACTAGCGTACATCAATTTACATAAAAATATTTATTTTTCTATGCAATATTAAACCTACAGTTACAAATAAAAGTTTAAAATTAATAAAAGCCGAAAATACTACTTGTACTACTATTCAAAATTTCATTGGATAAACAAAATTGTGCTTTTGTAGGCAGGCCACCCACATGCAATATTTACTGAAATAATGATTTATGTCACGCTTAAAAGTCAATAAAGAAAGATTTTATAAATAACACAAACTGATATATTTTATTTCAAGTTGAGTTGAGGAAAAGTCAAAGTTGTCTAAAATTATAATTGTGTCCCAAAAACGTACTGGAATGAAAGTTACGTCTGAGATAAAATCTACTAAGCAGGCAGTATAACGGGAGGTTCTACAAGCCAGGGCATTTAGACCTGCATACTACAATATATGCGGGCGAATGTGGCGAGCTTCTGAAAAGGGCTTTTTGCAAAGTTTTTTTTTGAATATCTTGGAATCTACCGGTTCGAATCGGTACAAATTTAGAGATAATTTAAATTCAGAAATACTCCTCAAAGCGCCAATAGTTTGTTTATATTCGGTCAAGCCGTTCCAAAATTATAAGCGGGTCACATAAAACTTTTTCAAAACGGGGTAACTTCTGATTTCAAAAAACTTTTACATTTCCTAGCGGGGTGTTGAATAATAAGTCAATATAAACAAACTTAAAGGAATATTAAAGGCTTATTAATACCAGGTAAAATTATTAGCCTACGTAATCAGGTATGCAATTTAAACTTTTAAAACAAATACATATATATCTGTGCTTATCTTTATATATGAATTATTATGAGCTAACAAGGCCAAAATCTCCTAACGAAAATAAAATGAGTTATTTGTTTAATTTTCCGGACGTTTCGTCAATTACTTGACTTATATAGAGGGTGGGGAGATATATTTATTATAGAAAGTATTATTTGAAACAACTTATGTACTTACCAATTAACTTTGTTACATTCATTGAATTCATAGACCACTTTTATTTTATATATGAAGTAGCACAAATTATAGAGCTTTTATTCTTCGTTTATATACTGCAGGATATATATGTATTTTGGAGCCCGTACGTTGAACCTCCATAGAGGCACCTATAATTTCATATGTTTACCACTTTTTCTTAATATGCACGTCATAGTTTCATGTGAACGTATATTAACAAAATGTTTCTTAAATAAAATTAATACAAATTTTGATCTCACTTTCTCGTAATCAAATGCTGTTGTATATAATTTCACATGGTTATCACTTTTTCTTAAAATACACTGCCATAATTTAATGTACACGTATATTAATAAAATGCTTCTTAAATAATATTAAAGCAAATTTTAATTTTACTTCCTCGTAGCGTCAACTGGTGAAATTGTAAATGCTTTTCCCTCCTTTAAGTCTTCTTGTGATGTGTTAATAAAGATAATTATGATATACAAAAGCAAATAACAGTAAATATCATATCTAATAAAAGAATATCAAAGTCGAGTATTTGCAGAATGGCGCCGTAGCATATAATCAAAGTTGTCTGGCATCACCATCCGTAACAAGTTCTTGAAGAAAGAGGAAAACATTATAAAATAATGAAAAATAATTTATAAATGTAGTGGTGTAAAAAAGAAGTTAGTTACCTACAACAAAAGTGGATTCAGGTTGTTTATAAAATAAATTGATTATGGTTTATAAAGCTGAAGTAAATTGTTAATTCAAAAGTTGTTACACGTTTGTTATGAGAAAAATTTGCGTACAATTATGTTTATCCATGAGTGCTGATGTACATACATTGTGCATATGTATTATGCTCCTTTTACCTTAATGAAATTAAGATGAGTTAGATACTACAAGTTAAGAACCAAAAACTTTGGATATTATATTATTAAATAAATAGAGTTTTTCTGAAAATAATAGCATAGATGTGAAGAAATATTTGGCAGCAATTTTAGTAGTTATTTGATCATTTTAAAAAGTGACAAGTAGAGTGTACGTGATATAGGCTATACACATAATGGTGGATGCAAAGTGTAGTTATCCTAATGGAAAACACAAACGGCGAGAATGTGCTTCTACTTCAGAAGCTGTGCATGAGGATGAAAGTTTGCTTAGAAAAACGCTGCGAACATCTTGTGGAGGATTTAGGGAAGCAACGAAAGCCTACGAAAATGGTACAGATGAGGTAAGCAGGTAACGATGATTACAGCAAAAATAATTTATATATATATATATATATATATATATATATGTAGATATATATAAATATACATATATATATATATATATATATATATATATATATATATATATGTATGTATATATATATATATATATATATATATATATGTATATAAATATATATATATATATATATATATATATATATATATTCATATATATATATATATATATATATATATATATATATATATACATATATATATATATATATATATATATATATATATACATATCTATTTTGAATATTAGATAATATGAAATGTAATTTTATAATTCATAAATATTGCAGGTGAGACGATTACTCACGCAAGAATGTTCTCTCATCTATGAATGTAACGTCTGCCGCAATATGTTTCGAAGTTTGGCCAACTTTATCAGTCACAAGCGCCATTACTGCAAAAGTATAACAGCATACAATTTTCATTCCTATCAGGTATTTAATAAAATTATATGCACATATATATATATATATATATATATATATATATATATATATATGATTGTTTATATAGTTCATATTATTTCCATGAGCATATAAATTATAAAAGTCTATACTTATTCTTTAGGACACAAGTTCAAGTATGCTTATACAAACTGTTGACCGCTCTGAACCATTGCTAGTTAAAAGTCGCAGTACAGGTTCTTCACCTATTCCAAATATCAAATCCACAAATCGTGACTTAAGTAAAGTTATTGAGCGATTGAAACGCGTGGAAGTCTCATCGAGTCGCAGCGAACAAAAAACTGAAGTTGTGGATAAAAGAACAGACTTTTCATCGCCTGAACCAAAAGCTCCTGATCCTGTTTTGGAATTAGAACGTGTATCGACAACTACGCACGCCGTTTATCAGACTTTGAAAACAAAAAGTAATGATGACAGCATCAAAACTGAGTTGGATGAAGTTCACAAATTATTGGAAAACGAGGACATATTATTAGGACCTGACGGAAAAGCTTTGACTAGTCCAGCTCTTATTTCGGATACTAAATCAAACGCAAAAAGCGACAATAGGTTTGATGATAATAATTGCATATCTAAACAGATAACACCATTTATTTCATGTGAAATATGCAAGATGTCGTTCCAAACTGAGAAAACATTAAAAATGCACGTCCATAGAAACCACACGTCTACTACGTACGTTTTTCAGTGTCCAACATGTTCAATGACATTTTTACAACCAGCAGCTGTTATACGCCATCTAGCCAATGAACACAAGTAAGTAGCATTTTAATAAAACACACTTATTATGCATTCAATTCTAATAAAGTAAAAAATGCAATTTAATTTTATTGAATACTTAACGCTATATAGTTCGATAAATCTTTAGTTTGCTCCCACGTAGTGCTGAAAAGTTACAAAACCTCATGCTCATGCATAAACTTTCAAAAACTATTTGAGAACTAGTATATGTACTAAAACATAATGAAACTTTTTCAAAAACACATTGAACTATTTTATGAAACTATATTTTATTTGAGACAATAATAAGGAAAGAAAATAGCACGATTCTAACAATCAGCTGCATTTGTGTACCGTGATATGTATACATACTTAAAATTTTGAAAAGGTCTGTCTTTCTATGCCTGTTCTAACAAAATAAAAGAAAATTGAGACTTAAACAAAACAGACAAATAAAGCTCAACTGAGTAAATCACGTTGCTCCAGCGATATTTCTGTATATGGAAAGCAAAAGCTAATTTAAGGCCCTTACAAATGTATAAAAACATATAAATATTTTTGTTTTGTTCATTTTGGCCCGCTGAATATCAGTTAATAAATGAAATAACAAAAAAATAATGAAAATAAAAGTTGTTAGAAAATAAATATTTAAAATTTACGATTTTACAGAAAACCATTACGAAGAATACGCAAAATGCGCGATACAATTCTCAAGAAAAAAATTCAAATTGGCGACGTGCAAGTAAAAGGATTGTGCCGGGAAGTAAAAGGTCTTCAAATGACAGATACCAAAGATATACGCGACACTAAAATTGTCAATACTCAATATAATAGATCTATTGCATCATGTTCTTACTGCCTGAAAAACTTCGAAAGGAGGGCTGCCTTGGCTACTCACCTTATAAATTGTGTTGAACGAAAATCATCGCTGAAGTGCAATGATTTATCGATGAAAGTTAACGGTCCAAAATATCAAAACAATGAACCGAAAAGTCAAGTCTCAAAGCAATTCTTAGAACTCGACAGTCCAAATGGTATGACATATAATCAAAATGAAGAAGGAACGGAAATTGAATTAAATATTAAACAAGAACCTCAAGAGGATCCCAACTCAACCAGCGATAGTTCAAATATAAACAAGCTGTTCGAAAATCTAGAAAAACAAACATTTGGAAATGGTTTACGCACAGTTTGTCTTGAAAATCTACAAATGATGGTGGAATTTAAAGAAACAAGTAGTGAAGAACAAGAAGAAGAAATCCTTGCTAACGAAATCAATAATGAACGTGATGATTGCTGCAATAAAAGCAATAAGAAAAAAAACACGAAGAAATGTTTAGTCAAGCGCGACAAATCAATTAAAAAGGAAAAGGCTAAACGATTTCGTATAGTCGCCGCATCGAAACAGTTGACATGCCGTTGTAAAATATGCAGTAAGCAATTCAATGCATTAAGTAATCTTCGACGCCATATCTCAATGTTTCACTACAGATCAAAACGTTTTGGTTGCAATTTATGCGATTATCGTGCCTTCAGACGTTATGACATTGTTAACCATCTCACTTTTGTCCACAAAATGACAGGCGAGCGCGAATCTATGGCCGTTGAATATGTAACGGTTCATGAAATTAAATACTCGAAAGATGACGTAGAGAGCGATATTGTTGTAATAAATGATGGGGCCAACGCATCTGAACATCAGAGAAACGAACATGACGAAAGGCTCATCGAGCCGAAATCCTTTCTCCCGAAAACATATGAAAAGAAGAAAAAAAGCAAGAAAGTAATATTGCAACCAAATAAAGACTCTGTGGTTTCTATTAAAATAGATTCGATTGAATTAAAAGACAAATCTCATGTAAAAGTCGTCCGTAGAAAACTGAAAAGATCTTTTGAAACGCAAGTTGAAGGTAAAAGTAGGCCAATTCGCAATCGTATTAAAACTGTTAACAATGACTTTGTGTATGATCTACTTACAATGAAAGAAGAGCCGAAACAGGCATCACGGTTAGGACTCAAGCGTGGTAACGCGGACTGTGTTGATCGCGATGACTTCGGAAATGTAGAGCTTGTTCCTCCTCCCATAAAAATAACACCATATAGATTGAGAACAGAACCACTAATACCAGCGGATAAGAATTCTGTTAAAGGATTTTCAGCTAACCTTTGTCGGAATGTTGTTAATAAGGGTTTAGCAGCTTCTTCAACTTTGCCCGAACTACCAACTGAACGCCCGCAAATGCGTTCTCGTCTCATATCGTCTTCACGTAGTGATTCAAACACCATACGCATTATTGAAACATCCGAATTGGAAGCTGCAGGGTTAAAATCAACATTTTTCGATGACTCTTTTTTGGAAAAGTTTGCTAAGAAATCTAACCCTTCTTTTAAAATGAAGCCACTATTGGCGCTGCAACACAGTCCACTTAAGTCCATACTCCAAAAGTTTGACGCATCACAACAAAATAATGTGAAAATGATCAATATTCCCCTGCCTAAACAGAGTTCGTCTCTATTAAAAAGTCTGCCGCAAACGAATCGAAAAGAAAAGGATTCTACACCAAACGGTAAACAAATACTTGAGCCATCTTCACCTCCTGCTACTCCCAAAAAACGTATTACTTTAATGGAACGTCTTGCTGAGAATAGAGCTAAAAGAAGGAATAGCCATATTCGTAACGCTTTAGAAACTTAAATGTATATCCAACCCTTTTTGTTCCTTATACACTACATGCATTCATATATTATTACCTTTTGATCCTCTGATATAAACAATCGGTAGCAAGATGTTTGCTTGTAGTATTTGAAGAGAAAAAACGTACACAAATTACATGCATTCATCGCAAGTATAACATACATACATTTATATATTTGGAAATCATATGTTTATGGTTCATACAATGAAAGCTACATATTTATTATTTACGCAACACTAGACAAATTTTAATTTTGGCTTCGATAGCCTTCGTAAAAACTCGTATTCATAATAACTGATTTTTTTCTCTTATCTGAAAAAAACGCACATACATACAGATGTGTGTATTATAGGGGATTATTAATTACTATTTGGGATAAATCAAACCATGTGGTCTCTTATCCGTTATATATCGTGCTGGCTACATACATATTTTAGACATCGGTTTAGTAAAAGTTTAAGTGCACTTATTCATTCGATTCCTTTGCTGTTTCACGACCACTTTTACTTTACCTCTTAAGTCGTTTACAAGAAAAAATATGAAGTAAATTTTAAAAATGTGTTTTAAAATGTGATTTTTCATACTTAAAACGCAGTTGCACATTTATCCGGATATTTAGCACGTTTTCCATAACCTTGTTTTCTGTTTTCAATGTGAAATGAAAAGCTTCCATAAAATATTTGTTCAATAAAGAACAAAGAAAAATAGGGAAAAGTTGCCAGCACTGAATAGATAAATATTCCATCCACTTAAAAATATCAAAGAAAAACACGTTTCTGTGAATTTTTTATAATATCTGGTTATGAATCAATTCCACATGCTACTCCCGATATCGATCGAAATTTATATATAAATTGAATGTATGGAAATATCAGTCGGTATCGAATGCTGTAATTTGGGTCTTAATATTTCGACAGTACCTCCAAACATTTCAAATCACTTCGGAAAATAATAGGGATTTATGATATGTGAAATGAAAATTTGTATATATATACATATATATATATATATATATATATACATATATATATATATATATATATACATATATATATATATATATATATATATATATATATATATATATGTATATATATATATATATATATATATATATATATATATGTATATATATATATATATATATATATATATATATATATAAATTTTTTTTGTTTGCATATTCTCGCAAGTTAAACTTTTAGGATTTGGAAATGTATTATACAATTGCGTGATCCCTGCAAGCAAATCGATAGTCGACTACGAAAATAATCTATATATTGTCAACTTTTTAACAACTAACTTTAAGCTGACTACAGTCGACTCCGCTTTAGTGGAAATAAACAAACCCCAATTTCTTCAATTATCCGATTTTTTTTCTAAAACGTAGTTCGGATTATTAAAATTTGTTACACTTAAGCGTACTCCTTAAAACAAAATTTTTATATCAAATCTGTATATATTTTTTACGTCAATTTAACGTAAAAATTTTATTTAAAAAAAATATTCATAGAAACATTCATATTTCTAAATTACTTTTAAAACAAAAAATAAAATATTAGAATATAAATTAAAATAAATTTGTTACTCCTTTTTTTCACTAAAGCGTAGTAAGTTTCACACAAACCGTAGTTGTAGGCTTGCTTGCGATGTTGCGCTTAACCGAAATGAATAAGACTAGCTGCGTCTAAAAACAGTGCGGGGATTTGCATCGCTGTCAATAATCCGTTTTTTATCAGTAAAGCGTGTTGCGCTGAAGCGGATTCGATTGTACAAAGTCATGCAGAACTTCCCCAAATCATTGTGATCATGTTCTGTGCAGTGAAGTTGTTGTATTTTTGCATTCGTTGCTTTGTTTACTATTTTTAATTTTGTTTTTTATAATTGACAACATGGTAAATTATTTAACAACTAACTATTAGCTAACTATAAAGTAATGCTACAAATAACCAAATTTTTAGCTAGCTTATACCTCTCCAGCTACAAATTAACCAGCTTTTAGTTGACTTATAAAAAACCTAATTTTAAGTTAGTTGAAAAGTCATCCAGAGTCGCAGTTGGTCAGTTGGATTTATTAAAAATAATCTAGGCATCAGCCACAATTAGTTGAGAAAAAATATATTTCAAATTAGATAGAAGTTAACTGAATTGCTTGTAGGGATATTAATGTCTATATGTTTGTATGTGTGTGTGTTATTTGAACTTCTGAATACTTCAAGCAGCACTTGTTCCATTTATGACTTCCCGTTTCTGCATATACCACATACTTCAATGTAAAGAAGAACCATATTCAACTTCAGTACTGTCATTTTTCCATTAATTTTGTTTTTTAAACAACACTGAATTATTTAAGATATTTGTTTACAAAATAATATGTAATAGAGCTCACCCCAACTTTAAGTTACACTTCACTCTATCAAAATTTCACAAAATTAAGAAAAATCTTTTGTTAAAGCAATTTAAATGAAAATAGAACAATAAAATCAAATCTTATTTGATAAACATATAAAGTCGTTGTGAATTTATTCGAATCTCGTTAAATAAATATGAAAAATCAATACGAAAAGCAAAGAGAAGTTTGTGAAGATAACAGAAATCTTTTTTCTCTTCG
This sequence comes from Linnaemya vulpina, assembly GCA_963675445.1. Classification (NCBI taxonomy): domain Eukaryota; kingdom Metazoa; phylum Arthropoda; class Insecta; order Diptera; family Tachinidae; genus Linnaemya; species Linnaemya vulpina. The sequence continues at coordinate 547,065 of OY776277.1, read as the reverse complement.
AAACCACCGCAACTGGAGTAAAACATTTAGAAATTCTGTTTTGATCTCATATTTTATATTTATTTGCAATTTAGTCAATCAGTGTAAATCTTGCAATATCGCTTTGGTGTTGTGATTTCTACAATTAGGTGAACGACTTTTTGCTTTTCCAATGATGACAATTGTACATATACCCGCGCGATCGGGCTAATGTGCATGTATGTATGTGGGATGCGAAGTTGTATGCGCCGTCTTGGAATATGTCAATAGATTTATTGATTACGTCAAATGTATTTTTGTGTAGATTATGTGAGCTGTTTGTTGGTTGTTTGAATAGTTGTTAATTAGTAATATTGTGCTATTCTATTTTTGTTTTTTTTTTTTGTAGTTACGTGCGTGTAATAGTAGAAAGTTAGAGAGACATGGCTTAACCAATATGTACTATATATATTTATATAGTATATATTGGTTAAGCCGTGTCTTTTTAGGACGAAGTCGTAAATCCAAGTGTAAGGCATCGAATGGTATGCAAATTGAATTGCTATCTATATATGCTCCGCGCATGTGGAACAAACGATTTAACAATATTATTATTCAAAAAACATATAAAACGGATACAAAAATGTATTTGCAAAGAGGAAATGAATAATATATTAAATAATCTATCTACAAAGAAACCTAACAATGTAGTATTTGTATTAAAGCATCTAAACATAAAAGCCATAACATACATATCGCTCATTTACTTCAATAGCATCATAACTGAAAAAGTTTTGCATAAAACGCATTTAAAGTTTCAAATTTACTAATAGCTTATTGAAAATCTAAAAACCATTTTCTCTCAGGACTAAAGTACATGCGATGTTTATTTGAAATTTGTAAACTTTAACAAGAACGATTTGTAAATTAAATCTGCATCATTAGCTCTGAGAATAAATTTTTCGACTTGTGACAGTATTGCAGTAAAAGAGCGATATGTATGTATACTTATTACCGCAAAGTTATATTATTGAATTTTAACTAAAAATTAAAAAATATCCCTGTTGTTTATAAACAGATTTTAATTTTAAAAATCGTTTGTTTTATATGTAAATATTTCTATAAATTAATTTTGGATGGCGGCACATTACGGCTGTATGTTTACTTCTTGGGCAGAGTCCGGTAAATCTGAATAAGAGACCAAAGTGTCCAAAAGTACGCGAATGTTGAAAACCAAATATTTCACCGCAAAGTAGAACATCTGTAGATTGATAGGTCATGCATATTTGGGTCGTTTTCTTTCTTGAAACTTTTTATGTAATCAGTTATAAAACGTTGTACGAAGCACATATGTATGACTTTATATAAGATGTACATATAGGTACATATGTACCATGGTATATGTACATTATACTCATAAAAATACAATAATGCTTTGAAACTTATTTTGATAAAACTTCCATATCTTCTTAATTTATCAATAATTTTCAACAATTTTCCTGTCGCTCAATATTTTCTGCTCTTTTGTCGCTCTCGCATTGAAAGTTTTTAGAGTTAATGAACACTTCTGTCAAAAATTTTTAACAATTTTCAGCAAACGGAAAGAGTAAGCAAAAAATTCTCGCACATATAGTTAAAAGTGTGCAAAAGTACGGGAACACAAAAAACCAACATTTTTTACCAAAAGAAAACATCGAAGTGTTTTGACATCTTAGTACATGGTATATGGTGTGTGCATGCGAGTTAAACTCAAGGAGTGCTGACTTTATTCGCCATTTACTTTTATTTTATTAATTTATTAGGATTATTTAAACAAATTATTTTCTATTATTTTTTTATATAAAAATTAAGCTTTTATAAAGAACTCTCTAAGAAATGTTATTAATATCCTACATGTAAATGAATCATCATCTTCCCAACAAATTTATGTGAGATTAATTCAAGAATGTGGACTATAAAGCAGAAGCATGAAGGTTTATACACTAAAAATATGTTAACAAGATTATTCAATTTCGAAGAAATGAAAATTTTTTTGCAATATTGATAAAGAAAACTAAACAGGCACATACAAATATGTAAATTCAGTTGTCTTGTTGATTTGCAAAAAATTAAATTAGGGATTAGATACAATAGATCATGGTTTACAATTGAAAAAGAAAGTAATTCAAAACTTCCATATTTAGATACAGTAGTAATAAAAATACATAATTGCCTGTTAATAATATAATAAATAAACTTAGTTCATATTTTGGGGGCTTTTAAACTCTTTAATTTTAATTATGTGATAGTTCTTTTTTCCCAAAATTTTGTTAAAAAATTAAATGTCTTTAGTTATTCTAAGAAATGTTGGGTAAAGGTTTCCTGATGATCTGCATTAATCCCAGTGAAACTAGCTAAAACCCCTCAACTGATCAATTTGAATTTTTTAATTAAATTTTGGGAAAAAAGAACTAGCATATAATTAAAATTAAAGAATATTAAAAAAAGTATTTTGTTAGTATTTGTGAACTGAAAAAATTTTCAAATAATTTTTGTTTGTATATGTTAAATTAAAAAAAGAAAAACATATTGTTTTAAATTACATATCCCTGAAGAAGCTGCACAGAGAAGTGGCCAAATATTGGAATAAAAACATAATTTTCATATAAAAAATAAAAAACAACAGACCTTTTGCTTAAATTGATTTAAAAAAAGTCGAATAAGTTTATAAAATAAATATACTTTTATTTTATTACAATTTTTATTTAAAATCTTTTGATAACAGCTTTTTGCAGTTTTTAATTGTGTATCTTTTTAAAATAGCTGACCGTTTGTCTGTTTTCCCAATCTGCGGGCTATTTCGTGCAAGAAGAAGAATATTGTTCTCTCACAATCTTTCTCACTCGCCCAAACTCTGAGTACGGGAAAAGTTTTCGGTAAGAGTGGGAGCCCGCGGGCACCCAATGTAGAGTACGGGACCAAACCTATTAATTAAATTAAAATTGTTAAATCACTTTTGAAAAAAGAATATTGATATTGAAGCTCTGAAAATATTGATATCGAAGCTCTGAAAATTCTGAAATCAAAATCAGTTAAAGGTCTCGTTCTAAATTTACTTAAAAGTTTTGGCATAGACGCCAAAATTGATTTAATTCCAAAATTTTGAGGATGCACTTACTGTGCAAGGAGTCAATTGGATGTTTAATGTACTTAATGCTTACCTCAAGACCCGATCTGAGCGTTAGTGTAAATTACTTAAGCCGTTTTCAGATTGACATTGAAATCATTCAAAAAGAATATTAAGATATTTTAAGAAAACAAGTCATTTAGAACTGTTGTATGATTGAAAAACAAATTATATACTATTTGGGAATTATATCCCATTGGGGAAACGATATGGAGGACATAAAATATGTCCTCCATAAAGTAGTCGGCGTTCTGTTTCCGGGCTTAATGAAAAGCAACCAAAAGTTTCGCTATCATCTTCCGAAGCTGAATACATATCAATTTGTGCTTCTGCCTGGGAAATCATTTCATTATGAAACTGCTTCAAGATTTCATCATTATGATGGAATCTTCTTTATGTCTTCTTGAGGACAATATGTCATGTATTAAAATTCCAGGATTAGGATCTTCTGGAGATCAAAGAATGAATCATATCGACATTTAATATAATTCTGTTCAAGATTGAATGTGTTGAATATTATTGAAGGAAGTATGGATTTATTTAATTGCGGAACGACATGTGTGAGTACAAAATTATAATTATTAACTAATTAATTAAATGAAGCCGTTCGGTTTCCTTATACATGTACCGTGATTAAAAGGAAATTAAACATGTTTCGTCTATTTTTATATAAACAAACCCTGTCAGCACGGAACTGTTTTGCGTTCAGAGGTTGGTTGATTGATCATCTACATATTTGGGAATTTTTGCTTATTTGAAATATTTGGCCAAATGCCGATGACGGTTCTCAACTGCTAGATACACATAAATATGCCACTGTACACGGATTCCGCAGAGCTATTGCGTGCATTTGTTTCCTCTTACCCTTCCGCACGTGTGTGTACATCTGGGTCAGATATATGAAGACATTTTCTGTTCACATTCTTTCGTTGGCTCAATATTGGAATGTTGAGAATTTTAAAGAGAAATTATAAATTTATATATCGGTCTGTACTTGTAAATGTTAAGGACCTTAGACGATGACTTGGTTAGATGAATACAAGTGATTTTCTGATTCGTGTACTTCGAAACCACTGTACAACGTCCAAACACATATATTTCGACCCTCATAACTGCGTTTAGCATCTGCAAGTTGTTTATAAATCTGTCTATATAACCTACTTACAGATAAATTTTATTTGTATGTGTACAATGTACAACCAATATGACAAACACCATTAAAGAACATGTACACCCGCACCCAGGAAAAAAGTTATTAGATGTATGGATTGCGGTCAATGTCGTTTTGAAGAAAACAAAAACATTCTTGGTTTTACTCTCAGACATTTTAAAAGTGCTGAAAAGCTTTAAAAAGGACATTTTCCTGTAAATGATGGCGAAAAGCTCTGTAACCATACGGGAAAAGTGAAAGAACTATTTTGCAAATAAAAATGATAACGACGCAAGTCTAACAGAAAACTATCTCTGCGAATTTCATACTACTAGTGCTTGCAAATACTTTTTAAAGCCAAACACGGCTTCACAGTTATAAGAATGTATGTTACAATGGCCTGGCCAAAATCGAATAATGCTATGCAGTAATATGCGGCATATTATGCACATGATTTTAAAACAGAAGTTGCCAAAAAGTTAAATGGCGTGTGATTAAAAGGTTATCTAATGGAAATGTTACTGACAAATAACATCATGCTCTTCTATTGAATTGCCTTTTCTATTGAGGGCCTTTTCAGCGCCCTCGGATTTTTCGCTGTACTACTTTCATTTGTGCATACGTGCACGATAACTTTCCTCCGCCAATATCATTAAAAGAGTTTAATTATAAATTATTCTGTGTTCTTAGTGTAAACCGAAGTACGTAAATGCATAAGAAATTAATTATATTAGAAGCTCGCACATGCATCACGTACATGTGCACTATTTGTCCTTCCTCGAGCAGTGTTCATCCACCTTCGCTCCTGTTTTCATACGTGTTGGTCTAACAAAGAACACATAGATACTTGCATATGTAGTAGATGTAGATGTGTATGCGGGTATGTGCTGTGTTTGTTGAGATTGTTTTGCCAGCCCACAGATGTTCTCCGAGTCGATGCTATTTAAGCAGAGCAGTGCTACCGTTTCGGCACGTTTCTCGTACTCTGCACGGGTATTTTGAAGTGTCATCTTTTTTGAAGGATCTTTTATTCTTGTTACAATATATTTTTGTCTGAAGTCTACAACTCTACAAATTCTACGACGGAAAATGCTCATCGTTTACTATCTCTCCCACATTTTTGTCTGCAGAAATTATCTAGACTGCAATCAAATATCTTGAAAATACTGTTGAATATAGTGTTGGCAATAGAGTCTTTACGAAAAATGCAAAACTTTATGAGCGTATCCTAAATAAAAAGCGAATGAGAGACTTACTTACAATCCCTTTGATTTACCCGTTCAAAAATTGCAACTTCCTGCCTTGAAAACTAAAAATTAAAAATTAAAAAAGTGAGGTTTTTAATATTACCTCGCGTTGTAAAAATCGAGTTCCCAACAGATCTACACGTTCTGAGTTCCGAGGAAGCTTCTCTGACAACTTCTGAGAGGGTGTCCTTAGGGCCGTATGTATGTGTGTGCAAGTATGTGATCCGCTTATAACTTTTAAACGGCTTAAACGAATAGAATCAAACTAGTGGAATTCCAAACGAAGAATTTCGAAAAAGGTGATTTTAAAAAAAATATTTGAAACTAAAAATTTTATTACGTAGCGCTCTCGATAAAACTCAAATATGTAAAAGTAGGAGAAGAGCTCAACAGCACAACAAAGATCCTTCAGGATCAATCGTTTTCAACGCATTACAGTTTCCAAGGATTTATACACCGCGGCAGGAAAATCATCCCCAAACCATTTTTTAATATAACGTGGGTTGAAATTATTTTACTGTCTTTGCCCAAAAACATATTTTGACATTTTGTAGTGGACCAAATATTGTCCAATATCGTTTCCAAAACCGTTCCTCTTCTGTAAATTTACTTTTTAACAGCACAACTTTTTGTGTTATTTGATTTTTGAGTATATCACGTGTACATGCATTCATATCTATACTTATATCCATATAAATAAGTAAAACTAATAAGGAATACTTCCCCCTTTAAAATGAAGCTTTTTACTGATTCAGCCAACATTTAACTTAACATTTCAGCAGCTGCTAGTAGGAGTACAAGGCATCTCTTGCGAGGTTTGTCAGACAATTGCTTTTACAGTATTCATCAGTTGAATCTCGGCCGTTTACTTAAATTAAGGTGTGTGTAGAATTAAGAAAGGAAAAGAAAGAAAAATGCTGCAAATTGTATAGAAAATATATTTTTTTAAATGTGAAAGTGAAGCGAGGAGAATTAAATTAGTTTTTAAATTTAATTTATTGCGAATAATAACGGAAGATATAATATATATATACATATATATATACATACATATATATATATATATATATATATATATATATATATATATATATATATGTATGTACATACATATATCCACGAAAAAAATAGAAATGAACTTATTAATGAATAATGCATTATAATAAACCAAGGAAGGGATAGAAAAACAAATATCTTTGGCTTGCCTGGAAATACGATATGAAGAAGACAGTAAAGATATCTCTTTGTATACAAAAAATATATAAGAAGCACAAGAGATTTAATCTTAAACACTTTATATATATATTTGACAGGACAAATACTAAAGAATTGATTAACTCATACAAACCCAATACATTATCAATAAGTTGTTTCAGCATTTATGGTGCCTAGCATCAATGCCACCATCGAATACTATATACTAAAAAATTTCACATATACATACATACCTACACACATACAAACAACTATTATTTTCTTTTGTTCGAAAGAAGGACAAACGTTGTGAGTAGACAAAAGCAAAATTAGGATTATATTTCAAAAGCAACATAACGACTGATGAAAATGTACTACAAACTTTAAGTATCCAACAAATTGAAATTGTCTTTCACAAGTCTGATGTTAACTTTTTCATTTATTATCAAACCATTTAAGCACTTCTGCAAAAGCCACAAAACACTCTGCTAGAAATCAGTTGTGCACAACCCCGTACCCTAAAGAATACCCCAGAACATAAACTATTTCCTTGAGTTTTTGGGTTTGCTTTTCTTGGTCTCATCAAATTGTTCTTATATTCAAAATAACATCAAGATGTCATACTTGCATATGAAGCAGAGGTTATGCACTTCTAGAACTTCGCTGAAACCCTTCCCTGTAAATATTTCAAAAAGCTCATCTTCAAAAAAAAAAAAAAAAAAAGTCGTTTACGAATTACAATCAAAAACTCACATCGAAGGTTCCTTCTGAATGAAACTGCATCAAGCAGTGAAACACACACAAGCACACACACACACGCACACACACACACGCACAGATAGAATGAATGTAGAAGAGCTTATACATGCTTAATAAGACCTTCAGGAGACATCTTTGCTGATACAGCCATATATGTATAGACGAGTGCATGTGTCTTTATGTGATCGCATAACGATATAAATAATTTGTTAAGAAGCATTGATCCATCCGTTTATTTGTTTCCTTCTCTATTCCTTTTCTGAATCGAAATTTCAAAAAAATGGAACATTGTAGTTGTTCAATCAGGAATTGTTATAAGCCAATAAACAGAGCGAAGCGAAATAACCGAAGCCGCAATTATGTTTTCCATGTGTTCCAAAGTCAAACCTCGATGTTCTGTAAACGTACACCAGCAACACCAAACAACAGGTAAGTTGCAAGTTAATGGGTGCACACTCGTATCTAGTACATGTTGACTGAATATTTGTTTTCAAAAGAAGTTGCTTGAAACAAACCAGTGAAGTAATTACACTTATTTGCGTTCTGCTAATTTTTCTTGATTTCCGGCCTCTGGCAAGTGAATATGTCAACCGAAAAGTCATGGTCCCAAACAATCGCTTAAGTCATTCACGGGAAAATTTTACATCTCTTCAAATAATCGTTGTAGGCGCCACACTTTTTTATACGAAAGCGATGGAGCAGCATATTTATTTCTTTTAATTTTTCATATAGAAGTGCTATAATTTAATAAAAAAAATATATGATAAAATTTGCTTTCGATGCTTAAAAAATGAGGCGGAACAGAAGATGTTAACGAATAAACAAAAAGTTAAAGTATCGTATACACATTTTAGCTCAGAGTGGAGCTCGAATGGAAACTCCCATTTTACGAAAACTGTCACACGACTTGGCGAAGAAATGAAAAATCTGGCATGCAGTTACATTTAGCCGCCGGTCTTTTTATTCGGTATTGATATAATTCAGCTAAAACTTTAGGAATTTTGCTTAATGAGTTTAATTATGGTTATTTAATATCGGAATCTTCTGTTTAAGCCCTGTTGATCTTAGTGTGAATAATATGAAGGAACAAAATTTTTTTTTAAAAGGTATTCGCGTATGAAAACAGACTTGTTGAAGCTTTAAATTAGCAATCTCTATATGCACTTATATGCGCTTCATTGGTGCTTTGCCAAATCGTTAGTTGACTTGAAAAGTTTCAAAAACCAATTGGGAGTTTTAGGAGGCTATGAAACTCATGGGAACTGCACCCAGCACACAACTTTTATTCGATATGAATCTATTTTATTTGTAATTGAATTTCCGTTTAATATTAGCATAAGAGATGACCTTTAAGAATGGCGTATTCTCATATTCAAAATTGTTTGTTCTATATATATTAAGAGACTTATACAGTACTGCAAAACATTCGAGACTCTCTTTAACCACACTTGGCCTTCAAAATGTACGTGGCCGTTTATTGGTATTTTAAGAATTGCTTAGAGAATTGATTCGTCTAGTTGTTTGCTTCCTTTCTTCAAATAAATTTATTGGAGGATAAACATTTGTCAAGCATTTTAATATGAATATTGAAAACATAATAGATTATAATGTTGTTTTTTGCTTTCCATCATTTGTCTCTGTATGTGTTTGAAAGCATTTTCTCACATTTTAAACAAAGAAAATTAATGGCGGGCTTCGAAATTTATTCAATGAAAAAGCACACATACACACATTCGTGAAACAGATGCCAGTCATTAAAAAAACAACAGCAATCGAAGGAACCCCTACGGGTTTTTGAATGGAAATGCTCTCTCTTATTCTAGTCTCTTCAACACATCTATTTAATGTGCAAGGGAAAGTGTGAAAGCTTTTAGCGTTTCATAGTAATTGATGTCTATGCATTTGTGTGTGTATGAGTGATAGTTCCATCTCTATCCTTTACTCTCGCTCCCTCTTTTGCTTTTCCTTTTGCTATTATGAAACAGTGCTGCCATTTGGTTATGTTTCATTTAGAAACATCCGAAATATTGAAATCTCTATAGGCCTTAACTCCTGTCACATTTTATACAAAGAACTAAATATATTAATATCCATTTTAGCTTAAAGGCCTAAAGCAGTTATTGCTACCACATGCAATACTGTATTGTAAAAGTCATAATAGAAGTGCAAAACTTTAGAAAAAAAATTAATTCTAAAAATGGCACTTATTTTCTCCGTTTTGGCGTTTTTGTAAACTTTAAAGTGGACAACGCTGCATTTCGTATCCGCGAAGACTGTGGAAACGTCTCAGTACTTTAAGATAACTTATCTATAATTGAATAAAAAAGTATACATACATGTATATATATATATATATATATATATATATATATATAGTTCTTTTTGTTACAAAACATTTTGTTGGAAACTAAACTGTCTGGTTTGGTATGCGCCCCCTTAACAGAAAATCCGCCTTCATGCCACTTGGTTGCTTTTCTTCGAAAATAAATAATTTTTGCTTCTTTCCAATTCGCGATTGTTAATTCTTTTTGAATTTCGATCAGTATCGAATCTGCAATTGAAAACTAGTACGTGCTTATGTACCAAACTGAACTTGTTCTTATTTTTGTTAGATAACAATGTGAAGAAACAAGACGTACATACGCCTGCGTTCTATATTTGACCACAAAATAAAAGCAAACAAGTTTGAAAATTACATTCACAACTTGGTTGTGTTCTGAACTTTTTTTAAAATGTTTTTAAAATATACTTTCTTAAATCTTTTTCTACTTTCACAACTTTTTGTGGGGTAAAAGTGTTCTTCCTTTTTCATTTGTTCTGTAGCCCCCGTCAGTGTTTCTACATGTTTTTTTTATTTTATAGATATTTTTGAATATATCCGCTCATTCAAAATTGCACGAAATGCTTTGCATATCATAATAGTATCCACTTGCTGCTGTGACTTCTGCTCTGCTTCCCAACCAGATGCATTTCTTTCTGAATGACCTATTGAATGTGGCTTTCTCGGTAGGACCTTCTATAGTTGAAGGTTGTTGTTACGTTCTGTTGTCATCCCTGTTCCTCGCATGCATTGCGAGCATGAATTTATTGCTATAAAAATAAAAATAAAAAATAAATAATTAAATTGTAGACAAAACTGAAAAAGCAATTGTGCACGACTACATAAGACTCATAAATTGGCAACTTTTTATAAACCATCTCAATATTGTTCAAACATATTTTATTCGTACTGGTGTTGTATCAAATTTAAATTGTTGTATTCTCATAAAATTTTCTCTTGACCCATGAAAAATACTGCTCCTTCAAAGGCGGGTTGGCAGGAAAAAACCAGATGCTCTGCCTTCTTAAGTACTCGTGTTTGTGTAGCGACGTATGTACTTATGCGTGTTCATACACACACACACACACACACACAGACACATATACATATCAGTACGCAAGAGCTCTCGGTTGCATGTAACAGTGGGTGTCGACTAATGAAAATAATAAAAAAGAACGCAAATAGGAGCATTAAGCGATGCGACAGCAGCAGGTCACATGTTAAGACAAAAATGGATTTTGAATGCACTGCAACAATTTGTAGACAACTGAAAGCTCTCCGTCTGTCTTAATTTGTTACTTGCAAATAACAGAAAAGGATATTTAAATTTGATCCTTCATTTGTTTATGACTGAATATCCTTTATTTATGAATATTTCCTATTCGAATGATTTCAAATTAATCAACATGTTCCTGTTGTCTGCGTATGGAGCACGCATATGTCTTTCCATAGAGGATAGCGGCCAAAAATAGGGTACCATCGAAAAAATTGTTAATTGTTAAATTACGGATGGACATAAGTTGTAAGTGAAATAGTTATTATGCGAATCTTAGCATAATAATTTAATTATTTAACTTACACAGCAGAGCTATTTCCGGTAACCGCCACACTTTCATCACCACTAATCATGAACGTTTTTGTTTATAGTCACTTGTTAATTAGGTTGGTTGACTATGACAACAGCATTTATTTATGCAAATAGTACGATTTTATTATGAAATAGTATGCGAAATAGTATAAATTAATCGATTCAATATAAAATCAATTGTACCATCATGAGAATGATGACAACGTGAAAATTTCATTCATATATGAAAAATATATGTAATTGTGTACGCATGTACGTGTAAACATATTTAAGACCTTGGGAAAACTCTCTCTGTAGAAATAATGCAACATGCAGCGACATTTTTAATCTGTCTGCAGCACACCACACACAAAAGGATTCCGTTTTGAAGATCTCACGGTTGTGCAAGGTTTACATGACACACTTGCAAATAAACTCATATACTACTTGTACATGGCATGTACACATGAATATGTGCATGTGTGTGTAGTGTGCTACATACATTAGAGTGGCTCTCTAACGTTTCGTGGGAAGAAGTTCTTTTTCTTTTCTCCACGTCCCTTCCAAATGCGGCAAGTCTTGGTTCTAATTTAAAATTAAAAGTCATGACGACCTAAAATCCAATTTGTTTGAATGTGTAGTCAAACGAGTATCTCGCTTGTAGGAAATACGCGATTGACTACACATTCTTCAAACTTTTCAAAATTATTTTAGTCTGAGGCAGGTTGCTGTCTGGGCTTTGTAGTCGTGTGTGTTCAAAGCATTACACACATTCCTATATAGTTATTTGTATTTGTATATAAAATACTTTACAAAGTAAATTTGTAAAGTATTTGGTGCACAGATGCCAGTGGGTGACTGAGTCCATACACCGGCGATGTTGTTAAACCTTGTTCTAGCCGTTCCTGTGACTGACTGTAGTTAACCACGGAAAACTCCTCAGAAGAACCGTAAATCAATACAGTTAGTTGAGGCGTCGAAATTAAGTAGTGCGAGTGAGACGCAAAACTCTCGAAAGAGAGTAAACGATCAGTGGTCTGGTTGCCAACGAGACTTGATGTTGACTCACTCAGAGCTGCTGTGCGACTGTCATATATAGTTTATTATTATCTTTGTCAAGAAAAAAAGAACAATGGGGGTATTCATACTGTGGGCTATTTAGTCATATTGTGATAAAGTCATAATGTTTTAGCCCAGTTTATAAAAGTTGTTGTCACTTTTTGAAGTATGTTTTCCTTTTGTCATCAAATAGCTCTAGAGATCTGTTGCCGCCGTTACTTATATATGATTCACGACTAAAATAAGACTAAAAATGATTCATACTTACATGTCTGTACCAGAGAACGAAATAGTGTGCAAGAAAATTTAATGTACACCTGCAGTACAATGCACACCCTCGATGCATTAAAGGCATTGCCTTTCTTTCCTTGTCTACACCTTCTGCTTGGGTGTGACTATGCCTGTACTTGTGTACACCTCCTGTAAGTGCTTTTGAAAACAAACACATGAACGGTGGAGGGTTATTTCTCACTCACACACACATTAATTTTATGAAGACACAAAACAAATATAATCATCACCGCAAATGCCTATACGAACATAAACGGAATTCAATGTGTACACTCAAGATGTATTTTTGTATAAAGTGTGGCATGTATACATTTTTCAATGTCTTCTTTTTTCGATGTCGTTGTGTACTCAAAGGATAGAAATGTACACTATTTCGTTCTCTGGTCTGTACATTAAATCACTTTAACAAAAAAAAAAACTAAAAGAGAACTTAATCGCAAAAACTAAACATAAACAAGTGAAACATTTTTCTCGTTTAACTTACGTAGCTGGCAGCCACTGAACGTTTTTCCGTATGCCGCCGCAAACAAATTCAGCTCATATCCAGGCAGCATCTGTTTTAGTTTATACATACGAATTGAAATAGCACACTAAGCTATGACGGGTTGTTCAGACTAGTCACATTTTTCGTGCTATTATTTTATGTCTTACGACTTTATAGCTTAAAAAAAACAGCATGGACAACAACCAGTAGCCGCGTTGCCTGTTGTAGTAAAAATGACCATGTTCGTACAAACACACGCATTCTAGTACTGACAGGTTGTAGCCGGTAGTCTGCCGTCGTGAATGTGTTTAATGCGTAAAGCTCAAAGTCTGCAGCAAAACTGGAAGCGACGCAAAAATCCTCCGATGGACTGATCTTAACCATTGAGTAAAAGTAATAAAAGCCACATATTCAAGTTGTAGCTACCGAAGATTGAATTATTTTAACGGCTTTGCGAGGAATTTATAACTATAACTTCTGATGCGCGCACTGCAGTTCCTGTTATTTTACCTTCTGCTATAAAGTCAAAATCATTTGAGTTGGGGCGACTCTAATTGAGACCTACGATATGTAAGTTCGTAAAAATAAAATTTCGCATTATGATTGTAATCCCCGGAAGCTACACTGCTCGGTCTGAGACGCCACTCGTTATCATTCTGTCGACAAAATATTGAAAACAGAAACAAATTCTGAATTTTTTTTGTCTTTTGACGTTCCGTTGCTTTGATCTCAATTTGAAAATAAGATTTCGTATAAACGTCTTTTGATTAAAGGCTTATTCGTTTATTCGATTTAAAATGCTTCGTAAAATCATTCATCAGTTTCAAGGAAACAATCCAGCTTCTAACGCTCGTGGCGTATACGCAACGAATAAAGAAATAACGTGTATACGGTGAACAGAAGGCCAGAACTGCTTTAAGACATCGCACCGCGTTCGCATTTATTTTCGTTTTGTATTTTTAATGTTCTGGAAAGTCTTTTCCAGAGTTTATTTGCGAACGCAGCAATTGTAACAATTTCGGAACGTTTAACTATTTTGAAAGGAAAAGGCTTTAAAACTGACCACAAAATGTCACATTGACACTGTGAGTTTATTAAATTTAGATTCTACCTCACAGATAGTCGAATAAATTTATCAAAACCGCTTCAATTTCTCATAGGAATAGGCGTATTTGTTGCTGTACTTTTCTCAACGTCTTGTGTCACTCAATTGACCAGGTGTATAGCAGCTGTTGTTGTGTGCGTGAAAAACTAAAAAAGTTACGTGTAATCGAGCTGATCCTCTTTTCTCTTTTTAAGTGGGCTTAAGCCTGTTCTATACGCATTTTACTGGGGCTAATGTGGATCATCAGGGAAACTTTGCCCAAAATGCCTCAGAATAATTAAAATGTCATTTGCAACTTTCACATAAAATTGGAAAATAGGTATGGCGATATCAATAGTGTTAACTGAAATACAGTTCTGAAAATGTGAAACAGCAGTTGCAGCCACAACAAAAAGGTTCCCGATCAAAAACTCGCTTACACATTGTGCATGTTGCACATAGAAGCACCTTATATTTATTACACCACGCTTTCTTTCAATGAGGGAAAACACAGCGAACTGAAGCCCAATGAAACATTTGTTTAAATCCTCGACAAACTTTCAGCCGGTAGAAATATTGATAATAGAGATTGTGAAAACTGAAGTATCGATAGTAAAAATCGTCGATGGTATCGCAGCACTAGTGGAAGCTACTTAAAATTAATAGCTGATGCACATAAAAAGATTTCGAAATTTATATCATAATGAAACTCACTTAGAAAGTATTTAGTTCTCTCATACTTTAAGTTTTGCTTGTTATAGTTTTTGACGTCTGCAAGGCCTACTTTACTTTTTTCTTTGCAATTCTCAATTGGTTTTTGAGAGCTCGTTGATAAGCTCAGCGGTTGTGTGAGCTTCAAAGATGGTTGAATGATTTATTATAAAAAGCAGTGCACATGTGCAGGCATATGTAACAAACAAAACAACATTTGAAAAATATTTTGGGACATCTCAGATAAATAGCTCCAAATTAAATAATAGTAATAACTTGTTTCTTTATTATTTGTAGGCAGCGTTGGCAAACAAATAAAAGGAGGATATTTGCTGCGATACAAAAGTGAGTACCTCAACAATTTTGGACTTGAATTTTTAATTTTTATACTCAAGTTTGTTGTTCTGTTTGCAATTTCTGAAGCCATAATTTCACTCCACACAAATCGCCGAATAATGAAACTTAAAAAGTGTCTGAAAGGGTGTTTTTGCCAACCCTATAAAATGTTGTTCTAAGAAATCATATCACGCGAATCAAAATTAATATTAAAAACTCATTTTTTATTATTAAATATACAAACTGATGGGGTATTATTTACTTGCATCAATGCTGCACAATTTGCATCAAAGCAAAGTTAAGCCTAACAGAAAGCCTCTAATCACTTGTGAAGCACTGAATGTCGTTAAAAGTGACTTGTCTTCAAAAGCGGATAAACGGAAGCATTTGCCAGCATGTGAACAAATTTTCAAAGCCGTTCTAATTAATTAGGCAACGCACTCAAAGTGGGCCGCAAAAGAAACTTGGAAATAAAATCACGCATTTCACAACAAAAGCATTTATTAAGTTGTTGCTTGTTGTATTCAAGTAGTAAAAAGCGTCTCAGCTTTCTAAAAATGTTGACTATAACCCAAATTTTCGCCTTGACTAAACAATAAAATTGAAAAAGCCTAAAACACATTTTAAGAACGGAAGACAATTTTTAAAAGTTAACGCTTCACTCTCTTATGGACTTATGGACTGAAGTGTAGTTCATTTGTTATTTAAGAATCGGACTTTCAAAATAAGAAAGAACATGTGCGATTAAAAATCACTATTAACACCGGACCCGCCCATCAGTTGCTCGAAAAGTTTGTCATGAGTCTCGACTAGTTGAAGACACAACATTCAAATATGCGCATTTACACATGCGCGTGCGAGTGCAAGCTCGCATTTTTCGTATTTGCTCGACTCGTAAATGTTTGCCAGTTGAAGCATATTATGAGAACTAAAAATAAACTCAATGCACTTCAACAAAAAAACAAAACAAAAATTAGAGATATTCTCTTGATAACTTCAAGACAGCGCCGACATGCGAAAACATGGTGCTGAACGAAAATCACATGCGCAATGATGATGAAAGTAGCAGCATGGAGGCTTTCGAAAATAGCGCTTTTCTGCTCTGCTGTACAATTTGAAAATTATGTTCATATAGAACTTGAGCCCCAGAGAAATGCGCACTTTGACGCTTTTAAGTTAAACTAATTTAAAAATAAAAACGTTGAAGCACAATTCCGTTAGTACTTGTATGTTTCATCATGGCTTAAAGTGTGACCTAATTGTTTGTGGGATTTCTTTCATATTTCAGAACAACTTCTTTGGAGCAGATGGGCTGAAGAATGGGTTGTCCTGTATGATGACTCGACAATGGCATGGTTTACTGAGCCTGGCAGATCTTCACCTGCTGGAAAGATCTTGGTGAAGGAAGCACCAGAAATGCTGGCAATAGCTCATTGGACGGGACAAATTCCAAGACGTCCCCCACTACCTGACGGGTGTAGTGTGTCACAACTAATAGCACTGGGGTCACGCAGGAAACGCTCAAAGGTTTATTGGATGTTGGCAAAATCTGAAGATGAAGTCAGGTACGCTCTTTCTTCATGTCAAACGATTTAGATCAAATGTCGGCAAGAATTTTTTATTTATTATTTTTTTTTTTAAATGTCCGATTTGATCCTAATTTTCAACTTGGTAATTTAAAACGAGAAAGTACACACGTATTAACGATTGACCGAAGTTGCTGGATGCTTTTCAGGTTCACACAGTCATTTCCCTGCCCTTTCAATTAAATGTTTCATTGCGAAAATTAATTGCATCTCCGCGTGATTTTTCGAACGTACTATTTCAGGCGTTCCCGAGGATTTCGCTGCTTGGGTATAGTTTTTAGTGTGCTTTTAATGGTTAGCAAAAAAGCGTGGGCTGAAAATTATGCCTTTCGGCAATTGCCAATGTAGACCGATCTCGGAATAGCCGATAACTTTCAAACCAACCGATTTTTAAACCGACTGTGAGAAAAACACCAGTCAATGGAATCTCTTTTAATGGTAGACTTATAAAAGCGCAAAAAGCGTAACAATACTTTCGAATGTAATAATTTCCAACATAATTTGGAATTTAGAAAATATCTGTTGTTAGGGAAGATGCAGATGCTTATTTGTAGTTTGCTAGTTTTACCTTATTTGTATTAATTGTTGCGTTGGTCTTTTATTTTCAGTGAATGGATCGATGCCATTACGAAGACAGTAAGTATGTGTGTGTGTACGACTTGTTTCCATTAAGAAAGAAAGTGTTTATGTACATGAAGAGTTAGAGAACATAAATAAATAAAGATGGAATGAACAAACTCTTTGTTCATTTTTGCCTGCTGTTCATGTTCATAATCGAATTTATTCGCTTTATATTTCCAGTTGCCGCCTCCCCCACAAATAGAACTTGTTGTGGACAAGCCTCATTTAATGAATGTTTTACGCAGGCCATTGGTGCGAATAAGACGTAAGTGCAGCTTTTAAATAAACTGAAAGCAGTGTTGAGTTAGAGAGACATCCTTTTGACGCATTTTGAAAATTTACAATGTGGCGTAATTAACAAATGCGAATAGAAAATAAAATTTATCTTGTATTTATTAAGGAATTAATATTTATTTCTTTAAACGTATGACGAATGAACGAATTTATATATTTTTAAATGGCGTTATTGGATCTCTTTCAGCTGCCACCACATCAGAAGTTAAACTACGGAAATCGTTGGCGAAATCCAATGGTAAATCACATTCCACTTTGGCAACTCAAAGGACATTTTATAATCAAAATCCTCTGGTAAAGAGTGATGCTGCTGTTGCAATTTTAAGTAAAAATCCCGATTCGAAGGCTTCACTAGCATGTGCCTTGCCTTGGGGCCATGGTTGGGGTTGGGCCACCCTACCCAATGGAGTATGGAGTGGAGGCAAGTTCTTATTAATATCATTCACACACGAAATGAATTCATCATTAAACAACTTTATTTTTCACAGGTTTGACTTGGTCCCAATGTGAAGACACATTCACTTTGCACGCACTGCCAACCACGCATTGCACAAATTTAATCGACACCACCTGCAGCGGTGCTATTTATCACACCGATATTGGAGGATTCGATTTTCATTCTTCTACCGTGGAAGACTTAGGCGGTGAAGATTTTGACTACGCTATGGATTGTGGTGATTTTATATTTTAAGTCAGGTCAATTTATATATTAAAACACCAAAAAAAAAAGTAAAACCAACCCCACCCGAAATAGAGAAGCGTTCTTAAAACGTCTTTTGCCAGCCTTTTGAGCCAACTAACTCTATTTGATAAAAAAAAAAGAAAAATTTAAAAAGAAACAAGATACAAGATACAAGATACAAAAATTGATATCAGCCGTAAACGTATAAAATTGTAACAACTGCAAAAAATTAGTTGTAACAGTAGTTTTTCATTAATGATCATTAAGTTTGCATTTTGACGGGAACATCAAAGAATCAGACACTAATGATAATTACGGGTATTTAATTTAAAAGAATTTATTTTAACTAAAACCAACAAGTCTATTTTTTAGCTCCATCTCCTTGAGCAGGCATTAATAAAAAACGTACTGCGGGTATAGAAGAATTAGCGGAGTAAAAAACAAATTTAAGCAGAATTAAAAAAACACAGAACCTCTAAAGCGTTTTAATACATTCGAAGAAAAAAAACTATTAACAATAATGAAAGTAATTAGCATTAATAATTTTATAGCAATTTATTAAGAAAACATTCGCAAAACGATTGTTTTGAAAAAAAATCAATGTTTCTAGAATAGTTTCATAAAAAACCAAAGAAAACATTTAAAAAGCAACAAAACCACAAAATGTCGTTAAATTTTGTTGTTAGACAAGATATAAATAACAAAATATATTTACTAAGTACATAATTAAATAATATAGAAGATACGAGTAATTATGGAAATAACGAACTCCACTGAACACTTCCAACCATAGACAACAAATTCTTGACATATGTACGTGTATGTGTGAGTGCGTGTGTAGTTGTAAGACTATGTTTGCAAGTGTGATTGTGTTAACATAAGTGAACAAGCAGCATTCATTATTTTAGATCATCACCCCCACCTGGTCGTTTAATTATTAGTTATATTTTTTGAGCACATTTGAATTCTGCAGGCAGAACTCTTAAAAGTGCTACTGGCGATATATCACGAGTAAATATGAAAACTGTTTGTGTCTTGCAAATGCAACATGATATTTTCTATTAATCAAAATTATAATCTACTGCCAAAAATTACTTAATTCTTTTCTGATAAAAGCTGATAAGCACACAATTCAACTAAATTCAGGAGCGTTCCTTCATTGCTTTTTATATAGAACCTGCGCATATTTACCACATCTGTTTTCATTTCTGGTCCGCAATGGAGCAGGTATTTATATGTAGTAAAAATAAAATGTTATCTGTATTTAAAAAAGGACCCGCACAGGATGAAATTGTGTTTGCAAGTACAAAACAAAAGCGAAGTATAAGGATTATGTTGTTGCAACGACATGCTGAGAATTTAGAAACTACATTTATTTTGTTCATTTTTACATACAAATACCTCTTAAGCCATATATATTTCATCACTATTGCTGGACGATAAAGTTATTAAAAGTGTACCACATATGCATGTATGTATGTATGAGTACAAGGCGTAAAATTATTTTGTATTATACTCGTAAATGTATACACATCTCTTGGACATTATACGAATTTATCTGAATGTATTTATCTGCATGTTGAATTAAATTTGGCTAACAGAGAGTTTATAGTCTGGATTATAATTTTTTCAAATTCCAAGGTATAAAACTAAGTACAACTTAGTTCAATTATTAAATATATTAAACCTATATAATATGTATGTATTTCTGCAGTGTAGACATATCCTTTCAAAACGAAACCAGGACTAAATTCTGCAGCTGCAGTTTTTAACGCTGTTACACAAGCGTATACATGTTAAGGAATGAAAACTTGAGCAAGCAGACATAAATGCAATAAATATTTTTGTTCGAGTAAGGATTATTTAAAAAGTGAATTTATTTCACAGAAAATTGTATCTAGATCCTGAAATCTATACCGATTGGCATCTCGAAGCTTATGCAAGAATGTATATCTAAATTTCAAGTAGTAGTAATGCTTTCTTCATTAAAATCAAAAAGAATAATGCAAATGAATGTTCAAATATTGTCAATTCATTTTGGTTGGAAAGTTAGCTTTTCTGTGACATTTCATCGAACTCTTGTTAATTTGAGTATATTTTTATATCCCTCTTGTTCGTTTTAAATTAATTGAAGTTTTGCACTGGTGCATTTCAATTCAAACTGTCGTTAGTCGGCTGTATCTCCTGTAAAAGGGTAACAACATCTTTAAAAATGTCATTGTCGAAACACTTGTCTTGCAAAGTTCTGCTTCTGGCGGTTATATCTTTTTGGAGAGTATTGTCCCATGTACATATTTGTATCCATACATACACAAACATGCATACATACATATAAGTACGCTTAAGCGATTTCAAAATCGGTAAATATTGTTTCTTTACTAGCAACACTGAAGAATATTTGAATATGTGGCGGAAATACAAAAGCAAATCTTGAAATACTCGTCATGATATTTCTACTGGTACACACCAAATATTTAAACACTCTGTTTTATAATTCAATTGCATAGGAAACAAAAATAAATCAGTTTTATTTATTCAAACAACTAAATGTAAAAAGACGTCATTGTAAATAAATGCATTTTCTGTAGACTAAAAAAGACTTAAGCAATTGTCGTCAGGACGTTAAATATAAAAATACAAAAATACAAAAATACAAAAAAGTTAATAAATAAAAAAGTAAAAACTATAGATGAAAGTAAATGTCTGTTAATAGAGCATAAAATGTTGGCTTAAACGAAGAACACAATATTATATATAAATTAAATATAATGTAGGATTATAAACGAATTAATAAACATTTATTAAATACGTATGATTGTGAACATAAATAAATTTAGACAAATAGACTTTATAAAGAAAAATTTTATATGTTTTCACCTTGAAATTTACAAAAGAAAAACAAAAATTAATGAATCAACAAAAATTTCACTGGAAAGAATTGATTAAACTAAACATGTCTGTATCTACGTATTACAATGTTTCAAAAACTGCAATTAAAATGTTCTTTAAGATACAATTTGAAATGAACAGGACGGATGCGCAAACAAATACTCCGACAATCACTGTTTTATACAAAAGAATCACGACAAAACAATTATTTAATTGTAAATGTATATCTACGAGTACTATTATTGTTATATACGAGTACTTGTGTACACATGTTTATATGTATGTACACACAAACACACGCAAATATATACATAAATATACATATTATTTTTGAATAAATAACATAAAAACGACGGAAACTTTTGGGCGTAGGGACCAACTATATTGAATGGATTTACATGAAACGATATTACAGAATTATAACGACACTAATTTAAGACAATTGTAAATTGTTAACAAAGATCAATTACCAACCACGCCCATAATTACTTAATTAGCTAAAAACAACAAGAATCCTGCCTTTATTAATGTGTTCATTGAATGAAAATACAAATAAATTGATTTTGAGAAAACTGAAACCAACAAGAATTATTATGTTTCGATATTACGACGGCCACAACTAAAGTAATTCAGTGGAATCGGGAAAATTTATTCGAATTCCAAATAATTGTTGTTCAAGTGAATTCTTAATAACACAATATCTTTATGGCAACGCTAAGCAGGGTGCTCACAAACTCACTGAACCACACATCTTTTGAAATTTTTCTTATAAAAGAAAACAAGGCAACTGCAAGCGACAAAGCCATTTAAGCTTTTGATTTCAGCCTCGCCATCAGTAAGTGCTGGAAAGCGTCCAATTCTGCTACCTGTGAAAAAAATGCAACATGTGAGTGAGAACGATCATTCTGCGTATTAAAGAAAAAGTAATCTTTCATTTATTAAGCGAAAGCACTTCTACTGATTTCTTTCTGTGCATGAAAGAAGAGAAATGTTTAATATCTGAGTTGAAAAATTAAGCACTTCGCCCCAAAATTCATTTTCTAAAATCGTTTTTCAGACAATAGTGAATTTAAATTGATTGTGGACTAGCAGAACGAAATAAGTACTTCCCGTGCAGCAAGCCAGTTCGCCGAGATTCGGATATTGTTGAAGTTTTGACTCCGTTCCAAGTTTTTGTAATTTATTTTAATTCAGCATTTTAGTACTCCTTCGAGTTTGGCGTTCGGAAGCAATTTGTGTACTTTTCTTTTTGTCTATTTAAATTTATAACTAAATTAAATTGAAATGTTTGCGCATCCGAAATTTTAAATTATATACAAATCTTACGCCGATAAGATTTTTAGAAAGCAACAACAAAAATGTTTAGATAGATGTACCATTTTTTTTTTGTAATTTGTTATTCACTTAGAATTAGGAAAATAAATTGAAATAATAAAACTTGAAGTGTGGACAGACATACTTTGGAAACTGCGTGTAATTTGTTTCCTGCTGGACATACGCTTTTACATAAATTTTAGGAATGTACTTTACAACATTTTATTATGACACTTTTACACGTAAAAATTAATATATCGTATGAAGTCTCTAATTTTTCCCAAACATATTTTACACTGGCTAAACAATACACGAACAGAGACCACAACACTTGTTAAAATGAATATTATATATCCATTCGTGCATAATTCTGATAAACAAACAAACAAACAAACCGTAGAATTTCTTAAGGAGAAAATAACAAACTTAAAATGATAAGAAATAATAATTTTAATGGTCTTTAAGCAACATGAATTTTCTATTTAACCAATTTGTTTAAACTAGAGTGTTTAAGCCATAAACATAAATTAAGTCGTGCTTGTGTGTATCGCTTAAGGCCATCATAATTCAC
Source organism: Linnaemya vulpina (assembly GCA_963675445.1). NCBI lineage: Eukaryota > Metazoa > Arthropoda > Insecta > Diptera > Tachinidae > Linnaemya > Linnaemya vulpina. The sequence goes on along the minus strand of OY776277.1, from coordinate 523,782 downwards.
TATCCTACACAATCGCAACAAATTTTCTTTCTTTTCGTCCTTCTTCATCTGTCCTCTCAAGGATTCTCCCTACCTTCTAGTTCCGGCATAATGCACTGCATTCGTAGGAGTTGGTGACGCACTCTTATAAAACAAAAATGCAAAAAGATCTTTTTGTTGCACTCGTATATGAACGTGCAATCATTTATAATAACAAAACCCCATTCAAATTACAATTAAAATCACTTTGACGGAAGTGAATCCAAAATGCTAACAGATTCCATCCATTGTGATACTATATTTGGGCTCCAACACACTCGTACTCCTTGGATCGAATGGAAACTATAATTTCATGAAGTGTTCATAAATTTTGTCATATTTGGCAAATGGCACTACTTTGTACCAGGGCCTGTACCAATAGATCTGTTATAAACATAAAATCTCTAATTATTTCCAGTGGGTTAATATAAGATTGAGGTATTAAAATTGCGATAAAATGCACGCAGGTGAACTGAGAGAAATTTTGAACTATTAACCAAATGAGAATTGCGTTGTATCGATGTATTGTAATTGTTACAAGTTCAGAGGATTTGAAAAGACTGATTATAACATGGTTTTAAATAAGAGGCAGGAAGCTACACATTTCGATTACAGTTGTTTTTCGATTGTCTCAGTGTGATCTCAATTTTACTTTTAACATATTTAGAATAGCGATACATCTGCAATTCTAAAATAATAACTACTCTCAGGCATGCTCCTCCCACCCCACTTGCTTCGTTCTTTCTTTATATGTATAATACGTAGCTAGTAAAATAATTAATTAAACGTATTAAGTTCTTAGTGGGGCATGCTGCAATTATCCTTAACAGATTTTAGTTTCTTTCACTTTCGTGCAACTTTATGTTTCATACCTCGCAGAGCACAATTTCTGCACACATATAGTGTACACAGGAATGCATGGATTTGTGCACATACATATGTACATACATATATGTATGTATGTATTGGCATATGCATGTTTCAAGCCCCCTTGCTTCTGACCGCCCAAATATATGTATGTGCAATATGTATGCCGGACCGAATGAAGGGAGATACATTTGAGGTCTTAGAGATTTTATTCGACTTGATCCAATTTGTCTTGCAAGAAGCCATAATTTGGCTTATGGAGTTGAGAAATATGTATGTATGTATGTGCATATGTTTATACATATATGCTATAGTATGCATGCACACATATGCAAGTACGCCAATTGAAATGCTCGTGTGAGTACATACGAGTGAGTAGTATACACATATGTATGTATGTATGTATGTGCGTGATAAACATCTGAATGGCAGCGGGAGAATGCATACAAATGTGTGTATATAAGAGTACATACATACACACATTAACACTTAGATAAGATAATTGCTGCAGTATTGTTATATGTTTGTGTGTATGTAAGAGAAGTTGTAAAAATTTATTATATCTACGTAAGTAAAATAGTTGTCATCATCATCGTTGTTGTAATTTGTTGTTTGTCGTCATCGTCAATGTATTTTTGCGTGTCGTTGATGTCATTGTTACAAATGTATTTTGTATATTCGGATTTGTACTTGTATTTGTACGTACATGTACACCACACAACTATCACCATAGCTCAGAGTAATATATAAGACAAGAAAATAAAAACAAAAAGAAATGCGCTTAAAACTACACTCTACACCAAATATTTTCAAACACTGAAGCAAAATAGTATATAAAAAGAAAAAGAAAACAATTATTAAATGAAGAAAACAAGAAAACAAAACTAAACGATACAAATAAATTTGTAGTAGAACGAATCGACGTTAAAGCAGTTATAAAGCCAATAATAATTAAATCATTTAAATGATTGACATAAAAGAAACATATAGGGAGCTGAATTATATATACACATATTTTTTGGTAAACTTGTTTTGTTGATATCGTCGTGGTTTCATTTGCGATTGCGTACAAAATCCAAACTTTTTTTCTTTTTTTTTGTTCGTTAAAATACCAACAGTTTTGTACACATCTCAACAAAAATGCAAAAGATATTAACAAATTTATGAAAATTACAAATTAAAAATAAAACATAAAACTGATGAAGAAATCTCATGTATGTCTAGAGTTAAGAGTAGTTTATTTTAAGCAAGAATTATATTGGTAAATTTGTAATTGATTTTTTAGAGAGTATTTTTTAATAAATGTTATAGTTTAGTTAACCCTTGTGTTTCATTTGACTCGGCGAATTTCTGTCCGCCTCAACCTTATCTGGAGTTACAGGTGTGCAAATATATGCCTCAACAAACAAGTCCTCCAAACGCTTTTCCTTAGCTTGCGTTCGTAATCGTATTTGAAGTTACAAAGTTGCCAGCATAGACATGCGCAACCCGTTTGAATTGCATCTCGAACATTTCATGCAACCTATATGAAAGCGTTTCGCGCAAACTAGTAATACTGTTTCTGAAGAAAATTTCCCCACAGGTTCAGTCGAACTTTTCACAGGAAAATAACTACTTATTTTGAAACCAATTAAGGCACGTGTGCAGTTTCTGTATTAAAACTACTTTGTCATATATAAAATAGAATACTTGATGGCTACTTGAAAAGTCCTTTCGATGAAAACCAACACATTTGGAAGAGATCCCATAAGAACATAAATGTATGTACGAGTGTGTACATGCAGTTGTATGAACAGAAAATGTTTAATAATATTCAATCGTACATTTTCGTACGTTTCAAAGTCAGTAATAAGACGTGCTACTTTAGCTTCTCCCATTAGGAGACATCTAAATGTATATTTTGTTAATTTCATTCGATTTAATTTATTGTTAATGTGTGGTGAGTTTCTCTCAATAATTTCTAAGAGGCTAACTGCGAACTGCTAGAAACAAATGAAACTAACTGAAGAACGAAATGAGATACAAATATGCAGACACACGCCAAGTTCGGTGTTTGGGTCTGAGTTGTTAATTTCGAAAATACACAGAGTTACTCGTTCATACATACATGTGTGTGTACGTAGGTGTATATGTTTTTATATCTGTAGCTACAGGCACAGCTCCCTAAACCGAATCTCATCAAACGCTTCATTAATACTTCACTAAAAGCAATCACGCCATCCGTGAATGTAATCAAACTAGACGAGTATTTAATATTTATATAAGCGAAATATGTCAAAATGCACGTACGACTGCGTACGTAAATAAAAGCCTTCGCCACTAGCACAGGATAGATCACAAGCACGCAAATAAAAACTTCCTTCTATTGCACGGTCGTAAATAGTTAAAGGACTTGATGACTCCGTTTGACGTGGGAGAAGCACAATTGGCAAAATCACCTTCTTTCGATTGCATCAGATGTTAAACAGAAAATTCCAAATTCCGAATCCCGAATTCGTTAACTTGTGCCGACTTTCTGAGCCCAACAGTCTTTGCAGCACACAGTTCGTTCTGCCGAATTTTCTCTGTATTTACAAATACAGTACGTATTGTGTGCATGCTAGTATGCACACAGTACGTACACACTCGTACACACAAAAGCATGAGCAATTGAATAAAACAAATTGTGGTTGGAGACTTCGTTTGATTGTTTTTCAGCTCCACAGTTAGTCTTTGTACAAACTTCCAAGTAAAGGCAACAGAATAGACTCATACTTCGCGTGCTAAATATATAACAAGTCATTTAAAAATACCATTCGAAACAGTATTTAAATGGTCAGCTGATATTGTAGATGGTACGTTGGCCAAACACAACAATTATAGAGTGTCACTAGTTAAGCAAAGGATAACTACACAGAAGCATGTGCAAAAGTTAAGTTTCGGTTGTTCAAAAGTTAATAAGAACAAAGACGGATTATAAATGTATACGTATGTATGTGCATCCATTTGTACGTACCTGAGTGCGTGAGTGTATTTTGCAGGAAAAAACTAATGAGTTTGAAGATTTAAAAAGGTCAATGAACAACTAGCAAGTGTTTTTCATCTTCATCGGCATTTAATTAAGAAATTTGCACTTAAAAAGCTGAAATACATACAAACACACTCACGTATTTAAGTAAGAGTGTTCATTACTTTTCCTGAATTGAACAATTCACCCTCTTGAGTATCCAACAAAATAGCAGCAGCTCCACTTTGGGTCTTATACATTCATGTAGTTAAATAACGAAAAAAATATAAATAATATATTGAAGTACCCACTTACATGTATGTGTGTACATGTGCATTCATGTTTGTGTGGTTAAGGAGTATCTTACAAATATGGTTCCCCATTTACAAATAAGTTTGCTCTGTTTTTCCTCAAATTACTCCAGTTGACCTAAAAGAAATGAAAAGTTTTCATTCAATTACTATGGGGGTATGTGATGTTTTATTGGACCATGATATTTTAACATTCTGCGAAAGAACGAAGTGAGTGTGCATACACGAAGACACATAGACTGATCGTATTAAATGTATAACTTTTCGAATATGGAATGAAACGAATTTTTTTTTTTTTGGAAATCCGGTTCATTCGAATTTTCACGCACAAAATATATTGATTACAGCACCGGAAAGAGAAAATATATGAGGTAGAGAGATCCTATACAACGGAGTTTATACTCTTTGTTGAGGTGGCGGGTTGGCGTGTAGGTCTCTGAGCTTTGACATATCGGTAATTTGGAGTTCGTAATGTTGAGTTTATCACTTTAAAAATTTGGTTTTATTTTTGTGCAATTGTTTTAAGCGACTCTCTTTCCATTGATGAATAATTATTGATGATGTGGCGTACCACATGCTCGAGTTCCTGGAGATCACCAGTAAACGTCCAGTTGCAGTACTGATAGATAAAGTTAGAAACAGTGGTATTTAGTCCATACAGCAATGAGCAAAAATTAAATTGGATATCGAATTACTTTGCATCCAAAACCAGCTCTGAATCTCATATATATATATATATATATATATATATATATATATATATGTATATAAGAGGTCACTTGCCCAAGACTCTGTCTGAATAGGTGATCAGATGGATTAAACAATTTCTTGCATTGTTTCGAAATTCGTTGCAGCTCAAGCTTATTGCTGTAAAAACGATTTGCGGTTTTAAGCTACGCCGAAATCTCCTTATATAGTAAAGCGTAGCCGGATTTTTCTCATGTACGAGTACATCATATTATTCATAGAATTTATAAAGGCTTGTGCGAAGTTTGTAGAGCACATGGGTTGGACACTACTTGAACTATTCAAAAGCCGGTTTTTTATGTACACATGCTCAATAGTCTACCGAGCACCCTAAAGAACAATTGTTTGACTTCTTTATTCGTCTATGCGAGGTATGCATGTATGCATGTGTACGTACATATGTATGTTCCCTTCTCCATGTGTACAATCGATTGTATGTTAATTTAATAATTTTTTTTCGATTTCTTCTTCAAATGTTTTTATATCAAAGATTGTGTCAACTGCATATGTATGTATGTATGTACTTGAAAATTTATATTGTATATTTTGTTTTGTTTTTTATTTTTGGAATTACATAGAGATATTTTATTTAATTAATACTATAAAGCTTTGGTATATTCAATTGATATAATATGTGCATGTACGTATATGAAAAAGTCAAAACGGTATTAAAGAACTAGTTATTTTACCGCAAAAGCAGCAACGGTTGCCATTTCGCCTTGTTTGGTAAGACAAATCAACAATCTATCGTTACTCATCGGTTCGTAATAAATTGTATCTTTACCACTCTGACTAACCAAACGATAGACAGACAGTTCGACCTACACATACTTAAAGTATCAACTGTCGCGCAATTACATTTAATTACATTTGAAAGTTTTTCTTCCCGTTCCGCAAAGCCCTCATAAGTTTGTAGATTAAGATTTTCACTACAAACATATTGACACTGAGGAAGTACAGCATCTGTGTATTCATGCATATCTGTGCATGTGTGTATTCATGTACTATATACGTATGTATATTAATTTAGTTACTTTAAAAGGGTTATTTATTATAAAAGCACATTCATACGTACTTTCATAAGTACTTCCGTGTGTGTGGGTATGTAACTATGAAAAGTTATCAATTAAAATGCAATTGCACGCATATTCATACAAGAATATATGTATGTATGTATCTATGTGTGCCTCTATGTATGCATCACCTGTGCTGGACAGTACATATGTATGTATATGTAACCTGTCAATATGTTTCCATATTGATCAACCAACAAATTTAATGATCAAATTGTGTACTAATATAATATATGTATTAAGCCTTTGCCTCGCCGGTGTATTTTTTTGCTGCAGGTGCCGACGAAGGAGGGTGGTGTATTCTGCTCTTTTAGTACATGACGGTGTCAATCCCTGTCGTTAATGCTTAGCAACCAGTGCTATCCTTCGTCTTTGACGTAAGTCGACAACAATTAACAAACAATCTTGAGCTTATGCAGATTGGAATTATTCGACTCCATATTTATGACTGAGTTTGGGGATGTGAGACATCGTACTTTCACTACTTCAGCCAACAGCCTCCTCATACATAAAAGTCTACGTATCTTATCGGAAACTCAACTAATTTTAAATTGACTTTAACTACTTCCCAAGCAGTGCATTGCGATGCCCTAAGAGGAAATCCATTGTCCGACTTTACTTACTTTGCAATTAACTGAAAGTTAAATTCATAAGCGTTGGCCTTTAGTTATAAATTTTTAGTTATTTTAAGCTAAACGCTTTTCCGTTGTCTGTGACCACATTTTATGATTAACTCAAGATTAGTTAGAATTAGTCAACTTAAAACTAAATTTCTTAAGCTGAAAGTTGTGAATTTATCGGTGATCACTTCTCATACGGTGAATTATTGGTTTTATCAGATACTCATTAAACACAACTCCAATTTCTTAATGTTTTCCAATTTTGTGCAAATATTCTGCTGAAAATAATTTAAAATATTAATAACCTTTTATTTTTCAAAGCAAATTCATATCGCACTGTTTTATTGAATAAAACAGAAAACAACTCTTCATACATACACACACACACACACGTCCAGGCATATGCACATACCATCTTTATTCAAATTGTTAACATAAATAGGTATGCACATATGTACAAGCTTCAGTACATACATGCATACACACTTATGTTAATATTCAAATGCATATTTATGGTGTTGTCATCAGCTTCAGCAGTTTCACGTTTGACTCTTAACAGAAGCTGAAATGTCACAAACAAGCAAGCAGTGAGTCATCAATAAAAGCAATCCGAAAAGCAGTTGGTATCATATGAAAAAGCGAGGTTTGATTTTGGCCGATCTCGCCTAAATACACTTCTAATACATAAACGATAAGCCAAAACTTACAAGTCCCACACAAAGACTTTGAATAATAATAAAAGCGAAAAAAGAAAGAAAATAATAACAAAAAGCTTGTATATACTCTCTACGAAAAAATTTTGCATAACTACCGCTACCGCTACCGCTACCGCTACCGCTACCGCTACCTACAATCTCCCCAAGCGCAATTAGTCATTCGCTCAACAGACACAGAAACAGTTGGTTTCATTCTGTTTCTTATCAACTTGATACAACGAGCGACTTAAGACTTGCCATTTCAAGCGTTAAACAACAGCAGCAAAACACGACGGAGAAGTGACAGTATTTCTTAAAACATCATCGTATATAATCATCTGCACGCACACACTTGCATAAACATATGTCGATGGCGTCACAAGGTGTAACCGCCAACTCACGGCTGGCTGAAATGCAGGTAAGTCAAGTAGATGTCTAAATCACGTAATTACAAGTTCGTTTAAGAACTAAAGCCTCGCACACGTTATGCCTTTTGCAAGATCCAAAGCAAACACAACACCGTGTACTAGTGAAGTGCGAATATTCGTGTTCGAACTGCCGAATATTCGCATTCCACTTCCCAAATTATTGTAAAAAGATTTATTTGAAAATTACAAACAGATGCACCTCGTTAGAATTCCAGGAACGAATAATATTCAAAGATCAACCAACACGCCTTGAAATTTCGTACCATTAAGGCAGTGTAATCACATGACGCATTGCTAAACGCCATTGGAAATCATACATTCGCTGGTTTTAGAAAAAAGTCTTGAGTTAAGCTATTTCGACTGAGCGACTGAACGAGATCGCCCGAAGTCTGATTGAAAATTTTTTGTTTCTCTGTTTGTAAAGCTGCGACTTGGAGCGGCGACTTCCCTTTGTTCATAAATTTTTCTTTTTCTCGATTATAAGTTCACTTCTCATTAACTTTGATGTACGCGAATAGAATTGTGAAGTATCGCAGCCGTGTTCGCGAATACTGTTTCAGATACTCGTGTTCGAATACGTGTTCATGACTATTAAAAATTAAAATCGGTCCGTCACTAGTGTGTACTATTGGCAACGTGCATCCCATTCGATATTATTCGCCATGTGCGGAATTCCTTGCAATCAGTTTGGAGCATCTGAAAATGATCTCCCTAAATGAAATGCCAAATGTGTACGTGGCATTAAGGTCGAGGCACATAGAAGCCGTTATGCCACGTTTGTCAACTGCATTTAACGTACCGACGGACGCATATTAACTCGATTGTCTGCTCCTTATTATATTCATGTATTTATCTCAAGTTTATTTAGTTTATTTTTTCGTATTTTATACTATTTTTGCTGAAGGCAGAACATAAAAAAAAATTTGCGACAAGTCGAGGTTCATCAACACCTGCTTTTGCTGCTTCACTTTAGCTTTTATTGCTAGACATCAGGCGATAGTCAATTGTCTCTATTCCCTTCTGGAATATTCCGGCGGTGCGGAAGTACTTCTGCTCGGATAGCAAAAGCTGAAGAGTGTGAACCGGGTCTAACAAACAAAACATGTTAACAGTTGCTCAACTTTAGTACCTTGATTGCGACAAGCCGGTATTTCAGTTCGTCAGTGGAAAAAGCCCCACGACGGATTCTACGTGCTTTGTCCTTAACTTGAAACCATAAGCATGATATAAGTAACATCATGGCATACATATCGCGCATTTTCATCAATAGTGCCATAACTCGATTGTTTTGCAGAAAACGCCTTTAGTTGTAAATTTACTAACAACTTCATAAAATTTTTTTAGGAATAAAGTACACAAGAGATATAAACGGAATTTCTGCACAATGACAAGAACAATATGCAGAAAAATTCTGACTCATTAACTTCATAAAAGCATGTTTTCTTAGTTATGACAGTATTGCCGTGAATGAACGATATGTACCTACGTATGTATATCTGTGTGCGTGTATCTATGCATTCTCATCCCGATTTGGTTTGGTTCTCTTTGTGTGGACGCGTACACTGCTAGATTTCTGCTGGACTTTTTTCTCCCTGTGTACTTCTCCTTGTTTTGATAGTGTTTTGCAGGAAGTCTTCATAGTGTTGAGTTTATATGTGTTTATGTAAATGCAACACAACCATGACAACGATTAATACTGAAGTAATTGGAATTAAAACAAACACTGTTTTTAAATATTTTATTTCTATACAGCCAAAATTTTTGTAAAATAATTAAAAAATTAGTGCATACAGTGGGAGCTTGGTTTTCGGAAGCCAAATAGATCGGGCCTACTGCAATTACCGAATAGTTGCAATGATTGCTTATTATATCTGATGACACCCCGTTTTAATGAAACTCTTTTGAAACAAGTTCATGAAATTACAAGTATATTTATTGAAACGAAAACACTTTTCGTCCAAAAGCCTAATCAAAACTAAAAAAACAAAAATAAAACAGACAAGCATTAAGTTTTCAATAAAATTATCAAATATTTGTTGTTATTTAGGAATGGTCTTGACAAAAACATGCCACGTGAATTCGTGAAATAAAAGTATGTCAGCATCACACTACCTGCTCATCGATACTTCTCGTATTTTGGTAACAACTGTTTTATTGTTTGTTTGTTTCTTTTTTGCTTTTTAATAGATTGTTAAATAATTATTAGCCTGATAACGTAAACGATGAGACAATTTAGCGAAATTTTGTGATTTGTTTCTTCTGGGAAGTTTTCGGGCGTTATCTACGTTACTGCTTCTTATGTCAAGGTCGTGTACAGTCAGTAGCACTAACGCACTTCGGTTTAACCCGTCGCCGCAATGGTCATAGTCACTAGTCGGTATCTTTGCACCGATACCTTGTAGATTCATTTGCGAACTATTTCAATCAACACTCTCGCCATTTTAATAAGTTTTTCGATTGTCGGAAAGCAGTTAATACGGAACGTGCGTATTTTGTTTTCCAAGGCAGGAATTTGGATACCTACGCAAAGACGTAATTGCATATACAATTGGAGCGAGCAATATGGAGTGAGGCAGAGAAATAATATACCTACACTTTAAATGATATTTTCGCAGCCGACTCTTATGGGACTTGTTTGAGTACTTCTTCTACCACTCCCCATTATCAACAATCTCTTAAGCCATTCTGACGACTTTTAAGGTAGTGCATTTTTGGCTATATGTACAATAGGTATATGGGGAACGAAATTTGAGCTAATCCGAAAATTCTACTTTACTAAAGGACGGTTATTAAATGTTATTAGTAATTCGATAATCTTCAGCAATTATGTTTTTATATTTTCTAATTTTTCGACTTCTTGTTATACAATAAAACTAGTTTTTTTAGCTTATATATAATATTTCGTTAACGTTTGGCTAGCTTCTCCTGGAGTTATTAATATACTAATAGTGCCTTCGAATATATAACGTCTGCCATGTTGTCGTCACGCATATTATGCATTCGTGGAAACACCCATATGTGTTGTTTTGTACTACCTCAAGGGTTGATTCCATTTTGGCGTAGCTAGACATTTCAGGCATATCAATATCCGGTAGGCTCATCCCAAGTCGCCTCTACAACTCTATCAATTCCTCAAATAATGCAACAAAATAAGCTCGGAAATTTTTTAATATTTTGTTCGTTTAATTTCTGAGGTCAAATAATTGTGTGCATTATTTAATAACTTATAAAAGGAAATTAAATAATAATTAGTCAAAAGGAAAACCATTGAGTCGCACGAGGACTTGTTTAATTTAACCGTAAGAGAGGTCTGTATATAAAAAAATATCAATAATTGTTACACTTTTGAGAGTTTTGAGAGATTAAATATCCACACAATTTCTTCTTGCGAGCTTTAAGAGATTTAAGAGATTAAAGGCATAAAATTAACTCTTATAACAAAAATATGTTTCTATTTATTCTGGATGCGGTCATTATTCTCACTAAATAAGTAAATTAATCCTCGAAAATGTAAAAAAATGGCTCAGTGTTTGGCAAGAGCCAAGTTAATGCTCAAAGAAGATCAAATCTCACAACTCTTCTCTCTTTCTACCTCGTTTCTTGGAATAAGAAACAAAGTTCCGACCCCTTCCAATATATTATTTGCACCCTGCACACCACGCATATTGCAACACTAATTAGTTAAAAGTTAATATTTTTAAATGAATTTCGTTTAGATAATTTTTTTTAAATATCTTTAAATTTAGCAGTAAACAATTTTTGACGGTTGTGGTCTGAGTAGGCTAACAAGGCTAGCTGGCATTCATTCGCCTCAATTGTGTTTTTACAAATAATGTTACATTTTTCATATGTGATAATTTGTGTACATATTAAATGTGATTGCTACAATTATTTTTGTTTGTTTGTAACATGATATCACAGGCATATTCACCTGTAGAAAATAGTTTCAAATAATTCTGGGTGAGAGAAGGTCAACATGTATTGGTGGGACATTGCCCTCCAGAATGATCATCCTACGCCCATGGTTAAATCTACTCATGTAACATATTGGAAAATATATTTAACCCTCGTGACGTTGGTATTCAAAGTTCACTTGAGCAGTTAATTATGGAGTTATTAGAATTTAGATAAAATGAGTTTCTTATTTACATGTACGGTGGTATAGTACTCACACATACTTACGTACATGTGCATTTAAGTATAGGTATGTATTACTAGTATATATTACATTTTGGTATTATCTTATGCTGTCTATTTGTTCACTAACGATGAAATTTCTGTTAGAAGAGCACTAAAAGGCAGTAATTGAAGCCAAAATTTTTAAGGTGTTCAAATGGTTCTATTTGCTTAAACCGGATCTATATCGCTGCTACAGAACCATGTAAAAGTATTCACATGCCCACATACAGATGCAGTACGTGTATGTGGGATACATGCCTATAGCGATAGCGATCTAAAAATGCGATAGTTGAACATAAATAAGCGTCTACACGTTGCGTTATTTTTCCTCCTGTATTCCTGTTTTCCTTTCTAGTCCTTTAAAGTTGTGTCCACACAAGTAGACGGCTAAATTTTAATCGCAATAACATTCAGTTTACCACAACTCGTCATGAAGTCAAAGCTATTTTAATGTATTTGACTCGCAGTTACTTTCTATCACATGGTGCAATAGTTAATTAAATAGAAAGCAGCCTTGTGCATTATCCAGTCGCATCCATGCATGTTTACATACATAGACAACTATGTAGATACCTTTGTATGCATGTGTAAATAGGTTTATGGTAAAATCTTAACAAAATGTACGATGATCAGACAAGTCAAAAACAAAGTCAGGACTTTTTGTATTCAAATAATTTGTTACAATTTAAATTAAATGAATCGTGGGCAGGCAGACGTCTTGTAGAAGCTCTGAGCCATTTGCCTCCAAAAACAAATTTGAGTTCAACTCTAGACCCCAGCGTATGTACATACTATCAGTATTTTGTGATTTTATACATGTCCTACGCATATGCTTGTGCGTATTCACTTGGCATTCTCATCTTTAGGATATTTACATTAGCTATTTGAGTATTTCTTGAATACCTTTTTACTAAAAACGATTAATTGTTGATTCGTTTCCCATTTCAGATGAAATTTCAGAAAAAACAACTGTTGGAACGAGAACAAAAGAAGTTGGCATTGACTGAAGGAGATTTATCTCAGGCACCGAAGAATGCCATTGGCAATGGAAAGGTAAACGTTTTGTGACTAAAGAAAAAAGCTTTAATATAAATTACATGCATACATATTTTTATGTTGTATGTAAACACATACATACATGCATACATACGTACGTCCCTGTCCCGATTTGAGCTAACCACAAGCTAGATTATGGTTGATCATAAATGAGCTATAGGTGACTCACAAGCAGCCCCTGAACATTTTTAACATGTAATGTCCTGCGACTGAGTGAGTACTCACTCTGCATCAGTTTCAGCTGTTTACTCCCCATTCAATACGAGTGCGTCTTGAGTTAGCTGTAAGCTGTCCAGGTGATTTGCTAGACTCATTTGAGTTGACTTAAGGCGCATTTAAAATGAATGTACCTATGTAGAAGAATTACTGAGAGATTATTTTCTTACTATTACTATTCTAAATATTAATCAATTTTATTTACACTAAATTCATACGAATTGGCTAAAAGGTTTTTTGCAATTTGCGCGCAATATGGTCGAGACACCCTGCGCCTTTAATATTTTTGTATTTTATAAATTAATTTATAAAATGTATTACTTTAAATTAAATTAAAATTAAATTTTAGGTACGCCAAATGTTCGATGATCGGCGTCGTGGTGTAGTTGGTGTAGATCGCAGTCATCCACTTCGACCAATTACTACATCCACAACTACAACAACTGTGACCACAAGGAGTACAACACAACAGTCAGTAACCAATAAACGCTTTGTTGGCGGAGGATATGTTGCAAGACGTCCAGGGCAAAGCACAACTAGTACTCGTAGTACTTTCAAAAACAATTCTCCATCAATGAATGGAAATATAAGTGCATTTGAAAGTGACTTGGATGAAATTGATAACATAGATAATGAATCATTTCCCAAGGAGTTTTCAATGTTAAGTTTGAACCACACATATGCCATGGGCTCCTTCGTAGCGAACAACAATGAATTTGAAAATAATAACATAGATGAAAGTAGTATATTAGGTGGCACGACTATAATTAATAGAAAAAATATCAGTAAATCGAATGGTATCAAACTCAATCCTGTAATTACAAAAAAATCACCCACAACGGCGAAAACAACAAGTAGATCTCCCAGCTGCAGCAGTAGAACATCAGCGCCAACTAACACAAATACCAGCTCTATAAGATCTCCCCCACTACCAAACGCAGCCATATCAACAACAAATAAAAATATTAAGGTAAAATAAAGTAACAATATACATTAAATAAGATAGGTCAACTAAAATACTACTTCGAGGTAAACCGTCAGTTTCTCTATATTTTTCCCCCACTAGAAGTGTATATGTAGGCATATCTTTCCTATAAGAATATAAAAAAAAATTTCCAAATCGATATTTTCAATAGCCAAGAATGATAAAATATTATTATACATGCATACAATGTATATTATTTAATACTATTATTTAAATATGTACATAAATATTATTATTTTATCTCTCTTGTCAATAGTATGAAAAGTAATGTACATATTCTATTGAGCCCAGTAATACGAAATTGTACTGAAATTTGGATTGATATCGAATGCGTTAATTATTGTACATTTGAATCAAGGCGCCTATGCGGCATTCTTTTGTTCAGCTAAGACTGTTGTCGAAATATTATATATATATATATATATATATATGTAAATATATATATATATATATATATATATATATGTATATATATATATATATATATATATATATATATATATGTAAATATATATATATATATATATATATATATATATATATATGTATATATATATGTATATATATATATATATATATATATATATATAGATATACATATATATATGTATATATATATATATATATATATATATATATATATATATATATATATATAGATATACATATATATATATATATATATATGTATATACATATATGTACACATTATATACACATTTTTTTTTTGCTTTTTTACATTTTTAGAATACTGGAAACAAAACTAAGCCAGCAACATTCGTCTTAGTAAGTATTCAAATTAAATTCGGAGTTTGGTTTTCAAAATGCTAATACGATTTTTTGCAGGCTGTAAAACCTCCGCCCAAAATTAGTACGCCACCACCCGGTATGGCTTCATGCACACACTGTCAACGCCACTTTAATGAAGATCGTTTAAGCAAACACGAAGAAGTTTGTAGAAAAATGATGAGTAAGAAACGTAAGATATTTGATGCATCCAAACACCGCGTAAAAGGTACCGAAGCTGAAACATACTTAAAAAAGGGCAAAACTTTGAGCACGGCTGCAACTAAAAGTAAAATGTCTGCAAACATTTCACCAATAGCTGGTAAAACATCAAACGGAAAGAAGAGCAATTGGCGAAAAACACATGAAGAATTTATAACAGCCATTCGGGAGGCGAAAAAAGTTCAGGCTTACATAGCCAAAGGAGGTAAATTAAGTGATTTGCCACCTCCTCCGCCGTCAGAAAATCCAGATTACATTCAATGTCCTCACTGTAGTAGACGTTTTAATGAATCGGCTGCCGAACGACATATTCCCAAGTGCGCCAATATGCAGCATAACAAACCGAAGCCAACTAAAAAACGCTTTTAAAATTGCCATTGAATGGAAAATACTTTTTCGAGCAACTTTGAACATTGCGGAATACAAATACATGAGCAACCATAATTTTTATATTTTAATATCTTTTAATATTCATTTTTGTTTTTACTAACAATCAATACTCATACATGCATTCATAGTACGTACATACATATGTACATATTATGTACATGTTATGATGCGTAATTTACTCCTACACATGTGATAAATAATTTTTGTGAATCGAATTAAATTTTCGTTCGAATAAATGAAGTGATGAATTGACATACAACTTTCAATTAGTGGAATCCATTTTAATATCCGCATCATCACAGTCATCGCGAATAGTGAATACTTTATTAGATAAACGTTCAATTAAAGCCTTTACAGCTCTGGCAGCAGTATTTATTTCTAGACCTTCCATGGTATATGCCAAATTGTCTAAGCTGGCGTCATCGTCATCAGCAAACCAGTTGACCAGCATTGCTACACATCCACCATCCCGATCATTATTTTCTGTCTCAAAATACAACAGTTCATCGACTGTATATCCCAATTTTTTACCCAATTTTTTCCAATCGTCCCCTATTAGTGGTGCGAGTTCCTCAATTTGTTCTTTTGATGCTGTTGCTAGCTTAGAATGGTCATTGCTCTCTTCTTCCGCCTTATCTAGATCATTTGTTTCTTCCTCTTCTCCTAAAACACCTTCTTCATTTCCATCTTGATCGTTTTCTTGCTCTTGCAACGCAACCGTTTCCTGTTCATTTGATTCACACAATGTTGGGATATTTTCTGTGGTGGAGCCATTAGTGTTTGCAACAGCTTGTTTGGCAGCATCTATGCGTTCCTTGGTCAATCGTTTGCGCACAGCTTCTAAATAGTCAGATATCTTATATGATGGTGAATTGATGAATGTGAAGAAATGTGGTGATTGTCGCGCTAGCAAGCGTAATGCTCGCCATTCAAAAGATGTATCATTTTTGTCCCTAGAGCTTTCTAAATACGTTTCGACCTGTGGCAAAAAGTTCCTTTCTTCGCTTTTGCATGCTTGTAAATTATCTGGAGAGTAATTCCACAGTCGCGTCAATACATCGCTATATATATATATATAAAGAAGAAATTTTTTAGGAGTGTGTATTGCTAAATAAATTAAAGCTGATATGATATAAACGTTACAATGGATTACTTGAACGCTTATAAATAATAATTCATTTAGTTCTCTGAATTTTAGTAAACTTTTCGTATTTTGACTTACTTGCCCAAGAAAAATTTTGATTGCTTATTTGCCTCTTTTAAGCAATCACCTAACGTTTTGCGTTCCTTTTTCGCAGGTGGAGGGTTTTCTACATCTATAGCCTCTTCTGGTTTTTTAAATTCTTTACATCCTTCGTTCTTCCAATTGTTCCACATTTCTTCACGCGCCAACATATGCTTGACAGTTCGAGCAAAACGTTTTCCATTGGGAGGTGTTTCTTCTAACAATTGATAAACCTTAATTTCTGTTTCTTTTATAAAATCAGTTTGAGTTGGTGTCAGCGTATTTGATTCTCTGAAATATATTGAGGCTTATTGAAAGTCATTCTCTTTTAAAAGCATGTGAGTTTGTAAGTTCTTACGATTTAAATTTAACAGTAAGTTGTAGATACTGAAATAATATGAGGAACTGTACCAAAACGGCACGACGAAAGTTAGCATCGGATAGTTGCAAGGCCAACAGTTTAGGATTTGTTAGGAATTTAGCAAAGAAGTTGTCAACTTTTTGAACTGACTGATTTATTCCAATTTTAAAGTCGACATTATATTCGTCGTCAAACCCAATTTTTTCACTCAAATCATCCCCATTGTCATCAAGCGATGATCCAGAACGAGTGTCTTCAAGTTTAAAACTTGCAAAAGATTCCAGAACTGTTGCAGCATGCTGGGTTTTTCGTAATATTTTATTTCATTTAGGTGAATTATAAAAGCATATAGAAGCTTACTTACAGTTTGGAACATTTTCCAAGAAGCTTTACTGTAGCATTGATTAGGATTGCGAAAGAAATCTTGTAGTGACCAGAATTTACAGTATAAATTGTAATCAATTTTAATGGGAATATCTTCAATGTCTTCGAGTGTGTCATCCAGATCCTTTCCATCTATGCCATAATCAGTAACATTTTCTAAGTTGAATTCCGATACAATATTTAGTCCAGACCTTTCAGAAAATGGAAAGAACTTCGAAAGAAACAATAATATGCGACCACAGAAAACTGTATTTTGGGCACGACTTAGTCTTCTCAAGAGATCATTGCACATCCGTAGTATGTTATTTTTACAAGAGGAAAAGAATATTTCTTCCTTCCACACTTCTACCATTTCTTCAACGTAATTAAAAATTTTCTCACACTTGTCTAAAGTAACAGTTTCAAATATGTCACCCAATAGTACTACCGGTATTGTAACAGACACAATTTCCGATCTCACTGCAGCAACAGACAGTTTTACTAAGTTTCCAATTAAATGGACGTCATTGCTCATTTTGAACATTAAAAGTTCTCTGAAAGCCTGATCCATTGGCGCTTTCTTATCATGGTCAGAATTGTGCGAAAAGCTATCGTACGATTTTCTCAATATCTTTACATCACCACTTTCAAAGGCCTTCTGTAATGCGTGCTGTTGATTAAACATTAATTAATTTTTAATCAACACAATATTTTAATTTAGAACAATACCGTAAATGATGCATGTAGGCCCGAAAAATCTGTAGGCTTTTCTATCATTCTACTCATTGTGATACTAAAAATGATTTTTAATTTCAATCGACAGAAGCAGAGTATTTATTTTACTTTTCTAATAAAATATTTTATTTACAGCCGGCTTCCAATAACACTACAATTGTCAGATTTGACAGTTCTATACAAAAACCAGAGGAGACTCCTGTTCCTGCTTTGTAGCACAGAAAACTCTTTGTACCAGCTCAACTAAACCTTGGTGGAAGAAACTTTAGCACTGTGGGTGAGTACCATATTTTGCATAACGTTTTGGTTATAAAGTCTCATACTATTTTTGGTATTTAATTGGATATAAGTATGGCAGCACAACGCATGTTATCGATAGTTTTAGATATGAACAGCTGCATACTAACGTAAACAACACAGGTTAACAAAAGGTAAACCATTTAAATATTTTTCTGTAGCCTGTGATTTTTTCATTGGAACGTTTTTCCACGGAAAACGAGTAATAGTTTTGCTTAGAACTTAATGGTGAAATAACGTATGAAATTCCCTCTGGAGATGAGTATATGTATGTAAAATATATTGTTATGTAGATGTATGTGATGTAAAGTGCTATTAATCGGGTTCTTCCTTATGCATACTTTTATAGGTTCACTATATAATATTTTTCTTAATGTGAATGACTGAAATTATTTGGCAATCATTGCAATGAATCAAGCAGACATCAAACATTCCCTACGAAAGTTAGAGTTTCCAGCCTGTGTTAAGGATGCTCTACCCCGCATTGGTAAGTATATTGCTGTGTGAGTATTAAGATATCCATTTGTAAAACTAACAACTTTTGTTTCGACAGAAAACATAATAATTGGCCGCGGCAAACAAAATTTCATAATGCAGTTAATATCTGAATTCGTATTTCTAGAGCGATGCAAAGACATCGATGTACGCAGAGGACAATCACCGCAATCATACGGCAACATGCAAATGAATAAAATTCAAGAATTTCAATTGATATTGGTTCTGATAGAATATTTTTCTCAACCTGGTCCAGATTCAACTAGAAACGCTGTTTTTCTCTCATTGTTTGGTTCAAACTTGACACCACAACGCACTAAAATATTGTGTAAACTTATAAGCACAGGTGTATCTGGATCAGTGGCACCACTGTTATCTTCCGCTGGCACTTGGATGCAGCAAGTCGGATGCACAACACCTCCATCCTTGGAAGTTGCTCAGAGTTTGGTTAGCGATTTTATAATATTTTCTCGCAAGATTTCAGATCAATTGAAGCAGTTGCCTTTGGTGGCGCCGCATTTTGCGGCAAACTTGATGACTGCCGTAGCAGATTTATACTTAAATGAGCAGAGGGGTGGTTTGACAGCACCTCCCGATGGTCTCTTAGATGTGTTTTGTGATTGGATAACCGAAAATCCTTCTCTTTGTTTAGCTTCGCAGCAACCTTTAGCACTACCGGTTGGAGCCATAGCTATGCCAGTTGTTACACCACTGGCTGGTCTTATAAGATGGTCCGTTCTTTCGCCTCTGGTGTCAAATCGTAACACTTACAGCAACTTGCATTTGTCGCTTCTTCAAACACTTATGGAAATAGAAAACAATGTGCCACCTACAGCTCTTAACGCTCAGCACCTAGCCATGATAGCCCTTCCACTAAAAAATTACGTAGGTCGTCTATCTGTAGAAAAATCTGATCCATCTGCAAATGCCGATTATCAGAAATGTTTAGAACGTTATGCACAGGCCGTTCAAGTGGCCCTTAGTTCCAAATGTGTTTATGGAAATGTGCCCCAATTGCTGTGCACGCTCGAATCTTTACCTCATCATACGTTAATGAAAATTGTAATTTCAGCAAATAAAACCTAAAAAATTAATTCAAAACTGGTCCTAACAATATTAAAAAAAATACTATTATCATATTTTAGGCGATAGAGGTAATATACTTCAATTTAATAGGATAATCTGGACTGCGAAAATATGTACATAATTTTTATATAATTGTAGTTGTATATTATTTTGTAGTTCACTAGAACTAATGATTTTTATTTGTCTAATTTGTAAATATACATGTGTTTCTTTGAAACCTAATTATGTTCCTCAGAACGGCCGGAATCTTCTAGTTTGCTTCAATGTCTCTATTTTTCTTTTATCATCTTCAAACTTCTTTCGCAATTCGATAATGTTTTTCATTTTGGACTCTCTTATTTGGAAGGTATAGAAATTAGTCAACTCTTTTTTACCCCGTTTTATTTTCTTCTCTAATTTTTCAATAACACCATCCTTTTGTTCAAACCCAGAATTTTTTCCCTGTTTTCCAACCGTCACCCAACCATCAGCATCCGCTTCTGAATTTTTCGCAGCTTCTTGGGCACTCCTTTCCTTCTCATCATATTCCAACATGTATTCATCTATACATTTCTGCGTTTGTACTACATCTAAAAACTTTTGCTGATATTGTGAGTGCCACAATTGCATACCACTCTCAATTGTCGACTCTCCAGTTGTTTCATTATACAAGTCTATAGTAGTAACTTCCTGTAAAGCTCTCTGCACGCTGTTACTTGTTTTAAAAATTATATAAGCTACTTTAAATTTAAACGGTGGTTCTTTATTGTGAAATTTGTTGACACTCTCTAACCATTTATTCGTTTCGTCTTTTCCTGGTTTTTCAGCAAATGTTACATACAGCACAATGCCATTCCTGTTGAAAAACTGTTTTAAGCTGTTTTCCGTCACATAAGGAGGAACGTTTAACAGAAACAGTGTTCGTCCTTTAGGTTTACTTGGGTCCATCAAACGTATAAAGTGTTCTTTCATATAAACACTATGGCAAAACACATCACTTGAAGACATTCGAAGGGAAACAACTGGAAAAGTAATTTTTTTAATTAATATTTAGAGCTTATATGCATTTCGTTCATACTTCACACCTTTGTAACCATCAATTTCAGGCATTATTTAAGTATAAAATTTTCTCTCCTTTTCCTTACACGTGCGTTCCACTTTAGTTTACAATTCTTTGTTGATAAATGAACTAGCACATCGGCTACGCAACGGTGGGCAAACGCCGGCAATCGTGATTCTTCAACAAGAGATGCCAGATCATCGGCCTTGCTATGGCAACATATACAATATCAGAGCAATCAAAGGAATTGTTGTCTGTGTAATGTCATGGTCCTCGTCGTATATTATACCATGTTTTACACATCGCTGCTGAAACGCAGAGTTATTCCCACATTCATATTGTTTTCAATATAAAATAATTTAGAACCTGCCCCATGTGGATATGGTGAATGTTACTCATAAGAAGATATGTATAGCGGACACTTGCCTCATACAAGGCTACAGAAAATTGTCCCTTTTATTTGACAAATTTGGAATAGATACATATCAACCGAACAGCTGACACAGAGCAAATGATATTTTTCTTTTAAATGCGTACATACACACATACATATATTGCGTAACGTGCATGCACACGTACGTATGCAATACATGTATTTATGTATATGTTTATATGTTAAGTATTACGCATATGGGAATGTGTATGGATGTGCGATTGTTATGCTCAAATATAATAATTTCCATCGCTACATTTGATGTTATCACTTAAACTCTTTGTACATATAATGTTTATATAGCTACTGCGCAGAATCTCTTTGCATACGAATGGGTTTACAAAACACTGTGTGTTTCAGGATATGTCATAGTATGCACATAATCAATAAAATTCTGCAAAATATTGTATCTGTACACCAAAATAGAACTTTATTGTTAATACATTTTAAATTATTCTTCGAGCTTATGTACATATTCATATAAACAAATACTATGTGCACGCATGCATTTATGTGTACACACGGATGTGACTGTTGTTAAGATTTCAATAAAATAAAACATATTTGCACGCTGGGTATATAAAAGTACTAATAATGAACACGGTGCCGAATCACGGTTTTATTGAAGTGCATTCAATGCATCCTCATCATCAGCATCAGCATCAGCCACATTGCAAGCAGCAGTGTTTTGTTTTTACGGAACTAGCAGACATTGTTGAATTGCCGCCGGAAATCACAAAGATCGGAAGTGAAAAGATGCAAAATGGTGGCATATCGCCTTATATGAAAGATACTTGTGGTAATTCTGGAGGCATGGACTCACCAACAGAGTCAGAAATCAAGAAATCTCGGAGCAAACGCATCCTTATTGTGCTGGGAGTAATGTTGGCATGTATTGCCATGGCAGGTGGAATTCCGCTTGCACTGCAGCTCAGACAATCGTCACTTTTAGAAGCACGTCTATCTTTTATCAGGCGTCTGCTTAGTGAAGCCCCTCTTATTGAGGGTTCTTGGACCCCAACACGTGAGCAGAACTACAGCAACAGCATGCAAGAAATGCGAAAAAAATATGTGGGTGCTGTTTTATGGCCAATTGCAGTGCCATGTGGAGCGCAATATTTGGATGCTGTGCAGTTGGCGTTAGAGGGCATTGATGAGGCTAAGAGGATAACAGCTGTTACCGATTCGATGCATATTGTTGAATCTGCCGACGAAATGGAACAAACTCACATACGAGGGGAAATAGCTGTGTTAATAGGGCTTGGAGGTGGACATGCTTTGGGGACAAGTCTAGCAGTCCTTCGTTCAATGTACTTGTTGGGAGCACGTTTTGTCTCAATAACCAGTTTAGAATGTACAACGCCATGGGCGGCTTCCACAAAAAACTTGGACTATTTCGTTGAGGGCAATGCAACCAATTCCATTAACGATTTTGGAAAGGTAAGCGTTCCATCATCAGACAAAACTAAACTAAATTAATCGAATTTAATCCCAATTAATATAGTCCGAAACTGATTTTTTTTGTTGCGGCTCTTTTATAACGGCTTTTATTTGAATTGATTTCCAATTCTTTTTCTCTTTTTCATGTCATGAGTTGGTCATGTTTCTAATCACTTACGAGTGTTGTTTTGCCATTTGGCGCTTCGTGTTCCATTTATTAAGGATTCATTTGTAATGGTTCTTAAATAAAATAAAACGTTTACATTATGAATTGGAAACAGTTCATTCCATTTAGAAGTAAATACTAATTAATTATTTAACCATGTAAGAATCCAATCAACAGCAATGACTTTCTGTTCATTGTTCATTTCCTTCTTGTAATTATCTCCATTCCTTCTTAAATTGACAACTAAGCGATGCTTAGCTCCATCTCCATCTCCACCTCCAAAATACTAAATAAAATCTTATCGAGTTGCTTGGCAGCTTCAGTGTTAATCGTTGGTACTGAAAATTTCATTGGACTTTGTTTTTATGTTTGAAAAATAGTTGTTCTCTAAAAACTGTAGAGCTTTTAGGGTTGCTCTTTGCTTGGTAAAGCAAAGATCTAGTGGACAAATGCTTGAGTCAAGAGGGACTACATCGCTCTAGAGTTTTTTCTATCTCAAAACGTGTGGAGTATTTATTTGTTTTTGATTTGAAATTCAGAGCAGGATAACAGAAAACAAATATGCGCGTTGGACGAGGCGGTTTACACACATCACAAATTTAGCAACCATCAAATCCTCATGTCCCGTAAAGAGTTTCCTACATATTAATCTGGCCTATACGCCACCATATTCAGCTGATTTCACACGATAGTAGAGCAAACATCAAAGTATAGATCCTTTCGCATTTGCAATATCGGTTTACACACAGTCACATAAGTAGAAGATGAAAAAGCATTATGTTTTTGAAGACTTTCACGCAACTGCAGAATCTGTGCGAATCTCCCTGGTTTACATTTGACTGTAACCCCTACAAACTTCAAACTCGAGGAATAAGACGGTATTGAGGCAAAAGCTTCCTAAGTCGACTTAAGGAGTTATTCATTTACAATATAATAATATTTTTAATTTCCCATTTAATTGCCATTTACCTACAAGAACACTGAATTTATTATCTGCACACATGTTATGTATTTATGTACATACGAGTATGTGTGCATGCATGTGTGTGTGTGTGTGCATATGAAATTTACAAGTGGTTTTATATTTCAGAGTATGTTATTCGAAATGAACCGCATTGGAATGGTCGTGGAAATATCTCATCTATCCGACGCTGCAATGAAAGCGGCTCTTCGAACGGCGAAAGCTCCTGTTCTGTTGATCAATTCGGCACCTTCGTCTTTTTGTAATAGTACAAATGTAGCCGCTATTCCCGATCGCGTTCTAAGGTTTGTAACAATTTTCATGCTGCAATTTTTTTATTGTTGTGGATGTGCATTTTGCAGTTTACTTCCCGATAACGGTGGAGTCATCATGCTAAATCTGGAGCGTTGTGGGGAGCGGTTAATCAGTGTGCGGGAAGCCATTAATGCTATTAATTATGTACGCAAGGTAGCGGGTGTCGATCATATCGGTTTGAGCGGTGCCCCAAAGGGTTACGCTTTTCTTCTGGCTGAATTAGCCCGAGATCGTGTTTGGGGCAATGCTGCCATAAAGAAACTGATTGGTGGCAACGTTGTACGTATACTGCGAGAAGTTGAAACCCTTAAGAATCGATTGCCCTTGTATGAGGAGTGGATACCACATGAGTTGATTGAGAGCAATTCCTATTGTCGTTATCCAGAGTCTTAGATCCTAAAATTGGAACTCGTATAATTATGAATTATTTATTATGAGGCAAAATTTTTCCTTTCCCCCAAGAGGTTCCAGCTGAATTTATTGAAAAGCTTCGGAGCATCTGAAAATTAAATTTCATTATTAATTTGTTTCTTTATTCAATTGATTGTTGTTAATATTTTATGTACAATAAGTTCGTAAATACAAAAAGATAAATAACATGAATTGAAAATAAATAACCAGATATCGATGAAATTATTTTTTGCCATTTCGGTCGGTATCGCATGCGATAATTTAGCCTTGTTCTGAACTTGAATGTGCATGGATAAGCGAACGCTGCCAATTACGTAATTGGAAATGATTAATTTTATTGAGATCATCGCGAATTTTTAAAATTCGGATAACAAAATTGAGTGGATTTTCAAATGGAACAGCGTACGCGTTGCCGTTTCGAAACTACATTTTCACAGGCCGTTGTTCTTATTGTTCTTATCAGGAATCGGATTTTTTATAATTCACATTTTATCATAAAATTTATCGTTTTGATCAGCTTTTCTTCTCTCTATTATTTGTCAAAAACGTAACAAAACCCAACGTCCCTCTCTCGTTTCGATCGGAGAGGTTTTACAAACACCTACGAGACGAACAAAATACACATGAGAAGACGGGAAAAGGACATTTCAGTTATTTGCTATGAAAGTAAAGGATAATCTCAGCTCCTCAAATCCGAAGATGAAGCTCACGTTTCTCATTCCATGTTTGCAAATAATTCTTCTCGAACAGAAATGAACAAATGCCCTGAACTGAAGGAGTATCTGTAAATATCCCAAGAATATTCTTTCGACCGAGCGCCATTTCAGCAGATCTCAACATAAAAAATTTCCTGGTTCGCATGAATCTCCAGCACTGAAAATTTCCGAAACTTGCCAAACCTTCCTGCCCATTTTATCATGCCGATATATTTTCAGGGCGATGAAAGTTGGCCAAGCTAACGAATGTTGGTACGCAAAGAAGAGGGCCCGATTTTTTGAGACGATGTAAGACATACTTCACTCCATCTGATCTTCTTACTTTTTATGTCACCTGCAAGCAACCGAAAATGGAATGCAACTCACATGTTGGGCTGGCCGGTGCCTAGAAGTCAATTTTGATTAGAGAGTTTGTAGTTTAAATCGAATATCTACAGGCAGCGCTCTGGACCGTTTCCCACAATAAACTTTTCTCATTCCTGCACAGTCCTCTGCACACGTGGGAGTCCTCGCCTTGAATAGTTCAGGAAATATTGCGAAATAGTATTTTCAAATAGAACACACATTTACAAATGTCCCCACTTACGTATGTGTTGGTAACAAATATTTGCTTTTATCAGTTTCCAAAAAATAAAACCGCGTATTTTTTTGGTCTTTTTCTGTAGTAAAATAAAGGGTGTGCTAGTGTGAAGAAATATGAATCCATAGAAATATTTAAGTGGGACGCCATTTTTGGTTTGCAGTAGGCCACTTCAAATAATAAAATTTTATCTAACACATCTGGAAGATGCTCATTCCAAATGGAGAAAAACGGCATTGAACTTGGCTAAAACTAGTTAACGTTCTTTTAAAATTGTATTCTACAGCAGTTATTAAGATGAAACATACTTCTGTGAAACTCTTTTTTGTCTTACAGTACAGCTCTAGTGGCCCCAACAAATGTCCTTCATAGTCCAAGGATATAAACATTTTATGTACGTGTGCAATTGTGTATTTATGCGTTTATTGTGTATCTACTCACACTGCGTGTACTTCAGGTCCTCAAACGAAACTTTCACGGCCACCTAATATATTTTGCCGTTTGTGACACATTTCGTGAAATTTATATCCGTCCAGTGGCACTTCAACTTGAGTGTTTCGAATTTCCGTTTCCGCTTAAGTTTATGCATGCTTTAAATACCTACACAAACACATGCATGTGGGTGTGATTATCTAACCACATGTCTGTGCAATTGGTCCAATACGTTGGCAGATTTTACTTGTGGCCAGTGCTACCGTTGTGCAAATAAAGTGCTTACTTTTACTTTTCCCACCGGCTTTGTACATGGATATATCTATATATATATATATATATATATATGTGTGTGTTTATGTTTGTTAATGCATATGTAAAGAGAACTTTTATTTTTTAATTCGCCACGGTAACGCTGGCCGTAACACATAATCTGAATGTGTGCTTTGCGAACTACCTTTTGAATTAATAAAGGACAAGTATAACGTGAACGCAATATAATTAATGTGTCATATACACAGAACTGAACGATATGAAAGTGGTCGTAAAGAAGCAAATACATTTGAAATAAACAGTGATTGGAACAGATTATTTTAATCAGACTCTGAAGTAGCGAAAATTCAACTACGAAGAGATGAAGTGGAAGTTGCAGTCTTGGAAGTTTTAATTTTCGCAATCGCCAACTATTTTTAGTCTTTCCACCCTTCATTATCGACTGCTCTAGTGATTCGATTGCGGTTTTGAAAATACCTCACAAGAGGCAATATTTTCAAAATTATGGTTGCGAAAAATTCAATACGAAATGGGGTTTCATTTAGACCACAGGCGCAACTTGTAGGTATAACTATAAATTAGACCTGCAGGATGATTGGAAGAAAACTCAACCATTCGCTGTGACACGTATCGCACGAATAAGTCGATCAGCTGAAGCTTTTACTTCCGGACTGTCACAGAAAAAGGTGTGCAGCCGAGCTAGACGTCAACATGAATGGAATGTCTTTCAAGCATAATCAGATGGTATAAAATATACTTTGACTCCATTTATTTTATGTTGTGCACATGCATGAAGTGGAAGTGCATCTCGGGCGTTTTCACATTTCGTTATCTACCAGGTAAAAGAATCGTACAACTCGACTTCAGTTCTCTTCGGTTCTCTTTCTATGAGCTGGACGTTCTACTGTGAAATAACTCAATCCACAGATTTATCAGAAATATTATGCGTCGCCTAATCACCCACGAATTGGTAGTTGTGCAGCTTCTGGAAATTAAGCTGCAGAAGCAACTGTGAGCACCTGGCGATGTCCCGCGATTCTACTAAAGCTTCTTCTACTTCCTGAATGTACGGACAAAAAATGCTGTCTTGGAATGTCGCACGTGGCAGCGAAACGTGTGTAATAAAATACTTCTATAAGTCCATAATACCATACGCTTTTTGCTG
The DNA here is from genome assembly GCA_963675445.1 of Linnaemya vulpina. Classification (NCBI taxonomy): domain Eukaryota; kingdom Metazoa; phylum Arthropoda; class Insecta; order Diptera; family Tachinidae; genus Linnaemya; species Linnaemya vulpina. Next base: position 495,710 of record OY776277.1, on the reverse strand, counting down.
TAGCCCTTCCCAGCTAACGCACATTTCAACTGAGCTACAGTTGTGACGTGTTGAGGTATTGAAGTCTTAACAAGAACGCCCGGAATCAAGGCTGAGCTTCACACACCTGATTGGAGATCTTCGATTTTGCAGTTACCATTGGAGCACTGCCGAATATCATCATCCTTCCCATCGGCTTTATATGAAGCACTTTATTATGTTGGACGTTGTGCACTCGCCAACTGTAGACGTGCTTCGGAATTTGTTGCAAGTAGTGCTAGTGTTCCAAATACAAACATGTTTGCAATTATTTATCGTGTATTTGCTACTGCCACTCGTACAATAAATGATGCATTTGCAGATGTGGTCAATTCATGGACTGCGACTGTTTTGCATTATATAACACTTGATTTTGCAATTTTACCTGGAACATATTCGAGCACACATTCTAAGCAAAGATGTTGCACTTTAATGAAGAAAACTCTTTGGAAAACAATTCAGGTATGCGTGCGTTTGCCAACATTCAAACATGCACAAAATGTGTGTAAATATACACAAACAACCCAAACACAATATGAGCCTGTCATAACGGCAGAAAGTCCTGGTGTGAATCGGTTTAATGATATTTTAGAAGCGACACACCCAGATACCAGGATCATTGAAGGAATGCAAGCCAGGGGAGTTTTGCCAAACGAAATAGAGAATCATCTCAATTTATTTGCGATGTTGTTGGGCATAAATTGGCAGAGTAGCATTAAATTTTTAAATCAGTTTCTTTCATGGACAGACTACAGCAATACTCGGGGTATTTGAGACAATTGTCAGCAGACAGAAGTGGCTGTAAATTGAAGTTAAACGACTTCGCGTGTGTTTCGCACATGTTACGGTGTCGTTTGCATTTCTTGTGTATCTCTAATACCAGGAAATTTACAATCTGACTTGAAGTAGACTTTGAATTTGATTTCATTGATTTTGAATAACAAAAGCCAATGAAGAAAAAAGACATTTTTTTCGGAACAAAATAAAAGTTAAGCTGCTATTGGATGTTTCTGATTCCGACTTAATAAAGTGGTGACTTCAAAAAGGTTTTCATTTGCATTTTTAAAAAACTTATTGAAGTTTATGAAAGTCAACCAGAATTAGGGAAATAAGAATTAATGGACAGCAAAAAAAAAAAAAAAATACATAGACAAACAAACTATCAATATTCAAAAAGAATTATAAGAAATCGATTAATTAATTATCAAAGATACACGGCGCGAAAGGAAAAAGTTGTTCTCGGAATTCACTATATTCCCATCATCAGTGCTCGTGCGTATTTCCAGTCGTTTACAGGTACCAGAGTTTCTTAAACCGTTTCAAAGAATTAGAAGTTGGATGTTCTTTTCTCAACTCACAGCTGTACTGGGCTGCCCTCTTATTATTAACAGCAAGAACCTTCGGAAGGAAATTGAGACGACTTTGTCAAACCAAACTTTACCCGAGAAAAAGACGCCTCAGGTGGCAAACAATTTAATTCTCTTTGAATTTTGATTTCTGTGCCCCCATCACGGCCAAAAGAGCAAAAAAAAAAGGTTTAGAAAGCTCAAAGCATCTACTCCAACAGTTTTCACGTCGACGAATCGAAAGGGCAGTGATGTACGAAATTCATTTACCATAACCCACGTTGTCAGATGCACGCAATTACTTCCAAGTGCTATCGAACATCTGGTGAAATGGAAACGATAAACCAAAAAACATATTGAGTGGCCCCATTGCACAGTGCGAGCCTTCGTTGTCCTCAGTCCACAGACGTTTTCTTCATGTATTTAAATGCTTGTGTACTCGACACACTCAACAGATGTGCATGCCTGCATGTGTGTGTGAGCACGAGCACATACATACAGATGCACTTTCAATTTCGAAAACTTGAAAATTATCAATATTTTGCTCTCCACATCTCACAGCGTTGGAAAAACGCAGACTGATTGACTTTATTGTCGTCGTAAATTCATTTATTTATGCTCTGCGGTTTTATTGCGTTAACCTCAAAATTATTATTTTCTCCAGCTTAACAACAGGCTTTAATTAAGAAAATGTATGTTTTTTTATGGTTTCAAACTTTTAATAAATTGCTCTTAACCGCAAAATGGCGTTTAAAATAATGACAGCTTTAGCATCTTCACCAACACGCGTCAGCATCAGCATCAGCATCAAGAGCACTAGCAATGGCAAAACCAACAACAACGGCATTTACAACATTATAAAAACAGCAACAACTGCGCTCAACTCAGTGCTGGAGATTAACTTGGCTTGAGCGTGGAATTAAGTTCTCCTTTGATGTGATTGTAAAGCAGAGATGGAATGCGCAACGCAGATCGTGGATATCAAAATGGGGACTATGACTGGATTTTTCGGCCTTTTCAATTCAGTTGAGGATAGAAGCAAGAAACTTAACAAGTTATCGCTCCCCGCAATGCAGAACCATGTACATAAACAGCATCTTACGAATTGGATGAATTTGGGTGGAATGGAGTGGCAAACCAGTGGATGATGACCGTCTGGAGGAGTGCAGACTTGGCCCTTATTTTCGCTGAAAGGCACAATAATAATATTTTTAATGGTTGGAACTTATTTATCCGTCTGGAGCTCAAGTTCAAAATGCTTTTCGTAATATTGTTGCGGTAGAAAAGCTAATTAATTTCGACCGCATCAGCTAAACGTAATAGACTAGGCCGATATGTGACAGCGTTAACTTTCTGTTGAGTTGCCCATGTCCGAGTTGTGCCTGTTCCACAGTGTCTCAGGCTGTCATCTGTTCACACAGACAAAATAGAAACAGGATTTCACAATTTCTTTTGTGGTGCTCACACAAGTAGGATATGAAAAAAAGTGTCAAGTGGCAGTACATGGATCTACAGGGTGTTACCATGGTTTTGATACAGGTTTCGTCTACTATTTCATTACAGAATTTGTATAAATAAAAACGGTTACCGCATTCACCAAAGCCAACTGTAAGTAGTGACAACCAAAAATACACGTGAGAAGCGATGAAGAGAAAGCAGCGGTTTTCGAAAACTGCTGTTCTGCTCTGCTGTGTGAGTTGATTATCTAAATTGAAGTTGACTTTTCCCTTTGCGAATTGAATTGAATAAACGCTTCTTGTGGCGATTTTGGAACTTTAATTAAAGATCTGGAGTTTTTGTGTGACTTTTGATTAGTTTGATGGGATGGTATCAGGTAACATGTCACAAAAAAATATTATATTTCACTGGCAACGCTGCGATAAATTTGCAGTTTGAAAAAATACTGAATTCACCGATTTCGCATCGTATTTCGGTTTTAGGACCCACAACAGATCAGAATTGGCCGAAACTTGAGACATCGGTATAGACGCCACAGGGCCAATAAGTTCGAGATCGTTTTGCGTTAAATATCTGAAATTTAACAAACACTTACGTTGGCACTTTTAAGAAAATATGGAGAAAGAAAAAATGCACTCTGCGCGTTGTGTTAACAGCGCCGCAGCGCTCGTAAACATAAATGCAGATTATTTGTATCGAAGTAGTCGAATCGAGATATATTTGAATTTTAATTGGAGTTGTTAATTTTGCGTTACTTTTTGCGGATACTTTTTTAATTTTATGTAAAATTTACTTCTGTTATTGTCTTTTGAGTAGTAAAAATATACGACCAGCAGTTGGTTTGTTTCTCTTCTGTTTGACTAAATTATTTATTCATTGTGTGTGTGTGTGTGTGTGCGTGTGTGTGTGGGTGGATTGTGTTTTCAATGCCAGCATAAAAAATTGCAGCAACTAACCAGAGTGGAGCTGGTCGCTTAACCGTCGCTTAAATAATATCCAACTTGTAGTCAGTTGGAAATGTTTTGCATGGATTAATTTGCAATTGTTCTCTGGTTTTTTGCTCTTTAAAGGCAGTGGATGGTTACAACAGCAACAACACAACAGGTGCAGGTAGGTGGAATGTGGAATGTGGTCTCCACACGGCATTTAGTGGAAGCGCAAGCTATAGAGCGGGTGGTGGCACAATACGACTATGAACTCGTGGCATGTTGCTCGAGAACTGGTTGTGAAGTCGATGTTTGTAACTGCAATCATTGTTCCTGATAAAAGTTTCTAAGCAGTGGTGATTGTGTTCGCATACGTGTGTGTGTGTGTGTGTGTGTGTGTGTGTGAGTGTAGTATGTCTCCAGTAGCATTCACGGCACTGGTGTGAATGCATGTGCACAACGAACGAACACTTGTTTACCCGCGCCCAGGTGAGCTTCGTTGCAAACATGACAAAAGCCTGCGTTTGGAGAACAGTTACTGTTGCAGTTTTTGCTTTGTTATCGTTTGTGTATTTGTTTGTCTTTGATGTGCTTGTAGTTGTTTTTGTTTTTGTTTTTGTTTTTGTTTTTGTTTCGCTTATTGTTTTTAATGAAAATTCTGGCAGTGCTTTACATTTCCAGTGGCGCTTACTGCCATAGTTCGGAGTCAGCAGAAAGTTTTTTGCTGTTGAATTATTTTTGCATTCGTAGAGTTGTTTAAACCACGTTGTTCGCTGGTTCATAAGGCATGAAATATTAAGAATGGCCATATTGCTTTCGGTGGCTGAAGGAGAGCTACGGAAGTTGCATATATTTTTATTTTTGAAATATTTCGAGTTCTTTTTTATTATTTTATTTTGTTTGTGAAGGACTTGTTTTTTGCATTTTAATTGAAGCAAAATAAGCCGTGGTTAAGTGTGTGTATTTGCTACTTGAGAATAGCGGTTTCATTAAGTTTTTGAAAGCCAGAATAGAGATGCATAATTCCAGTTTTGTAAATCGAGAACATGAAAAGGGCAGCTTACCTGCACACAACGCACACACACACAGACACATAGTGAAGCACGAATGGCTGGATTGAAATTAGTGGCCGTGTAGCATTTTCCTTCTCATTCTCATTCACGGGCACATACAGACGAACGTACAGACATGCACGAATTTTTGTTGTCTGTCAGTGGATTGTTGATTTCTGCGTTCAGGTTGTTAGTCAGTTAGATGGACAGTTTGTCTGTGATTCGTTCGTTCAGTGAGTCAGCCAGTTAACGTAAATGAAAGTGGCGGTAAAAAGGAAGTAGTTTATTGTCAAGTATTTAGAATGTTTATGTGCAGGAGGTCTAGTGTTGACCAACTTGTTCAAATGGTTATGACTTTATTAGTATTGTGCCAATTCCCCACCATCGCCATTCACTCCCGTTGCTTATAATTCGTGTTAAACATTCGCTTACACGCCATTCGCACACATTCACAACACAGTTAGACAAATGTTGGTACTCGCGCACACACACACATTCGTACGCGTACATGCAATCTGCAGATGTTGTTGCTGTTACGACTTTTGGTGTGTTGTTCTCCAGTTCTCTTTCGCACAACCGTCCTTGTTTTTGTTACCTTTTTGATTAAGTTTTTAGCGTGTGGTTTGAACTGTTAATATTTTTCTGGGTTGTTGTATTGTAAGTGTGCGTGTGTTTGTGTGTGTTTGTTTTATGCGGGATATCCTTAAATTCTTGCTGTTGCTACATTGTGATTTGCAGCATGAAGTGGTGATAAAATGCTTGTTACGTATTTTGTCAGTTTATTTTTCTTACTGTCGGCATTATTGTTATGACTTTAAGCCAAAAATCTGCTGAGTTTTAGTACAACATTGAAGTTTATGAGCGGTTAAAGAATTTATATAATCTGTTAATGATATGAAATTGTTTTGGGGTTCACGTATAAGATGTTGCAAAGTAAACAAAGAGATGCATGTGAATACACAAAGAAAATACAGCAGGACCCACGTAGCGTTCGTTTTCAGTCAAGCATTATGAGAACTGTTGTAGCAGAGAGATTCGTGCTGAAGTTTTTGACTTTTGAAGTTTTTGACAGTTGGCCAGAATTGCATTCGGAAGAGCGTGTTCTCCTAAAACTTGAAACTTTCTTGCGAATATAATTAAATTTTAATTTGGAAAGGGTATCTCGCAGCATCCACATTTTGTATCCTAAACTTATTTTATGAGATCCTTGAAGTTTCTCAAATTAATAATATATAGCGCAGTATGTATTTTTATGCTGAATTATTTGATAGATTCTTATTATATTTCATTTTATTACACGTATTTTATTTTATAAAAAACAAACATATTCTGTGCGATGCATGTTTAACGTGGCGTCACGCGGTTCGTACAAAACGGTCTGAAATTTGACGGACAACCATCAGATAATAGTTAATGAGTTATAAAATTATTTCAGAGTTTTGTTAACTGAAATGGTTGTTGTTTTTTAGAAAATTGTAGAAAAGATCATGATACAAAAGGGAAACATTCAGCAGGAATAAAAAAAATTGTGATGAATGTATTATTTGTTTCGAAGAACATGATGTCAGTAGCATTCTTATGCACAAATGGGCGGTTCCTCACCAACGGATCTGGCATTCCCAGAATAGCCCAGACTCACTTTTATCCACTCCAGATAATTTTTAAATGCCATTTATCAAAGTAGAAAAATACTTGCAAGCTTCCTACTCATCTCCGGCTAGTGCAGATTTCCAAATTTATCAGCATTATTATTGAAAATGATAAACTTATTTTGAAAAAAAGATGAACAAATAATTTTTGAATTGCCTGTTTAATATTCAATATTAATATTTATCTTGGTTTTGTGGTACATTCATTGCAAATTGAATTGTTTTTGATATATTTCTTGCTCGGATTCAATAATTTTCTTTGGAATTATCTATCCTAGAAAAACTCTATTTCACCCCAGAATAGCAGTCTAGCCACTTTTATGTTTTATTTAATTATATTGTAGATTTAATTAAAAAAAGGTTCGAACAACGTTAATGAATTGTGAAAAAATAAGAACACGAAAAATGTTTTTACGTTAAAAAATTAAAGTAATTTATTTTTTATTTTGGAAAAATTCTTGAGAGCACTTTTAGTTTTTGAATTTCAACCTTTTCCTCTGGAATTGCGTATAAATGTGTATGTATTAATGTGTGTGTGTGTTTGTGTGTGTTTGTGTGTGCCCTTAAGAACATTAAATTTCGTTTGGCTTCTTGCAGAATATTTTACTCGCTCATGAAAGCTTCTGCTGCTGCGAACACACAAACCAATTTGCCCACATCAACATACACGCACGCACACACCTCCATGTGTGTATGTGTAGTATGTAGTGTGTATGTGTTTCAATTTTAGCATTTATTTGAAATTATTTACGATGTCAAGGATATTGGCGTGCATGATGTTACATTTTACCCTTTTATTATAATTAAGCCAACTGAAATTAAAATTTAATTTAACCTCATAATCAAATAACTCAAACAATAGCGAGCAAATACTCACTCGCATGCATGAAAGTTTATAATTATGGGAGAACATCCAACCAAACAGACAAACAAACAAATAATTGAAGCCAAACATATGCCGACATGCCTTTTTAAGCGACCAAAATAAATTTTGTATTCAGTTTTTGCTTCGAAACACATTCAATTTGTAGTCGTTTTCTCTTCATTGGCGGAGCTCTCTGTTCCTCATTCTCACAGTTTCCTTCTCCATCTTCGTTTCTCTCTCACAAGGAAACGTTTCGGAATTAAAGCATGATACGGCTATTTGATTGCAAAACCAGTTAGTTTCTCTGCATAATTTCGAGGAGGAGGTTGTTCAGCTTATTTTTGTTCATGTATTTTTGTCTTGTCGTAAAATAAAACTTGAAAATGATTAGAAACAATTAAAAAGCATCAACTCAATTGAAGTGAATCATTTCTGCACTTTTAAGTACATGAATGACCGCTTTATTTCTTGTCACAAGATATTTTGGTATCAAGCGTTAAGCGGAAACATACAACTTTTTCATTAGTGCTGGTGCCCGCTTGTACTCTGAAACCCACTGAGAAATCAGTTGAATATTAAAAATAAGATTAGTTTTGACGACGTAATTTTATGATGTTTGAAACAAAAATGAATTTGTATTTCTTATAGGAAACAAATAATTAATTTAAATGATGTAGTTGACGTCAGTATGGGACAGTTGATCGATGAACGATAAATTAATTAACAATCGAATGACAATAAAAATGTCAGTTGAAATGGATGGAAACACACGTTCAGTTTAGGACACCAAAATCAGCTTCAATCTCTTTCGAGCTTTTATTGCAACCTCATGGCGTGTCAACGATGAGGCTTTACAAGTATTATTTCTATTATTGTTGTTGCTCGCTGCGCATAAAATTCTGAAATAAATACCACAATGAACTATTTTCAGAAGAGTACTCCCCGTATTGTGTACCCATCCCGTCAATATGATATCAAAAATATCGGTACTTCTGTACTGATTTTCTTGGGCAATCGACAAGTTTTAGGAGCCTCTTCCTTTAGTGAAGTTCGGAAACATTTTTTTTATTCACAAGAAGTTTTTAATTGCCCTGTTTTTTGTATTCGCTAGACTTGACGTTGACAAATCCCTACAGAATACAGGGGATTGTTTTCCATGAAAAGGTCTGTAAAAGTTGGTATGAAAATATTTTAGACCGTAAACGATTCTGCTTTGAAATCACATCGCATTTGAAAATGGTTGCGCTTCCATAAATACAAAATGATTTCATACACAATTTTTAATTGTGTATGTCCGCATGGCACTACCTCAATACGAAGCAGTTGAGTGTTTATGAAAATCCTTAGCCGAATGAATCAGTGCCTCAAGCCCACTATTCCAATCACATCGCTATTCACAGAAATTCATGTTAAGGATATCAGCCTGCACGTCGTCCTACACAGTCCGCCAAACTCTTGTGAAGACGGCTAAAATGTATATGAAACATTTAGGAAATGCTCTCAGATTTGCTACTTTAATTAAATTTCAAGGAGTTATTGAATTCTTGAGCTACAATTTGATGCAAGACAGTTGTGTTATTCAAAAAGATTGAAATGAAAGACTTAATATTCGAATTGATTAGAAAGGAATTCAAGTTTTACGCACTCGGCAATATTTTACTCGTCTTTTACATCTTATAGCCCAAAAACTAGTTTCTGTTTTCGTAGCGAAATGGAATGCTCAGTTCTTGACTTTGGCAGGATGCGTTTGATGACAACGTCCGAACAGAATAAACTTCGACACTAAGAGAATATATTCACTGCATTGAAACCCTGACTCCGCTCTTCCTTTTAAAAGAGATCCAAACGACGAGGTCTTTTAATTTTTTTGTTTGTTTTGTTAATTCATATTCACGAACTCGTCTGCTGTGAAATTTAGTTAAGGAATCGTTCGTTAGTTTAGTTAATAAGACAATATAAAAACAACGATTGAGTTACTCTTTTTAAGCAGTGAATGACCTGCGTTATTTATATTCTATTTACTTTTTTGTATAAAAGAAAGAAAAATTATTGGAAAACTGAAAGCCTTGACAGTCAAGGATTTTTCTTTATTTTATTCAAACTGTGGAAGCCACACGGATCTCCGTATCAAGTTTTTCAATATGTGGTCTCAAATTTTTTTCGAATTACGTTTTATGTACTGAATTTTGCCAATAAATTTCAAACAATTTTCCTATTTTTCATGTTTCTGATTCATGGTAAATGCATGTGCTCAAATCCACTGTGAGATTTAAGCCTGGTGCATGGGGCATCGGACACCTTTTTCTAAATTTATTAACTTTTCCCCTCAATTTCATTTGAACCGAACTTGTTCCTGCAGTATTGGCGAGTTGATTCCTGTAACCAAGACTTGTTCTCTTCAGCAGTGGACTGATCATTTTTTGGGTGCAACAGTGTTGCAAATCGAACTCGCATGTACAACACAAACATGTTTTGCTTTTGTAGCGGCACTCGTTGTGAGAATAATTCGCAAGAGCATACGAATGCTGATTTCCCCTGCCATTGGCTGATTGCTAAATAAAAGTTTCTTAAATTTAATTTATGTTTCTTAAATCAATCTCCACAATTTAATCGTAGACAATTTCGATGCGAATAACGAAAACAAGCAAAAGTATTACGGGAGTGAGAGAATAAATAAAAAATGTTCCTCCATTCATAATTCAATTGTCCAATCATTAAAATAAAAACAAGATTGATGATAAAGTGGAGACAGCACACAACAATATTGCCATTAATACACTCACACACTCACACACACACACACACACACACACACGCACACACGCACACACAAAACAAACATTCCCAAACGTGGACAGACTTAAAGTGCAATAAATGTATACGAGTGAAATCGTGAACTCTTCATTCCCTCTTCCATCCCATCGCGTTCGGTATTTTGAGACAAATGGCGCCATGGGGGACAAGGATTATTGAAGAACGTTAGTAAACATCCAGATGACTGTGGTAACTGTCCGTAATACGGAATGTGAGACGGAATGTGCTGTTGGTGTCGTTGGTGCTCTTATTTAGGAAAGCCAGTCCGAGTGTTAGTGAAATACGAGTGTGTAGCTGCGGCATCTATTATTTCGTATTGAAACACACAGAACACTCCGTCGAGCGACTTGTGTGGATGGCTGCGCTGCAATAATTGAACGGAACGTTATTAAGAAACGTACTCTCTTGGTCCTTTTTTTTTGCTGTATTTTAGGATCTATAAGATGGAAGAGGGGCTTGGCATTTTCGTGGCCTTGAGATGGAGTGCAATTTCGAACAGAAAACACACAGACTTTCGTATCGAGACCTGCTCAATACCTTTAATCCATTTTAAAAGTTTCTTTTGTTTTTCAAGCGACAGTCTTCACGCCGCTTCTCAAAGACTTTTACTTACCAAAATGATTATTTTAAGGACGGCCGTTTTAAAATTATAAAAAATACGCATGTTTTCAAATTGCCTGTTCTCGAGAATTCCTGGGCCAAGAATCTCCGTTTCCCGAACCCTGCCCTTGATTTATGACCACATACTTTCCTTCGTCTGTTCCACAACTTTTTATTGCCAACGATGTTCTGCGGGCTGTTTTTGTGTGGGTGTGGTGTGTCCTATTATATGACAAATCGATATGGTATTATAATAGTTTGGAGCTCACGATACCACATTTTGTTATCTTGTAAATCATGAGAAAACAACACAATAGAACACAAAACAGCACAAACAAGACAATAAAAAATGAAAACAAAACTCGAGAAAAAATATCTTGTAAAACACTCTGAGCTGACATGGATACACTCAAGATGTAAGCACGAGCATGCATGTGTGCGTGCTTCTGCAAGTGTGTGTGCATGTGTGTGGCATGTGTGTTTGCCTTAGATATTTATATTCAATATCAAAAGTATATTAAGAAATAAATAGCCAGCAAAGGAAGTGCATGGGTTAAATTGGAGTGCAATATTTCAAAAAGCTGACCCAGTTGGTTCACAATCATTTTTGTTGTTGTATATAAAACATATTTGTATAGATGAGTTAGAATGAAAGCAAAGAGAGTATTAAGATACGTTGGCATCCTCCAAAATGTCATTGAATTAGTCGAGATATTTGAATTAAACTTTCAGGGTGACAATATTGAGGGCACTGTGGTGTCTGATTGGTGGCTTAAGTACAGAGTTGGTGTTCGTTTTTGAAAGCCATCCTTCGGATTGAGGCTTTCGATTGCTTCAAATTATGCAATCATATTTAAGGATGGCCGAAGCAGAAATTTTTACTTCAGCGCTTGCGCAAGTTTCTTGATGCAAGAAGACACGCACATTCAATCGTTTCCTAAAAGAGAGGATCTCTCTGCTATTCTGAGGACTTTCGAGTAATTTTTTTGCTGAGTTCTTATTGATCAATACCGTGTTAGTTTTTTTTTAAATGTGCTTACATGCGTTCCTCTGATCAGTTAAGATTTCCTACTTAATAAATGATCTCTTATATCGACTTGTCTGTAATAAATTCCTTTAAGTTAACGCTTCAAAGTAGAGATAACTTGCCATCTCAGAGCAGAATCGGAGCACAAGCAACTTGTCCGAACAAGAAATATTTACTTTCTTTAGACTTGATTCTTTAACAGAAATTTCTTATTTCTCGAAATAATTTGACGAATCAATTAATCCTTAATTTCTAATAAGAGTTTAGCCTTCAAAAAGTAAATAAAATAAAGAAATACCAACAACCACTTTGAATGGTTTGGACAGCCGCTGCGTTTTTCGAAGGGACAAAATGTTGTCCGCAGGTTTGCCATGTAAAACAGTTACTTAAAAGAAAAGAGCAACAACAACAACAATGGAAACAAGTGCCGAAATATAATATAAAATTTAACTGTGGACTTTTATGAGTTTCGCATAAACTTCGGGCGAATGGCTGGTTCAAATTGGCAATAACTTTTTTATTACACGACTCGCAGTAAATTTTCTTTACCTTAAATTTTACGGCAGCGGAATGTAACAAACTGGGGCGACAGCAGAAAAGGACCTCTTTCAATTGTTGTTCTTATTATTCTGTGGGAAAATCTGCTTCGTTTTTGTTTTTGTAATTTTGAAATTTATAATTTTTATTCAGTCGAGTTGTGTGAGTTGAGTTGGCTTGACTTGACTCGAATTGTAAATAATTATAAATTTTAACAATTAAAGTTATTGTTGTTGTCAACACCCTTTGCCGTACAGCAAAGGCAGAGCAGAATATGAAATAAAATAAAATAAAATGCCTCTGGTCCTTTTGTTGTTGTAACTGTTGTTGATAACGAGGATAATGATGTTGACGCTGCTGATGCTGATGCCGATGCCGATGCTGAGCTGATAATTATTATATTCTTGTTTTTTATTTATTTATTTATAAAATTTTTCTACTCCTGCACATTGAACAATACGACCATTGTTGGCATTCAATGCATTGCATCGTAACGCAACGCAACGCATCTCATTTCGACTTGACTCGACACGACTCAAAAGTGGCTTTTACTGTTAACCTCCTTTATGTTATTATTATTATTATTACTATTATTTTATTTTTCTTTCTTTTCAATTGTTGTTGCTGCTGTTGTTGGATGTATTTTTCTGTTACAAAAGCATCAAATCCTGTTGCTGCTTTTGCTGTTGTAGTTGTAGTGGCAGGATTTACTTTCTGTTCTTGCTGTTGTATTTGTTGTCTCTATTTCCCAGCAAAAACTTCCGCCCAGCGAAGCAGACGAGAACGATATTCCGCATAATTGAAGCAGAAACATCGTTTAAACAAGTGAAGGCTAAAGATAAAAAGGCGTTGCAGATCATGCCTCGATCGCAGCTGCGATGCAGACTCCTGGCAGGAGATTGTTTTTGTACAAAATCGCGTGTCAAAACAATTTGAATGACAGTTCGCTCACATGCCTGTTTGACGTGAATTATTTTCTTGTAATCGTGTAACTGCATATTCCACCCACTACCGGGAAGCAGCTTCTGTACATGGATGAATGAATTGAATTCGCAGTCCTTTGGAATACCAAACTCCGTTGCAATAATTCGTTACGTTCTCTGCTGGGTTATTTTGAATTTGTTTGAATGTTGGCTCGTCAACGGCAGTGGGTTCCACTTAGGCTGTATGTATGTATGTGTGTGTGTGTGTGTGTGTGTGTGTGTGTGTGTGTGTGTGCGTTTGAATACAGCAGCCATTCTTTCATCAGCTGGAGTGCGTTCGGGCGGAGTGGATGCCATAAATGAGAAGAGAAACAGACAATGAGTGAATCGTATAGACTGTTTTTAAGTGAAATCAAGTTTAAATGGAGGGACTGATGAAGTAGAACAACAACCAACAGAAGAGGGAACGTTGGAGGAGACCCCTCAGAAGGAGTAATAACAATATGTACTTTATTATATTATTTCAGTAATTTTATGATGCTGTTATTTTGTTTGTGTACGCTGGTTGTTTGTTGTTGTTTTTGCTATATTTTGTTTTCAATCTTGACTTGCTTTGTTGTAAGTGAGTTTTGCGTATTTAATTAAATACGTTTCTTCTCTTATGCCGTTTAAATTAAAAGTTACTTAAGGGTTAACGAAACCGCATTAGAAGAAGTCAAAGTTTTGAGCAGCAAGTCTAAGTTAGATGGGCTTTTAACCAACGAAAGTTTCGTGATAGAAATAAATAGATACGCAGTTGTTGCCCTCCCTTTGACGCAAATAATAAAAAAATTCAAACTTATTTTTGGAAAATTATATTAAATTTTGGCAGGACAACAGAATTTGTGTTGGTTGCAGAATATTTTCGTTGCAACACATCAAGAAACTTTCCAAAGTACATGAAGAAGACAGCATCTACCGTTTTAAATATGACGTATATAATGCGGTGGAGGTCCCGTTCCGAATACTTAATCTGGATGGGAAGTGGCAAGCAGATCCAAGTGTCGTGCTTGCAACTCTCATATCGAAACAACTTTCAGCTGAAAAGTACAAAATCAACGGAGGCGCAAAAAAGAAAACGAATGTTTCTTTGGCTTCACATATTCGAGAGTTACCTGCTGTCTGAGCTATTTTCCACTGGAAGGATATGAGAAATAGTTTTTTCAAAAAGTCTTTTCCGTCTTACTGGCAACTGAAATGCTTGCCAGGTATCTTTTCATAAGCGGAATTCTGACGCTGCTTCTATTCATCATCCACTCGAGAGTTTGTTCAATTAAATTAAATTCAAACTCATGGACGTTTGCTCGGAAAAAGTTTTCGATTCTGTTTCTGCTTAAATTTTGCAAACTTGAAATTATAAAATCAAAATCTAAAGTACGACAAGATTGTCATTCCGACCGTAAGCGGAATTCGGTCTCGATTTCAGTTCGGAGTTGAACCCAGTGGCGTGGGTGCGGTTGTGTACAGCAACACCATATAATTAATTGATGAGTGGCTTCCAGCAATAAATGGAAGTATTAAAAGTTCGTATCCTTCACTGAATTAGACAGGAAACGGTCGGATGTGACTAGAAGCTTTTACTTTCTTCGCGTTGTGCTGCTCACAAGTCATGACGGCCCATAACGTGTCTTTTCCTTGGAAACAGTTGGGGCTGGCATCCAACATGGAAAATTAAAACACAAGTTGTTGTTTATCCTGGAAAAGCGTGGTGAGAAAGAATGTCAGCAGAAACAGTTCCCAATTTTAGATGAATGTGAAAGCAGCGCATGCATGCGAGCATTAAGAGTGACAAGTACTTCCGCCAGCAAACATTCGGCACCATCAGCAGTTAACGTGTTAAAAAGCAAGTGTTGCACGAGTGAGTGGGCGAATTAGGAAACAAAGGAATGAAAAAAGTTGCAAATGAATAAAATAAATGACTGCTTTGTTAACACACTCTAGAAATTGTGGCATCTTCCTCCCACTTGTTGTGCACTCGAATTTCCGAATTCATTTATACAAATTAACGCACAATGGAGAAGCAATTAATCAGCATTTAATCACCTACAGAAAGAGTAATTAGGAAAGATTGAAATGGCCATTTATAACAACGATGAGACACGAGCACAAAACACTTGTTGGCCTTCATTGTTCTTGTTGTAGTTTCTGTTACATCGTTGCTGTCATTGTTTCGACGCTGGGGATTATTTTAATCTCTCGGAATGCATTTTTACATGTTGGTGCAGGTAAAAACGAGAACACTGGAGTGATTCAATTCTCACGGACATGGAAAGTGTAACTTCACTTATTCTTTGCGAATTTTTCGGAACTGAGTCTTGACCCCGTAGAGAAAAATAAAATGTATGATTAAGCAAAACGGGACTTCATGTGTGGTCGCATCTGTACAGCTGCCGCGTACAATTTTCTAATGAAATGTTAATAAGTAAAAGCAGTTGCCGCTCTCAGCGGGGCCACTTGAAGAGCGGTACTGATGATGGGAATGTTAAGGCTTCTGAACAATTAAATTGACATAATGAACCTAAACTGATTGGTCTTAATTCTGTTAATACTGCAAAACTAGTGCGAGGAAACACTCAAAGAAATTCTAAAAGAGCACAATTTTCTTGTGCAGCCGATGTATTCCACCCAAAGTGTTTTTGGTGCCTGAATAGAAAATCCTTAGGAGATTAAAAATATACTTGGGAAACTGCTGCGGATGCTCAAAAAAGCGTTTTGTTTTTTAAATATTAAAAGTCCTTAATAGTGCACTTACAACTGCCCAAAGTCTGGTATTTACGAGACTCCGAGAAGGATCTAGTGGATTGTGCCAAGTTCACGTTTAACTCTAGACCACTAAAAGGTACAATTGTGGTTTCGACGCTGTAGATAAAAGTTGGTTGAAATGATGTGAGATGATTGCCAAAGTAAATTTGGGCGCATGGAATTTCGCTTATCAAAAGGAAAGCGATTCTGTTGGTGTTCTAGTGAACACTCGGCATTTGTCAAAAGCGTGAGTGAAGGCGTGTTTTGGCAGGCATTTCAATCGAAATCGAATAGATTTTGCTCTGGTGCAGATCTAAAAGAAGATTTTTATTGAAAATATTTTCAAACTTATTATTTCAACTTTCCATAGTGACACTTGCTCGTGTTGGGCACTCCACGAAATTAAACTAAATTTCCAAATATTTCACAAAATTTTTCAGGGGATATTAAATTTTTTTAAAAATTGTTTTATGTCGGTTTCTCTTCTGAAAAGCAGGCAAAATTTTTTGAATTTTTCTCTGAAAAGCGACAGTTTGGAGGAGTTTTAAGACAGAAATAATTTTTGTGAGGAGTTTTGGATTGATTTTTAATGAACTACTTATTTTCAAGTGACAGAATGTTGGCGTTTTCTATTAAAAAGTGCAGGAAACGTAGAATTATTTTTTGGAAATGAAAACAACATTAATTGCAATCGTTTGTGTGCTCCTGCTATTGAAATTGGGAAAGTTTGAATTGAAAAAATTTGAACGAAACAAACTGGACAGCATTTTATGGAAATTGTCCTCTTGAACCGACCCTGAGAAGATGACTCCCACTCATGCAATGCGGAGGGCTGCAACCATCAAACGGAAGGGATGGTGTTGGGAAAGTTGAGAGCAAGATCAGTTGCCATTTTTGTTTCTTAAGATTTTATTTTTATCGGCAGTGATCAGTGCTGATTCTTCATTTAAACGAATGCGGGTCAGGAATTTCAATCCTGCGTGAGTGATAGATTTGCAATAGGAAACTAAAAAATGTGGCAACGAAAAGTTTAATGTTGTGCTTGCGCTGGCACATGTTGATCACATAATCACGACAGTAAATGGATTGATTTTAAACACTTTAAATATTTACTTTAGAGTGCGAAATTATTACTGCTATTCTGCCAAAAGACTTTTACCTACAAAGTTATTATTAATTTATATTAATGGGCCAAACACATCATGTGCCATTAGGTGAGTGCGCCCATCGACTAATTAAAACTGTTTTGGAACAACACGGCACGAGCAGCAGTCAGCCAATAATTGTTTAAACATTTGCAATATTTTTGAATAGCCTCCATTTTGGAAAGTATTTCTGCCCAGTTTAAAATATTCACTTTGTGAGCATTTTCACACTTGACCACAAAATAAAATTCGTGTGATTTTTGTTGGAAAAATATTTGTGCAATTCAACAACTCCAGCCCCCAGAGTAAATTTGTGCTCTGCACAGACTACACCAGCGAGCAGGTCGTCCAAAAAGGTTCCCCATAAAATTGTTGTGTCATAATTATTTTATTGGTCGCATGGGCTTTCGGCAAACCCTCGAACATAATCAGCCCCTTCGCAAAAGTGTAATTAAATACTTTTTCTGCATTTTTAGGAGAAGTTTGATTTCATTTAATAAATGTCTTCTCGCCACTGAAGTGGCTTTTGCCGTTTTCACTATTCAAAATATCACTTAACCCACGAAATGGACTCACAGCATTTTCAGTTCACACTCCCACCACAAAAATCAAAGCTGAGACCGTTTTCGAGATACTTCAGGATTGAATTTACTAAGCAAAAACGAATCAGTTGAAGACTACATTTTGCCAAAATCACATTGAAATCTACACTACCAACGGATAAAATCGTGGCTTCCTTTCATGACGTACGGAAAAACATTAAGTTGCAAAAGAAAATCCCTGGACATGGAGTTCCTGGCAGAAAGCAAATTAATATAATTTACAACATTCTTTCGGTTGCCCTGATTATGGCAAAAAAAATTAATTATCTTGCCCATGGTTCTGTCATTACCGCACGTTCGCTGACGTCGCCAGCACGTTGTGAACTTAATTTATTCAACAATTCCCTAAAAAAAATTATATCGTTTGTTTAGTTTCTGTGCGTGTTTTCGTTGTTTTCCAAATAGCGAAATAATTTCAATGATCCTTTTGTTTAGTTAGCAAATATGCGAGAGAGTGTGTTAAATTATACGAAAATTCAAAAACACATTGACTAACGCATGCGGACTTATTTATGTGTGCGTGTATGGAAGGGTATGTTTGTCTGCTCCACTCTACATTAAAGCTCCAGCCCATTCCAGGACTAATTAAAGCCACCGTAAGTTAGCCTTTTCGGCAAAGTGTCGTTTTTATTTTTATTAATTGCACAAATCATTTTAACATTCTGCGTTCCATGGACAGTTTTCTCGGGAGCTCCTTTTTAAATACGGCTTGGAAAAAGGCTTCTGCAGACAAGAGATCTCAAAAGGGCAAAAGGGTTTGAGGCAAACAAAGGAACGGTTGTCTTGTCAAGAATATATTTAAATTTTACGTTACTTTCCGACAAAAAAAAGCACTTAATTTTTGGACACTAAAAACACAAAAACTAAAAAAAGTCAAATAAAATATATCGAATTCGACAGTTTTAGGGCGTAAAATTAAAGAAAAATTCGAGCTCTGCATCTCATTTCGATTTAAAACATATAGACGCACGTCATATTTATTACGTGTAAATCGTTTTGCGTTTGTGAAAAGGCAACGCATGAACTTCTGTACGTCTGTCTCTTCGGTGAACAAATTGTGTCAAAACCATAAACTTCCTGAAGGCGAAGTGATTTAAAAAATTCAAAACATTTGATGTAATAATAATAAAAATATATTTGGATTTTGTTTCTCATTTTGCCTTCTAAATACTTTTACTGTTATCCAGAGGATATCTAATTACAAGAGGCGTAGGAAAATAAAGTGGAGTCATATCGCATGAGAGCTGTTTGTTGGGTTATGGTTTGCATAAGTTTCATAGTCTGCGACACTTGTTGGAGAACGATTTCTTAAAATCATTTGCGAGTTTTTATTTAAATTCTCAAAAATAAGAACAAGAGAGTTAAAACACAAACTTACAAACTCCTTCGAAGAAATAATCCAAATCAGATTGTTCTCAATCGCTGTCACAACGCGCCGCCCAAAAGTATGCAGCGTTTGTATTGCATTTGTGACGTATGAGTTTTCGGATTAATTTCGTTGTTGCGTATACGCCACGTGTCGTTCACTTGCCTCTGACTCGTTTATTCTTTAAATGGCGGTTAATAATTTTGCTTGTTGATTTTTAAATTGAAAACTTTAAAACACACACACACACAAACAGAATACGATGGTGGATCATTGAATTTTCCAACAACGTTTCTTTTGCATTTTATGCACTCTCCTCAACTTTTCTCCGATATTCGGATCCCTACCGTTTTTATGAGATGTTTTGATACAATTTTTTCCCGTGGAGTGATTTCTTCAAGTTTGGATATGGAATCCTTGACAAGAATGCGTCAAGACCTTGTGGAACTCGGTCTTCAGCAGTCGCAAAGCAATAGTAACAAGGCCTGAATGGAAGTGTATGTGTGTGTGTGTGTGTGTGTGTGTGTTAGTAAGAGCATTCGAAAATTCTTTTAGCATTAATTTATACATCGTCCTTGATTTAAGCCTTTTGAATTCCAAGTGACTCACTTTCGCTGAGAATGTCTCAAGTGTTTGTCAGCTACGCTGCACAATATTCGTCCTCTAATCGAGCAGCTAATTTGAAATTCTTTTGTATCAATTAGTAAACCAAATAATACCGTCAAATCCCGAGAACAATCACTACTAAATGAGCCATCATAATAAAAATAATTGTAAATTGGAATAACACAGAGACAAAGGAAATTGATAAAAGCAAATAGTGACAACGTTTAACAAACAACTACAGCAGAAACAACTGCTGAAAATTGAACGTACGAACTGAAAATAGAAACCACAACAATAGAAACAATAAACATCAACGTCAACTGCAGTTTGAAAACAATGACAGGATGAAAGAGAAACTGAAAAACTGAAATAAATGCGAAACAAAACAAACTATTGAGATATTTTCTTCACGTTTTCGCTGTGTGACTGGTTGTTCATCTTCATAAATAAAAATTTCAGATGTTAAGAAAAAACTCAAGGATATGAAGAATACACACAAACACCCGACCATACGATGCATTAAAGTTTTCTGAATTTATTTAATGTTGGTAGTGAGAAATTTAAAACACGTAAATAAGTGTGCATGTGTGTTTGTGTTTGTTTAGTCCCGGTTTACACACTGCAACTGTTGCTGGTCATTGAAAAACCAAACTGATGTTGTCCATTTAAGTTTAAAATTGAAGCTTGAAAGGCTGCTACCAGAAGACCCACAACACGATTGAGAAGAATAAAATATTCACATTCTTTGGACCTTTTCGAACTTTTAATGGCATCTGTGAAAGGCTTGCGATGCCCAAACTGTCTAAGAAGAATAGAGAAGTTATTGTGAATGAAATTTATTTGTTGCGTCTTTACGCAACGTCTATGAACACTTCGCTGGTGCTTTTGCCAAATCATCAGAACGCTTCAATCTCAGTTTTGAAAAGTTTTCAGCCTCTTATCTTATGCAACGAGTCTTACAAGCCCCTTGAGAGATATTGGAATAATAAATATTGAAGAAACCGGACTCGGGTTGTTTCTGTGCACCATTTGGATTTGATTTGGAGCATTTCCAACAGATGGTTCCACTGCATACGCTGTTTCCTTCACTTAAAATTATTTAAATTTACTTTTTTTAAATTAAAACAGAGTCGTTTTGTTTTATATTTATTTAGTTGCATGTTTAATTCATTTTGTGACATCAACTAATAAAAGACGAACTCTTTCTGAAAACGATACTGCGGCCGAACCCCTCAGAAATGTGTTGTTGGTGGGTTTGGGAGCGAATTTGGATCAAATTAATCGCATTAAATCCACATTCAATTTTTGCATTAAGTGTTTAAAGTGAACAAAATATGTGTGCATGTGTGTGTGTGCATAATAACAGTAATTACGTACAATTTGCATTAAATTATACGCTGGCGTAAATACACTCGCACAAAACTATTTCCGGAGCTGGTAAATTGAATTAAATCGTTATAAAGTTAAAACGACAATATTTCAAAGTAATTCATTCAAGAATGCGTCCCTGTTCGGGCTTCACTCACGGTTTTTGCTAAAACATATAAAATAATTTAATAAATAAATGGGATGTGCAGCAAATGTTTGCAGATGCTTATGTGTGTGTGTGTGTGTGTGTGTGTGTGTGTGTGCAGTTTGTGTCAATATTTAATTGTTTTGTTTAACCGCATTAATTGTATGACAATACGAACACACACACACACTGACTCATAGGTGTGTGCGTGTTGTGTATGTGCATGCATTTTTATTGGAAGAGTAAAACAGGCACACACACACACAAACATGCACACACATACGCACGAATGTTGTAGATTTATTTTAATTTTTTATGACAGCCCCTTGGAGTGAAATAAAGTTGACACATTTAACGTATTAATAAAAACGAAATATAAAACGCACACTATTTGCAAAATGCATGTGTG
The DNA here is from genome assembly GCA_963675445.1 of Linnaemya vulpina. Taxonomy (NCBI): domain Eukaryota; kingdom Metazoa; phylum Arthropoda; class Insecta; order Diptera; family Tachinidae; genus Linnaemya; species Linnaemya vulpina. Next base: position 474,073 of record OY776277.1, on the reverse strand, counting down.
TGTGAGTACAACCGACCAAACACATTCACATGCACACTCTCTATTGAACCAGAACATTTTTGTTTTTAATATGAAAATGTTTATTGAAACAAATTCCGTACAATCACTCATTCACACGTAAAACCACAAACTGACATTGAATTGTTCAATAAATGATTCTGTTACTTGTCACTGACATTTAAATATTTAAACCAGGGCATGGAGAGCTCATGTGATGAACTGAGTGCGGAACTTGTTTCATAGAGAAAATATCTAAATCAAAAAGCAGTAAAAAATGTTTGTTTGACAGCTGCCAGATGACACAGACAATGGATTTGAAGAAGAAAAATACGATATGAAACATTCAGCAGTTGAACATTCGGCCTTGCCGAATCTTGTGCACCCTTCGAAAGCATATCTTAAAACTATTTTTGACCATGAAAAGGAAATGACACCACACGGCTTGTGAATTGGGCAATTGTTCAGTTTGTAGTTGTGCCGTCTAACGAAAGTTCTCAAAGACTGTCAGAGATGTTACTGGTCCTCATTGAATTACGCTTGAAAAGAGTATAAAACACTTCCACAATACAAGGATGCCAACTCCCCATAAAAATTAAATTTTGTCGATTTTCTAGAAACATCGCTTTTCAGCAAACAACCTGAGAACAAATCGTAGTCAGACTTGGATAATTTTCTACCCAAGTCTAGTCATGCAACATGTTACGTGGCTACATGGTTTTTGTTGCAGACAATTTTAAATTTGAAGGGAAAAACGCAGTAGCAGAGCCGACCCTTTTTTTAAATTGAAATATATTAAAAATTCCGTTCAGTCGTTTTGGCTTTATTATTATGAAATCTAGTTTCTAAATCATGCGAGAAATATCCAACTAAATGGCGAATCAAATTCGACTGCAGGCAAGTGGCCGAATGTTTTACAAATCGAACACTTCAGTTATTCATTGGGCGAGTTCGATTGTTTCCATTTCAATGGGGTAGTCGTCAAGCGTGTGGGAGAGACGCTCATTAAAAATAACAGCACGAGTACACGAAGTGAGCTAATAATTTTAAAATAATGGAGCCATTAATTTATTATTCAAGAATTCATGTTCCCTGGGATCTCATTTTCTAGCAACTCAGAATTTTATGGAAGTCACAAACGAGCTTCAAAACTGCTGCATCGCTTCCATTTTTGGTGAAGGGTGCTAAAAACATTCATGCACTTTTTTCCGCAGGAATTGAACAAAATAAAAACACAAACAATTTTTATCACAAAGTAAAATTTCAATTGTTGTGTAAATTTGTGCTGCGAATTGTTTTAATCGCATAAACTCGTACAACATAAATTCGACAAAAAACACTGTTAAATTAATTTTTCGCTTTAATACCTTTTTTCACTTTTCATTTCTTTATCCGACGCATGCAAATGAGGGGAAAATAATATTGAAAAACGCCATAAAATACAATTCAATGAAGCACATATTTTTTATTGTTATTTTACAAACTCTTACGAATACGTGAGGAAAACTCTGTGAAGTTTGAAACACTGAATTCTTCATGGGTGATTTGAATAATAATCTGGAAATCGCACTACTGCCAGGTGATCAACGGAATCAAGCAAAATAAATCCTTTTCGGTTGCTGAGCAGTTTGATTTTGGAATTCGGACTGGTATCTCAAACTCATTGCCTGACTTGACGGGCGTTTTGCAAAACTCTTTTCCCATAAATTTTTCGATTTAAACCCGTCGTACAAAAGATAAACGAACAACTCAACTATCGTTGTTGGTGTTGTTTTATTAACAGGGAAGCTTTCCCAGGTGCGTTTTGCCAATGACTTTCAACTATTTCAGTTAACCAGACCAGAGTTTTAGCAGGGAAGTCGAACTCAACGATTTCTACAGAGACACCTGCAACGCAAACAAGTCAACGAGTGATCGAAAGTTTATTAACGGGATGAATTTATTCAAAACATGAAACGGATAAAATTGAATAGCGAAAGTCGAATAAAAAGTGAAAAATATCAAACATTCGATGGGGTTTGGCATATTTCAGAATGAAGCCAACGGTGATGATAGAACTTTAAGAAAACTTTCTGCTCTGATATTTCAATTATCAATTGTGTTTAATCCACAAGCTGTCATGTCGTGTGAGAAGAAAGTGTCGCTGATGTTACAGAAAGTGCACCGATTTTTTTCGAAACTCTGATGTCTTATGAACTCCATGACTTATGGGCGAAATTGGGAATGTCAGCAAAAGTTACTTGGAGGGATTAAACAGTCACAACTAACGTTTTGGCAAAAGCTTTGCCAGCTGATGCCGCTGAAGCATGTGAACCGGGTTTCCCGTACCGAAAAAGTAGTCTGAACAGCAGCTAAAAGGAAGAAAGTTTCCTCAGAAGGATTTTCAACTCTTACAGAGAATGCCAGGGGTATCACGTCTCCATCGAGTCCTCCACTAAATGATACATTTTCCATTTAACTGGCGTATGAATCTTGAGACACTGACTGTCATTTTTCACTTTCTCCGGCTTTCCCTTGGAACACAACGCAGTTTTTAGTTCATCCAATCAATCGGTCGCTCATTTATTCATTCACTCACACTTCACGTTGGTCTGTATTTAATTTGCATGTGTAATTTTATCATTTTCATTTTCATTTTCGTAGCTGTTTTATTTTTTCACATGCACACACACACGCACATTCCAAGTGCTGTGTGTGAGTGCGTAGTGTGTGTGTGTGTGTGTCACGTTTGGCGTATTAAATTTTTATTCATTTTATTGGAACACAATTGAGATGTCAACTTCAGTGTGTTTCATAATACATTTCATGGTTGTTTTTGTTTGTATCTACTAAATGCACACTCGCACTTGATGAATGTGAGAGCGTTTTTAAAATTATGCACTCGTATTCGATTACAGACAAAACATTTTACGATGTACGATTAAAACGGTTTTAATCAAATTGAGAGCTCACGTTTGCTTGACAAATTAATAAAACATATTTTGAATCAGTTTGGCAGCATCTGTTTTCGATTAAAAACTATGAGTTTGAGGATTTATTTAAACTTGTAGGGGCTCTTAAGCAAGTGCTTCTGCCAGCTGCATGGCAAATACAAAATGAAGTTCTTATTTCACTTGCCATGCAGCCGTTGCACGAGTGAAATCAGCAAATCTTTCTTAATAAAGTTCATACAGTCATTGGAAAAGGATAATATTCCTTCGGTCTAAATAATGCACTCAATCAGATATCAAAATGCCCACAAGACATGTTCGCGAACAAGAAAACCATATTGATCATCCTGGTTGTGCAGGAGGGACTATCATTAAGCTGCCATTATTTATTGGACTCGAAGTGTTTTCGCAAAACTTTTGCAATATTTTTCACATACTTTTACCACATCAAATATGATGAATACAAAATATTTATTTATATAAATTTTTCCCATTCAACTAAAAGTATCCCCATTTCCCACGTCAGCTCTGCTGACACACACTTAGTCTTACAAGTCCTTCCGCAGAGGTCCAACAAACATTTTGGTTTGAGATGCAGCGGTTGTTAAGGGGAATAGTTTTGAGCAACCAAAGATTGAATGAAAGTAAAATACAGCACAAATAGGCTGCTGGTGATTCAAAAGAAAAAACAAAAATAAGCAGGAGGAAATATTGTTGCTAGAAAGTCTTTCCTATGGGTTGCAGTCCAGTCTTGCAAGGGGAAGCAAAGAGTGGTGCGACTTCTAAAGATTTTAGAAAGCGCCGTCTACCCGGAAGTGTGTTACCTGAATGTTTAGAGAAATTCGAAAGTGAAAGCCTTGAGCGGATAAAAAGTGTTTTTGAAGCAGACTTTCTTATTCAAGAGCCAAAATGAAGGCTGCCAGTTGGGGTTCCCGCTTAGAGAGATATTCAAGAACAAAATTTATATTTAACTTCTCGCCTTTTTACGCTGACCCACTGACGTGATAACAATAAATTGTTTAGAAAATTTACTCGATCGAAAGTTAAAGAGATGCTCAATTGCATTTTATTATTTCTTAATTTTAAAAAGATTTCGATTTAAATAAATCGCCTGTTTATTTAGAAGGAACGCAAAAAGCTTCAGCATTATCGATGTGAGTTTCGGCTAAAGACTTGCGAGCACTTTTGAATGCGTCTGTTTTATTTGTAATCAATCAGCCGTGTGTTTGTTGGGTTTTATCCGTTGCAGCTCAAATTGTCTTCGTGGTACAAATTTGGTACGTCTTAATTTTATGTGTATTTTCATTTGATTTTTCATTTTTTCTTGCTTTTGTTTTTGTTTTTTTGGACCAGCATTTGGAAAATGAAAATGAATTGAAAAATGCTATTTTTCATTTGGTTTCGTTCGGAGTTGTTGTCTGTAATCAAAATGAATTCACGTAAATGTGAAAAGTTTTTGCTTGCATATACGGTTGTGTGTGTCTGTGTGTGTGTGTGTGTGTGCTTGTGTGGGACTATTTGCTGTTCTCCTTTACTTCAATTTTGATTGCAGTTGCAAGTGTTGGTGGCAATGATCTTATTGGTGTTGGTGTTCGTGCTGGTGTTGGTGTTGGTATTGGTGTTGCCGCTGGAGTCGCAAGAACATCCAAGTGTGTGCAGCCATCAACAAATGTAACTTCGAACAGATGAAATGTTGCAGTTAGTTTGTTGGCTGGTTTGTTGAACGAGCAGTAAGTAATAAAGTGTTGAAGTATTGCAAACACATACTGAGGTGATGTAACAACAATAAATCAGTTTCCAAAAGATATTATTTGTTTTTGTTTCTGCATTTGTTTTTTACATCTGCAATTCTTTTAGTTTCTCTCGCCGCATGCATCCCTGGCTCTCGCCACTTAGCATGCAAAAGGATGATGAAGATAGTTTTGCAGTGATAATATTGCGGCTGTAAATCGATTTTGTTTTATAGAGTGTTTTACTAGTCGTAAAACAGTTTAAAAGATGGAAACGAGAAAGTTTCGGTTTCAGCTAAAGTTTTTTTAATACACTTCGAAAAAAGTTAAACGTTATAAATTTCAGTCTGGAAATTATTAAGTTGCTTGTTAAGTGAGTCCGATGGTATTTTGGGAAACAGTTTGTATCTCCCTCCAATAACTTCAATGAATTATTGCTCACAGTTAATTACACACTTCCAATTGCCGTAAGCTTAAAGGTAGCGCTGGTTTGCAAAAGCTGTAGTTGGAAAAAATTAATGTTCATAAAACAAAGCGCCAACCCTGAAATCATTTCATAGAGTTTCATTTGATTTCTCTTTCCAGAAATTGCAGAATTGATTCAAATGATTTGTCCTTTATTGGCGATGTCGTTGTCAAGGTATTTTTTTGTAATTAATCCAAAATCCTGAGTGCGGAGGGAGCTTGCATCTGGTGCGTGCGATAGTTTGTGACCCACACGATTTTGGAGTCTCTGACCGAACTTGAGGGCATTTATTTAATTTTTTACTTTAAGAGGCCTTGGAGCCGTTTCCTTATATGAAATTCGAATCTTTAATTTAGATTTTCAATTTTCAAAGCTTCAACATTTAAAATCAATAGCAAATATTTTTTCAATTCTGAATGGAAGAAAGTCCCTCGTTTTATTCTCCTGCTCACAATTGACTTACACACACAATCCGATTACTTTCCTCTTTGTCCTCTTCTTATAATTTCTTCGTTTAATTTATAAATTTTGAAATTTAATTAACATTTATTGGCTTTTCAGTTTTACATTCACTTTTACGTTTGTGCACACGGCAGCAGCAAGAAGAGGAGCGAAATAACGATTTTCTGTCATGATAAAATTAAAATTTATTGCTTTAAGGTAGAAGCGATAACTTTTGAAGAGGGACAATGATAATAAGAAATAATTTCAAATTACGAGCATTAATTACTTCATTGCCAAAGAAGTTTAAAAGATTAAAACGGAGAAGTAAACATCATTCCAATAAAGCAAAATTATAAAGAACGGAGAACCGTTTTGCAAAGAAATTATAATGAAGGATTTTTTTCTTTTATCAATTACTCAAGTAACTGCGCCAAGTCCAGGTCATTAGTGCAGACCACGGTGACGTACGATTCACAAATACTTAAAGGAACTGTTTCTCTAAAAGCAACATCTTTTGATTGCAAAACGTAGTGGAAGTTGTGGCAGCAAAATTTTGAAGAGAAACTGTAAAACTAAAATTTTAATAATTCGGAGCCGTCAGCTTTTGAATAGAATTCATTAGAATCACAAGTGCCAACTTAAATAATTTATTTTATCGGGCAGAAACCCCGAAACCCAAACAAATCGAACAAACAAAAAATTACTCGCTATTGAAAACTTCTCTTTCGCAAACTCCTGAAGCCGAACAATGCAGCAGTAATCCCAACAGTAGCGAAGAGAAAATTATAACGAAAAATGTTTAGATGCTGGATGTGACTCAATCAATGTCGTTTGTTATAACTGACACACAGACAGACCCCACAGGCACTCTTCCAGCCCAGTCAGCAATTGGAAGAATGCTTTGAAAAGTGCTTTTAAGAGCGCTTCAGACGACTAGTAACAGGTTTGACCGGTTGTGTGACTACCCAAGACTCATTCCAATGCCTAGAAATCGTGTCATTAAAGGATAAAGAGAAAATTTGCGAAAATATTCCGATGCACAATCGTGTAGATGCCCGTCCATGAAAGATGGCGAAAATGTCTCTAAAATGAGTCGTCAGGATACAGACAATCGATTCAGAAAATACGGCTTGACCTAAAAGTTAATAAATCAATCGCACAGAATGGTCGGAAAGACAAGGATTTGGTTGAAAATTTCGAAAAAGTGTTGGCTGGGGAACACACAAGAACACTCTCGCTGACAGCTGACACACAAACATTTTGGTGAAGAGCGGAAAAGACAGTCAATGTTTGTACATTTTCTCATTGGCACACACACATACACTAGCAAACGCGCACATATACACAGATGAAAAGAACTCGAAATTAATTTCGTTTTTCTTTATGGAAAATTCATAAATTTTTGTGTTATTCATGGCTGGTACTACTTCTCCAAATGAAGTTCAATATTAATATTTTCTTCCCGACTCTAAACATCTTCTTTTCTGTTGCCAAAATACTCGCATTTACTTGCTGTTTGCTGTTTAAACTCGACAAAAACGTTTTAACGTCTTCCTTTCAATTTGTAGCGGAAAAAAGTTTATTGGCAAAATTTTCTTAATCAAATTTAATGAATTGTAAAATTGTTGAATTTATTGTCAAGAATCAGTTTATATTGCACACAAACAAGAATTCGTGTACGTGTGTATGTGAGTGTGTGTGTTTGTGTGTGCGGGAATTTATATAAGAAATATATTTTATTAAGTCCTGCACGAAGAAAACTTTTAGATAATTTGAGCGTTTGTTTGTGTGTTGTTTACAACGAAGAGATATTCAAGTTTACAGTCACACACATACTCACACACAAACAAGCTCATGTACATACACACACTCACCCAAACACATGCATATGCATTCATAAAGGAGAAAGCAGAGCCACACGTATCGACGGCAATCAAATAAATAGCAGGGGAAGGCAGATGATAATAAAACAGGACATAAATATTAAAAGTCCAGCCAAGTATAAGGATAATAAAGGATTCGTTTGCATTAGAGAAATGGTAGAAATAACAATAATAATAAAAGGTATCATGTCATTTATGGGAGTGTACATCACATGCAGAAATTAAGTCATAAAGTTCATATTCATAAACTCTCGCATGCAAAATTCTAAAAGAGAGTCCGAAGGAAATCAATTTTTAATTAAAATATTAAGACAATTTTATTATCGGTTCAGTTTCAGACATGCAAAATTAAACGTTATTGAAACCAGAGAAACCGAAACTTTCGAAAATAGTTTTAAACATGTCCTGATGACTGCCTGCATGTGTGTTTGTGTGAGTTTTCCTTTCCCTTTTTCTCTTCGAAAATGCTGCAAATATTAATAAAGTTTTCAAAAACCATTAAACTGCATTTAAATCAAAGCCATTTAAAAAGATATCGAGTGCAATATTATACTCTCACAGCATTTGATAAATAGCAATTAAAAGTGTTCTTCTACAATCTACTCCTGCCGTGCTTCCCCACTTCTCCTCTCCTCCACTTCCCCTCTTCTCCATACTCCTCGTCTTGATTATCTCTTTTAAGTTCTCGACATCAAAAGTAAATACTCGTTTATTAAAAGTAGAAAATATATTTAATTCTTTTTCCTTTTCGTTTCAGTAATCATTTTATATCCATCCGCACACACACACACAAACACATGCACACACACGCATGCATATTTGTGCTTTGTGTTTGGTTTTAGGGCATTTTATTGCAACTTTGAATACGAGAGACTGTTTTACAGTGTAACAAATAAAAGCTGGCACGTCTTCAGCTCTCAAAATCTTCTTCATTTTCATCAGATGCGAAAGATCAGCCAGACTGATTGTTCAGTTGGTTTAGTGTTGGGCAACAGAAAACGATCGTTGTAATTATAATTAAATTAGGGTTTTCATTTTGCATCGTAATTAGTTTACGTGTTCAATGTGAAACTGAATGTCGAAAATAAAGAAATAAGAAATATTGTGTTCAAAGAATGATCCGCTGCACAGTGGGCGATTTTGAGTAAACAAAAAATTGATGCATTAATTCCCCAGTGTAATTGTGTAATTGTGATATTTCTCGCAGTATTTAAAGTCGTGTTGCCGGAAGTAGCTTTAGAGTTTCGATGTTAAGACTTAAAACAGGACAAAGGCAAAGAGGTCAGACCATAAAATGGGTCACATGCAAATCAATGCCAAATTTATTGTTTATCCTGTCAGATATTTCTGTCCAAGTTTAGATTTGATGTCATTTAACAAAAACTTCGTAAAGTCGGTGAAAAGATTGTTGTTCAGAACATGTTTAGGCTTGATGTATTTCTTCTTATATTTCGGAAAAACTTATCAAACATTTAGCGGAAAATAAAACGATTTTGTGGCAACTTTTGATTCAAGTTTTCTTTTTAAACGACGTATTTGATTTTAATACAACCGGATGATGAATAAGTATTTTTACTCTACTGAGTTTCATTTCAGATATAAAATATTCGTAGTGTTATTTTGTATGGAGCACAAGGAAAATTCAATCGGTTCGAACCTCAGCCACGGGAATTTGTATATCGTAGGACTCCTCCTATTTTAGGTGCTGTCGGTATTCTGTACTATTCAGGCATATTCTTTAAAAGAAATGACTTCCAAGGCTTTCAATTTCCCTGACAAAACAAGGAATCGAAGAGCTCAAATTTAAAAGTGTCGAACGAACTTCGATACTATTTGAGAGGACGACACCGTAGCGATAGTTAATAATCAATTCAACAAAGAAAAAAAAAACTATTAGAACACCTTCAAGGATTCAACTGACTGAAGGATAAAATTCATTCTTTGGGACATCGATAACGTCGCAGCCCGACAATCATTCGAATCAAAGAAATTTCTTTATCTTTCAATTGGAATTCTTCTGATGATGTCAATTAGACTTATTGAAACTGCTGTATTTCAGAGCTGGGCCACAATATGTTCGAGTTTGCCTCGAATATTCGCATAAGACTGTATCTGTATGTGAACGTTATACTGCCTGCATGTGTGTGCGTGTGTGTGATTGTGTTTAAAAGTGATTTCTATGCAATTTGCTTAAGTAAATATTTTGATATTGAAAACATACTTATTCAACACTTTTACCAAATCGCACACATTCACTTTATATGTATGCGAGTTGCCGTTTGAATGTGTGTGTAACTATGGGTGTGCAGCATGTAAATACACTGAACAAAATGTCATGGTCTCTAAATATTTAATATTTTTGGGCACTGCTGGTGAGAAGGTGTTGACTGAGGCAGCCACTTAATTCGGTTGTTTTTTTATTTTTAGAAGAAACGCCAACAGCCAAAATCAAACTCCAAATAAAAATATTTTGTTGGTTTGAGTAAATGAAAGCGTGATAAAGAGCCAGCAGTCAATTGGATCAATGGGTCGATTTTCGTTTAGAAGACATGCATGACTGGTACGATTCGAGTTTCCAGAAAATGCAGTTTTCTGAGATTCCCACCGTCAATAGTTGCAACTTGTGTTTTTAATAACATCAGAAGTTTTTCAAAACTAAATCGAGTTGTTGTTTCGGATTGTTATTTAATTTTTGATTTGTGGCCGCCGTCAATAAAAAAGCAATTATCGCAATAAATCTCTCTTTCATCGCTAATAAATGACGTCAATAACATTTGAGCCAATTGGATTCCGGTTTGGGAAAATGTAAAACGCGTTTGTGTTTCGTGTTTCAGACATGAAACATAATAAAAAACATTTTAAAAATCCTTTGACAAGCACAGACACGCATCATCGTGCATTTTGAGAAAAATATTAATTTCGATGACTTGAACAACAGGGGAGTCCTCCTGGACTGAACACGGATGGATTAGCAAATACAAAACGATTATTAACATTTTATCAATCAGGACCTCACAGAGTTCTGTTTCTCAGATGAGGTGAAATTTGTACTCTTCTTTATTGATTTGGGAGACGAATGATGTGGACTTGGACCAGCGCTTTTTCTATTAATATTTTTAATTTTCGTTGTGCGCTGAAGGGCGACAGGATACAAATACCAACAGAAGTCTTTGGCAAGCGGGAGGAGGAAACAGGCGGGACAGATTTCTCGCCCGACTTAATAATTCCAACAAGCCCATTTTGCTTCCATTCCATTTCTGTTTCAGTGTAAGAAAAGTGCGGAAGAATGAGTGATTGGATGAACGATTGCCTGGGAGAACAAACAACAACAGCTGCTTGTGGGATACAATTTCAAATAAAGCAATTTAAGAACAAATACTTTAGGAAGTCTAGAAACGAATATCATGGCATCTGAACGACAACACTCGTAATAGAAAACGTTGTACATCAACGAGCGAGTACACATTAAGTGAAGCTTGCAAACACAGGCACACACACACACACACACACACACACACGCACACACTCACATACACACACGCGCACACACATACACACTCTTAACTAAAACGCATTTGCGTCATTCATATCGAAGGCGATGCTGTTTTTGCTAATTATCGAATATAAACATTTTTGTTTCTTCAGCTTTCGATATTCTAGCAAACATGCTACTCCAGGTGTAGTGGAATTAAAATTAAAATATCTAGACCCACATCTTTCCAAGCACTCATACTCGTACATTTTTGTCTGCATCTACTTCATATCCCCGTGAATTAGTTTTCGGGATATATTTAAATGTAGAAGCGATTACACTTTTTGCGAACTCATATCAAAATTGTTTGCCAAAAGGGTCTCGGGCTTTCTGCGGAAATCAAACTTTCCAGTTAAACTTGAAATTTGTAATTGAATATATTTAAAATATTAAAACATAAACTGGGAAAATCCATTTCGACAACATTCAAAACGAAGATTTCCACAAACAACTTTTATTGTCAATTTGAGCAAAAGATTGGAATAAAAATCTGAACCCAACAGTTGCATGGTTGGATTACCTGCGAATTATTTCCCAAAACTTTCCAGCCATTTCCTGTTTCACTTTTCAATTTAATTATTTTTTGCGTTTAACACGCCGGGAAGCGAACACCTTAGCTGAAGTGGGAAGAACAATAATTTTCTGTGGCAATTCACTTTAACCGAGAAAAGACGTGGAACGCACGCACTCGGTCAAGCGCTGGCAATGCCGAAGCCTATTTTTGAAATTCCACAGAAAAGAAATTTCAATCAACTTCAGTCTAACACATATTTGCCACTCAAATTGCCTCTTGAAATATTTTCACAAGGCACTTCTCCTAAAATTCTATGAAATGAAATTTGAAGACATGATTGATTTTAAGGCGACATACGAGCACGATTGAAAGTAAATTTAGCTGTTTGTGACATCCACTTCACTGGATGTATTCATGTTCAAAATTACCGGGTGACATCGACTAGTGCTTTCGCAATAGCTCCCGGGAGGGACCCTTGTCACCATCGACGCCATCCTCATCTACTCGTTCATCACAAAATCTAACTGCATCTCTGCTCCTTTTACTTAGTCGGCTAAAAGGCATTCCAGTTTTGGCTATCCAGCGAAAATGAATAGAAAACAATAAAATTAAATAAAATAATTTATGTAGAACTTCCGTTAATAATAAGCGAGTAAATTTTGAAAGAAAATGCGATTTGAAGCAACCAAAAACTTTGCCAAATTTTAATTATACACGACTATTATTTATTTTTTGCCTCTCATTTATTTTCCTATTATTTTCTTTTCATTTTTTCCTTCGTTCGGCAAATAGTTTCTTGCATTCCTTGTCTAAACTTTATGCAGACTAAATAACTTATACTCGTACTTTTAAAGAACAAGTTAATGGTTGGGGAAGGAAAGAAAAAACGGCCAAAATTTTAGTTGAACAATTTTGCAAGGTTGCAATATTGTTCCGTTTTAATTTAATTGATTTTTATTTTCTCACAAAATTCTTTCGCGAAATTTCAGTTTGCGTTGTTGTAGTTGGTGCTTTAGTCGCAGGCTCGCAACAAGGCAAACCAAATATCAGGGAACAGCGTCTGCGAGTTATTTACATGCATCCAAACCGTATTAAAAAAACAATAATAAGAAAATAAGGATACATAAATATTTTATTATTATTAATGTAGAACTTTTCCAACAAAGTTGTAGCGTTGCTGTGTACGAGGGCTAAAAGGAAAGTGTGGTAAAATGGAGTTTATTATGAGACCAGAGCAAGTAAACATATTCCGAAGAAGCGACTGTTCATCTCTATTCGGCGCTTCCGACGGATTCTACCTTCAAAGCAGCCCGGTTGCCAAACGTGAGAAGAGAAATCCTCAGGAGCTAAATTTAGATTTAAAAAGTAACAAAACAGAAATGGATTCGTGTTTTGCCAAATTTATTGTCTTGTGAAGTCCGACTGTTGCGTTTGGAGATGGAATATTATTTCGCATATTTTAGTTTTTATCGACCTTTTCTTTTTGTAATAATTTAGTTTTTAAAAAAAGTTTATTCTATTCCTTTTTTGAAGGTCATTTTATTAAATGCAACCAAAAGAACATTTTATTTCATTTATTTATCCGCCGTTTCTTTGAGATTGTCCGACACATTCAGGGATTATATTTTTATTGAAACGTCTCTTCACACGACAGACGTTTTAAGTGACATCTTCATGTCTGTCGAACATGTTTCCTTTAAAATCAAGAGGTCCTTAATATGATTCTCTTGAAGCTACTCACATCTGGTTGCCATTCAATTTAGATGATAGAAGGCTGAGGCTGTTCCTCTGAGGGATTTTACTTCTTGACACCCCTGCTTTGTGTGAGCTGCTGTGATCCGCCACAGCAACTTCGAAGGCTGAATAGAATAGACCTTCAACCCGTTCTTGTGCCAACGAGATGTAGTTTCGGTCAATATTTAAGGGATGACCCACGAATAGTTTTTTGTATTTTTTCCACCTGAACCACCTGAAAAGAGAAACTTCTCATAAACCAAATTTCTTTCTATTTGCGGCAATTGAATTTTAATAGTTATTTCTGAGGCAATTTAACTTTCTCAACTTTTCGCTTTGTTGACTTTTTTTCAAAACAAAATCTATTAGAAATAAAAATATTCGTGCAAAGTTTGGTTTCATCTAAATTTTGTAAGAGCTGAATGTTTGATTTCATGATACGAAAACTTGACGACTTAAATGCGCTCCTGCACTGTGAAAAAATACGAGCAGATGCACAAGACCTAAATTGTTTTTGTTGGTTTTGTGGTAAATGTTTGTGACTGCCTGGACAACCTGGAACAGCAGCCGGTAGTGACATTCAAAAGAAATAGTTGTGACATTTCATAAACCTCTTTTAGGCTTCTGGATCGAGTTAAGATATATTCAGCGGAAATTGGCAAGAGATGGGTTCCGTAGCGCAGAAGTAGAACATGGCTGCGCCTGCAACAAATAATAATTTCCTTGCGGCCGGGATACACAAACATCCACGAAATGAAAATGTTCGTGTTATTTAAACTTGTCTATTGTGTTCAGCTCGAACTGATAAATTGTTTAATCATGACAATTTAGATTTTGTTGTAGAATTTTTTGGCAAAAAGAAAAGAATGCGAAGATATGACTGACTTCCCACAGACTTTATTTCTTAAATATTTTTCTGTTTGTGATGACGATGTGGTTGTGGGACATGTACGTTTTCTGTTTTCCTACTTGTGCATGTATGTGTTGGCAAGTGAAAAAATCGTGTGCATGTGCGTGTATTTTAAGTAAATTTACTAAATATAATATTTGTTGAAGCTGCCATGAATTCTAAAAATGGTGCGAGAGTGCACGTTAGCAATCCAGATAATTTGCAAAGGACTCAAGCACATTTTGTGGCCACAGGCTCCATATGGAACAGCGCAGATATATTTTTGATTTTGGGAGATGCTCAACACCACCTGCCAACTCGTTGCTTTTGATGGCATCATTCACTTGACTCTTCGTTAGTTCATTTGTAATCGAATATTATTTTGTCAGTTCCAGGACTCAAGATTGTTTGCACTCAAAGTGGCAGATCACCTACTGGGAGCTGCAAAGCTCCTTCTTTGAATTATGGCTGAGAGAGTTCGTAATCAAGTCCCACAAAAAGGAATAAGAAATAAAACTCGGAATAGATGTACAAACGGATGCACGATTAAAATAGATGCCAAATATCCTTCATTCTGCACTGAAGTTCTTTGCAGGATGTTTAGCAATTCCAATAAATTTTCAAATATGACAAGAACGAGAGTCATACTGATGGAAGTCAAAAGGGCGATGAAGTATTCACAGAAGAAATGCATATTCCGAGTGGCGATTTCGACTGCCGGGGCGCTTGTCTGGTTTGTTTGAGTCGTTGGTAAAATTTATATAAAAACTTGGCTTTTTGGCAGTTAAAGCATTTCGCTTGTATCGCCGCCATTCGTTCGTAGGAATAAAGCTAAATCTTTTCAAGTCACATTTCTACATTCAAATATTCATATGCATGTGTGCGTGTGTGTGTGTGTGTGTGTGTGTGTGTATTTGCAGAGCACACAAAGTTAGAAACGCACTAAAGTCGTGTATGGAAGGGAATATTATTGCGTTCGTGTAGGTGTATGCGTGTGCTTCTCTGCGGATATTTCAATGTATTCGTAGATGATGAGATGTGAAATTAGTATGCTGAGCGTCAGTTGTTAAAACATCACAATTTGAGGCAAACAGAGCACATTTGAATCCGCACACACACACCCACACATACATGTGTGTGTGTGTTTACAGCCGTTCAAACTCCTTGTTGAAAGTAACGTGCAATATATTGTTGCCGCAAAATTAACATATTATTTTAACCCAATAAAGAAGATTATCAACTTGGATAATTGATAGAAAATGCGAAAATGAATGAAAGAATTCGAAATGAAAAAAAACTTCTATTAACACTTGCAGTTACATACGAGAAGCGCTGATGCGAACATATTCCCTCGTTGCCAAATAATCAATTCCATCGGTAATACTCCCATTGCCAGGAATTAACGAGCTCAACGATGTTGGAAGTTATCAGGCGCAACCGCTAGACAATTGAAGTCACACGTTTCCGATTTCACTGTGGAAATATTTTGAAACAAGTCCGGCTTAAAATTGGATTATGACCCTCGGCTGTTGGTTTGACAAGATCATTTGAAAGATGTGGTGGGTGCTGTAGGCTGAAATAGCTAACATATTGAGGACGAAGCCGGAGGTTCTGGGCTCAATCCCCCTCTCATCAGTGAGTATGGAATCGACTGCATGGTTGTGTTAATTGTTGTCAGTCTGTCTCAATGACAGGAAAACGGCTAAAGAACTCTTTTCTTCTTCTATCACCCTACTCACTCTTTTTTTGATAGTTCCGGCACAAGGCATTGGATTGGTAGGGGTTATATCCCTGGCTCCGATCCTAATAAAAACTGCCATGTGATACAAAGTTAGAGTTCGTATTCATGGTCTCAAATTGTGATAATTAATTACAATTATTTGTACGCGACCGGGATCATCTGATAATTTTATTTCCAAAAATTTTAGAGAGAAAGAAGGCCTTAATTGAGTGTCTTACGTTTGTCTTGCATTAACGAGCGTTTAAAATTTATGCGTTCATTGTTATAAACGTACTCAACAGATTTTTATAATGTATTCGTATTAAAAGAGGGTGAAGTGCAGAGGCAGAGCTATTCGTTCAGTGAGTGCCATGACTGCGGATCCATTTAGAATTCCCACAAGATTTAGATTCTTGCAACTGTTTTCTGATAAATGAAACACTTACGGTTCCAAGTTCTTTAAAGAAACGAAAGTCACTTCACCGGAGTTGTCAAACTGCGCTCATGGACTGAAATTTTACTTCCACATCGTTTAAGAAGAGAATAGACGAGGTTGCATGACAAAAATTTAAATTTCAAACGAAAGTTATTTTTGCATTCGTCCGCACGACTCATGCTGAGACTCTATTGCTAATTAAATTATTTTATTCATAACAAATTTTCATTTATTCTGAAAACTCTTTTGCCCAAATTGGAGTGTTAATGGAGGGCATAGACACTAACGGTGTCGTATGCAGGGGCACACATACACTTGTACGTGTGCATGTGATTGTTTGAAAGAATCTGTAGGGTTGGGTTGCTTTTTAATTTGCCGAAGAACAGCATTATTATTTGATTTCATGTTTTAAAAATTTCACAAAACAAAAGATTGCTTTTATGTGGTTTATAAGCAAATTGTCCAAAGATTAATTTTGGAACCTGAAAACCTCACAAAGAAAACACACAAACACTCAAGCATGCAATCACATTCGTTCGAGCACATTTGCGTTAAGATACTCGTGTGTATCTATTTCCTCCTCTGCTGCTGGAATACAGTTATGCAAATAGCCACACACACACACACACACACACAGAAAGTGCTCAGATACAACAGATAGATTTGTACGTACGTACGGATGTGTACTGCAGCTGATAGACATTTCGGACATTTCAGCACATCAACACACACATGCACACACACACACACACACACACACAGGCAGCAACAAAGAGAAAGACATGCATAGAAATGTTTTCATTATGTGAAAACTAAATATTTCTAAATAATTTTTAGGTTTTTGTGAATTTGCTTGTGTTTTTAGGTGAATGTGTGCCGACTTGTTATTTTTATTTAAAAATCTATGCAAAAGTTGTATTTGAATAATCAATGAGTGTGGTAATGATATTATATACGAGCAGCAAAGAACTCAGTTTTATTAGCAACTGACCAACCAATCGACCGACTGACCCAACGAATGAGGACCAAACGACCAACAAATTCAATGAGCAAATAAACAAACAGACATCATTCACATTTTTCCCATACATGAAATAAACTAATGGAATGTTATTGTTATTTTTGCTTTTGCTTTTGCTGCTGCTGCAACTCTACAACTCTTCGTCTTGTGTGTCCCCTTCTACTTCTTCCTTTCCTCGTTGTTATTCTTATTGTTATTGTTGGTAAAGTTGTGTTGATGATTTTGAGGTTTTTTTGAATGTCGATGATGGAAGAGGAGGTTAAAGTAGTTTTTCGGAATTTAAATAATGCTTTCATTCGTATATAAAGGAATTCATTAAGTTCTCAATGAGTTCATGAAGTGAAGAGCAAAAGGAATTTATTTTGTATATAAATTTCTTTGAACTTGAAAACATGGACGCTCGTGCAAATGCACACCAGCACTCATACAATTCCATACATCCACACAATCGTACTACACACGGCAGCACCATTTCTAATGTATTCCTTAAAGCCGGGCTTAAGTCATGGGTCCCCAGCGTGCAGGGCATCAAATATAAACGACTTTGTTTCCCACACACACACAGAAACATGTTTTAGTATCAGTTCTTCTATAACCCGGCTGAAAAGCATTTCGGTTATTCTGCGTGAACTCCGGTGCTTAAACCTGACTTGTCGTTTGCTTCTCTCTAGAAGCGGAGACCTATGGGAACATCTAAATTATTTATTGCATAATTGTACATATTTTTGGAAGTTGTCGTTCTTAAAACTCTTTAATTTTAATTTCGTGCTGATTACTTTTTCTTAAAATGTTACTAAAAAATTCAAAGTGATCCTCTGAGGGGTCTTGGCTGGTTCCCATGCACATTTCACTGGAGCTAATGCAAATCATCAGAGAACCTTTACCCAACATTTCTTAGAATAACTAAATTTTTTAGTTCATGTGTTGCCATATATTTTGACAACAAAGACTTGACGTTAGCCGTGATGGCAGTTCTCCTTCAAGCGTGCGCATTTTGAAATTGATGCAAGTCCATACAAATTCTAGCCATAACGGCTTCTTAGGACTTGTTAAAAGCTCTTACGTTTTCCAAATTACGTGCAACTTGTGTAGGCATTTGCCTTCTCTCATCGGATGTGAATAAAACTGTTTCCTTCTGCGAAAACGTCTTGAAAATCCAACGAAACTCAGAGATGGAAAGTTGCGCTTTTGATTTTATACCTCAGAAGAGGATGAAGTGCGCACATGCCTTCCGTACCGAGGCCGGCAAATGAAAATTTATTATCGGCTCATCGAACTACTTCCGTATTATTTTTAGATTCTGCAACAGTTTACTTGAAGACGTTTGGCTTAATTGTGGTACAAAAATATTGTTTTGAAACAATTTTGATGCGGACAATTTTTATTGAATAGGGAAACACATGATGGATTCGATTTGAAAATGCAGTTTTCCAAACGGTTAAAAGGCAAACGATTCTCTGGTCGGCACAACTTTTGCATGAGGCCACCTTCTGTGCAAATTGGCCAGTAACACGAGAGCAGACGTGAGACTCAACTCGTTTTGGTTTCTTGGAATTCCCAAACAAATTTATTCTCTCCCTGAAGCTGTTTCTTACTTAAGTTTGGAATACGATTTCGTTTTTTTTAACAGGAGCGCCATCCGATTAGAGTCTAAGGCTTTAGCTGAGCAGGCATTCTTATTTTTCGCATAATTCATGTGGTCACACGTTTGTTGTGGACGCAATTGTATGTGTATGCTGTTTGGTGAATAAGTGCGCGTGGGGTAGTGTAGGAGTGCGGGTGAATTTCATTGACCCATTGATTTGTTTACGCAGGTAGAAATTGTTTATTTAATAGTTAATACACTCTTAATGAAAATAAATTACTTCAGTTTTTGCTATGCCGTTTGTTCTGTGAATAACTTGTATTTCGTTGGCTCAAATGCAAACTGATGACACTCAATTGTTTTCGATTTTGCAAAAGATGGAAACATCTAAAATATGTTAAGGGAGTTGCGAAGTTAATGTGTGGGCACTATTGGCGCTCACGAGGCTTTTTTTAGTTGTACGCGATTTCGTGTTTTAGCCAACGCATTGTGGAAAAATATTTGTAATACAATAAAACATTATGAATGAGAAAAAAAAATATATTTATTTGTGCACCTTGAACTCGACTCCTCTATGCGGACGTGTACAGGTATTTGTATAGAAATCTTTGTATGTGTGTGTGTGTGTTCCTTCGTTCGTTTGTTTTCCCTGACTGTTGGTCGTTATTTATTTTTTGTTTGTTTGTGATTTTTGTAATATATTCCGTTTGCAATGTGATATGGGTAGTTGTAAATATAGCAGACCAATCGCACACACACTCACACACACACATACTCGTTTGTATGGATGTGCACGTTTGTAATGATGGCAGTATACAGGAGAATATAAGATGTGTTTTTTGTGTTAATTGACAAGACTTTGCCAGAGGGAGATTTGCGAAATAAAAGCTTAACATTCCAACTTAATAACAATACAAACTCATAAATGTGTGTGAGTGCACACACACACAGGCAGACATAAATATGGTCGTGTGTATGGCTGTGTATTCAAAAGAGGAGCTCAAAACATAAAGTTCTTGCCATTGTGTCTGTCCGTTTGTATCTGATTATTTCTGTGCACACACATCCACATTCAGCACTGACTGTGTGCTGTGCCTGTGTGTGTGTGTGTTTACGTGCATGTTTTGATATTGATAGGTTTGTATGAAAAATAATATCAATTGCAAAAATTTCATTGTCAGCAAACTGATTATCTGGCATCAGCACTTAGACATCTCAATATCTCCACAACTTTTACCTACGACATGTTAGAAACTCATGAAAAACGAGCAGAATGTAACAGCAGGAATAGAAAAATAATAAAGAAATAAATGCCAATACCAAAAAACAACAACAGCAGCAACAACAACAACAACAACAACAACGGCAATACAAACATCAGCTAAAATAAAAATAACAAAGTCGTAAGATAATTGTGTAGTACGAGTATCATTTTGAATTTCAGTTTATTTCATTTCGATTGACAATCATTTTGCAGCTTCAATTTTCATTTATAACATGACAGACATTAGCACGAGCAAAAAATTAATTTGATACACACACACACACTCACGAATGAAATCATAAGCAGAGCAGAGCAGAGGATACAATTGTTTGTTTGTTTGTTTGTTTGCTGTTTGATTGTTGGCTGGTTTTCATTGACGACTGTGTGTGGTTTTGTGTGCGTGTGAAACTAGAAGATGATGACATCATTGATGGGCATTATCTCCATAAGCAATTCAGAAGAAAATTGAAAAAAGCCGCAAAGTGGGCTTTATTCTCCAGATACAAATAAATAAGTCCTGAAGCACAGAACAAATCCACTTCCTCCATTCACCTGTTTTGGTTAATCCTTGTCATATCCTGAGTTCAGACGACTCAGCAAAATACAAAAACCCACACATTCGTTGAGCAGAAATAAAGATCGAATCGAGCGAATGTGGAGACACAAAACAAAGTGACAGTGGGTGGCCCTTGGAAACGAATCGATGTGACTAAATCCAACATGAGTGTCATTTCTACAGATAATTTACTTGGGTACTGGTCGTGTATTCATTTATGCGCCACAAATTATCCAAAAGAAGATCTTATCGGCTTCTCATTGGAATTCGATTATTTAGGGAAAACATCTATTAACCGTTATTGTCAACTATGACGCAGGTTTCCCTTGCCAACATGCTAATAACTCCGCCATAAGAAAGTATTTATGCGCACACGGAAATACAAAATTTAAATTACAGAAGATGCTAAAGAGAAGGATGTTGGCTCCAAATTTGCTGTGAACGGCGGGGTGGAAACTCATAAAATAATTTCAATCGTTTTACTGTTTCCATGTTTGAAATATTCAGCCTGATTTCGGCAGGCATTTTTCGCCTACAAATTCAACATTTTGGTTAAAAAAAGATTTCACAAACTATCGAATTTGAAGGCATAAAACGCCAGCCGTAATGAGACTGATAACCCCAGGAAATAGTTGTCGGCCTGAGGAGTTACTTAATTACGGACAAAAGGAACGTTGTGACATTCTTAATGGCTCGTGTTTTACAGTCGTAAAAAACTGCAAACTGGTTCAGCCCAACTGGGACTATGATCTTAAAGATATCTGGCACGTGGCCAACGGATTGTTCGTGCGGCTCTTATTAGAGAGATACAAGTTTTATGTGTTACGTTCGAGACGAGGAGAAGCTCTTCTTCTCATACTCATCGCATAACCGCTAAAGCATATCGCGCCTTGGGTTCACATTTGCCTGTTAATATATCCCTCTGCTTCGTTGTATTTAATAGTTCTTAGGAATCATTATTATTTTCCAGGCTTGTACAATCTATCTTTTGGAGCAGCTGCATTAGGAACGGCATTTCGTGGATGTGGTAGTAAAAGAACTTAGCAAAGGTTCTACCACTCAACTTCAGTTTGATCGAATTATTGACTTCAATTTCAGGTTACAATTTAATTATATTCTAACTCGAGAATGTTTGCTTTTGGCAACAGCTGGTCGCGGGTGTGAAAATGTATTCATGAGTGATTTCGTACGTGAAAGTATTTGAAGTGCTAAAATTGATATTTGGATGCAATAATAAGTTGAAGACAAGTTCGCCTGTACTTCGCTTTAGTCAAATACCTGCCATTCAATTAAACGTGTTTTTAATGTTCGTTAATTTCAAGTTACAAGTAAAAACTTTTTGTTCTTTTTATGCAAATTTCGTCCTCTTTTTTTGTTTTGGATTAGCAGTCGATGACTTTTTTGTTCAATATGTCAATAGAGAGCGTATCAATTATTTGCAAAACACACTTGCACGTCGAATAATTTAATTTGATTCGTTTATAATGAATTGAACAGAATTCAATTCAATTTATTTTTTTTGCATCGCGGCTGTCCCAATTGGAGTGGTCGAACTGGGTTCGTTTTACAGGATATTTAACAGCAGATTGAGCTTTTTTATGCCCCTTGTGCTGTTTCGTATCATGTAAATGTGTGTAACTGAATTAAATATTTCCCTGGAGTTTTGTTGCCTTTTTGTCTTAATCCCATTCTAAGTTTAAGGGCCACCATTAGCGGATTAAAATCTATTTTGGAAACAATAAGAAAACGTTTTAAGTCTGCCAACAGATACAAATATTGTATCACACTCAAGTACACTTGAATAAATTAAAGGAGGTGTTGAAAAAATAAATACGCCACAAATGCCAACCGCATTACATTCGTGCAATTATTTTATGGCCACGTTTAGTGCTGTAACTTCCACTAGAAACGCTGAGGATGATTTCTTTTCGAAATGTCAGTGGGAAAACAGACACAAAATTCACTCGTAAAACAATGCAGAACGAAAAGAAAAGTTCTCTATTCTTCTTGAATTCTTTGTATTTAACTTGTTTATATATATTTGGGCACACACACACACATGAACACGTATATGAAAGCAAAGTTCTGTGCGTGACTGCACCCTTGTTTGCTAACCACTTCACGTGTTTCGGCTCACACACAATATCCCACGAAATCTGGTTGACCACATCATCAGCATAAGAAAACGACAAAATAATTTTCGTTTAATAGAATAAATTATGGATCCTGAGTATTTCGCAATTATATGCGGGAGACAAGACAATTTGTCTTCTGTCGCCGGCAGCAATTTCCTTTGAATTATTCCACACACGTTCATAATTTTGGTATTTCAATTCAAATTTTCTATGAATGAAAAACCTTTCGAGGTTGTGTTTTCTTTGAATAAAAATATGTGAAATTTATTTTAAAAAAATCTTAATCTTAAATACCAAAACTGAAACGCTTATTTGCGATCCTTGTGAACCACTGAGAAGTCGATAGTTTACAAAAAAGATTTACGCCAATAATTCCTACGAAATTCATATTTCAAATTCAATTGATCTACTCGGAGTTTTCCTCCAGTGCTTTGCCACCCGAAAGAACAATTAAAATATTTCAACTGAGTTCTGCGTGCATGTTTGTGCAGAATGCTGTGGGCCAATTTCATCAATAATTCAATTTCAATTTGTTTTTTGGGGAAGCAATTAAAAACTTCATCTCTTCTCTTGTAAAAACTTAGTTCTTCTGTATCTTTTTGCTAAAAATGTGCTGTTAAATATGTTATTAGGGGTTGACACAACTTTTGTTAGGGGTAACTATAACTACTCACCTCAGGTACGCAGCAGTGGTCTGGAGTTTGTCCATGTAAAAGTGGCGGTATAAGTATGTGAGAGCTTTGCGGTATTAAATAACTATAAACCGAAACAGGCCCTTCCCTTTCAAAAACTCTAGAATTACGTGATTCGTATGGTGAGTGCATGAAAAGTCGTGAGTGGCTTTCGAAATGGACACGCTGCCAACACTAAGACAGTCCTGACACAAATATGGTGCACGAAAATTTATTTATACAGATAAATAAAGCGCTGTGTGAGGATGGGAGTCTGTGAGCGTATGTGTGTGTGTGAGTGTGTGGAATCATTTCTCCAGTAAAGAAAACAAGAATTCTTAAAACGAAAATAACAATACCAGAGAAATATTTTAAGAAAAATT
Source organism: Linnaemya vulpina (assembly GCA_963675445.1). NCBI lineage: Eukaryota > Metazoa > Arthropoda > Insecta > Diptera > Tachinidae > Linnaemya > Linnaemya vulpina. Next base: position 450,183 of record OY776277.1, on the reverse strand, counting down.
TATGCATCTCTAGGTTTCATACGTACACACACACACACACACACACAAACACACACATATACACACACATTTGAATTTAAGTTTCAATGTTGTGTGCGTGAGCATATTTCTGCTTTTGTTATTGTTGTTCGTTTTGTTACCCTTCTGTTTTTATTTTTTTTGTTTGTGAAAAATGCCTGAATCTGACTCATGTGCAGGACTTTTTTGTAGTGTTTACTTTTATGTCTTAGAATTAATTCGCACACACACAGACACACATACATAGCAATGCCACTGTGTTTGTCTACTACAAATCCAAAAGAAATGTTACTTTTGAATTTAAGAAGGTTTATTCTTTCCCTGTACACTGACGGCAACAAATACGAGTACAGCTGCGAAGATTCTTGCCGAAAAGCGCTTTATTGTCGAAAGTTCCGAAACGTTTTGCTGCCCTGGAAGGTTAAGCCTGAGAGAGTTTGTCTTTTATTGAAGAATTTTTAATTGTTTGATGGGATGGTTTTTTTTTGTAACAGTCGTCAGTGTAACTGCACATACACACGATTGTACTCGTGTATGTCTGCACGAACGTATTTGCATTCGCATTATGTGTTCTTATTATTAAGGAATAAGTGTTTCGTTTTCTTCACTTCTAAAGAGTTATGGGCCAAAAAGGCTATAAAAACCATAAACTCTTGAAAAAATTAAGGACTAAACAAGTCTCAGCTATTTAACTGTGTCACCAACATTCAAGAATTATTTTGTTTTATTTATGAGAACTCGAATAATTGAACGAATGAACGCATAAATGAGCGAGATTTTATTTTAATGCATTTCAAAACTGAAATGGCAGATTCGGGTACTGGAAATTTGTTATGAAAGTGTTTGTGAAGAAATCATGGGGTAGTAAAGAAAAGTTGGTCCTGGTCCGCTGTGCTGATACAAACAGACGTTCACGTGTCCTGTTCTGGCATTAAGAAACGTGATTCTAATTTTGAATTTCGCTCTTGATATTGTCTATATCGAGAGTTCGTTAATATATTTAATGAAATTGAGTCAACACTTGAAAAAACTTCGTGCTAACCAAAATCGCACTTTGTCAGATTTCGCTTAGCAACTATTCAGATATTCTGAATACGTGTCACGTTTCCATATCCAATCCGCCTCAGGGTTATTGACTGGAAGAAGTTGATGGGCTTTGCAAATCGGCCGAGAAACAACAAATAAAATATTTAATTTTATTGGAAAGAGTGTCGTAAGTGTTAAAAATTTCGCAAGAATGGATCAGGAGTGTTTTACATTTTAAAAAAATATTCTTTCAATTCCATCACTTTTTCACATTTTGAATCAGAAAAATTTTTAAGTGGTTGCTGCGATATTGCAGTTCGATTTAGCGGCGGTCGGATATGCGGAGATTCCGAGGCAAATCGATCATAATACAGATTTCGCAATTCGCTTACGGATTTTCATAAAAATATTGTTGTGATCTTTAACATTAAAAAATTAAACGTATTTTTATGTGTCTTTAAGACACAATGAGAAAATAAAAGATAATTGTCTTGCCAATTCAGTGTTTATATTTCCTTCAGTAAATAATAAAAAAGAGGTCACGTACACTCAACACATTAATTTTACAACGCGAGAGTAGCGTATACGCCACCGTCAACGAGAAGGTTTGAGCGAAGCTACTGATTTAGTAGACATCTCACTGGTGCATGTCGGCGGACTCTAGTTCCAACTCGCAGCGTCGAAGGACCTGCAAAGAGTTCAGTTGTCTCTTATACGCTTGTGTTTGCTGGCTTTTATTTTAAATAAAACGGGAATTGTTTGCAAATGAGTTCGGCACTAATTTTTACAAATAGAGTCCTACGAACTGCAGCTACACAAAAACATTTACTAGCGGTCTTAAAGGCTACTTAAAGTCTTTTCCTTATGGAATAAGTTTTGTTAACGAAGTTGTGCTGAAGTAAAGACTTCAAGGACTTTAACGGCTTTGAATATGTTCGTCAAGGAATGTAGTCGTATGGGGAATAACCAAGTTCTGCTGCCAAAACCCTCAATAAATGAGATATGTGATATGTATATTGTCTCATACAACCCATCGTTGCCTGCGGAGGAGTGTGAGTTATCGCAACGGAAAAACAATTTGATTTTGTTTATTTGATACTAAAATTGATGAAGCGGGACCGATTTCGATGATTTTAAATGTGTTTTCCATTTTCTGTCACGACATGTAAGTTACAGCTGATTTTTTCTTAATAAGAAAGACTTCTGCCTTAAAAAGGTATGAGACACACGTTCATCATAAAATTGCAACATGTTTTAAGTTCTTTGAGAAACGACATGCTGCTCGTTCTTCATTAATGGCCGATTAAGGAAATTGTATTTCAATCTCACGACTCAGCGGTACCCTGAATTCCAATTCAGTTCATGTTGAGTAAGTAGATGAGCCTTGTGTTTTAATGAAACGCAAAAAAGAAAAGATTGAACAAAACAAAAGTTAAAGTTCTGCTGCAGCATCAAGTTTCCAGTTCAATCTATTAGACACAAGCAAAAAGCGTTTGTTAGTCATTCAAATGCATGCACGCAGACTCTGATTTGTTTCGTTGAAAACAAACTTTTATAATCGCAGTTGTTCAGGGGCATTCGAAAGTGTTTTTGCTCGAGTCCTTATCCAGTTTTTGTTGCTGCATTTCAAATCGAATTCTGTGGTCAGACTATTAAGTCCTGAGAATTTGCACAATTCATGTTTCTTGTTGCCTTTTATTGTTGTATTTGTATTTGTATTAAACTTATTTTCTTCTTCTGGTGTTCATGTTTGAACACTTTTTTCTCGAATTTAGTTAAAGGCCTTTGGAGAAACAAGTTGAGTGGAATTGATTTAGAGTTACTTCTTCTTTCTCCTCTAATTTCGTACGTTTCTCCTGCATTTTTTCCTCAGAGAACTGCATAAAATTGTTGTATTTGTAAAGGAAACTCTGCGTACGATGTGGCACTAACAATCGCAGGATATCATCAAAATGTAATTCGAGGAAATATTTCAATTGAAAACATTTGAAAATCGTTAAACGTTGAAAAACAAATTAATTATATGCGGCCGCATATCGGCGGGGCGAGTATTCGGTGATCAAAGTGAAATCAATTTAGCGAAAATAATACATTTTGTATTTGAGAATGTTGGTTTCAAGTTTTTGCCCAAACGAGTTAATGACGTATTATGAGGTTTTAGCCTTCTGCACGAACACATGAACAAACACATGCAGTTCAAGAAGAAAAATGTATACAAAAGTTTGGCAGCCCAAGAAAGCCCACGCTCTTGCATGTCCGCCTTAGCAAAATTTATGATTTTTATTATTAAAAACTAAATTAAATTGTAGTCCTTAAGAGGAAAAATAATGCACACACAAATTTATATGAAAATTACTTGAAAATCCTGTTTGGCACGTACTAACAAACATCGCATTTCCAATTCAAAGCAAACTTGCAACATCTTTCCTACAATTCTTTCGAATGCACGAGGGTTGTGTGCGGCATCATTCCACGTCATGTTCTTTGTGGTCTAAGAGATCGATCAAATTAACAGGTGGAGGTTGTGGAATGGAATTGAAAAATGTTCAAAATTTTATGCGATTTAAACGTTGCGTGAGTTTCAGGATATTAAATTTGGTTCTGGCACTCCTTCACCAGCCATAAATCCTTCATTTTTTTGGATGAACTTATTTTTATTCAGGCTAATTGTAGTTGTTATTCCAGTCAGCGGAATAACAGTATTAAAGAAATCACGCTGATATTGTGACGGCTTCTCCGATTAGAACGACCTTTTGTACGAGATCTGATCGATGGCAGATGTGCAAACTTTTTGAAATAATTTTTCTGTCAAGCTGCGAAAGCGACTGTCAATAGGCAAGATTGTGTGCGAATGAATTGCCGATATTCAAAGTTTTTCCGCGAAATCAGATTGAATATCGATCGGTATGTGAGAAGTTTTAAAAATTATTTTGTGCTGTCAATCTTTCAATACTCTCAATATTTGAAAAAATTTCTTTGCGTTGAGTACTTAAGCTGGAGGAATAACAGAAATGAAACGCGTCTTAGGCAGAAGCTTTCCATTCACTTGTTGTCAATATTTTGGAGCTGGAAGACTTTCTGAAGCTCAAGAGATTAGAATGTTTTGGTTGACTTCAATTTTGCAAAATTTGAAGCCAACCCTCATACACACAGAAGAAGTACTTGTGGCTCTGGCCGGACAAGCCACTTACTCTTACTTACTCACTTAGTTTCTTCTTATTAACGTTCTACTTGAGATTATAATTTGAAGTAATGATGAATGACTGCAACCTCGCTCCTTGTTGCTGGAGAATGCAAATAAAAGCGAGAGAAGAATAAATTCTATGTTGGGCAGATGGCAGGAGGAAAAGCGGGAAACGTTGGCTGGCTCTTTTGGGCAGAACTAAAATTGAATAAAAATTAAAAAGTTCACTGCGAATAAAGAAAACAAAATACATATTTTAACTACGAATATTTAAAAGAAAAAAAAATAAATAAAATAAAATTATAATAACAAGAAGAGAAAAGCAACATGATTGGAATATTTTAAGAAAAAGGGTCAATATTCTAAGAAAAATAAATTGTGAAGAACTGCACACAAAATACGAGTACAAAATAAAAGCCGGAGACATTTTAGCTGAGAAAAAAATTATTTAAATCATTTTATCTAAAGAATTGCAGGAATAGTCATTCAAATAAAAGCTCACACACACAATCGTGCATTCGTATCTGTGGTTGTATCTGTGCAGGACCCATACTCACATACTTATCAACGGACACGCATTTGCTTTTTCAATTGGTTTAGTTATTGCTGATTGCATTTCGGCAAAATGCCAAACGTTTATTTTTTCTCTTCCTTTTTTTGATTAAACTTGTCCCGCATACTTTTTGCAAGCGAGTGTATTTAAATGTGTCCGTCTGTCTGCGTCGTGTAAGAGAGAGGGGTAGAGAGAGAGAGAGAGAGAGAGAGAGCATTGGCGAACATAAAAATTCAAAAATAAATGTATTTATGGATGTGCAGATTGTATTGATATCATCATGAAATACATCAAATTTCATGCATGCGGACGAACACGCACACACACACACACACACACACAACATACGAGTCCATGAACACATGCAGGCTCTTCGTCATCGTACTAAATAAATGTTCATTATAAGCACACACACACACACAAGCACACACACGCACATGTACAGGCCAGATATGGATGTGGGCATAACAAGGATGATTGAAGAAAATTTATTTGAAGCAAAAAAAGAGAAGAAATTTATAACAATTTTTATTGTTATAAAATAATTTATAATACGAGTGAGTTTATCTACAAGCGCGTGCATGCAGTTGTGCATGTGCATGTGGATGTGTTTTGGCTTTTTTCAGCTGGATCTTGGGATACGTTTTGCTACATTTTGGGCGAAGCAAAAACTTCGTTGTCACGCTTGAGCGACTATTTGGCATCACTTGTAGTTGGCCAATATAATTTGGCGTAAATTCAATTGCTGACAAATTTCTATGAATTGTTGTTTAAATGAACGTGAGGCATTTTTATTTATCTGCTTCGACGTACGTACGACTGACTACGGGTGAACACATACAATGAGAATACATAATTTTTTTTCTCTTTGTTCTTCCGGTCCGGAACAAATAAAAGTACGCACAAATATCATATTGAATGTACGGTTCAACACCACTGTGTTATTGTGTGATGGAGTAAAAGAAAATATTTAATTCATATCCTGAAAATAAACTGTTGATACTTTTATCACTTTTCATAATAAAACTCACTCGAAACTTTTTCCATATTAAATTTAAAACCATCAAACTGTGGCGGTATAAGCTCATGCATTATTAAATTCTTGTGTTGTTTTGGTAAAACAAAATGTGCTTTTGGTAAATACAAAATGCACGACTACATGCAGAGCTTTCGTTGGTTTGGCGAGTGACGAAAATAACGAAATACAAGAAATAAAAAAAAAAAAAAACAGTGGGAAATGAGAAAAGCGTTAATTCCATGACAAATTAATCAACGAGTGGGTGGAACTGACACCACAAAACACTGCCCGCAATACATAATTGATCACTCCCATCCTGGAGCTAAATTTTTTTATGTTGTGCAATCGTTTGAAGCGCTTTCACAACTACTTGCGGGTAATCAAACAAATCATTTGTTCTGAACAACCAGGCATGTACTCCTTAAATTGTCCTTGTTTGTCACATGATGCCTTATCCTGTTTATGAATATATTTTCCAGGGAGTAAAAGGAATGAGAGCAGGTTTTCGTTTGATGTTTCCAAATTTACTGACTCATTCGAAACGATGCGATTTAGTGAAGAAGTTAATAAACGAAATGCAATTGCGCTGTCCGAAGAGGTCTACGTGCGACGAGCGAATGTTCGCATCAATCGTATCAATCGATCAGTAGAATAGGAAATGACATGGAGACATAGTTCAAGGACTAAAAACGTGTCCGTTCGTTAAACAATGTTAAACAATAACAAAAAATCTTTGAAAATTGTATAGAACACGACACGGCAGACTGCATGTGAAATTCTAACTGATGGAACCGTTAAAAATAAAATTTATTTCAGAATTGCATCCAAAGTTGGAAGTGAGTCAGGCAAATTCATTCCAAAACAGAACAGTCAAGCATGGCCGATTAAACAGGCATCCGTTGCATGTCACAAACTTACTTCCAAATCACTGCTGCAGGATATAAATGATGTATTAAAATTCTCATACATTTTGAGGTACATACGAAGCGTTCCAGGCACAGAAACAAATATTCCAAAGAGACATTTAAAAACTTGTATTGTGGCACAATAGAAAAGGATTCGACGAAGTTCTGTGTTTGATTCAAACACGTCCGTTGTCAATATATATAAAATAAACATCTTTTCAAGTTTTCATATCAAAATAAAGCTGATATGAAGCAACGTATAGAAAGTCGGAGGGCAAGTGAAGAAAAGTTAGATAAATGACATTCAGAACAGACTGACCGATTGCTTTTCTTTTGAAAGCACACAGTTTGATGTGGAAGTGGTGTCATATTCCGTATCAATTTTCAATCACATCCGACAGAAATTTTTGATTTCTAACCGTTTCTGTTTGTTTGTGTTGTAGTGATGTGTCATTCTCCCTTTTTAGGAAACTTTTTTCTTCTGCTCCTGCATTCCTTTAATTGACTTAGTTTCCATTTCATTGTCTCTCTCTCTCTCTCTCTTTCTATATAATTTATCGGCAAGTTTAGTTGCTATTTTCCTTGCTTCATTAAAATTTTTTTCTTCTAATTTTAAAGAGGTGAAAGCGAAGGAAGAAAAAATAAATATCTGAAGGAAAAAACGCGCATGTTGTGGAAAAAACATGTTCTAGTGTTTAACTTTTTCTCATGTCCGTTCCACTCACATACAAACCTAATTCAATTAAAAAGTTTAAACATACACCACTTAATGAGCCATTGTCGTTAAAGTTGCTCTGTGCAGAAAAAATAAGCTCAAATCAAATAAAAAGCAGCAAAGTTTTGCAGTTGAAATGCGCTGAGGAGCTGTTAATGAAGGCAGCGAGATCGCAGTTGGCGGCAAAGGTGAGCAACTATTCAGGAAAAAGTTTTTCCTGGCGGTGGAAGAGGCAGCGGAGTGCTTTGACGGTGGATACGGGAATGGGAGTGGTTTGGGAGTGTGTGACACGTTGTGGAGGATATTGAAAAAATTTGTTGTTGTCACATATAAATTTTGTTTTAGAAACTTCTAGAAATAGTTTAGCCAACTAAAGATAATGAGCCAGTGAGAAACTGTTGAGAAATATTTCGGTTAATAACTTTCTGAGAGCCAAGATGAATTAACTTGTTCCTACAGGATTAACAAAATTATGTTCTTGGGGACTTTAATTTTTAAATTTTCAAGCGATCCGATCTCAAGATCAGTTAAATGTCTGTTACGTTTTTAAAGCCGTGTAGACGCTGCGTTGTCATACGCTTCGTTTTTTATGATAAAATTTTGGGATTGTTATTAAAAATTATTTAATTACTTGAGATTGTTTTCGCTAAAACGACTGGATAAAAGTTGGCAAGAGCAAACTTAAATCAATTCATCAGTTTTAAATTGAATTTCTCATGTTCTGTTTGATATTGGCCGAGTTGCAAACAGCAAACCAGGAAACGAAGAGTGGGCAGTAGGAGACCATGGACATGCGGAAGGAGTACACGGGCATCACATTAACAATTCTGATACGCTAAATCGCTGTCGTTTGACTACTACTTCGTTTTTTATTTTATCGGGCGTATTTGTTTAGTTACTGATTTGGGGGAAAATTCTGTGGAATAATTTCTGGGCTGAATTGCTGTTTCTCTCAAGACAAGAACAAAGTGTTTTGCAGATCTGAATATAAATAAGATGAGACATAAACAAACTTTTGATTAAGCGAAAAGCTTTAAAGTTAATAAATTCTTTTCTTTTGATTCGGTTAAATTTCATTAGTTTGAATTTTTTTATTCATATTTTAGGATTTCGTTAATGCTTCTTTTATTATTGGGGCTTGTCTGCTCCAGATCCTTTTTTCCTTTTTCCTTTTTTTTTTGTCATTTACTTCCACACAGTAACAACATAAAATATGCATTTTCGAAATTAAGAAATAAAGTTTTGAGCTCTTAAAACCTTTTCAGCAACTTTTAGCTGTTTGTGTATTGAGTTTTGAACTTTTTATACTCATTTTTATGTTTTAACATAATTTACATAAATCTAAGAGACGCATTCTTGAATATATAAAAAAATTTATATTAAAATTCTTGTTCTGCAAAGTGGCTTTTGATTAGCTTTATTTGAAGCAAAAGCCAACACAACATTAAATAATAATTATAATAAGACAGCCAGCCAGCCATAAGGACAGACAGACGAAGTCTACGCGACACTCAGACATCATTTTTACAAGCTGCCAACATCCAACTGCCACGTAAATATACACATTCACCACCCCATATACTCGTATACGGTACGCACACAACTACATGTGTGAGTGTGTGAGTGTGTGTGCGGTGTGCGGATAAGTTGCCTAAAACTCGTACTACTCGCATCGAAAAGTTTGTATGCAGAAATAACACATGCAGATGGAAAGAAATGAATTCACTCACAGTCTTGGTGGCATGTGGCGGTGTCAGCAGTTTGCTCTGACTAGGCCGGAAGCAAAGATTCTCGTAAGAGTGGGAGCCGTACAGTTGCGAGTATAAAAGATTGGAGCGCGTATGGAACTGATTCTGCTGACATGTAGACTGTTTTGGTCCATCCGAAGCGGTGGAGGCGCATGCTACTCAGAAGTGAATTCAACATTATCCGAATGAAGGCCCAACTGCAACTGACACCCTTCACTCAGGGCTCACCTATTTGTAAGGTTGAGGTGCCATTGCAACGTATCACGTAAGAAGTCTTTTCTTCCACGTTGCACTTGGAGAATTGCAAATGAAATGGTCGCCAGTACTGCTCCTAGTTCTGGCATAATGCAGCGCATATGACCCCTGCATATGAGAGAGAGCTGGTCCAAGACAAAAAAAAAAAAAAGAACAACCAGAATAAAACATGTTTTTCCGCTGCAAATCCATTTGATGCCTTGTGCGCTCTTCTCGCCAGTTATGGGACGAGTTGCTTCGAAGGAATCTCTGAAATATGCCCACTTTAGAGTTCCCAGTTCAGTGAACTCGCCTTTAAATCCGTTGTTTATTGCAGCAACGGGAATGCAACGCTTTTCGGAGAAAAATGCATCCAAGAACATGTTTCGCTTCAATAGCCGCTTTGATATTTGTCTTCTAAGATTTTTCATTGGAAAGTGTTGAGAGTAAAAATTGCTTCAGATTTGCCTTGTCGAATTGCGGGGTATGAAGTGAAACTGGCAACCCTGTGGACGACTGCGATTTGCATTTTTGTTATTTCTTCAATTTAAGTAAAAGTCCTTTAACATCAATAACTTTTCCGTAAAATGTATTGAAAATATGAATAGAAATGCACACAAAAAATGCGCTCTTTAGAATGTTCGTGCTGAAGAAAGAAAGAAAGAAAAAAAAGAAATACAAACGATTGGAAATGAGTTGCTGCTTCTATTTTGTCGGAAAGATTAAAATGCAGAAAATGAAAAATCATCTGAATGGCACGAGAGGAGGCAGCAGTTGTGAGTTCTTCTTTTGCGCATTTAGGAAAAGTACTACAATGACCTCAACTTGCAATAAAAGGCTCAAGTTTATTTTCAATATGATTTTGAGTTTCAGTGTACGAAATTGTGCAGAAAAATTAGTTCTTTAGCAACTTTTGACTTTCACTTCTCCCGCATGTGCTCGCAGTTATCCTGCGTTCGCCTGTTTGCTCCCTAAACTCGACTCAGTGATTTTAGATTTTAATATTTTTAATGTTGCGTTGCGAAAAAAGGCTTAACACTTTAGCCAACGCATGTTGTTGTTCGTAACGATGACGGTTGCTATTAAATTTGTTTTCGCTGTCATTGTGTGTAAACTGTGCAGCATTTGTGAGTGCGTGTGATGCCAAGAGGACTGACTGACTGTTGAAAGTTGCCTGAATTCGTGTATTTGGAAGAGTATCAGTTGGTTTGTCTGTGGAAATCTTATAGAAGATTAAATTTAATCAGCACACGCGACTGCGATTCTAGTTAATCTACTAAATTTGAATGTTTATTTAAATATTAAACCCGCTTTATTTGTTCGAGCAAACACGGAGTTACTTTCAAACCGCCAAGTTAAAAATTTGTTCTGCACAGAATTCCTGATTCATTCTTCATTTGAATGGCATAGAAATCTTAGTAAATTTATGGAGTATTTACAGGCCAGAAGAGGGAACCGGACCCCTGGGCTCGAATACTTTTTACTTCTGAATATGATTTATTCGGCTGGGGTTTTCATGTCGGTCAACCGGCGTTTTAACTAAACGATTTGCTTTCTTCCGTGGAATGATTTTCCTTCTCAATCGTTGAAGCGACGAAATCGCTTGATATTCAACAGACGCTGAAAGATTTTAATGCACATGAAAAAGAAGTTTTGTAAAACACATTTAAGAGTCACGAATCAATTCAACTGCATATTTTTTGGAAAATATCTGTACGCTTAAGCAAGCAAACAAACAACTGGAAGGCTGTGACTGTGCATGAAGTATATTTTTATACTTTTCCTCCAGCCGTCTGACTGCCTCCCCTTCATCTGTATATCCCGTCGTGCTGTTCAGTTGTAAAAAATTTTATGATTTTAATCAAAAATGCATTTAGTTTTATAAAATATTTGCGAAAACGTGTGCTTTGTTTTCATATCCCGGAGCCTTTTCAAAAATTCAGTCATTTCAAACAGACTTTGGAATCAAGTGGTCTGAAAAGTGTTCTCAACGATCGCAGAGATCTCTTTCATCCTGAAGAGCACCGAAATAATTTGTCATTGAAGTAAGAACTCATTTCGTCCTGCGGTGTAGTTTTTGTCGATTTACTTATGATTTCAGTTTTCTGTATTGGGAACTATTTCCATAATACAGTGAAATGGGAGAAGCTATGCAAGAGGATCGTCGATATGAAGACACATGACACACGATTCACACGATGATTTAAAAGTCATGACTTTTTTTATTACAGGCAGGTGACACAGAGAAGAGAGTTCAGAAGAAAAAACGTCACGGCTGCAGTTTTCCATGCTATTCTATTTCTAATCTCTTTCAAATTTCAAAGAATATCACCCAATTTTAAGCAAAAAAATCTCTCCCGATAAACAAAATCAAGTTATATAAAAATCACAGTATAAATATGAAATAGCTTTCACAAGATGCCCATAGAGATGAACAAACAAGCATCCGGGTTTTGAGGCCACGATGTTATTTAGCTGTTGGACAATGAAAAAAGTATTTCGCGGGCGCACAGAATGTGGATCGATTATTTGGAGGGGCAACATTTTACTCGTTAAGAAGGAGATCATTAATTGTGCTTTTCTCATTTCACTTCGATTCCTGTTAATTAAATAAAAATTTTCGTTGGGCCTTCATATTGAAAATATGAAAATAAAACTCCAAAATCGAAATTTTTGTATTTTTTTTTTTACAAAAAAAGGGTGAATAGTTAAAAATTTAAATTTGCTATCGCTTTCTTAGTGTCGGCACTGAATTAATCGAACGATGTGGAATAAAACAAAAACGCATTTTAAAAGCCGTTGCACACTCAGCCCTGCCCAAGTCTGATTTCATCTTCGTGAGCGAAGGGTACAGATTTAAATTATAATTGAATTTGGGTTAGAGGTGCAACAGTCTTACTGAGACTGTTGCTGCAGCCGACTACGCAACAGTTCCATTTTGCCGATGATGATATTCTATTTTTATATGAATTCAGTTCAGGAATTATTTCGTACAACATTTTAACCCGATTATTTCTGGATCGCGTCTGTCGTGGGAAAGGAACTGATGTGCGCAAGAGATTTTCGTATGACCGTAAAGCATTTGTGATTTGCTGATTCCCCGCATTCAATTGTCGGTGACAAACTGAGCACTTGAGAAATTATTATTGCCTCCAAGTGCCGACCTTAAGTAAATTGACTTTTTTAATATCCTGTTACACGGCACAAAGTAAAATAAATGAATTTTAAAAACATTTCGCTTAATAATTATGGTAAATCTGAAACATTCTTCTTTCGCAGGAGAAGGAGTCTCTTGTGAATATCTGGAGAAAGAAATTGTGTGTAATTGCTTTTTACTTTACGTTTGGATTATTTTCAATAACAAATATCTCATTAAATTTCATAATACATTTTCCTTGTGTTTACTTGTGAAATGTCACGTCTCAGTTTCAAAATTACATTTGCTAAGACTGAGGAAAATAAAAAGTTTGTCGCAAAACTTTTAAAAAGGCTTTGGAAATAGAAAAGAGAGGTGTGCATGTCCGTCTGTGGAAGAAATATTAGAAAGCAAATATGTAATGGATACGCTTGTATTTGTGTTTGTGTTTGTGTATGTCACATTGTGTTTGGCTATTCACTCTTCTACGGCAAGAAAATAAAAATCAAAATTGCTTCCTTAGCACGTGATATATTTAGAAGTTTGGCAAACTTATTGAGTGAGCACTTGCACTTACACACACACACACACACACACACACACACACACACACACATGCACATAACCTTAAACACAAGAAATAATATTCGAATAATAGCAATAAGTCGAAGGAACAACAAAAATAACAAAAATATACGGGTAAAGATACGGCGACAACTGGCAAACATTTGCCCAGAGAAACGTAACCGCTAAACACTAAAGAAAAACATTATGATTTATGTGTGTGTTTTTTGAAATAGACTGTTTCATACATGGCCAGTAGTCAGTAGCGCAGGACAAAACATTTTTGGGAGCTGATTAATTCAATTAAAACTTGTGTAAATTAATATATTTTTCATTAATTTAGCGGTTACGCTTCTCCGGTCAAATATTTGCCCGAAAAGTGACTACTGCTGCTGCATAAACACACATACGAGTACAGACACACTTCTACACATACCTAATGAAGTTTAAAGTATTGACGAAGAAGTAAGAAAAGTTCGTAAGAATAAATACTCCCGCCTAAAAAACCAAACAGGTGATGAATTTATATCCCGAAATAAGATCACATCACTTGGAACTATTCTTGGGAGTATGGAATATATTTTGAAACCACTGAGGAAGACACTGTTTCAGAAGCAAGAAGAAGCAGAAGAAATTGTGTTCGAGCAACGCAACGTCCTTGGAAAGTTGAAGAGTTCTTCTTAAAATATTGAAATATTTGCTATTCTGGTCTCAGTCGGCTGTTGGATAAAATATTATTTAAATATTTCATGCTCTTGTTTAACTTAATGACAATCGTGTTTGTCTTTTTCCTGTTTGTGTGTATTTTTCGATTCAATATTTTTAATCTGCTGTTGGCTCCATCTCAAATTCACGTCAATTATCGACGTTTAATACAAACAATTTGCTCTTCTAATTGCAAAAACGTTTTTCTTTGTGTAATTGAATTTTCATAATTTCGTTGTTGTTCATGTTGTTGTTGTTTCGAGCATTATTTAGAGTAATTAAAATAAATATATTTAATGTTGTTGTTAATATTTTTTAGTCGCAAATATTGCCTAATTAGTTTATGCCATTATGCATGAGGCCACACTTGTGGGCCCAGATTTATTTCATGAGTTTTAAAATTTTGTTTGCGAAAATTCTGAAGTGTAGATTTTTGATGCGAGAGGTTTTTTATTCTCTGAGAAATAACGATTGAAATAACTTTCTTTTTCGCGAATACTCTTCCGATAGTTTCTCAGGACGTCAAAGTTCGTTGGAAGTTGACCCATTCGAAATAAATATTTCGACACGGGTGTTGAAATATTTATGTAGTAATGAAACAATTATTTCCAACACACACATACACACTTACATGCGAGTACATGTGCATGCATGAATGTGTTGTGTGGCGGATGTAACCACTCGTAGCCATGTGTGAGCTGATGGCCGATTGTTTGTTTGTTTGCGTGTGTTTTGCTTGTATTGCAAAATGTATAATTTGTTTTTAATCTCTAAAACTATTTAAAAAGATTTATGAATTAATTATATAATTATTTGCTATTTTTGCAAGTGCATGATGAATTGTTTAATTAAATTTGGAAAATATATATGAAACTTTTAGACAATCTGGGTAAATAAACAGAATAATTCTCATTTAAATAAATCTTGTGTCTTTGCTTTTTGTTATTTTTTGGTGAATGCTGTTTTAATTTTGCATTCTTGTTGTTGTTGTACATTTTGAATTTGTTTAGTGTCACATAAATATGTATTTGCCCCTGACAGTTGTACATGTGTGGGCTATTGTCCTCCAGAGATTCTAAATAAACCGACAGTAAAAATTTTGCATTTCTTTCGTTTTTAGGAAGCACACTTAAGCGAACACTGTTGAATAATACACACAGACTTGTATATGATTGTAGCATTTGATTGTGTGCGTGAGTGGCAACTAAAACGCATCGTCACACAACAATATTCTGGTATTTTTACACTTGAGTTTGCATATTTTGTGTGTGTGAGTATGACTATTTGTCGCTATACGGAATACATACACACACACGCACACATCTATACAGGGAACCATGTGTGCAGTTGTATGTAGTATCATACACGTGTATGTTAATATATAAATATATATATTGTTTTGTTGTTGTTAGCTTTTCTTCTTTAAGTGGATTGTTGGTGTATTTCTAAACGCTTTTCATCTATAGAAAAGATGGAGTTGTATTTTTGATTTAAACATGAACATGTACAAGTTGCTATACACAAGTTTGTGTCTGTGCATGTATGTGTGTATGTATGTAAATGTGTGCAAATACCAGTGTGAGTGCGTGCAAATATTTGCGATAAACAGTGGTTGTCATTTAACTGCAGCGAGATTTTTAGTTTCCTTCAGCTGATGCATAAAATAATTTTAGGACGCAGATGCTGGAGTGTTAGAAGTGGACAGCTCCCCTCAGTATACTTCGTTCTCCAGTTACTCTGCAGGATGAATATCGTACTGCTTGAATTGCGAGTGTTCAAGTGTGATAATTGCGTCAATCTGTCTACTGTTTGTAGTCACCATTAGGTTGATACTATTTTCATGTCGATCGTAAAATATTCGTGTGATTTATCAGTTCTATTGTAGACGCATTCGGCTGGTATCCGTTCTTAAGTTTGGTAATATTTTCATTAGAGAAATGTTATTGAACGGTGCACTCAAACGCAATTAGATATATTGTAAATGTTCCTCAAATGTTCTCAAGGAAGGCTTTTACAATAGAACATCGATTATCGCTCAATATATCTCACAAATGCGACAATGCCAAAAACTTCTATAAAAAGTTTGACCGATAGGCATCACTGTGCAAAGAATTATGTACATGTTCGTGTAGATGTAAGTGTGTGTGTATGTGTATTTGAAGTGAATGGGATACAGAAACTGTTTCTACTATTTGCACACTTTTTGGGTCCCTTTACAACTGCTTAAAACTCAAATAACATTCAAAAGTAGAATTGCTGCTACGAAGAAGTATTCAATAAATACTTTAAACATCGACTTAAATATATACTATTCACATACACATGTGTATGTGTGGATGCACATGTGTGCGTGTGTGTTTATGTGTATATTTCGTGGGCAGCACATTTATAATCATACTGTACCGCAGTAAAATCCTCGGCTCTACTCCTAAAGCCGGTACAAGAGATTCGGATTTTACGTTGTTTTCCGTTATAACGACGTCGTCCTGAGCCCACGTCTATTAAGCTTTGAAACATATTCAATCACTAGTTTGGAGCACAGGCCCGCTTGTTGCATTTCTTCCAAACATTTCTCGTTGGCAAGCGAAAACTTACTCCCCTTCACACACACTGTCCAAATGCAGTCTTCCAATCATCCCTTTTCCATAATTCCAAAGGAACTTGAGTCCTGCCTGAGAACAGGATATTCCTGTATTCTTGTGCTGAGTTCTAAATGCTGTCCAGTAGCACATTGGATAGCCGCAGAGCTGACGTTGCCGTCAATGGCGGTAGTCAAAATTCGATGGAGGGCAAATGGTCCCCCGTATCTGCACACCAGCGAAAGACTGCGGGTTTGTCTTTGTTGTTGATAGAAGAGCAAAAAATCTGCTCTTGTGCGGCCCGACGCTCCCTTTGCGAGTAAGAGAGCCAAATGGGACCAATCCGATAGATTACAATATATGAGTTTCTTCCGGCATCTCTTAGATGCAAGTCCTTTGGTGAGTTTTTCTAGCGCCGGCTTTTTAAAAGTCAGTTCTCTTCCTAACGGAGGATGTGATTAGCAGCCACACAAGCACGTGTTGAGCTTTGACGCTTCTCCCAAGAAAACTTATTATGATCTCCTCCCCCCAGTAGAGGGTGAATTTGGTCGTGTTAATATTTTCTGAAACTCATTTCTTTGTGTTTGCAGACAGTCGAGCATGTCCTTTTATGGTTGCCTTAAAAATGAGTTGTAATTAATGTCGTTTGTTTGTGGAATTATCTGTTGTCATCTCCCTAATTAACACTTTAGCCGACAATAGGATGCCTTGGCAAGGCAGAGGGTGCGGGTGGGGGTAGACAGGATGTATGGAGGATAAAAGCCACAACAGCAATGACTGTGACTACCGGGAGTAAACTAATAATAACAATCATTATCTCAACTTTATTCATAAATCATTTCTTTTCAAATGATTAACGATTGTTTAATCGTCAACATTAAATCTGCTGCATGTTTTCGTTTTACTTTTCGTACAAAAATTCATTCTCAATACGAGTGCGTATTTTATTTTTCTTGCCACGAGATGTGATTTATTTTTAATTAAATTAACTTTTATGAAAAAATTAAGGCGACCGACTGGAAGTGAATGGGTTGTGTGGACGTGGTGTGAAGTGGAATTGTGAAATTTTAAATATGAACATAATTGTCAAATACTTGTGTACAACCGAGATCTCAAGCTGAGCAAAAAGTTGTTGTACTTCAAATCTTTTTTCTTTTTTTGCTAAATAAATATCCTGGATACGAAAAGGAATTGCAGTTTTTATCACTTGATTGTGCAGTTGCATATTGAAAAAACAGCAAAAAAAAAACGAAAATAGTTTTTGTTTAATTTTCCTTTCTTTTTGGCCATTGTTTTCGACTTTGCAATTGTTAATAAAGTTGTGCGACTTTTTTGCTGTTGGTAGAGTATAATTTCTGATTAGAAGCAAAAACAGCAATAAAACAAATGAAACTGTCTGTCGCTCCGTTTGTTTATTTATTACAGCTCAACATGAGCTGGCACTGCAGGAGTCCTTTAATTAGTCGGTTCGTTGGTTGGTTGTCTGGCAGCAGCAGTGTTTAAGCAGTTTGTTAAGCAGATAAACACATGCTCACTTGCACAGACGCATGTATTGGTGTGTTCGTACATGTGTTGCACACATCTATTGTACACTCATTTGCGACTTTTGCTCTGCTCCACACAATCTGATCATGACAACTGAATTAAAGGCAACATGTTTATTGTTTCTTTGCTAAAAGCATGTGGGTTTAATTTGTCTGCATGTATGATTCTGTACAAATATGAGTGCGTGCGTGTTTGTGTGTGTGTGTGTGTGTGTGTGTACAAGTGCATGTGCATCCGTTGGTTTGTCTCAATGTTTCCAAGACGACACGTTGTAAGAAAGTATATTTATGTCGTTTATTTAATTTTTAACTTGTTGATTACCACAAATGAGTCAGTTGTTGTTGTGCAGAAGCATGTAACTAAATCCGGCTAAGCCAGAGCCTAATTCAACGAAAGTATGAATTTAGTTTAATTAAGATACTCCAGAGCTCAATTGCGTTATAAGTAACTTGTCTAAAAATAGATGTTTACAAAAGACTTGAAGGATGTGACAATTTAATGCATCATAAGACTAATTTTGCATTTTATCTTAAATGGACTCATTAAAATAAATAAGAGAAGTCGGAAGTTTAATGATGCTAATAACCGCATTCTTTCTAATTTTTAACCTGCAGCTGGTGAATGCAATGGCCCCTGATGGAAAAATGATGTGATTGCACGCACTTATTTTTTTTTATTCTTGTGTTATGGTTATATAAATATATGATTTACTTATATACAGGGGACGTGAACTGCTTTTAGTCAGGATGAAAACGTACACACATGCCCAACTGCACACGAGCATGGACTGAAAATGTGTTGCACTCCTTTTCTCCACTTGCATTTGAAATAAAAGGACTTGTTCTGCATAATCACTCAAACTTTCGAAGGAGGCACGGCTCTTCATTGCATTCGTTGTATTTCGTGGGTGGCCGGGCATATGCAACGGGAAAATGTACATTTATTTACGTATGTTTGCATGTTTGTGCATGTCCATGCAGCCGTACATATTTTATTATTTTGCCATTATAATAGAACGAGAATAATTTTATTTTACTTACGTCATCCATCGTTAGCATTTATATTTTTACATGATTTGCAAATGACCGCAAATGTTTTGAGCAATATTTTGTCTATTTGTAAAAACAATTTACCACAATGGCTGTAATCACATGATAACAGAATGACATTTAACCCACAATACGACAAAGCAGCAACTGTTTTTTTAAATAAATACAATAAAGATATTTAAATAGCATAGCAGGATGTGTGTGTGTGTGTGTGTGTGTGTGCATGTACATTCCTGCACGATGTAGGAGTGCGTTAGCAGAATGTGGGGCTGCAGTATTTTCAAATACGCTTCCATAATATTGTGGTATTTGTGCTTTGAAAACAACTGTATCCGTAACTGTTGGCAAGCACATGCATGCACGCGTTCGTATGTGTGTGTTCGTGTAGTCATATGAACAAGGCTAATATATTTTGCATAAAACATTGAGCGTTTCTGATTTAATATTTAAGATTAAATCAGTTAAAGTTGAAGACAAATTCAATGCGAAGGGAAAGCGAAATTGAGGCGCAGTCTGTCCTTGCACATTTTCAGACTATTTAGCGTCGAAGGGCTTTAAAGGATTCCCAATTTCATTGCGTTGGCAAAATTGGACGAGTTAAGCTGTTTGCAAGAGTAGATACGCTCTGCTCTGTTCTGCATTGTTGCAGGAACAGCAACACAGTCGAGTGAATCTCAGCAGATCCGAGTGGGGCAGGATGCAATAACAGTTAGAATAGAACACAAATTCATTTCAATCCATCATCAAGTGCTTATCAGCCTTAAGAAAAGAAAGTGAATATTCACAAATTAAACCTGAAGAGAAATCTGGGTTGATGACAAGTCGTACGATTAAGTGGAAAAAGTTTTTGTTTTTCGTTTAATTTTGTTTGTTTGTTTTTTGGGTTTTGTTTCTCCTCAAGTATTTCTTTTGGAAATGTGCACTTTTTTGCTCGTGTAGGTGTATGTTTTCATACCTACTTTTAGTTGTACTTTTTTTTACGAGTGTTTGTAAAAGTTTTCTTTAAACTTTTCAACAGACTTGTTTCTTGCGTAAGTGATTGCTTACACATACATGGATGTTTGGCTGTGTGTCTGTGTGTGGGTGCGTCTGAATTAGTTTGTTTGAATACAATCAAGTTTTAACAAGATTCTTCCATTTCAGATTGCTCGATAATATTTGTAGAAAATTTGAAATGATAAAGAGGATCAATAAAAAACTTTAATTTACGTTTGAATAATTTTATTAACAATCGTCTTCTTTTTTGTTTCGGGTTCTCTTTTAATTCAAAAGTATCTCTCTGTCTGTCGTTCACCGGGTTCAGTCATTTAATGCGAAAAGTTTTTGTCACAAATTCGACAAGTACGTTGAAATAGTTTTCCGTAGTCTTGCGTCTGCACACATTTTGTTTTACGAGTATTTCAACGCATTCAAGTTTTATCCTTTTATTTTATTTATTTATTCTTTTTTCTTAAAAAATAAATCCTCAGTTTCATATTTTGGTTTTGTTTATTTCTATTGTTCGGTTGTTTCTCGTTTGTTTGAATATTTCGGACTCTTTCTTCGAATTGACTTTAAATAATTTCATTAAATACTAAAACGATCAACTGAAGCTGTGACTGGAGCTTAAATCTATGAAAAGGGCAGTTGCGAACATGTCTATTGTTTTGTGTACAAGTTTGGTAACTCGGAAATAGCGGTAAATTACAGTCATAAAGCGTCCTGATCTGCCGAAGCCCATTACAAAATGTCGGTTTGGAATGAATTGCGCTTTTTGTCTTGGAATCAACTTCGACGTGGTTAAATAGAGACCGTTTTTGCTTGTGTCCTTTTCGTAATAAAACAGTCTTCCTTCCCTTCTATGGAGTCCCTGTTACTTGCAAACATTCTCTGTTTTGTTAAACTTCGGCATATTTCCATACGTTCGGACCGTGATAGACTGAATGAACCGGCAGATTTTGTGTATATGATACTCCCGAAGTTTCTGGCCAAGATCATCAATGCTTGTGCGGTCAAATACACATGAATTTAATATGTAATCGGGGATAAAAACAAACCCCTAACACTCACCCATACCAACACAAGGGCACACATGTTAGCAGGCACTTAGGAATTATTTACTAGTGGATGGAAAATAATGTTGAACAGAGCAAACACAATCGCTTCTAAACTGATGCTGATGAACTCACACCAACTAACACATGTCCAACAATTTAGAAAACATAAAATAAGAAGCAAATACAACAAAAACAACAACAGCAAAATACATGTTGTGATAATATTCCATTTTCCATTTCCCATTTTCCATTTCGCCTTCACATGTACGATTTAATATCATTTGCTAGTTTGCATTTTACGTTCTTGTTTTATGCTGTTTTGCATTTTTATTATAAACTTAAAAGAACATTTTTTGAACAAACACACGCACTCCCAACGACCCGTGAACACGCACACATCCAAACACTCCACATGTATTTGTTGTTATTGGATACAGTGGTTAGAAGGTTATAAACATGATGTTTATGTTAGCAAAGGTTAAATTATATACAACAACAATAGCAAAGATGACAATAACAACAAATATCGCAATAACAATAGCAACATCAGTGGCTATAGCAACCAAATCTTCTATTTTATTTAAGGAGCGAAGAACACAAGCAAACGCAGTTCAAATGCTCATGTGTGCGTCGCACACACACACACACACACAATTCCACATGCACATGTTCCTGCATAAAAAATCTGACATGCCGTCATAATCTCGAAGACTACAAATAGAAAAGGACAAAATATGACGGAAGTAAACAGATATAAAATTTCTACTCGTATTTCTACGTTTTTATAAAAGCGCAGAGATAAAACTTGGAAAAAACTTGAAAGGAATTGTAAAAATGTTAAATTGTATTCTTCATTATACACACACACACACACACAGGCACACAAACACACACATGTATGCAGGAGAGATGTGACTACATTCAATGGCAGTTGTGCGACAAAAAGTAGCATTTCTTACACAAATTCTTTGATATTTGGATCCCCATTTGAAAGGTGGGGGAATAGATTTTTTGGCTTCTGCTCGACTACTTTTTAAAAATATAATTCTGCGTATAATCGAAGGAAATCCAGCTGCCTCCGATAGTTTTTGGTACTCTCTCTGCTTTAGTTTTTGGAACCCCCAAAATATAAAAAATAAAATGAAATAAAAATTGTCGGTTATTCGCAACTGTGGGGAAGTATCTACATCATTGTGGAGCGTAAAAGGTGTGTTATTTAGTCATACTTTTCCGCATTTCTATTGTTGTAAAATATCTTTACCGAAATTTATGACGAAAAATAAGAACAACAACTGAAAGCAACCGCACACAACGACGGTTCATTTATGTTCTGTTCTCGGTAAACCGTGCTCGTGATTTGCAAAGTTTACGACCCTGGTTTATGCCTCAAATATGTACACGAGGAACATTTTTCATACTTATTTGCATTTCTATTACGACAACAATAAAAGCAAAAGTGTAAGAGAAAAGAAAAAAATTTTGAAACGATAACAAACATAAAAATAATGAAGTTGTAATTTCAACTAGACGTTACTTCTCTTTTTTTATAGACGATATTTTGTATGTTCACTACCTCATTAAATGCTGCCTTTAGAAAAAATACAATAAATACTTCAGAAGTATCTGTATGTGTATGTATGTGTGTGTGTGTTCGTATATGTCAGCAATAAGATACTCGGAATAGTGAGTGGAAATGGAAAAGCTGTAAAACAGAATTCACTATCAAAATGTGAAGTTAATGCTCCCATTTGAACCGCATAAATTGCAAACAATAAAAGTTGTGTTCACGAGAACAGAATTATCGTGTTGCTTTTGCACGAATTCAATTCAATTTGAATAAGACTGAAAGCAAAATAAGAAACTTGAAATGGAATTGCAACTTCGCCATGACAACTAATCGTGTGATATGAGTTGCAAGAGCAAATATTTTGTACTTTCCGCCAACCCAAATCAGCTGATTATGACATTCAGAATAACATGCGGATGCAGATCTGCCTGTACTCGCGTCTGTGCGCAGTGTGCAAGACCCAAAGAAACGAGACGCGAATTTAAAAACATTTTTCTTTTTCCTCTCTTCTGTTTTTAATTAAACACTTATAAGTTAATTCTGAATATCTATTGCTTTAAACACAAGGGCAGAAAGAGAGAGAGATGCCCTTGTGCATTCCATCTCCCTCTATTTTGCGCATTTGTGTGCAGCTGCTGCACTGACTAACAAACAAACATTCCAAAATTGAACTTGGCTGGGAAATCTCGGTCAGTGATTTTGTTTGAAAGTGAACAAAACCAGCAACAACGTAAACAACACAACACAAACAACACAAGAATGAACTCAACCAAACTTAGAAGTGCAGACCAAAACAAAACACATCGTGCTCATGCACTGGGGGGATAATTAGGCCAACGCAGCACTGCTTTCGCAACGAAACATGCCTTCCACAATTTCACCAAATAAACCGCATTTTATGTTTCGAATAATTTTCATAAATGTTTTGTGCATTAAGAAGCAAGAATTAAGTTTCAGGTTTTGAAATGAGAAAATAACGTGCAACAGCCAGCCGGTGTCGCAAAGTACAAACCTCTTCGCCTTAGAACTCCCCCACACAGCGAACACTTTCGACTGCTCACTGACCAGTCATGAGGCAGTCCCTACTCCTGGAATGCATGCGTGAGACTTTCAACTGGTGCTGCCAAACAGAGCATAACTGAATCCTTTCAATTCAATTGGCAGGAGCTGTTAACGCACTTATCAACCTTGAAATTTGTTCTTCCAAATTCTCGCGTAGCATTCCACTATAATTTTTTTGGAAAACAATCAGCCAAAGGGACTCATTTTGAACCACAACTTCTCTCATAATCACTGCTGGGGTCGCGCTATTAACTCGAAGAAGTAAACAATTTGCGTTTAACTCCGGATACGATGTAGTCATTGTGTCACACGACCAGCAGATTTCAGGATTCAGCAACAACAAAATTAAAAGAAACAACAATAAATCGTCGAAAAAGAGCAATCAAAGCAATTTCGGCTTATTAAGTCACGTTTATTTATTTACTTTTTGTTAAACAAATAAAATTCTTGTTACATAAATTCTGCTCATATTCTTTTTATTTTTGTTGATGTTGTTTATGTATTTTGAGTCAATTTAACCGAATGTCATGTTTATGAAGGCAGGAAGTACATTCATGAAAAGAGGATGTTTAGTGCTCTATGTGTGTGTGCGTGTGTGTGTGTGTGTTTGTGAGCCCATCGATTTCTGTATGTGTAATGAATTTAATTTTTATTACCACCAGGGGTGCGATAGTAAGAACTTGTCTGTTTACGAAATTTATTGCTGCCATAATATATTGTGTTTTCAGATTCAGATTCGCTTTCTTTTTTGCGCCTCGATTATTTGATTCAATTCATCTTTAAATTTTTGAAACTCTGCAGTATTTTTACATTCAGCAATTAAAACTCTTTGATTATCGATTCCTTCAACTGCTCCTGCACTCCCGTATTTATCTGTTGCTGTAATTGTATCCGTATCATATTTTCACTAATCAAAACTAATTATATCTTGTCTGCGGTCATTATACAACTTACGTGACAGGACTAATTTATAAGAAATTGTTCGGGCAGAAACTGAGAAAAGTTTTCGTCCAACACATACAAAAAATCTTTATGCTGAACTGCGTACTTACATACACACACATTCAAACAAATCAAATTTTAGTATTTTCGGCTCAAAGCAAGAGAAAAGTTGTCATTTAATGTTATTAAATTTAATATTATCCTGCGGATAATGGAAATTACATGAGAGTGGAGAATAATTTTCCTCTTCCCTCTTGACTCCTTCAATATTTTTATTTTACATGGGAAATCGCCTCCTGTAATTAATCTCATAATAAATCAGTTTTCAACAGCGGTAATTAAAACTGTCAGACATGCTTAATCAAAATCAGTATCTGCGGAAGTTCATAAATAAAAATGTGTTTGAAACAAAAGAAGACACGACGACACACCACAAAACGTAAATGATTGATGACATTTTAATTTATGATCTAAAAAATGTCTCTTATTAACAGGAGACATGAAGGAGGAAATGTAAATAAAAACAAATCGAATGTCCCTCAGACGCAGCGTGTTAGAACACGAACACATACACACGTGCATTCATTCCGATGCATTCAAGCAGAGTTTATGAATATTTTATGCAGTTTCTCGATGTGTGGAATTGTTGGACCGAACCCTAAAATTATTAGGAATTAATTTCAAACAGGAATGCTTTTGCACAACTTATGCTCGCACACATACTTAAGCAGTTCATGTGTGCGTATGGATTTATATCAGATGTTAAGTGCCACAAACAGGAACAGACTGTGAAATTAATCAAATATTTCTGACGACACACTCAACAGCATTGAAAGTATTTTTAAATTGACGTCACATGTATCGTTTTGCTGGGCTTTTAAATTAATTGGATGGTCTGCAATTGAATGTTATGGTATTTACTTAGAGTTCTACGAGTATATTAAAATAATTATTGAGCTAAGCCGGAGAAGAGGTCAGACGCACACTTGCACTACCTGACAGAAGTATATGCAGGTAAATGGTCAGTAATCAAATACAACGTCTACATTTCGAAGCAACAGAAACTAATTAAACTGATTATGATTCCATGAAATAAGTGTGAAAGCCAGCAAATAATCTACAGAAATCTATCCTGGATATAACAAACGCACACTTGTACTCGCAAGCGTGCTCAAACAAAACAAATCATGCTCGATACTAGAGCACACACACACACAAGCGAATGTGTTCTGTTCATTTATGTGTACGATAACGATTATTTATTTATTTATTTGTTTATCATAATAACAATAAATAAACCACTTGAGCTGGTGTTAGTAGGTGAAGAGGCAACCACACTTGACGTTTTAATGTCTGTCTGTCTGTCTGTCTGTTCCCATCTGAAATTATTTAAATCCACCTGCACAAATACGAATCTAAATTATGAAATTTTATAACATCTGCAGTCGTACAATTACTGATGCATGAGGACGGACTAAATACTAAAAGATAATCGTAATTTAAATCACACACACTCTCATACACTCGCCCACACACGCACACGTGCTCATACTTGCTTTTATTTGAAAGAAATAAATGCATTTCGAATTCTACTTTTATCGTATAAATCTTGTAAAATAGTTGATAATCTCTTCTTTGTTCTCTTGTGTTTCTTATTTATTGTGCTCGATTCCTTTTGTCTTCATTCCGCACTTTCACAACATGCATCCAGGAGGCAAGAATGGCTTTTCTTTTCTGCAAGATGCTCTTCTCTGGCGTTGGATGACACACATGGATGGCATCAGGTATTTATGTGACATTAATCACAGTGCTAAAGGAAATTTATATACTCGTCGGTTATAAATAAAGTTGTAGATGTCATCAGTACATAAAAGTATGTAAAACATCTGTCTTTTATGTATCTCTTTTTAAACATTTTCCTTTTGTGCAATTTTTTTGCTTCAGCAAATCGACAATTAATCCACCGAATGTTTTAATTAAATTGCACATAAACTCTGTTCACGTGTTCAATTATCTGTACGCGTGCACAAGAATGTTTTCATTCTGCTGAGATTCGACTGATGCTGCCTTCGGAACTCAAATTTAAACTCAGAATCAAAACGGAAGTTTAGTTTATCTCAAGATTTCCATTCCAGTTTGTCATTCAATTACCGCTGAGAAATAATCCTTCAGGGGAATGCGTGTTCATGTAGCATGATTGATGCATGCGTGAATGTGTGAATGTGTGTGAGTGTGTGTGTGTGTGCCTAATTGATGTGTGGTTTTTGCACTGTTAAATCAACATTCACACCTGCAGCACAAACACAAAATCAAGCTTTCGATGACGATAATGAATGACGTCATTTCAATGTCATCGATTTTATCGGAGTAATTGCTGACTTGTGCATCAGACACAAAGTCATTTCAACCACAAAAGTAAAAATTAAAAAATTGATTATTAATTCGCACCTTGTGATCAAAATCAATGACTGATGTCACTTGGAACAGAAGCAGATCATTCATTCTCTTCAAATCAACAAGTGCGCTTTGCTTGGAAGCCGCTACGAGTGGCGGGCTAATGAGACGAAATAATAATTCATTTAGCCGGATATGCCGCTTTATCGTGCATTTTTATGTCTTCGAGCTTTGTAATAATCACGGCTCCATTTCAGTGCAGGGTAGTAGTTGCCGATGGCCGGGCATATTCTAGGAAATATCCCTCTTCATTTCATTCGTGACAAATCGCTTAAGCCTGCTACGACGCAAAGTTTTTTGTTTTTATTTTAATGGGATCAGTGTTTAGGGGATAACGCCTCTACATACGCAGTGCTTTGCGTCGCGACTAGAAAGCAGGGGATGGTGTTTGGGGGAAACATGAATTTCAATTTTTACTCCGTCTGTGGACCTTCGCTGCGTTCAGGCTTCAGTAAATGATGCTGTCATATTCATGACTGAGTGCGGGACTGATGTGAAAGTTAAAGTGCAGTTAACCAAAAAGCATTTGAAACAATCGACAAGTTTGAATAGGTAGAGATGTGAGACGACAATAACGAATATTTTTAACCTGAAGTTGAATTTAATTTTTGCTGAACAAGTGACACACATCTCGCAATTACCCGTCTTTAGTGCAACAACAATCGTACACTCGTAGTTATTATTTGTGAAAGTTGAATTAAATTAAATTGAAGGCGTGTCAGAAGACGATGGTCCAGTCAGCAATTCATAACATTCGAAATTGAGGTGACTATTCAAGTTTAGCACGTACAAATTTCGTCAATTGTTAACTGGAAAGATAAATTCGCTTCCGTCTGGTGATAATTTAATTTAATGCTTGATTTGTTTCAGTGTAGAAAGCAAATTTTGTTTTTGTTCAGCATCAACATTAACCTTCTCGCCAGCCAGGAAGCGAAGGGGAAAATAATTTAAACAACTATAAACTACAAGGCAGCCTTGACTAACCAGTCACATGGAAGAAAGGAAAAAATAACTGGAGTATCAACAGGCTCTTCTGCTGTTCTGCTGCTTTGCAAGGGTATTGTTCTAAAATGACCACATCCGCTGTGGGACGTCATAGAAGAGCAACAGCAAAAATAAAAACGCAGGCGGCACATGGCGTACATTAGAACGAGCACATATTTCGTCTGGCTACATCAAACATATGGAACGTGTTGGAGTCGCGTGCAATAGGGATAATGCACTCTGAATGTTATAAACTGGCCGTGCATCAGTGTGTGTATGTGCATGTTAAAGGACGTGTGCTTAAGTTACCAACTGCGGGCGTGACTGTGCATGTGTGTGTGTGTGTGTGTGTGTGAGAGAGGACGTCTGAATATTCACTTAGTCGTTCAGCTTCATACATTAAAGAAGACCATAATTCTTTTTTGGAAATTTTTTTGTGGCCGTACAGTTGGAACTAAATGTTGACTTATTCACAAATACAAGAGTATTCCCTCGCACATGCACACACGAATATGTGCCTGCGTGTGTGTGTGTGTGACTGGATACACAAACGAAAGTGTAGTTGTTTGGCTTAATGCCGGAATTAGGCCGATACTTCAATGAATGTTAGGAAAAATTCTAAACATGGTTATTGCATTACACATGGATGTGTGTGTGATTGTGCTGGTATGTGTGAATGAATTAATACGACTTGTTTTATGTAAAGGGTTATGGAGTGTTTGTTACCAACATTTTTTTCTTGTTTTAACAACTATAAAGTCTGTCCTTTTGTGCCGAAAACTAACAGAGAGTCCTGCCCATAACGAACACAAATCAATGGATTCTCATTTAACATTAAGACCAAAAGTCCTGTCTGTGTGTTAGTTACTTGTGAAAAAAATTATAATTTAAAGTCAGTTTCCTTCTGTTGGATATTTCAATAATTAACAAAAGGAGCATTCGTTATAATCGGGTTCCGCAATATTTCTACCGCCAATAATAAAAATACTCGTATACTCAGCCACAGTAACACTCATACACACAAGGATTTATTGAAATTAGGAACTTTTAAATAAAAAGCAACAAATGGTCTGTGCTGTCACATCCGTTTCTCCTGCTGATGTTGTGCACTTCTTGATATGGATGGCGTTGTTGTTTTTGTTATTGTCGTTACTCTTTGGTGTAGCGGTCATTCGGATGCGTCTAATTTGTGGACTTATGAGTACTTCCTTCTTTTTTGGGAAACTTTTTACATTTTGCATATGAACGGACGAACATCTATCTGCTCGTAGTTGTGTGTGTGTGTACATGCTCGTGTTTATGTACTTGCACATACTCACTTTAGTGTGTGTGTAACCCAGGAAAGTGAGCCAGGGAGGACGGTTGTATACAGTTTGTGTGGTACCACAAAAGCACTTAGCATTTGCCAATTATTTATGAAAATAAATTTTATTTAATTTTATTTTGTAGTCAGTTCTGTGACCGAAAATGGCAGTTTTATATTCTGCAAGTTTAAAAATAAATGCTGTATAAATATGAATGAGCAAGCAGACTTTCAAGGAGAGGGAGTGCTGTTGGCTTTTACGAAAGGATTAAGGGTTGGGAATAGTACTCGCAGCAAAACTAATGAAATCTTCTGTAGAGTGGACAATCACACGAGGAACTTTACAGATTTTAAAAGGCTCATCGGATACCCAGAAATCTGTTAGCTTTCAGATCCCTCTGAAGACATAAATATCAACATGCACACATGCATGCATGCATATACGCATACACAGATACATGTGCTATGTGTGTGTGTGTGTGTGTGTGTGTGAGCAATATTTGAATTGCTGTTGTGTCTGTTTAGCAAAACACAATTCAGAAAAGTTTCCACACGGTCAACTTAATCCTTTTCATCACGCGTTACTTCCCTTAATTTGATGAACCACAATTATTTGCACAATTAGTTTTTCCATTTCGACTTAAATGACATGGCAAATGACTGGGCGAAATGAAAGCTCAGCAGCCTGTTGCAAGAATGTGGTTGTTGTTAGTTTACTCACTCAATATTGGTCGTGTAAGGACCCAAACTTCCCCAATCGATCAGTATAATTCAGTAACTTGAAACGGCTTCACGGACTACAATAGAAGTGTCTCACTAGTTGGGCTGTATGTGCTCCAGGCACGAGAAACCTAGATTTTGTAGCCGCAAGTGAACACTAAACAACGCTCTTGTTCCATTCGGGAATAACCAAAAGAGAAATGTAGTCACATCCCGGGCATTTTGGTTTCACACTCTTTTCCCAGTTCGACTAGGAACCCCGTGTTCCGTGTTTCCGCATTTATTTGTTGTTTGAACTGTTTTTTCCAGTTCTCACTGATCTATGAAAGTGCGTGCGATCCGGATTGAAGAACGTTACTTGTTTAAGAGACTGGCCACGTACATGCCAAAATATTGGTCTAAGGCTATAGGCATAGGCGTGGATAGATCCGATGAGTAGCTCCCGAAAAAGTTTTACTCTCCCCGCGACTTTAAAATGTTTCATGTGCTGACGTTGATTTACTCAAGACAAAAACTCCTTAAAACTATTCCTAATGAAAATTTTGGAAATCAAAAATTTGTTCAAAGTGTTGCAGTAACTATAACCCCAGCAGTACACTCAGCGTGTAGCGAAGCTTTCAGTAAACTGGGATCGTTTTTTAAGCATGAAGTCTTCAAATATTGAAAATGAATTATCCAAGAAAAATCTTTTCGCAGATGTTTTTAGCGCTTTTTGAAAAATAATAGACAATTTGGCTTAAACAGAAAACGAGTACCCTCGTCTGATATCGATCGAAATTTCCATACAATTTCTGCTCGTATATAAATTTCGATCGATATTGAGCGACGCACATGTGCAGATCATTTTTGTTATCTGCCAACACAAAGTTTTTTTTTAACTCTGAACTTGGAGCCTTAAGGCCAATATGATGAACGAAATTGCTGGTCTGTTCCCCGATGTCGCACGCTATCGCTCATTCGAACAAACGCCTGCTTTTGTTTCGTATTTGTGCGATCGAACGATATCTTGCGACATCGGCGTACTGGCAGGAAAAGTGGTCAGTGAGTTCTTGTTATGACTTTGATATCTGTTTTAAGCTTCTCACTTATTAAAGCGGAAGTTTTACATAATATCTTCAGTTATGCTAGAAGTGTTGGGCAAAGGTTCTCTGATAATCTGCATTAGCCCTAGTGAAATGTGCATGGGAACTGGCCCAAACCCCTCAATTGATCTCTTTGAATTTTTTAAATTAAATTTAAAATGAAAGAGTTTAACAGACAATTCCCAAATGTAAATACTAATTTCAAAATAATGTACGTTTGTGTTAGACTCTCTTTAATGAAACAATCTTTTGTTTTGCATACAATTATTTTGAAAATATGGGCTAATTTTTGTATTTGAGTACGTGCGTAGCAGATGGATGTACATAAAAACTGTCAAACGTTGTGAAATGCTTCAGTAAAAAACTAAATTATTATTTATTATTAATGACTGTTTGTTTAGAAAAAGTTATTGTTTATGAATATATCCAGAAGTTGTTATATTTTTATGTCAACAGCATTCGTCCTTAATGTTTACAGTTATTGCAATTGCGGAGTTCTGTAGAATCCTTGAGGAAGGAAACTGTCAGAAATAATTATTTGAGCCCTACTATAAGAGCGCACGCCACTCGGCCCTTAAGAATTTATATTTAAACTCGATTGACTATTTCAACTCTATAATTAATTGCCGATTAAAAAGATTTAAATCCGTTGGAAGTAAGTAAATAAATAAAAAGTTTATAATAAATAGACGCAGTAGTTTCTGATAAGATCGTAATAAATTTTGTTTGCAATTTATTTGCTGAATTGTTCGCATGCTCGCATTCAGATTTCCGTGTTTTGTTTGCGATTTTTTAATAAAAACAGGACAGTCTGCAAAAAAGCACTTGCAAATAAAAATAAAAAAGCCCATCCGATTATAATCGTTGTCATTTACATAATTTAAATCCTTTCATAAAATCTGTTTAATAGGATTATGTACCGATATTAATTAAACACTGATTATATTGTCAATATTAACAATTAAATTAATAGGAAAATTAAAACTTTAGTACATCTATTTGCACACACACACACACACACACACACACACGTGCACTCAAACACTAAACGAGCGAAACACACTCGCAAACATAATCAATAAATAACGAATATAATGAGGTAATGATGCACACACACACACACACACACATTGATTCGACGTAAAGTGATAGAAAGATATACTAACACACACACTTGAGGCACGCATGTACACGCCTAAAAATATTTTCAGGCATTCCGACATTTATCGAGTTAAATGCGAGTAGATAATGGGCAATTAAGCAAAAGAGGAATTTAAAAGAAATTTGAACTTCCTCAAACATTAAAATTGGCTGGATGCTGTTTATGAATAGTATTTCCGTCCCTGTCGCTTTCCTCAACTTGTAAACAACCGCACGCAGGTGCTCATGAGTGTGTGCGAAGGGCAAACATTTAAAAAATTATTGACATCTTTGGACCAGAAACTGGGAGAAGAGGAATTAAAAACTACAACTTATGACAGGAGTCGAACAAAAAGAAAAAATATCGCTGCCGGTATGGAAACTGTTCTTGACGCGACGGCTGTTGCCAATTCGTTACTTGTACGCCGATCTGGAAATATTTTTGCCATTTGAAAGCCAGCCATCTCCGATGTTCTTAAGTAAATATTGAGTGTCTGGACAGACATTGATTCTGGACTTGAAGGTGGCGTGTGCTGGGGCAGATCTGCATGTTGTCTGTCTGTCTTTGAGTTTTCATCGAAAACATG
Source organism: Linnaemya vulpina (assembly GCA_963675445.1). Lineage (NCBI taxonomy): Eukaryota > Metazoa > Arthropoda > Insecta > Diptera > Tachinidae > Linnaemya > Linnaemya vulpina. The sequence continues at coordinate 417,327 of OY776277.1, read as the reverse complement.
CAGATTTTTTTTTTGATTTTGTTAGAGGAATTTCCATTATTTAATCCAAAGTGAATAAGTTCTTTTGATTGGGAGTGGTCTTGTTTGCGCAAATGCGGGATTCCTGCGACATGTATTAAGTGAGTTGCGTTGCAGCAGCGACATTCTGATTCAAACAGTGGCGGCAGACAGTTGCATGTGTAGTTTGCCGACGTGGTTTCAATTGTGATTCGAAGACACCCGGCAACTCATAATGCGCGTAATATGAAATGAAATTGTTTGTGTGTGAAAATGGTGTGGCTTTTTAAATGCCACAATACGTTTGCACAAATGCTGAATGCGTGTAATGTCGCGTGTATTTTTGGTTTCGTTAACTGATTCCGTTCATGTGTGTGTGTGTGTGTGTGTGTGTGTGTGTGTGTGTGTGTGTGTATGGGTGTGTGTGTAACTTTCGTTCATCACGTTTAATGTGTACATTTTGCATGCTGGTGAGTGTGTGTGAACGTACATCAATATGATCGTCGCATGAGTATATAATCGTCAGTACTATTATCATGGTTATTGTGATTGGTCTACACACACACACACACACGCACACACACAAGAGGGTATAATTTTCCCATTAGCTTAACGTGTGTGTAATTTTGCAATTTATTTAATGAGACTAATTGCATAATGATAGCATCCATATGCAACTGCTCTTGCACTCGCACACGTTGAAATTCGCCACATGAAATGCAACGCGTGCGAGTGTCGGCCTAAGCGAATGTCAGTCACATGGACTCACACTTGCATGTCTTCATGCTGCTTTTTTATTCAGTTGCTGGCATTTTTTCAGCAGCACAGAAAATTCAAGTGCTGCGTTTTATGTTTAATAAAGTTACTGCTGGAGTAAATAAATTTTAATTTTCTCCATTTCACTGCGACTCCGTCTTATTATCTTTAATTTGTGTGGATTTTGTTTTCGTGAAAACTACTAACAGTTTGAAAACTTTTTTCCTCCACTTTCTGGCACAAAAAAAGGTTTATCTTCTTCGTTTACTTCATTTGTGTTTGCACACTTTGTGGAAGTATAAAACAACAACGACAAAATTCTTTAGGAAGTTTCGGACTCCTAGACGTCGCGTCACTAGCCATGGCTTAGACAAATTACTCGTTCTGCAACGGATAATTTTGTGTAGCGATGAGAATTCGTTGTGCACCGCAGTGGCTACAAATGGATTTTGAACGAGACCTTCACACAGAAATAAAATAATTTTTAAATGTTGTTGTTGCTGCGTGTTGCAGGCTGCAAGCACACGAAACAGTGTTTTTTCATTTTCTTCGCCGGTATCTATTTCATCCATTTCGTGAACGCATGAATTTCAATTCAATTTCAGCACAGAAAGTGTGGCTGCAATTTCCTTTAATTAATGTTGCATAAAGTCATTTCCGTTCGAACAGAAACCTTAACTCCTATGAAAAGGAATGTGGTGTTGCTTGCGATGTTCAACTTTTTATATGTTTTTCATTCCAACGTTTTTTGTTGCACACAAATTGCAGTGTTCATGCTAAAATAAGAAGAGATTAACTTGTTTTAAAAGTGAAAAGCACAAAATGCTTTTTTAATTTTGTACTTTTTTATGCTGAGTACAGCCGGGCAAAAATGTGTGGCGGAAGTAGAAGCCAAAATTTAATAGTAACTAAATTGAGCCAAAATATTAACTAACAGATTAATAATTGACTAAAAATTATCGGACGTCAACTTTGTAAAGAAATTGGAAATAATTGACACACTTTTTTCAACGACTGTATATTTCATTTCATATCATTTCGATTTAGTTCGTTACGCTTGTTTTGCTCATTCGAAGAAAAAATAAATTATTTCAAAACAGGGATTAAAAACTCTTCTATCAAGCGATTTAACCAGCTGAATTATCTGTTCTGCCATTATCCCGCCCATTTTAAAGTTCAAATTGAATACGATTCGTTTCAGTTGCCATCTAACGATTTGAATGTGCAGGACATATTAAATTTTTATTATTTTGTTTTTCGAATGCATCTCATTCAATTGATGCTGTTCACTCATCCTTCTCCAAATTTATAATGAACTCCAAATGACATGTTGCGCTATAATTTCACAACAGTGGATGTCCTTTGACGACATGCCGTTTCGAGTTTACGAATTTCTTTTGCTGAACCCCAATTGATGCGAATGTCAATTAATGCTACTCGTGTTTACATGCTTAGATGAGATTAGATAAATATTAGATGCCTTCACCACTTGAAATGCATTAAATTCTTCCTCGTCCAAGTCTGGTTGTGTTATTTTAACAAAACGACTTCTCCAAACACTCGAACAATAAAATAAAAGAAAACACTTAAAGAATGACAACAAGTAAAATTAGTACTTAAGGACGTGGTGTTGTTGTTGTTGCTATTGCCAGATATATTTTTCTCTTTCCTGATTTCTTATTACGAGTCTATATTTTTCTCTTTGGCCAGAAGCGTCTAATATTGTCACATATAAGAATTCTATTGTTCTGGGAGGTCATCTGGCAGACACTTGCCACATCAATTAAGACACACAAGTGGTTGCAAACGACATACCCCAACATGTATTGGACACTTACACATACATAAACGTAGAGAAGGGCAAGAAGACGTGTTTCTTTTAAAACTTGTGGATGTTGTAGATGTTGTAAACCATCCACAGATAAACGATGACATTGTGTTTGTCATTCAAGTAGTGACCACACAATGATTTTATTTTGTGGCTGCTTGTTTTTATAAATAAAATCACATGCACATACGAACACGAACCGTTTACCATGTACAAACGCACGCACGCCTTCCCAGCAAACTTTTCCGTTCAACATTCATTGGCTTGAGGGAAGATCGATGTTAATTTTCATTTCGAGCTGCAAAATGTTCATCCCTAGAAATCCTGTTGGTATGAAAATCAATATTTGATTTACATAAAAATATAGTTTCCAAATTTATTTATTTTAATTCAAACTATTGATTGTTTTGAAATTGACGACTTGATAATTAAACAGCTGCAAAATATATCGGATCGTGGGACTTCAGCATTCAACCAGAATGTTTTTGCATTAATTTCAAACGAACAGCAGTTCTTCAAATAAATTTGTGTCTACAAACAATCCGTTAAGAATTTTGACATGATGTGGACCCCGTAGCCGTGGGTCCACATCAGAATAAAATTGATGCTACGAGTCAATTTGATGTTAAGCAACTTTTCGTTTTCAAGATAACTGCGGATGAACGCCTGATTTCAGTAAAACGTGAAGGAGTATTTTAAAATGACTGAATTTAAAATGTTTTGAGCTGGATGTTGCTCAAAGTTGTTCCGATTTTGTTCGTGATACTTTTACTATTTCTCTTGTTCTTTTTACGAAATTATAAAGAAACTTATTTTCTTTCACAAGATACAACTTAACAAGAATACCTGGTATGAGTATTTCAAGAATATTGAACAACAACTTAATTATATGAAAATTGAATCAGGGATAATAAACGCAGCTTTTTCAGAATAGACAGTTTTACCCGATTTTAGTTCTTGTGTTGGTGTCGGTGGAAGTGTCATTTTGTACATATAATTTCTACTTCTTACGCAGCGGAGAAAAATTAACTCCGACATTTTTCTAAAGATTTGCAAGACCAACGTGGATCTCGCTTGATTTAGTAAATAAACTTGAGTTTTTTATGCAGTTAATATGTTGAGCAGTTCTTGTAATAGAAATTAGGGAACGCTATCGGTCCGATAATTCATTTTTAAATATAAATGTTGAATAAATTCAACATTTTTATCAGAACTTTAAGGAGTAACTCTGTGCTAAAATAGTAGCATAAAGCTTGAGATTATGGCGGTTTTAGAGTTTTGGTGCGTCAGAATTCGCCCCACATGACTCCATTCTGTTGTTGCTTTGGGAACTTCTTCTTTACAAAAGACGACTATAAATACTTCCCTGAAATGGGAAACCTACCGCGCCTACATTATAGGCCAGTTGCTGATCACCATTTTAAATTTACATGCACAAATTTAAGCAACTGCACTGGTGTGTCTGAAAACTTGCGAACTTTAGCTTTCTGTGCAAGAATATTTGAACGCAATTTGGAAAGAAATTGAAGTGGATGGAGGGAAGCATGTTTTCAAATATCAATTCAGTATTTTTTTGTTGGAAAATAAAATTTATGTTCCAATTGATGTCCTGCTCGTAACTGTTTCCTTGAGCGGCAGTCTAAAAGAACACGCTTTTTGTTTAGTTCCCATAACGAATTTTAATTAATTCGAAGGCCTTGAGGTTCTCAGTTTGGAAGAACGTTAAATGCTTTTGTTCCACTTAATTGTTGTGGGCTTTTACGTTCTCAACAAATAAAATGTCAAAATTTTTTTTAAATACGGTTACAAAATAAAATCTTCAACAGGAGTAGGTGGTTGTTTGCTTGCATGTGTATGTAGGTGTGCATGTGTGCGTGGCTGCGTGTGAGTGCTCGTGTGTGAGTAATTTTTCTCATCTATTTAGTCATAAAATTTAATATCATTCTAATTTATTTGTCAAAGACATTTTATCGCCTGATTTCATTGCTATTTTACATTAATTTATGAGACTTTTGTCGCTGCATGTTTACGTGACTTTATGACTTTTGACATAAATAAATATGTTGCAACATATTAACATTTCATCTGCTTAAACTTGCTACATGATACAGACACAAACATTTTTATAGCCTTTTTCTCTTCGTACTTGGTTATGCTAATGCGGGAGCTCGTGTGTTTGTGTGCGTTTCGGTGTTTGCATTCAGTCAAGCAACTTGGCATGTGTGTTGGTATGTAACAACAGCTTATTGAATAACTTAAGAGATGGGAAGGCGGCGGAAGAGAACTCCTTGTGACTCTCTGGAATGTGTGTGAGTGCAAAAGTGTCGTTACGTGCGGATCTTTTATAAATCATGTGTAATAAAGTTTTCTTACAATAAGTGATTGTGATTTAAAAGAAAATAACTTTTTATTTGAGGGGAAAATAAAAAGATTTAAAAAGCACAAAAGCAGAGGAGGAAGCTGGAGGAGTAGCAAATAAATAAAAGTTTGTATGACACAATTTAAAAGCGATAAAGAATACTTTTGAACGGCATGACTTCGGGCAAGCGATCACACATCATTCAGAATTCATAACTGAAGGTTTTAACTGAGAGTTTTTGCCTCTATCGCCTGAAATGTGTTAAGCCAATACGCGAACGTTTTGGTTTTAAATTAACTGGCCTTTTATTGATTGAAAAGAGATAAAAACCTTTAACAAAATTTGACGCGGCTTTTTGCCTTCTTGGAAATAGTATTTTCTTCTTCAGAGAGAGTTTGAAATTGCTTTTGTTGAAAAACAAAAATTAATGCCGTAAACACATCGATGGATCGCAGAGATAAGATTTGTTGCCGGTTTTTGTAAGCAAAATAAAATTTTGGCAAAACACCTCAAGTCCTGTTTAAATATTGAATATTTTTTATGTTATTTAAAGTTTTAAAGTTGGATATAATTTTGTCACGATTTGAGATGCTTCCTCTTGACCAAGACCAATAACTGCATCCACCTCTTTGTGGATTAATATGATGCAGCTCTTATGGCGCCATTGACGTTTTATTTCTCTTTGTTACAAAAAAAAAAAAAAAAAAACTGAATGAATAAATAAATGAAAAAATGGATGAAACATGTGGGTTATTGTTTATAGAAATCAAACTGCGTCTGCATGTGGCTGTTGGTTTGTATGTGTAGATGCGCGTCTGGTTGTGTTTGCTGCTGAAGTGTTGTTGCCAAAGGACTTGGTTTTACATTTAAGCGTGTTGTTATTGTTTGTACACCAGAAACAAATAAATTTATTTTTATTATTTATATAATTTTCTTTACTTCGTTGGAGTAAATTGTGGTCAATTTGTCCATGTATTCTTCGCATGAGTATTGACGCGTGCATGTCCGTGTGTTGAACGCATAAAACTCATTATTACACGAAACAACACGACAAGGAGAACAACATCGTTATCATTATTGGATATAATGAATGTCAACAGCACACGATAATGATGCGTATTATTTACGGACTCATTTAAGCACAAAAAATAGTAAAACAAATTAGCTGATGCTCTGGTCTGGTCTTCAAAAATCAATTGTGAATAAATAAGTGCGTGGGTTTGATGTGATTTGCTAAGAAACAAAAACTGAAATTTGATTGTATTATTTCGATTTTTCTGAAAGTTTGTGTTTATCATGAGTGAAAATGGAATTAAATGATGAGGGTTTTCGGTCTGTTCTCTTTTCGAAGCCGAATAAAAGACGTTGGGAAAGTTCTTGATATACGACGGCAGAACGTGAATGCTTGATGAAGATGAAAAATGTTGAATGTGGCAAACTCATGGCCGATTATTTTATTAACGACTCCAGTACAATTTTGGCCCAACGTGCCCCATTGTGAGGGCATTTATTGAATTTTTCATATTTAATTTTGCAAAATCCTTGAGCTCTACTTTTAGTTTCGTCTTCCATTTTACACACAAAATTAATTATTATTTTCCTTTTTGTTGTTAAATTATGGCAAAATTATCTCTCCCGTCTGCTGGATAAACTTTTGTTAGTGCTTCCTCTCGACAGAAAACAATAAAATTAAATGAAACTGCAAACAACTTTATTTTTTCGCTTGGCCTTTGGCTTCCTAAAGTTTTTCGCTGTTTAGTTTTTCATTACATTTCATTATGATTCAGATGAACTGAATTTAAATTGTTTCGCTAAAGAAATGGTGGAAGGAGTTAATCTTGAATGTGCAAAGTTGATGAGTTTTCAATCGCAAGTAGTTTGTATCGAACTCTTTACCGCTAAATTTAATGCGATTTCGGGAGGTTGATTGTTGAAAATCAATATTTCTTTTATATCTTCAACTTACGCAAACGAGCAGACGGGCTGTTTGTTAAGGCCGCTGCACTTTCATCACCAGTGCCCATGGGCATTTCTGTCTGTTTGCAGTTGTTTGGTGTCTCAGCGACTGTGAGAATTTTGTTACGAAGAAGGATAATGTGAGACTCGTGGTTTGTCTTGCGCATTTCCCACGATAATTTTTCCTTTTTGCATATTTTTTTAAAATGTTCCCTCGCGAAATTAGTTTTATTTAAATGGAGCGAATGTTGATTTCAATGACTTTGGTTGGGTTTGGGGAAAACGTACTATTAAACACTTCCGGAGGTGACTCTGCGGATTAATATTTCCGAATATTTAAGCAGGGAGTGTTTATTTTACGATTTTTATTAATTTGTTTTTAATAAAAAACATAAAATATTTGTTTTAGTGATTCATTTCTTATGCTACTCGCGGTCACTCTTTAGGTCTTTTGCGAATATCGTGGCGTAAAATAATTTTACAATTTTATTTTGATTTGTTCGTGCACTAATTTCGTGCAACTTTGGGTGTTAACACTGTGAAGACGCTACAATTCTTGCACCGAAATTTCTTAGAGGATGTCTATGAAAAAAGATCTGCTACCTTTTGACAAGTTGAGGCTGAATGGAAAATTTAAATTTAATTTGAATAGTTTCTTGCAATTTTGCTCATTTCTCATTATTGTTGAATATCACGCTGCACTTTGGATTTGAATATATCGAATGAAATATTGAAAATTGCTTTGAAAACGGATTTAAAATTCAGATAATATGTTTTGTGGTGCATCGGTGGATTTCCGAATAGGAAACTGGAAGCTTTTACACAATTTTGACGAGAACTCCGCTGTAATCTTCTCGCCCCAATCGATAGCATTTCACAAGGTGAAATTCAATTAACAACGATGGCCGCCACATTTAGAGATTCGCTTCAAAGTAAATCTCCAAGAAACCGAATCTTTCATATTAAGGAAGTTGTTGTTTGGCTCTCTACATTTTCTATTGGCAGATTTCTCACATGGGAGCTTTCTTAGGAAGAAGAGCGTGTCCTTTATCTCTTGTAATGGAAATGTTATGCGGCCACTTCACTTCAATTGTTCGATTTGCATTGGATGAAGCAGGCAGTTGAGTCGCCTGTTAAAACAATTTAAAACTACAAAAATGCTTCATGGCATTCCCAGCGAGTGTCCAAAAGAGATGATGAAATAAGTTCTCCCCCGCGTCTGCAGGGAAATGTGTAGCAAAAGATTTTGATAAATAAAACAAAGAGGAGATCATTTTATTTGCAACACAACGTCGCGACGTTAAAGTCTAAAAGCTTTAAGGATTTCATTGTTGCTTCTGGGGGCGGAAAACGAAAGACGAAAGAGGTGGAGATGGCAGAAGGAGGAAATTGGAACGTGCCTCGAATGACGATGGCCATTTATGAAGGAAACGTATTTGAATTTAAATAATCTTTCACGTATTTTATTGATTTCTTTATTTGAAAATTTCAACGAATCAAATTGAATGGTGCCTATAAATTTCATTTTATTTTGTATTTTTTATTTCAATTTGTTCATGTTCTCCACGTTCCCATTGAAGTTGGGATGTTGGTGTAGTGCTGGCTGCTGTAAACAATTGAATCGTAGTACGAGAGTACAACAGCAAATCGGTGTACGTTCTATTTAATAAATGCTTATGGTTTCAATAAAAGGATTAAGAAAAGGATACAAGTGCCTTATAACAGGCTCAGTGTGGTGAAAAGGCTTTGGGTTGAGCGTCAGATAGTGTTTTATGGAAATTATTTCAAATTTGTGTGTTTGAGGACTCCATGATTTATTTAAAAAGTGCTGCAACCCTTCGGCTTGTGGGAATTCAAAGGCGATACCGAAACAGAAATGAAGGAGTCGTGTTGAGTTTGCATGTGGACGCATAAATATGTGCGTACTTCTAGTCAAGAGATTTTTATTATTTATTCGATGATTGCATTATTAAATTCAATGAGCGTAAAATAAAAATGAATTGATTTTATTTTTACATTTGCCTTTTCGTCCGACTTCTTTTCATTTATAATATTTCATCGCATTTTGGTTTATAAACTGTAAATTCCTTTCGTTTATCCTCAAGTTTAGTTTATTTAGAATGTTTGGGAGCTGATTTCTGGTTACACTTGTGCGGTTGTGGGTGTTTGTAATGGCCGTGCACTGTATTAAGAGCAGAACATTATTTATTGTTTTATTCTTGAGTTGCTTTTCTACTTTTTAACAATAATTTCCGTTTTGTTTTTCTATTATCAGTCGTTTTCTACTTGGTTTTCCGGACCTTTTCTTAGTCTTATTTATTTAAGGCCTTAAGCTGATTGGCATGACCTTTTCCCATTCGTTTGGATGTTTGTGCTGCTACGAGCAAAGCAGAACGCATACGGCTTCGGAAGACGAGAACAGGGAAGTGTAAAAAGACGCCGAAGAAAGTCTTGGGAAAACAATTTTAAATCGACTTCACGCATTTCGCAGCTTATCATTGAGTTTACAATGATAATCCGCTTTTAAGGTCAATTTTATTTTTATTTATTATTTAGTTGGTTCCTTTTTCTTTCAACTCAACACCGAAGAATGTATTTAATTAACGTTTAGGAGCGTTTTAATAAGCAGAGTGAAAAGGGACGGACGTCTTGGGTTGGTTCTGATGACAACGCAAAAAGGTTTTTCACAAAATCAGGGAGAAAAACAAACAAAATAATTGTTATTTTGTTTTCTTTCCATGTTTTATTCTTTTACTTTTCACCCGAAAGGAAAAGAAGATAAAATTTAATTGAGAATAAATTAAACTCAAAGTGTCCTCTTTTACTGGCAGTAATTAATTTCAAAGCGCTAAAGTGTGGACATTTTGCGACTACATTTCAATTTTGGTTTCAATTAAATACAAATCAATTGTTTCGGAATATGTTTATTTGTAATTGGGAAAGACCTGAGTCAAAAATTTAATTCCAAGACTGAAGGTTGATCAGATACGAGTGTTGCTGCGTGAAAAGGCTTTGCAAACGAGTTTGAGTTGCAAATCGAGATCAGCAGCCGCCTGTAAATGAATCATTTGACTATTCGGAGTTCCAGCGAATTTCATTTCAAATAGACCCACCACGAACGCTCCCAAAGGAGATCTCGACAATAACTGACTCGGCAAATGAACGAGCGTGGTCTCTTAGACCAACTATTAGCGCAAGTCATTTGCAGCCACTGGTTTACTTGGTGCACATACACAATTGCATATACACACACATGCACATGTTGTGCATTTGAGCTCGAGGTCATTGATCTGTTTGTAATTAATACTCGTGTATTATTGAATCTCTCGTACGGGGAATGACATGCGAATCGAACTGCATCTCGATGGCAGCTGGTCAGAAAACTAAGTTTTTATCATATTCGTGTTGTCTCTGCATGTTTTTGTTTGTGTGTGTGTGTCATTTTCATATTAATTGCATAATTTCATATGGTCAACCACAACCCTGAACAAAAGTTAATTTATTATGCGTTTTTAAGGATTTTAAACACTGCCTGCATTAACGATACACTTTTAGTCTGAATAAAAAATGTTCAAGTGGGCAGGTAGTACGAAAAAAACAACAAATAAAAAATAAAAAATAAGTGAATTAATATTTACGCATGCACGAGTAATTGAAGAGCGAGGCTGTGCGGTTCAACTGCTGTTTTTTACCCTTCATTCATTTGAATTAATTAGCGAAATTTAAATGCATTCAAAATATTGATTCAATTATGTAACATGAAGTGAATTAAATTTAGCCAGAGTCACATGTTGTCAGGCAGCACACGTTAAACACAATTCAGTCGATAATTAAAAAGTGTCATGTCATATCAAAACTTTGAGTGATTTAACACATCAAGAGGAACAGTTTCAATAAATAAATACTGACGATGTGCCAAGCGAGTGACGGCCACTGCTAATTGACTGGTTGATGTGATCTCGTGTTTTGGAATCACTTTCCCCCTCCCCCCACATTCGTTATCAGGCGTATGTCTGTGTGTGTTTCATGTGCTTGCGTCAGCTCATGTCGTTTGTCATATTATTCGACATCACTTACCTGCGAACACATTTTTAAATAACTTTAAATTGCAATTTGAATAGAACATTATCATTATATGTGTTTACACACACACACACACACACACACACACACACATGAGTGTGAACAGCGTGCATTCATATATGCCAGCATCTCTGTTCGTATTTAAGTAAATAAAATAAAATAAAACAAATTTATTCATCAGTTGGTTGTCCTTCACCTGACTTCCTCTACGCATCCGTCTATGAATTGTTACTTTTCTTTGAACGAAAGTTCAACTACGGGATTTTATTTACTCTCATGAAATTTATGAACCGAATTTCTTAAAAAGGTAAAAACGAATATATTTTCCATATGAAACTAACACATGCCCACTTGTGTACTCGTGTATGTGAATTTGATTGTATGCGTAAGCTCTGGGGGAAATGTCAGGAGAGAGCCAGTACAGCGCTATGGTCTGTCATGTTGAAATTTAGTACGCTCGTGTTGTAGAGGACGCACCGGTCCCACAAGGACTACTTGGGGAAGTATGCTGACATTGGGACCAGATGTTTGCTGCGGACTAAGTAGTTCTTTTGGGAACATGTGTCAACTTTAAATATGTGTATGAGAGAGTGTATGTAGTCATGGAGCCTTCTTTTTACTAACGGTGCGTACTGCAAAATGAAAAAAAGATAAATTATTTACTACCACTGAAGGCAGCCGAGGCCTTTCACCATAAATGTGGACAAAGTGTTGACCTGTCTACACTTGGTAGCATTCTCTCTTCAGGAATGAAATGCACTTGTTTGAAGTGATGTAAGCGTGTGTGTGTGCGTACAGAAATTTTGCTTATGTAATTGCTCTCAAGTGAACTTTTGTACGTTAGAATAATAAAATACAAATTTAATGAATAGATTTTTTAATACTCTTAAATTTAAACAAGAAAACACAGAAACACAGAAACCCATAAACACACATCACACATACACATGAACGTGCACACATACATGCACTGAATGAAACGCTTTTGATAAAAGTGACCATTCGAATGATTACGAGGCATTTGGGTGTGTATGTGTGCATGCATGGATGTAGTAGAAATACTCTTTCGTTGACAAAATCCGGTTCTTCTTTGAGAAATCTTAAAAAATAAATAAATAAATAAATTGTTCTTCATTTGTTTTATTTGTTTGTGAATATTAAAAGTTTTACATTCAAAAAGTTACGGTCGGCCACATTGAGGAACATTTGACGAGACACATCAAATACTTCTTTGCCAGTGTGAGCCCGTAGAAGTAATTTTTAAGAACAGAGAACAGAACAGTATTATTTCTTAGACAAAAAGAATTATCCCAGTTGATGGGAAACTGTTTGGTCTCACAAAAGGAGTAATTTTTGGGATTAGCTGGAGGGCAAAAGATAATTATATTTTTCAAAAGCTGGACAACCACGAGTATGTAATTGGGAGACAGCAGGTTATCAACAGTTTTTGCTCCCAAGAACTAGACTTAAGAAAAAGGACTTCGAAGATGTGAAAAGGAATAATTTCGATGTCTCCCCCTGCTCTTCCAAAGTGATGTGGATTCACAACACAGCAAAACCAGAAAGTCGATGAAATAGTTTGTAAATTTTGATTTTAAAACAAATTTATATTGTAAATGAGCCTTCACTCCGGTCATTTAGAATTCAGCCTGCATCGAATTTTTCATTATGCGACTTTTAATTGAAATTCGCAGAACTTCATTCAGTAACTTCATGTCGGAAAGCGCCAGTGGATTTTATTAATCAACAAGCGTTTCGCAGTTGCTACTTTCACGAGCATAAAATACGTTTCACTGAATTGTATCTGCGTGTTGAGATTGAACCAGAACCAGAAAAAATATTTTATACCGACTTTAACTCGTTTCCCTAAAACAGTATTCAATTTTAATCTGAAGCATTGAATAAACCAAAAATACGCGCATTTTCCAACTTTTATGCGTACGAATGTAATAGGAAAGTTTTAGTTTGTGACTTCATTTCGCTGAAGGGCGTTGCTGAACGAGTTTAAACGTTCCTAAGCGCCTTCAAAGTGAATGACATGGAAAATTACTTTATTTTGCTCCCATCGCGTGCGGATATGCCTTCTTTATTTACTCTTTTAATTTTGTTAGAAAAATGTTTTCTCTCGTGAAATCCAGAGAATCTGTGCTCTCGCTTAGTCAATTTTATAGCAAAATCTTAAATGTATTCCTCCACTTTTAGGAATTCGCGTACAGTTGCCCACAGAAGATGTTTATCCAGATGCTGCTTTTCTCTCTTTATTTCAAGATCGTTTCGAGGAGTAAATACGGATAATTTCGCATATGTTGCTCGCCATGTGCTGAAATATATCGCGTTTAATTTCAATCAGACTCTGCTAACGGCTACTCCATTGTGCCAAGTATCTTGGCGAGCTAGAGCACACAAAAGTCACTGTTTAGTTACATTGTAGCGGAAATGCGCTGGTATCTAAAACGAAATGAATACTCTTGGGTGAAGAACTGAATACAACAACAGTGGGCATTTTATTACAGACGTACACTTTTTTTAAATTTAAAAGTCCAAAACAACAACAATTTGCCAAATATTCGATGTTGTTAAATCGAAACATGAGGACGACTCTTCTGGCACTGAATACGCCAACACGAGAGCGGTGGCGTATAACGAATGGCTGCATTTGCGTGCAGCTGCATATTTCGTATACGCACCGAGACACGTGCCCAAAGTATGCAATAGTTTCTGCGCCCATTTTTTGTTGCATTATTTTCGAATGCGTGCTTTTCTGACGTGGGTTAAGTTTAAACTTAATTGAACGTGGTCTGGGCCTCCGATTTTTCCGGCGAAATGTGATTTTTTTATTATTTAACTACAGACCAACCGTTTAAGCAAAATTAAGCTCTTCCGTCAAAGAGTTTCGTAATAAAATTTGGTAATGCCAGCTCAAGTATGTTTTCACATCAACTGAGATCTCAAGAATCGTTAAGATAAAATGTTTTGCAAACGGCACTCATTAACTAAAAGTCCTCTTGACAGTTCTCCACCTGATTGAGCAATTAAGATTTTATGTGAAACATGCAGTTTGACTTTATCTCACGCTTTACTCAGTATTTCAACACGTAGAGGTCTTTATTCTGAAGATGTTTGTAACAGCGAAAAACAACGATTTTGATCGCTTTTCTTTCAAAGTGTATGCGTGCAGCCCATAAACTTGAATATGAATAACAATCATTTGAACGACTCCACAACACTTCTCGTATTTGTTCTAATAGATGATAATGATTGTTCTGCAGTACAGTCGAGTCACTGGGTATTGAGATGACTCATGACATGCAAGAAATAAAAAAAGATAAAATAAAAAAAGATGGAATAAAATTATGTTTTAGGGGAAAATTGCAGATAACAAAACTCAAATATGATATGCGCCGAAAGATGGAATATTAGCTCTCGTTGTAAATAGCAAAACACACACATACTCGTACACACATAAGCAAACACGATATACAACATGTGTGGAAGTGTGCATGCACAAGTTAAGTTTAATAAAAACATTATCTGAATATTAGGGAGGTAACGAACGACAGTTTTACGCACGAGAACAGCCGTCTTGAATTGAAATTGAATTTTTGGTTCAAGTATTTTTTTTATCTTCAAATACAGAAACTATTCTGCCAGTTTCGGTGTAACAGTGCGTTTCCAATACGGTTAAGGAACTGGATCGAAGTAGCCCACTGCCGATACAACAAAAACTGAAACCAGCCACCGCCCTAATTTGCTTCTATGAAACATCATCCATTCGAGTGTGTGTTTAGCCGTTTGTTTATTTGTGTGTCAGAGTTGTAATTTACAACCGTCTATCGTGTATTATTTTGTACACAGCGATGGAATAGATGATGTTTTATGCGTGTTTATTTTCTAAATATTCCATGTTGTTTGAGGGAGAATTGATTAATTGTTTTAGCTTTTGCAGGGCATCACAATGTGGGGTTTGATGTTTAAAATATTCTTTTTTTCCCCGAGTGTGTGTATGTGATTTGTACAATTTGCAGCTTTAAAAGATGCCTTATTTTTCAAACAATCCCAAATAGAAAACGTAAGCAAATACGTTCGAAATAATTTAAATGATAACGTTGCCGTTTGTACACGAGAACGAGTCATTGGGAAAATGGCTTTTGTTACAAGCACGAGTTCCTGATACGTCTTAGTCTGAAAGTCGTGAGGTGACTACATCCTGGCAAAAATCTTAAATCCATTCTCATATTTGTGTACTTCTTCCAGATCATGGACAAAGAGTCAATGTTTTGAAACTGCTTCGATTGGCAGGTAAAAGTTTTTTAGCTGTACCGTCGGTGTTGTTATATCCGGTGAGGCCCACCATTTCGAGAGAAAATACTTTATGCGAATATCTCCAATAGCCGTTGAAGACAAATACAAGATGTTAAAACTCAACGAAAAATTGTTATCGATTCATCAGCCAGTGAAAATTTTGTGAATCGAAAAACTCTTCTTCCGAAAATACTATAGACCGGCATGAATGAAATACGTCAATTATAAAATAAGTCAAAGTTAAAGATTAAATATTTTCTGCGAATACGAAAACTTTTAGTTTCTCGCGAATGTTTCAAATCCTGCACGGCGATCGCAAGACCCACAAATTATTTAAAAAGGCCGATCGAAATGAGTCAGTCTCAATTTGAGGAGGTTAAGAAAATACGATGTACCTCTTCCTGCAATGAGAGGCGCTTTTGTGAAGGAAGTTGCAACGCCCTCCTCACGCTTGCGAAAAACTCTTTGAAAATATTGTTGGTTCCAACCCATTTGAATCATATTTTTCATATTCTGCTGTCAGCAACGATCCAGTCAAAGTTATCGAAAGAACGACGGCGATTCTTATTTTCTTCAAACTGCACTGCGAATTTCAATGAATCTGCTGTATTATAAAATTAACATAAAACTGTTATTACTTATTCTTTTCATTGAAATGTCCATCGCTCTTCAGTAGCTGCTTCTGTAGAAATTCAATGAAGATATTTTGAATTTTTTGAATATCAAATATATGAAAAAGGATAAGAGTCGTGTTAGAAGAGTTTTCTATTGTTTACCAAAAAGGATTTTATCTTAAATGTATTCGCTTCATTAAATGCACGAGTACTTGTTGCCTGAACGAAAAGATTTCAGATTGAGAGCAGAAATTGTCAACAGTAAACTTAAGAAAGAATTTTCGAATTGATTTGCGAGCAGATTCTCATTGATTTTTCAACTAGAAAGCCGAACTGTTGGCAGCGTTATAAATGTCATGCCGGGTGTTCGCAAAGCACTTCCAGTACTTTAATCCGTATTGAATGGCTTCTGTTCGAAAATGTGTACGCACACATGCACGCACAATTATGTCATTCTGATTCTTCGGAATTTTGGACAGTTACAACATCATTTTCAAACACATGCACAACGATACGAAGTGCGGGACGTGCAAAAAGTCCTCAGTTCCCAACAATCAGTGGGTGGGAATGTAATTGATTGATTTTTATGAAATCGTTTTGGTGACGTTGTTTGGCTTTTTTAGCATTTTGTTTGACAACGTCACATATGGTCAGCAGCCAAACAACTTGTGTTAGTTTGAGGTTCGTTAGCGGGGAAACAAAGAAAATATTTACAAAATAGATGGAAACTTTTCTTGTGAATGTTCTTGAATAAAAACATTTAGGAAAACATGTTGCCGACTGACATGTTTGGAATAGTTCAATCAGATTTTTTACGTCTAATAAAAATATAAAAAAGAATTCATTTAATAACTTTAATTTGAGAGTGCCTGCCTTGATGAAATTTGTTTCGAATTAGTGAGTTGCAAGTGACTACACGTTTGAGGCAAGTAGAAATTATACTGAGTTGCTGTCAGGGGACGCGTGGTCAAAAAAATAGATAAGAAAGGAGAAAAAAGGAGTTTTGTATTTAAAGTAAGCAAATGCTGGCGTGTGTAATCTAATAACTGGAGATGGAACAGGAAGTCTAAGTTAAGCCGAAAATGCAAATCTCGTCCCACTTCGAGGCACGAACGTATTTTGTGCGCGTACGAACGTGTGTGCAACAGTGAGTGATTGAATACGTTCGTGTATTGTCACATTAAACATGACGGTTGGTGGTGATTGTATTGGCATTTCGTGTTGTTGTTGTTGTTTTTCTTCCAATTTTCTACAACAAATCAAATATGGCATGACCAGATTCATATTGAAGTTCCTGACAAACGCAAACATACACGAGTTGGAATATCGATGTTGATACGTTCGGGTCTCAGTGAGTGTCAGTGTGAATTACTCCGACGGTTTCACTCCTTCCATTCACATCTCGATCTTGTGACAACAGACACCCCAGCACTCCTTCGCCATGTGATGTGTCATAATGCATATAGCAAGTCACACACAGACACACACACACACTCACATGTAAGTACGTGTGTGCCTTCGCATATGTGCTGGCGGTTAAAGGTTTTTATTCAGTTCATGTTGTTGCCACAATCCAAATAATGGTTTTGCATGATTTTCGTGTTGTTGGATAATTTAACTAAATCTCTTCCATAAGAATCAATATTTGCCGAAGCTGTTTGGAATGCAAATATTTCCAGTTTAAATATTTTCATGCTGAAGGCTGTAAACTTTTGAGCCAAAGGACAACCTCTTCGAATGAAAACCTCATCAAATACTAGACTCTCATGTGAGAAAACACCAATAAAAGGAAGTCTTCACAACAGCTTTAGCAACAGAATTAAATTTTGAATTTTTATTCATCTCTTATTGTGGAACAGCAATTATTTAAATTTAAATCCCTTTAATTCTATTTGAAAGTAGGAGATAAATCGCAATAAAACTCTAATTATTACATGTAAAACAACTCAGAAATTATTTGAACAAACAGACTCACCCCACACACACACACACACACACACACACACACACATCCATTCACTCATAATTTCAAGATTTAAGTATAAATTCATGGAGTAAAAATATGAAAACAGTCGTTATTATCGTGGTATTATGGCGGGTATGGAATTTCAAGTGGAGCTCTCTTTCAACCCTCTTTTACGAGTGCTGCGGTACTATTTACTTACTGTTCACTGATTGTAAGTTCCTGAATGTTGCCTCAGATTATACTTAATAAAAAATAAAATAAAATTTAAAAAGGAGAAAAATAACAACAGCAACAATATTACAAGCTAAAACAACAAGGCGAAAGAGTTGAATCCAGATGCGATGCTTAAGGACGACAACAGCCATTCTGATGAAGATGATGACGATGTGAATGCTTTCAACAATAATGATGATGACGTTGTTGTTATTTATATTACAGTCGTACACTGCGAATTAAGTTGCACAGTGGCATGATACCAAAATAAAAAGTTGACATAAAAGGATTCCTCACAGACTTTTATCAAATCAAATGTCGGAGAAGGTGGCAAATTCGCGTTGTTGTCGTTAATATATTTTTGAATGTTCCAAAACTGAATATATAAATTTGTGGTATGAATATCAGTAGCACCAGCGCTAGAATTTTGTAAGAGTTTTCGGCTGCTCCGCAGTCACTTCTATGCAAATACATGGACTGTTAGTCAGTTCTACCACGCCACTGTCCCGTGTTGCTGTTGTGTGTGTGTGTGTGTGTGTGCGTGTGTGTGTGTTGCGAAAGAACAAACGAAATGGCGAAATGAATGAATGGCATCGCGTAAATGCTTTTGATGCTTTTATAATTGCATTTCGCAAGTGCTTCAATACTGTACAAACACAAACAACGACAGAAAAATATGTTACACGTTCAAGGATTTCTGCAACTTTCATTGTTGAGAAATTATCATTATCATTGTTGTGAACGTTGCTTTTAGCAGTTTTGTGTCGTAAATAACGCAAATATGCTATTTACCAATAGAGATACAATCAAGACATTTTGTTGTCAATTAGTTAGAACAACAACAGCACATACGAACTGATATTTTATTGAATTAAGCGCAACAATTAGAAATGGAAAAGGACATAAACGCCAATTGGCAATCACTGCAGAAACACTCCAACACACAGCCGAAAGGGATAAAACGAATCTAATGAAATTTATTATCTCACTCTTCTCATCAAATCTAATGGAATTCAATCTCTGTTTGCTAAATCTAAAAAAGGATTATAACGATTGACCAGGGATGGATACATTCAAAGTGACAAATTTGCACAAATATTTTCTATAATTTATGTTTGAGAAAAGCATAGAAAAAGTTTAAATACTCGCAAAAATTTAATCAAACATGAAAGACGAATCAGCTAAAACCCCTCAATTGATCATTTTGAATTTTTTAGTAAGATTTTGGGAAAAAGAATCAGCACATAATTAAAACAAAAGAGTTTAAAAAACGACAATTCCCCAAAACATGGACTAATTTAAAAACGTTAGCATTCATTGAGAAACTCGTTTAAAGCAAAACTTTTTTAAATCCCTGCCTAGAATTGAAAAGACCGAGAATTTCAGTTAAAAAAATTAAGAACGTTTTGAATTTTGGATTGAATGTTGAAGGGACTTGAGCTGCAGTGAGCGAAATCTCTTCCAGAAAAGCAGAGGTGAAGAGATGATGACGTATTTTTTATTCCAAGGAAATGCTTCAGGACTAAAAAAATATTGAGACGGAATTAATTCTTTAGGCCACATCACATCCGGGACTTTTGCAATGGTGCGTGCAAACATGGATGCAGAATGCTCTTCTTGCAAAACCTCAAAGACGATCATTCCAATTATGAAGAGAAGCCATCGCCAACAACTGCCCCAAAATAAAATTTCTTGACAGCAGCAAACAAACTGTCGTTTCCGAATACCGCAAAGCATCTGAGGATATTTTGTCTAATTAGACACAAGCCATTAAGGCATTCCCATATGCAGACAATATCGTTCGTATCTGAACCAACAGTGACACTCAAGTTTTAATGAATGATTGATTCCTCTAAACCGCAGATATGAGATTGTAGTCGTTATTCCAAAGGCGATATTCTGGACGAGATTCAGGCCACCCGGGGTACGCAACAGTCACACATAAATCTTAGTTTTCGAGTGTTTATAAATGAATGCAATTTTGCGCTGTTTACAGGCCGTTTGAAGGGAGTGCAGTCATACATTTTTATAGTTTCATTCAGTCAGTCACGATGGTAGTGGGTGGGTTTTATTTTCTTTCTCATGCAAAACTTTTCAAACGACTCAAGACACTCTCAAAACGTAACTCATTCAAAAGCAACAACTTCACTGACAACTAAGCACGTACATAATTATGCATACATACACACACACACACACTTATCCACACATGCACATACAAACAAGTGTCTTTAGCATGTGCTCGAGTTGCACCGGAGTTAAAGTTTATTTAATGTGATGTGACAAGTGCCTGGCAATCTCGCCGTTTGCGCCACTTTCATAATAAAATTTCTTTTGCAGGTTTTTTATTGGGGCTCAGTGCGAACATATTCGCGGTTGTTTATGCGTTGTTCTCATGATAAACGAGGGGGACTTCTACTGTGCAGGACGAAAATCAAATTTCTTTTGATTTCCCACATATTCACTGAACTTGAATTCAAAAAAATGAATTGGAAAAGCATTTTCATTGATCGGATATATCGATCGGACCTGTCGACATATTCAAACTGGTCTCGAAATACGGGCAAAAGCCAAAAGCAGCTGCTTTCCATTTATAATGCAGATGATTGCACGTCTGCCACCTGATGCTTTTCCGTAAGGCCGCCCGATATTTTTGTATATTTGAAACTCACTTGTTCTTGCATGTGTGTTACTTGTGACTGTGAAATAGACAGATTAAATGGACCAACTTTGGAGTCGTCTTTAATGTCACCCTGTGCTTTTCATGCCCTGCAATTGACTGTAAGTTTCTGGAAATGCATTTATTTATTTTTCCTCAGCATACTTGGATGGACTTGGGTTTTTTTTTTTTTTAGAGAGAACAGTGTCGGTCGCAAGACAAGTGACGTGGCTACTAATAACGGGTGCGAGCTCCGGAAAGGGGCTTTAAAGGAATTATCCCATGGGAAAACAAACTTTCATCTCGATCAGAAGCTATCAGTTTGGGATTTAAAAAAACAGAGCACTTCGCACGACAATCGTGTTTTGAGAACTTAGAATTAATTGTGTTGGGACAAGTTCTGATCGCAAGATAACGAATACCAAGAAACGTTCAAGCACTCGTGACTGACGTCTGCTTATTTTCTCATTCTTATTTCTCTTCGACAAGATGCGATTTTCTTGCAAAGTTTTTTTTCTCTGTCACATTCTGGGACACCCTCCCTGTCTGTGAATTTGTGTATGTGCGCATAATAATTCCAAACAGCACCACAACTAACGTAAATATTGTGTACGGCATCGTAGAAACAAGTATTTAGTAACACTCTTATTTCTGTGGCATATGTAGAGCATGATTTAATTCAATTTCTTGGTTTCTTGCCACACCATGTCACTTCTTTGCATTCATTTTTTGTTGCCTCTTCATTCGGTTGGTGTTGTTTTTGTTATAGTCATCTTTCGCCTACTTAAAAGAAGCAGGTATCTTTCTGGAGGTGGAGTACTCAACACTCAACATTAACCACAAGGCGGTGGAGGACAGGACTGGCGATGACATGAAAGTTAGTTTTACAATAAAAAAGTAAAGACTTCGGCGGGATAGCGCCGACTGTAGCAATAGAACACTCTTCTGCAACACGCACTTTAATTTGCTAATTCTGTTCCCCACTCGCGCTCATTTAGATAATTTTTTATGTGAATTTATTTATTTATTCCGAAATGCAGTTTCGAAATTGTATTTACGCTTCTAATCCATGAAATACTCCCTTTTATTTTCATTTCATAATATGTAATTATTTTGAATGAAAAACTTTACTTCTACTTCATCACTATTCCGCATCTTGTGTGCTCCTCTTTGTACTCCATTTTTGTACAAAATGCCGGACATTTCAACCCATTATTTTCTGCACACAAACGTACGTTTTGTTTTTATTCAACAGCAGCAGAGTGTTTTGAATTATATTTTGAAAACTTCTCTGCAGCTGATACTAAATCGAATTGAGTTCCTAGTGAGTTAATTATAACCAAATTCGACGGGAAAACTTATATTGATTTCGTAGGTATTAAAACTCCAGATCTCGCGTCAAATTGAGTGATATGTGAGCTGGAGCGTAGGAGTTTTTCTCACACCACCCCTTCTCTACAAGAAAATTTTTTAAATGTTTCGAACTAAAAAGCGTTTTATTCATACTAACAACAAAATAAATATATGATATTAAATGTGTCGTACATTTATCGTGCGTGCCTGCGAGTAACGGAGTGGGTTCCGCAGGGTTAATACAAAATTATTTAACAAGAATTGTTTGTTTTTTTTGGGAAAATGACAACTGAAAAAATTGAATTTTAATAAAAATCCTAAAATAACTGCAAATATTTACTGGATCTTTTTTGCAAATAAAATATTTTCGCTTTGCAATTTTATAAAACCAACACAAACGGATATATTTGAGTATTCAAAAAACAGGCAACAGGAAAACCTGTTAAATATATTCTAAACCAAGTTAAATATATTTCCTAGTGACATTTTTGACCTTCGAGTTCACATCATTTCGAAAAATGGAGTTCGTTCGTAAACTTTTTGAGAGCCCATAAAATATTTATAACAACTCAGCGCAGATCAGGTCATCGTGCCTTCGAAATACTTCTCAAAAAAATCACCCGCTTTGTTCTTGTGCACGTGTAGCAACACATTCATTCACGCAAGTGTTGTTGTAGGTAAAATATTTGTAATGCAAATAACTTTGGAGTCGTTGTAGCAACAAATTACATGCTGCTACTACCGCATTCATAAACTAAACTAAAATATAAAAATGAATAAAATAAAGTGTGTATTTTTCAGATGAAGTGTTTCTCATAATATTTTGTTCAGCATTTGTTGTTGTTGTTGTTGTTGCCGTATGCACTGTACGGCTGTGCGACTTTCGTTTGGAAATGTTGCAAAATGTTAATACGAGATTTATGTGGAATGGGAGTTTAAGTATTTACGTTGTGCCGGTTGTAGTTCCCGGCTAAATAAGTCTTTATGTTTTGAATTAATTTGTTAGAATTATAATAAATATCATAAAGCACTTGAATGAAACTGTATACCAGCATGAAAGCACTTCTCCATTTATGTTAAATATATTTAATTCGCAGCAGTTTTAAATTTTGCATGATTGAAATGTCACAAATAATTGTAAGCGGAAGGATGCAAGCCGGTCGTTTACAAAACGGACCCTTTTTTCGTAACTGAGCAGCAGATAATTGATTTTTAGCGACTTTTACAGTTTTTGGCAGCGGCAGTAGTCCACTGTGTCAGGATGGAAATCATTTACTAAGGGAATTTCTGTTATCTATTGCGCAGCAGGAGAGAAGAGTTGGAGAAAGCTGCTCAGTTTGCATTCTTCCGACTCTTGTGTCCTTCAGTCTGCCTCCAGGTAGCAGCTGATCCCTGGGATATTTGTGAATGTATGGATATGTGGTCCATTTTGTGCGAACAAGAGAGGGGGGATAGTGTTCAGAGGATGGGGAATTTCGTTGCAGTTCTTTTCATTCTTTCTTAGAAATTAAAAGCTGAACATATTTTTCCATTCTCTTCACCGAATCCACTATCGACCGCAAAGCGATATTAAATGTTGTGTTGGAATTAAAGCGCACCCAAAATATTTGGGAAATTTATAAGCCTGATCATACGCACACACACACACACACCTGCACACAAGTGTGGGAATGAATGTTTGTTTAAATGCGATATTATTTTCGTTGCATTTAGCCGTAATTGTTGCTGAAATAGAAATAGAAAAATGCTCATGTGTGGAAGCGAGTGTGCGAGCAGTTGTATATTTTATTCATGAGGCTATAAAATTGCTCAATTTTCAGACTATTAAGAAAATTTACGCCTTTTCAAAGGAAGAATAATGTTCGAGAGGACCACGCACACACACTCTGCAAATTTATTTGTACGGAATAAATGTAAGACGTTAAAAAAAGAAAAGAATTGAAATTGTACAAAATAAATGCACCAAAAGAATCTCTTATGTGGCATATGGAAGATATACAACGACGGTGTAACAAACGCCACAATAACCGTTATAAGATTTCTTTCAGATTACATTTCTTCTTCGAGTTGGCATTGTTGTTTGTGTTATTGTCGGCAAGTCGTATAAAAAATTCACTTGGAGTACTGGAAAATAATAAAACGAGTGGCAGAGCAGGAGCGGGAGAAACAGAAGCAGAAGCAGAAACAGAAAATTGCATACAAGAGCATTCTGTTCTTAAGAAAGACATGAAATGTTCGTTCTTGTATGGGAAAAAGAAATGAAATTATTTTATATGCTCAAGATACTTTCAGGAATGGCCTAGAGGAGTGTGAGGAGCAGACAAAGGAAGTGGAAGCTGCAAGATACCAAAATAAGTGTAACTTTTTGGCTTTTCATGATTTCTTCTTCTGTCTCTTCTTCTTCCTCTGCTTGTTCTGGTAGTCAACCTTAAAGAAGTGGTTACAAGAACAGAAGCAGGCATCAAGAGCACTTTGACTTGTGGCATTTAGTTTAAGTGTAGTCGAAGGTTTGGCAACTGTTAACTGTCTGTCTAAAAAAATATGTTTAATTTTTGCACGTTCACCTACAATTAGGGCTGAGAGTTGTTCGAATGAGTGCTTAGTTGGTCGTTGCGTTGAGGAGTTCTCACCAATAATCAGTCGAGTCGCATTCTGATCAGCAGCACTACTACAACTCCGTTCTCAAGGAATTTACACCGAATCAGCCAAGCACTTGTTTCTAATAACGACGTCTTCTGCTTTGTTTGTTTGCATGTGTGTGCGTGCGAATCTGAATGGATCTAAACAAGATTTGGTTCGATCTCAATTAAATTGGCATTTCAACAGATTAAAAAACAATTTGCACTTCGAGCCTGTTGAATAGTTTTCAAATTTGCTTCCCTTTAAATACTTTCCTACGATTTAACGCAAGTCCACAGCAGTTTTAGAAACGGTCTATTACACTAGGTCACAAATAACAAACTTTTGTCTGTTATTTGTTTCTAGCATACTTTTTCTCATGGATTTGGACCTACTGAACACGAAAATGAATTTTAAAAATTTTTCTGTCGATTGGTTTGCGAGATACAAATTTTTTAATTTTTTTTTTTTAATTTTTGGAGGTACACTTACTATTTTGAGCATATCTTTAGTCTTCTTTGACCTATTATATCCTACTACTACTCAAATTAAAGACAATTGAGCCGTCTACAACTTATTCTCAAAAAATTTTCAAATCGGGTGAGTAGTTTTGATGTTGGCGGCTTAAAAAGGTTAAAAAACTGGGTTTTTTTAGTAAAAATGTGGCTGAAAAATTCATATAAAAATTCATATAAAATATTAAACGCGATTTTAACAGCGATTTTAATTTTTTTACGTATAGCTGACACTTTTCCAAAGAAAATAAGCCCTTACTTAACAAAATCTGATGAGAAATGGCCGACTTATTATTTTTTTGGTAAACGACCGAAATTCCGCTATTTCACGATTTTTTGATTTTCATTATTTGCACAGCTTACCTACCCAACGCAAACGAATAAATACATTTGAACTTAATTTAAAATAAACAAATTAGTCTTCGTATATTATTTTTTAATTTATTTACAGCACTACATGCTCATACATATTTAAACATAAGGAGACACGGTTATCAATTGCATTTCAAAACTGTCTGTGAAAGTGTAAAGAAGTTAATATTTAGAAAACGCAAGGAAGACAATGAGTAAAAGACTACGTGTGTTCGAGTGTTTGAACGATCCAGACAATTTCTGCAATGTTTGTGGCCAGTTTATAAAAAAAAATCACGCACACAAGTTTACTCCAGCAGTACAATTGCACTATTTGAATTATTTTGGTATTTCACCAAATATCACAGAACCATGGACACCTAAGTCGCTGTGTGATCTTTGCTATATAATCTTAACCAACTGGGCAGCTGGCGGAAGGTAAGAATTTTTATTTAAACACATTATACATAGCGAATATAGTAATTTATTTTAATTTTAGCCGCCATATGAAATTCGATACACCAATGATGTGGAAAAAGCCGCTATGCCATTCCACAGACTGTTATTTTTGCCTCACCACAAACAGTGGGGTAGGAAGATTTTTTAAATGGAACTACGCTCAAGTGGGATCGTTTGCGCTTCCAGTACCACATTCGCATGATGTGCCATATCCAGTGTGCCCTGGTAAATCTCTTCAAAAAGCAGAATCGTCAGAAGAAGAGTCCGAGTCAAATGCAAGCGAATTTGAGCCGGGTGCAAAGCGAAAATTACTGTCACAGGCCGAACTAAACGATTGGGTGCGCGATTTTGGTCTCACTAAGGAGAAATCCGAACTTTTTGCGTCTCGGATGATACAGTGTGGATTTGCGGCTTCAGAAGTGAAAGTATCAGCGTACAGAAACCGTCACAAGGAGTATGCAAAATTTTATACAAAGAAAGACCAAATATGTTTTTGCAGCGACATTTCAGGCTTGTTCCAAGAGCTTCACCAAATTCACAACCCCAACGAATGGAGGTTGTTTATTGACAGCAACAAAGAGAGCTTGAAGGCAGTTCTCTTACATAATGGGAATGAAAAGCCATCTGTTCCTATTGCTCATGCGGTTCATTCAAAGGAGAACTATGAAACTATGGACATTTTGCTGAAATGCATAGAGTATAGGAAATACAATTGGAAAATATGCGCCGACCTTAAAGTTGTGGCCATTCTGTGTGGACTCCAAGGAGGCTATACGCGACATTGCTGTTTTCTGTGCCTTTGGAATAGCCGCGCTGATGATCAGCATTATATAAAAAAAAAATGGCCGGTACGAACGAAACCTGTAGTTGGAGAAGCGAATGTTCAGCGCAAACCACTAATAGAGAACCGTGAAAATATAATACTTCCGCCGCTGCACATAAAATTGGGTTTGATAAAAAATTTTGCCAAAAAATTAGACAAAGAAGGTGAAGCTTTTGCCTATTTACGGTCAATTTTCCCTTACCTTTCGCTGGCAAAAATTAAAGAAGGAGTCTTCGCAGGACCCGAGATAAAAAAAATTTTGAAAGATGAAAAATTCCCAAAGCTGTTATCACCCATCGAAGCCGCAGCATGGAATTCCTTCAGGCTTGTTGTGGAAAACTTTTTAGGAAACAACAAAAGCCCGAATTATAAGGACATAGTTGAGGATCTGGTAAAGAACTATGAAGCCATGGGAGTGCACATGTCACTTAAAATACACTTTCTGCATTCTCATTTGGATTTTTTCCCTGAGAATTTAGGAGACGTGAGCGACGAACACGGCGAGCGCTTTCATCAGGAATTGAAGGCTATGGAACGACGCTATCAGGGCATCTATGACACGGCTATGATGGGTGACTGTATTTGGACCCTAATACGTGAGACCGATTGCAGCGGATACAAAAAACAAAGAAGAAGTCAGCAGTTTTTCCACATGGCATAAAATGTACACTTATATCTTTGTTTTTACTCATTTTTTTGTTTTTTTCGTTAGTTTAGCTAATTGTGCGATACATTGAGCATGTAGTGCTGTAAATAAATTAAAAAATAATATACGAAGACTAATTTGTTTATTTTAAATTAAGTTCAAATGTATTTATTCGTTTGCGTTGGGTAGGTAAGCTGTGCAAATAATGAAAATCAAAAAATCGTGAAATAGCGGAATTTCGGTCGTTTACCAAAAAAATAATAAGTCGGCCATTTCTCATCAGATTTTGTTAAGTAAGGGCTTATTTTCTTTGGAAAAGTGTCAGCTATACGTAGAAAAATTAAAATCGCTGTTAAAATCGCGTTTAATATTTTATATGAATTTTTATATGAATTTTTCAGCCACATTTTTACTAAAAAAACCCAGTTTTTTAACCTTTTTAAGCCGCCAACATCAAAACTACTAACCCGATTTGAAAATTTTCTGAGAATAAGTTGTAGACGGCTCAATTGTCTTTAATTTGAGTAGTAGTAGGATATAATAGGTCAAAGAAGACTAAAGATATGCTCAAAATAGTAAGTGTACCTCCAAAAATTAAAAAAAAAAAATTAAAAAATTTGTATCTCGCAAACCAATCGACAGAAAAATTTTTAAAATTCATTTTCGTGTTCAGTAGGTCCAAATCCATGAGAAAAAGTATGCTAGAACCAAATAACAAAATGGCTGTTGCCTAGTGTTATAAATATCTGTCAAATGATTAAAGTTTTTGCATCGAACGAATCAAATTAAATCATTTAAGATTTCTAGGGATGTCTAAAATTTTCTTAGACTTCCAGCCTTGTAGTCCGCCAGATACTTCAACGCTTAAACGAACTTGATGCGATCTGGTTAATAAAAGCACGGATCGCACCTGTAACAATTTTTGATAGTGGCCAGAATAACCACTCGCATGCATGTTTATGCCAGTCGTTTTCGACAACAATTATTATTGTTGTTGTTATTATGAATTCGTCAAATAAATAACATGCCGTTTTAGGCCGACAACTTTTGTTTAGTCGGACAACATGAGATCAAGACAGAAACATGCGAATAAATATTATTCGAATCACTTTCATCCCGTTTTCATTGTGACCATTCGCTTAAACGTTCCTTTTTACGGGTAACGAATGTGGAAAGAGTTGAATCTACATCATTGTTGGAGTACAGCAGACTATTCTGCTAAGATGTGACTGCACTTGCAAAGGTCCACAAGTTACTTTATTGCTGTGCTTGTCACTGAGAATGTGTTTTATTTCAAAGATAATTCAACCAGAAATTATTCCGGAGCACTTATTTGTACGTGTGTTTGGAAGAGAAGAACAGTTTTCTTTGTTTCCATTTTAATTTCTTTAGTTTATTCAAATGCCAAGACTTTAAGTATATTTTATTGCATTAAAAAGACGTATTTCATTTCGTATTTCAGAGCAGTTCGTTCATTTTCCCCCATCACACAATCAATAATATTGAGCTGCGCTCGCTAAACGATTCAGTTGGTGCACAGCTTTTTCTTTACGTTTTACATTTTGGCAGAACAACTCCCAACAAGTATTTTATTTTAGTATCTCATTCGATTGCTCTTGAGGATTCAAAAAGTTTTACAGCAACAGTCAGTATTCTGGTTTGTACAAAGAAGTCAATTCCTTTGATTGGCTGTTTTTCTATTGCGACAATCGCCTTTTAAACAACTGACCAACAAATTAAGAGCCACTTCAGGGGAGACAGCAAAAACTTATTTTTAGACCTCTTGACTTTGTGTTATTAACTAAAACCGAAAAAACGTGTTTTTCTTGAGTTCTACTTCACAAAACGGCAACACAGAGTCCGTGTTGGTGATGAGTGTAACAACTAATAGCTGCGTAAACCAAGGCCAACAACAGCATAAATACGCAACTCACAGAGATAAAAACGTCAATTAATTGTTGGTAATCGTACATTCCAACCATTTTTATTTGAATGTGTGTAAATAGAGTTAATGTGTGTATGTGATTAGCGATGGATTTAACTTTTTTCCTTTGGAGATCAATTTTCAGCACTCCAACAATTCAAATTTAAAAAAATCTCTTGTTCGTATTAAGAACTCAAAAGTTTTAGAAAAAACACTTCCATATATGTGATAATTGAAATACGCCCAGCTTGTTTAAATTCTCCACCTTCGACGTTTTCAATTTTCCAAACTACAAATAAACAGTGGATGTGCACCATTTTGTTTCACTTCTACAAATAAATTTCTGATCATTTACAAGAAACCAAAATAGGAACACAACAACTGTAGAAAAATACAGATTGATCTTCTGCAAAAAATTAGACAACTACAGCGGGATAATTAGAATAGTCAATGCAATAATTGTATCTTTCAGATGTGCTCATCGCTCCTATACAAAATGTATCTGTACAGAAAGTGTAGACTTGCACATCAAATGACCAGACGGAACAAGTCCGCTGTGAAATAAGAAAATTCGATAACTAAATCGACGACCGGACCTTCGAAAGCTCTCTCATATTTTTTGTTTTCTTTTGTTTTCATGCTTCTGTTTACAAAATATATGAAAATAGTTTAAGAAAATAGTTTTAGAAATTTCAAGCTGTTGAAAATGTATGGGACGTGGTGTAGGACGCAGCTGAGAAACGATTTGAGCAGAAGTCGATTATTGGAGAACAACTTCAATCCCTTTAATTAATAAATATATTTATTTACTTTTTGGGTCAGTCGGTTTCCACATTCTCTCTAAATATGAAAAGACTTTCGGTTTAGTCAACTAAAAATGTTTTTAAGTTTCAGACTTAAGTTCTTGAGTGCAGCAGTGCTGAATTTAATTTGTGTTGTTAAATTCCTTATCCGTCTAATCAGGAGCAAGAAATTGCGATAGAGTTCAAATGAAAATGGAAAATTCATTAACGCTCGTCCCCTTTTTTCCGCTGAGCTATTCATTTGCTGAAAGTTTAATGTCTTTCAGAAAATGTCTAAATTAATCTACAAGAAAAACAAAATCAAGCATGTTATTATGGCTTCGATGATTGAAGTAAATTTGAAAATTTCATTTTATGCACGCCAACAACAATTCAAACAGTCGTCAGTATGTGGAATACAACGACTGTTTTCATAAACGATGCAAAAGAAAAATATTAAAGAGTTCTGCTATAGAATATATTTAACAAAATCCACACACACACACAAACATCCATGTTTATATACGAGTATTTACATGTGCTGCCAGTTTATATGCAGATTTGCCACATTCACATCTACTCTTAATTACACACACACACGTACCATGCGAATGTATCGTACACACTCGTATGCACTCGTATGTAGGTGTGTTTTTTTTGAGATGTGGTTTGTTTATAAGTTAAACATTCTTTTGAATGCATGTGCATGTGTGCGTGTGTGTGTGCATGTATATCGAAGTGTTTTGGTAAGTAGATGTACCCACTCGTATGAGCTCCACGCTGATTGCCGGAAGGTAAAGATTTCTAATTACAAACTGTTCTCTGCATATAAAATGGCATCACAATGAAGTGGGACCAGAAAAGCAAACCCAACTGAATGGGTTTGCGTTAATAGCACTCGTATCTGTAACATGGATGCACGAGTCTCCGTGCACACACATACAAGTTTGCACGAGTACACATGCACATCCTAACGACAGATCTCTTTAAATTGTATTTCGTTCCTTCTTTTCAATTTCAATAGCTTTTTCTCTGAAAGGATGTTTTGTTCGGATAAAATTTTTGTGAAACTTGAAGTCAACTCTAAGGACTGTGGGGATATTTACTCGTAGTAACTAATTAATTATTTAAAGAGAGATATTGTCAGTTCGCATAAGCAGAATAATCTTGCAGGCTCTTGATAACTGCAACTTGGATGAATCGTACACACACACACACACACTCGAAAGCGTTTGTATGTGTTGCATTAATTTTCGTATCAATAGCCCATTTGCATGAGCAGGAACAACCAGCTACTCGTGCATATTTTATGGGCAAATAGACGTCTTCGCTCTTCTTCTACGTCCTTTAAAAATGCCACAAATTTGTCAACTCGAAGAGTACTTTTCATCTACAAAAAAAAAAAACCATTCAAATTGTTCGTCAATTAATAAATTTGCCACAAGCAAGTTGGGCCAAAAACAAATTAACAAAATCTGTGATTGATTATTTCTTGCTCGCGTATCCATATCGGGAAAAGCGAAAGTGCCATCCCAATTCGAAGGGCAGGTCGTGTGAACACACTTCGAAACGAAAAGTATTGATTTTGTCCCAGTGGAATGGTTACAACAGAGCCCTCCTTATTTATCTTCACTTGATGAGTTGATGTAATTTCGTACACTTTAATCGTGATAAATTAAAGTGAAACGTGCAACGCATTTAAACTGTTCCCCACCTGAACTTCACATCGAATTTATCAGCAGTTTGTGGTTACAAGTTTCTTTCGAAGTCTGCTGGTTGAGATGTTTTTGTGTGTGGTTGCGCTTGTTTTCGTTTTTATTCTCAAAAATATTATGCGCTAATAAAATTAAAAGGAAAACACAGATTGACAGATGGAGGTCAATACGATGTACTCTCTGCGAGATGTGCGTTGGATATTTTCGTTCCTAAATTATTGTGTTCTTCATCACAAAACAAGCAAACAACAAACGAGATAGGCCGGTGTCGTCTAGATCAACTGAATCTGATTTCCAAATTGGCACATATTTTTGGGAGTTGAAGTTTAAACTCCTTAATTTTAATTTCGTGCTGATTCTTTTTTTTCAAAAATGTTACTAAAAATTTCAAAGTGATCAATTGAGGGGGTTTGGCTAGTTCCCATGCGCATTTCACTGGGGCTAATTTTCATTGAATTGTGTGGGGCGATAGAAATGCGGAACTCATGGGTACACACTGTTTGCAGTGAAATATTGAAAGAAATATAAAAAAGTCAATCTCTTGACCAAGAAGTTGGTCCAAACATTTCTAAAAAGAAAATCGAAGATCGATTGAGTAAATATTGAAAAAACTGTTTTCTGTGAAAATGGTTGCGATATAATTTTTAATTAAAGACAAATTCTGCTTGTGCGTGTACGTCAATATGTGAAATGAAATAATGAAACAGTAGGAATTTAACACAAACACACACACACACACACAGTAAACCAACAACCAGCTTTGGCGCCAGGACACACAACCAAATCGCTCGGAATGATAAATTTAATATGCGAATATTTTCTTGTGGCGATTTTCACAGAAAATTGTTCATTTTTTGCTTGTGAATTTCGTTTTAATTCAAATTCAAGTTGGATGTTCCATAAACGCCAATTTAAATAAAATTCAAATGGGACAGGACTATTTGGATAAATTTGTTCTCCAAAGCTTCGTTTGATAAATATTTAGTGGCTTGTTAATAGATTCTATTTACGTCAAATTCCTTAAACTCTTTTCAAAGAAGTAATGAAACATTAAAAAGAGAAGAGCTCAAGTTGACACATCCATCTTCCGGAAAATGTATGCGTACGAGTGTGTGTAAATAAATAAATTCAAGGAGTTTATTTCGAAGTGACTTCTCGCTTTGTGGCGTCTTCCATTCTTCCTCTTCTGCTTGAAATGCTTAACCTCAAGCATTCAGAGCAAACAACAATCACAATCGCATTCGATAGACGTGCGGTGTGCAGGGATCGTCGCAAGTAGAGGAGACATTTAAAAGGATTTACGTACGAGACAAAACGCTCACATATTTAAATTACACTCCCAGGACATATTCGGCGAAACAAAATATTTATAGGGATGCTCTTATGTGCGAAATAACTTTAAATTTTATTCAACTACAATCCCGTGAACTCATATCGTCAGAAGTATTTGGAGAAGCACAGAGTTGCATTGAAAACAAAAAACTGTTGATATAAAATATTAAGCAAATTTTTTTTCAATGTTTGCCGTTGGATGAGAACGTCGTTTCTTAATGTGGAAGAGCATATTTTTGCAAGTAAATTTGTTTCAAGTCCCTTTTAACTTGTGGCTTTTTAAAAAACAAGCTACGATATATTGCACTTACACCCAGCAACAAAGAGATTTGCAAAAGCCGATTTGAAGTATGTTTCCAATGACTCTGCATGCATTCCAGTTCGAGTGACAAACGCATGATGCGACGTCTTTGGAATAACTGCGTTTTCATGTACGCGCAGCAGACGTTCAGTGGAACTTGAATGAAAGAAATCTATCCTTGGATTTTTCTACCCGATTTTGTAAAACATTAGAAAAACCTTTCTTGGGGAATTTATTTCAACGCAGGAATAGAAAAACTCAAATAAATTTTGGCTTTTATTTTGAACTCAAAACTAAAATATTTTCATTATGTTTCACGAATAAGTTCTTGGATTCGCGTACATCCGCTTCAAAAATTTGTTCCGGTACTGACACTCACATGGAAATAGAACGCGCATTCTGTTTGAATGCGATCGATTGATCGATCCAGCAGTACCAAATAAATTTTGCGGGACTCGAACATGCGTTTGAGTGTTTGTTTCTTCGCGTACACAAAACTCGGACAGTATTCAACTTCAGTACGAAAGAAATATTTTTTATAATTCAGACTTTGGAAAGTGGAATATCTTGAAAGAATTTTCTAGCACAACGTGGGGGGAGTACGTCGCCATTCTAATAGACGTGCCACTCCGACTTTTTGTTTACTGAAAAACTATTCTTGAAAATTATTCCATTTCATTTTCTTTGTTAAAGTAAACGTTTAAGAGCTGCTCTTGTTATTGTTGTTGTTGTAAACAACTGTTAGGAGAACTTGTGTATAGTTTTTTTACTAGTTGTTTGTAGTTGTTGTTTATTTAGTGCAAAACAAAATCTACGTATTGTTTCCTTTTACTTTATGTATGAAATATTAATGCCTGAATGTTTGCAGTTTTGTAAAATAGATAAATTTTTGTTTCAACTACTGGTGTGAATTGCAACTACGAATATGTATGTGCGTGTGCATGTATTTGTGTGTGTGTACGAGCATGTGTACGTAAGTAAGAACATAAACTCATAATTGTGTTGTTACGACTTTAATAAAATGTTTTTAGTTGTGGGCAGTGTTGCCAGCTTCATGATTCGGAAAAATCATACGTCTCATGTGCACATGGAGAAACATTGTGAAGGACTTAATGAAGGCATTCTGAAGTCTGTACGTTAAGCGATCCGTGGAAAACTTGTGCTCACGATCTGAAAAAGTGTCTGGACTTGTGTTATTTGATTAATATTTAAAATTTTAGTTTGCTCGACTTTAAAACAAGAATTTCAGAATCTTTTTTGTTTTAAGTGGTTGCCGAATAATTTTTAGAGATATAAAAAAATTTTGCAATTTTGTTTCCCCATCAGTCACATGTTTTCCGACAGCCCTTTAATTTTCATTATTGAGCAACTTTACGGCGGTTACAAACAAATTTACACTTTCCAAAACAGCGTTGTCCTGCTCTGATCTGTAAGTTTCCGAATCAAATTGATGCCGATTTTCACTCTCCCAAATAAATAAAAATCACATAAATTCCCAGAAATCTAAATATTCGATTCGGAACGATAATCGTTCTCTTCGCTGAACCTATTCGATTAATCGAGGCATTTGCAATGAGTGGATAACCTCCACAAAATAAAACAATTTTTGGTAGTTTGTCTGTTTTGTAAAGTTTGCATCAGTTGTTGTTTTGTTGTTGGTAAAAGTTATTAAAAATTAAAATATATGTTACATCAATACTGCATGAGTGTGTGTATTCCTACACAAGCACGACGTTCTTGCTCAAGAGCTCCTCTTCCAAAGATTGCAGTTCAGCTTTATTCCGAAAGTGTTTCCAAAAGAAAACTTTGATACACAACGTAAATTAATTTGTTCAAGAGCTGCATCGTTTTTTCAGAACGGTTTAGTTCAGACATTTTTTAATTTCTAGCATTCATTTTGATGTTGCCCTTGTAGTGGTCTCTCTGCTGCTGCTGCGGCTGCTGCTGCTATTCGTTAGTCAAACAAACGCTTTTGATATGTTGTTCATTTGATTACTTGCAAAAACCACTTAAAGTTAATGAAAACAAGTCTTTGGCGTTTGCAGATAAACAATATTTATTGTAAATTTTTTATGTTCTCTTGTTCTCTTTTTTTATTATCTATCTCTACATACACACACACACACACACACACACACACAATATGCATGAATGAGCGCACAGGCATGCACGGACACATGTGTGTGTGTGTATGGCAAACATATGATGTGAGCGATGAAAATACGCGAGTAAAAAATATATCCAACAGAACATAAACATTTTGCCATGTAAATGTGCGACGCACCTAAAAATGCACACGCTGGAACAAATATTGCCAACCGCCATCATACAGGAAGCAATAAATGCTACCGAGCGAAGGGAAGTAAAACAAAAGATACCAGGGAACTAAAAAGCAAAAAGAAAAGGGAAATCAGAAAGCAATACACCAGCCAAAGAACGCATTAGAGCGGGTTTGAATAAGAGTTGCCGTTTCAGTTCGATTGCGAAAGTTTTTTTTTGCTCATGAGAGAGTTGGCAGTTTTTAAAGGTTTTTATATTATTAATTGTTTTTTTCCATATAATCGGCACCAAAGTTGCGAAACACAATAAGCAGGGCATCATGAGCCACCGACAAGTCACCGAGTCATGAGAACAACCAGAGTTTTAAAGCTCTTGTCAGTCGACAACTTTTAAATTAGCTGACGAAATAGTGCAACGGCTTAGCTAAACAAGGTGATTAACTCAGTGAATATCCAGTGCACAACGAACTCTACTAGAAAACGTTCATATCAATCCAGTTTGGTTACGTTGAGCACGTTCATACATTTGTCTTTGTGTGTGTGTGTGTGTGTTTGTTTGTGCGAACTATCGAACGGCTCCTTTGCATCAGAAGACTTAAGTTGCTTCAAGAAAATTAAAAGTTATTGCATTGCTTGGCTAAAGTTTTGTTTCGAATAAAATAAATATTGACAAAAGATGGCCACATCGAGCGAAACTAAAGTATCCGCAAAGAAATGCAGCTGACAACAGCTGCTCTGATCCCATGTTGCAACATGCTCCTCAAACAAGTCAATCAATTGTATTAAAATTTGTTAGTTGTTGGTTGAATACGACTACAACATCACACCCTCTCAGTTTGTCAATCTCTTTTTGTGAAGAAGTTGTTCTTCAAAGTTCGTGCGTTACTGCAGGGGCGGGATGGAATGAATATTCCATGAACGATGCACTCGTAGTTGTTTAAAAGCAAATTTTTGTACTTCTGCCCCGTATAGAATCAAGGCTTTTCTACAATTTATTTGCAATGGCTGAATGGAAGATGCTGAACGCAACTAAAACACAAAACTTTTAATGTTTCCTCTCAGACGAAAGTCTTAAAAGGAAGCAACTTTCTTGTCGTACCTATTTTGACTGCATGCACTTACAGCACGGCCACTTGCAGGGAAGAGTGTTTAATGCAAACCAGGCTATGTGCATGCCTGCGCGTGACTGTGTTGGTGTTTACAATATTTACTTTCGAAAAGTCCTTTAAAGCACATTAAGTGAAAACAAAACTTTCTGCATAAACCGAACACAAATAGATCGGTTGGTTCTAAATGTTCTTTATCACGTAAACGCAGGACGGAAAGCACGAGGAGACACAAATACAGCAGACAGGCAAGGAGAAGGACGTACAGACAGACAGACAGAGGGACAAATGCACAGACGGTCGGACGTACATTTGGAAATTGTCAAGTTGTGGAGAAGAAAGAAAGTTAAAATACTAAATGGCTTTTTATAAACTCACTCATTCTGCACTCGCAGATTCTCTGTGAAACAATAAAGTTGTTCAAAGATGAAACCAACTAATTTATTTATTAGAGCAGACCGCCCATGTGTCATAAATAATATGAATACAAGACATGAAAATAATTATTAACAGAAAATAAGAAACATTCTTCACTTGCCAGGGCTGCCTCGGCTGCGAAGGAACAAGTAACGCTGAGGCGCGTTTGTTATTGAAAGAGTGGCTGGATTATTTAGCACACCTTCAAAGTTTGGCCCAGATATAAGACGACGTCCTTGCAAATTTTGTTGCGGATATACTTCAAGTGCATTAAAGTTTTTAATAGCCGATTTAATATTCCTCAAAGCGCTGGTGCGTTAGAATATATTCCGACACCATGCCGATTTCCAAAAATTATTAACGTGTTTCGAAATGGAACGATTTTAGATATAGAAAATGATGGGTTCGAATGGGATATAATTTCAGAGTCGACACTTCTTAAATACTTCTTTTTTGACAAGTTACTTCGCTTTTTCAATAATGAAACAGATAAAATTTCCTCCAGTAACTTCATTCTAAACACCCTTTAATTTATTTAAATTTCGTGTCTTATTAAGCATTTTTGGCCTTCTTCTAGGCTGTATCCGAAACTGGTTTCTATACCACAGTCTTTTGCAGCAGCTCCTTTTAATAAGCAATTTATTAATTTTTTCTACGAAGGAGAAGAACCTGCGGTGCAACGGACATTCAGTTCACTGTTGGGGATGACCACAGACAATCACTCACGCAGCCATCGTCGTGTTAACTATTCAACCCAACAGCAAATAAATAATTCTACGTTGACAAACTTGAAATGACACGCGTGCATTCTAAATCTTGGGTTCCATTTTGTTGGAAGTTATTAAAACTGTTCCAGGGCACTTTTTTCCTTATGAAATAAGTCAGTTTGATATTTTCGATTCCTATTTTATACTACTGATTTATTCCATACATGGAAAATGCTTTAATTTTTCACTCCATCTCTTTTTTTCTCCTATAACTGCTGCACAATCACCTGAAATTTAGACTATTTAAACTCGCATGGGGGGAATGACAACTTTTGCAATCTGACGCAGCTAAAATTCCCTGGGAAGTCTTGTAAAGCGGTTGTAGATACTGTTCGAAACACAAACTGAACTAAAACATTTTGGATCTGTGGTCGCAGTGCTATTAATTCGCTTGGCACTGTTTATTGTTGGTGTATATGTGTGTGTGCCTTGTGTCAGTGTGAAGTTAACGGCCATTTTTTCCTTCCGTTTAAAAATTATGTTACTTATGGTGGCATATAAATCGTTGCTGTTCTTTTTCCTTAATGTTTATTGTTTAAATGCTGTTATTTGCAGCTACTAAAATAACTCATTTGTCTCTTCTACAATGACCACCATTTATTTGTAACATAAACAGGAACATGTGCACACACATACACACACACATACTTATTAATGTTCATGTGTGTGAGCGAACACAGAAATTATTAAATATCGTAAGAAACAGAACCATCTGCACGCTGAATTCATTGAATTAAATTGCCAACATTTCTTACAAGTCATTGACAAATTTCTCGTAGTCAAGCAGGGAATAAATATCAAGAATCTCTGCGTAATTGAATTAAGGCCAAATTGTTTTAGTTTTCCACTGCTGGATTACTGCAGCACAAGACACATTCAAAACCGACTACATGATGGTTGTGTGTGTGTGTATGGGAGTGTTATTAATTCGGAAGGTACAAAAGCAACTCTTGTGTGTGTGTGTGTGTAAATGAGAACTTAAGCCCATATTAATTTCAGTTTTCATAGTTGGTTTGAACAATTTAATGCCACTCTCTTCTTCGCTTTCTTTTCAATCTCTTTATTTACATTTCAATTACCTTTTACAAGTGTAATCTCCACTTTTCATATTTAAGTTTGTTAATTCAAGAATGTTTCCAAATACACTCGTAACCAACCTACTAACTGTTGTGCGTACTTGTCTATCTGCAGATGTGGGAGTGTGTGTGTGTGAGTGTGGGTGTGGGTGTTCCTCAGAATCTAGTATCAAGTTGTCTGTCTGCTTTCAACATAAATTTCACAAGCTGGAACTAAATTTGTGTTTATTTAACTTCTGCTCATTTTTTATCGTTTTTGTTCCATTTTCGTATGCAAAGACTCGAGTGTTTTACTTGTGATTTAAATATAATTAAGAACACACACTCAAGTGTTTTTATTGAAAATATTATGAATAGTTTGCACAATAATTACTTCAGCTGTGAGCGAGTGCTTCCGAAGGGTTTTGTATCTGTTTTCACGTACGAGCATGCAATTGAATAAAAAGCTATTCAAAATTATGGAGTGGCAACTCATCGATATCTAATTAACAACGTTTCCAGTGGCGTCTTTTTCCTTTTGCCATCAAAAACAGCTTTTAATAGTTGTCAAGCATCAGTTATGCCAGTGAGTTTCAATTGTTTCAGCAATTCACGTACGAGAACACCAGAGTTGCCAGCAGAGCGGGTTGAATCTGCAGGTGTCCTGAATAACTCATCTTGAAGCAGACGTTTCGCTCTGTTGCCATGAGCTCGTGCTCCGCATTCATTCAATTCACATTAATTTATTTAATCCACAAAATGTGACAGATGGTGCATGTCGGCATCATTTGAAATTGTAAATATTTTTCATTGAAATCGTAAAATATCACACGGCGTGTGATTTCGGGTCAGCTTTCTTGACAAACTCGAATGGCTTTTGAATGCAATCCCATGAAGCGGCCGCACAAACTCTGTTCTTTTCTACGCTTGACAAAATTTGTAGTTCACAACGTTGTGATTCGAGCACTTATGGCAGTCGAATTTGCAATTCGCATGTAAATTAAGAAACAGATGATTGAAAAGGAATTTGCAAAGTCTGCGCTATTTTTCATATTCATTTACCACACAAATACTGTTGATGATATTTTCTATTTGTGCCGCAAAATACATAATTTTTAATCTGATCAGCTGAACGAAATACTAGATCTAAATGCTTCTGGTCAATTAGCTAAACTGCAATAACTCTACATCATGTTGTTGTAGTTTAAATGAACAATTTTCATTTCGTAGCATAATTTGCTTTATAGTCGGTTTCATTTGTATCGAATTTAGACAAAAATTTCAATTATCCATCAAATCAATATTCCGCAAGGAGATTGTCCATTTAATGAATTGTGTTTGCGAAATATTCATATTAAATTTAAACAACTTTTAGCTAATCCAAATATTAAATTAATTCTTGTTGAATTAAATCTGAACATAATAAATAAATAAATAAATAAATAAACAAAAGGAAACGTGTTATTTGTAGTGACACTCTTTTACTGCCCGGACTGAATATGATTGACAAGTCCTCTTTCAAATTTATATTTTATTGATACATTCGGATGCCACTCGTACTTTTTGTTTAATTGCATAAACTTCTGTTTGCGTGCGCTCAAAACTGTGTTGCTTTCGTTTAATCTTATAATTTTATTTTCGCTACATTTTTCCTTCTTGTTGTTGTTGTCGCTTAGCTTCCTTTATAGGATGTTGGATAGCAAACTCAGAAAAGGAATAAACAGGAAGAGAATGTGTTGTAGGGCTTATCAAACTAAATACACACACAAAAACGAACAAGTCCTTGTGAACAAGTCGGCGATTGTTTGTGCGTTGTATGTGAGTGTGTGTGTGTGTGTGCTTGAGAAGTGCATATATTTAAGTGTAAATCTATTATAAATATCTCCAAGGACCTTTTAACGCCACTGCTTACGATTTAGTTCTACAATTTAAGTAAACGAATAAGTAAGAAAACAACAAGAAAAAGGAAATAAAAAATGAACTTGTACGCAGTTGGTGAAATGAAATTGTTTTGGATTTCGTTTTCTGCTTTTTGTTTTATTTATGTTTTCTCTGGTCTTGGACCCAAATAATAAACGTAGAGTTTTTGTTTTTAGAAGTTGTTTTCACGCTAAATAATTCCTCGAAGAGGAGGGAGGGTGGGAGAGAGGTGTGCGTTTCCTTGTAAATTATTTTACATTTGAAACATTTTAATAGCCGCGTTAAATGCCGTTAATGGAAAATGTTGTAAATAACTTTTATTCACCTTCTCGCAGTTTTTTCTACCGTTTCCAAAACCAAAATTATATATTTTTTTCTTATTAAAATTAATGGTATTTTTAATACGGCTTGTGAATGTGTTTCAGAACCTGCGTAGTTGTACGAGTAAAATTTGTGGGGGAAGAGAGGAAAGATTCTGTGAGACGAAACAAAATTAGTTTACGCCTAATTATGCCTTTGGGCTTTTTAAATTGACATAAATTCCTAAGAAAACTAAAGTTGCAACAATTATTTTCGAATTAAATTTATTATATATTTTTAGTATTTCAGGTCCTGCTTCGGAGTTATGTGATGTGAGTTCTACTGCAAATAATTTGCTTCTGTTTTATTTTATTTCTGTATCATTATCGCCGATGTGCATGACAGACTTCTAGCTTAGGAAGCACCGGCATCCATTCGATTTCTATAACTTGGAGAATGACTAAAACTAAATTACTGGGTTGGGAATAAAACGGGCATGCGACCACGTTAATGTCTGTCAATTCAACAAAACCGTCCGTCTTTCA
This sequence comes from Linnaemya vulpina, assembly GCA_963675445.1. Lineage (NCBI taxonomy): Eukaryota > Metazoa > Arthropoda > Insecta > Diptera > Tachinidae > Linnaemya > Linnaemya vulpina. The sequence goes on along the minus strand of OY776277.1, from coordinate 375,385 downwards.
TTCGAACAGTGAAGTGCATCGTGCTTTTTCCAAATGAGCTCAAGTGGGTTTGTTAACGTCCATATATCAGAAGGCATACCGAAGGAACGGGAAATTAAAAGGATCAGAAAAAGCCAAACATTTTCTAGCACTCATTAGATACTGGCAGTTCTGATATTCCGCCTGGCGAGAAACATCTGATGTGTTTCCTGGTGAGCCTCTGATCTCCTTCAACTTTAGCATAACGGAAAGAAGACTTGAAGCTGATTGACTGGCATAATCCTGAAGCTACACACAATCGTTTAAGAGAAATCGAGTTTATGCAAAACTATTGCCCATATTTATGGGAAAGCGATTTTGCGAACCACATATTTAACATGAATTTATTCCTCTCTACTGGTCAGGGTTTTTTCTTCAGCATGAGCCAGTAGCCTCTTTTCCACTTTTAACAGCAACTACAGTGCGAACGCTTTTGGTTGCTTCCAGACAATTAAATTGTCAGCTGAAGAACATGTTGCACTCCGCAGATGAACAAAAACTGTTTGCCGGCACAATTTTTAAGTGAGACTGCCAATTCTGCATTCTGTCCTGACCGTTGTTAGGAGTAACAATCATCCCCTGTCTTCACGGCATATTTTCTAAATATTTTTTAGATGCTTTCAAACTTAATAAAATTATTTCATTTTAGTTTTCCTTTAAAAGGGAAAAAGGATATTTTGTGAGTTTGTGTTCGGTTGTAGTGGTTTAATTTTGCGAACACGAGTTTCTACTTTGGATTACATAAATTCGTATGAATGTGTGTTTGAACGCTACGTACGAGTGTGTGTACGCCTGCAAATGTGGGTGTAAGTATTTGATTCGGCACCTTATTTTGTTGTCACTCTTGTTGGTTTCTTGCTCGTTTGTTATTCTATGCTCACATGCACACAAACACACACACGCAAACATTTCTAGAAGTGATTCATTGATAAATAACACAAACATTTTCCCCCAGATGCGGATATTTTTATTACAGTCTTTTCAATAGTTTCATTTGTCATGGCATTCAATTTACGGTTTTGATAATGAACCTTTTCAAAATCCTCATAATCGATAATTTGCCCGCAGCAGAATCTACAAGTTCCGAAGCCGAAGTATTTGTCGTTTAAAAGCATCCACTTAAAAGGGACGCTTTAATTCTTGGGTAAACACTGTCCTTTTAAATGGATGAATGATTTCACATGTCCACTGATAAATCATTCAAATTCCTGCAAAATCTGATTTTGGAAGAAATATTAGAGTGCTTGGATTTAAAAAAAATTTTTATCAAGAAGTCGAAGGAAATCGGTTTTGGAAATAAGTTTATAAAATAAGTTGCTGCTTCGACTGGAATAACAAAATAGAGGAATAGTGTCGTGAAGGAGTTCTTGAAAGGATCTCAGATACACACAAACTCAAAAACCAAAGCAAATAATCTCGTGGAGTCATGAGCCAAATAACGGGATATTTTAGCTTTGAAATATTGTCTCAGAAAACATAAGGATAAATAAATTTAGTTGTTTTACCTTCTGATTAAATTTGCTTATCGTGAGTCCAAATTGAATTCTGTATGAGTGAACGTGTTAAGCAATTCTGAATTAGTATTCATGATAATTCAAAATTAACTTGATCCGATTTTCAAGTGACTACATTTCAAGGAACACGTACTGTTTGTTCTTTGCCAATGGGACTGGAGTTTCCATTCATATAAAATAACGTTTTATGAATTTAAAAAACTTGTTCCATTCGATTCCTTAATTTGTGACTTAAGTTCTCACGAGAGATGGAAAATTCCAGAATTGGACACGCAAGCACGTGTCCACGGATTGCATCTGGACTTTATTGAAAGTCTTCAAAAGTATTTGTTTCAACTCCCACTACAACCTTCCATCAGCTAAAATTTTATTAATTCATCTTAAAATTCAATGCAAAAGTCGCAACCACAAGAGGAAGAAAAAGGAGGAGCAGCAGATTGAAATTAACTATTTACCAAGAAGTGCGCTGTAGCAGCGAATTGTAAGAATTTGTTATGTTGTTAATTATTTTGGATTAGAGGAAAAGAAAGAAAGTCTATTCAGCACAAAGAGAACTCGTGTTTGTTTATTATGACGCGACATGAGATCGCAGCTGGAGAGACTCTGTTGACGCTTCAGCGTCTTCAGACGGCGATATGTGGTTGCCAGCTGATACTCTACGCTGGCATATGCAGTAGGGGGGAACAGAACTTATTTCTCGGAGAGCAGCCAACTCTCATGCTCGGAAGTGCTTTTCACAATTAAAGACTGTAAAAGTTATGGGCTTAACGAAATCGCAGTGCTTGTACGTGGTGAGTTTGCATGCATGTGAAAGGAAATACACACACACACACATAAAAAGCACACACTCCCAAGTACTAAATGAGGATACACGAGTAGTAGGAACATAATAAGAAGAAGCATTGTTGGACGCAATGCCACATTCAACAATCTGGCGACGACAGTTAAATTAAGTTTTTCTACTTGTAATTACGAAAGTACACACTCTCGTAATTCACACACACACACACACACACACACAATCACACGCACTTAAGCGTTAAGGAAAGCTGGGATTACTGCTGGTGAGAATTAAAGAGACATTCCTGCCGTTTGTGCTCTCACAAATAATTAGTTTATTACGGACCAAAATGCGACTTAAGGCCGAAGGAATTTCACACAAACGCACACTTTATTTAATTTATATTTTTATTGTTTTCCTCATTTATTTTTCTACTCGATTCCAAAGTTCGTCAAATTGACCTGAATTATGTTCGCTTTTTGTTATTTTGTCTGGCATTTATATCTAGTCGTCCAATAAAATCGTAACACTCAGGAAAACGAAAACAGAATCCAGTGAAAAGACTTTAATATTCAACAATAGAAAATGATGATGACGATGATGATGATGATGATGATGATGCCATTGCATGTGTTGGTTTGTTTGTTTCTGTTGTTACAAATATATGTGTTCGTGTGCATGTGAACGTGTCCTAAAATATAAAAAGGACTACAATTGACAGCAAATGCGAAATACAATGGAATATAAATACATTTGAAAAACACACACAAACACATTCACTCTGCGTTCATTAGGGCCATTCAGTTTTACAACACCAATACATATGCACACGAGTGCATGCATGTGCATGCATACATGTTCTACCACTTTCATTCAGATGAATCGCACTGCTGTCATTAAAGCCATAAAAAATCCTTTCGGATCTAAACCCTTCAAGATGAATTTTTTACTATTTCCAAGACAAAGTGTTATACCTCTAGTCTGCACAAACACATGTGCGGGTATGTGTGTGTGTCCAGTATGTGTGCATGTGTGTACGGCAGTGTGTGATCGCTGTAGCACTCGTATCAATAAATAATGCTTAAAGCAGCATCGTACTTACATGACCATATTTATGTTGGAGCACAAACGTATTTGAAATTGACTTTTTCTCTGTGGATATTTTCATTTCATTTTGTGCTCCTGCTTATTCGTTGTAATTTTGTGCTGGATTTGTATGTGTTTGACTTTTAGTTGTTGTATCGCAAATTTCCTTTCAACTGTAATAAATGAAAAGAAAAAACGTGTTATTGTTTAAAGCACACCAAAGTTCATATTTTCAGCTCGCAGGGAGAGAGAGAGAGAGCGGAGTATGTGCGGCAGCAAAAAATAAATAAAATATATTAAAGAAATGGAAAGAATTCTCATTGAGTAGATTCATGTGTTGTACATGCTTTGAAGAACAAACTTTTCAATGAAGCATCCAATCAGTAGCGCTGCCGCTTGCTTGCATCGCCAACAATTGAGTTTGTTAATAGAAATTGTATTGAAGCGTACAAAATAAATTTTCATTTTGATCTTAACAGTCAAAAACAAACAGATCTTCAACTCAATGGGCTTCTATCGAGTTTATTTAAGCACAATTAATTAATTCTTTAAGTGCATATTAAGTTTATCCTGACGACCTGATCTGGATAAGACACAATTGGAGTAGATGAAGTTCTACTTGATCGAAGCACAACCTTCCCCCTGTACCAACCTCTCGATTAGCACCCTACCCAGTTTCTTTAGAGACGGATTTCTGTGACAATGAAATTAAGTAAGACGCTGGGGATCTTCCTAGGAGATCTGAAATATTTTTTTAACTCATATCTGTTACCCAAATTTGTGACACGAAGTTTTCTGTGAATTTCATCGGTAGGAAACTCGAAATAAGTTGAAACCAGTCAATGTTCTATTTGTTTTGAAACCAAATTTGTGCGCAAGAGAATTGTTCGCTGGGCATGCCGTGGCTTGAGTGAATACGTTTGTTAGCATGTTTGTTACGTACGTGGACATGCTGTACGTTTGGAATGTGTTAATAAATATAAATCAGGCATTGCAACATTTTCGAGAAAAATTTATCAGCGCAGAGAATAAAAAGCAAAAGCCAATACAAGCACATACACAACAATGTGTGTGAACGAGCATGTGTGTGTGAATGTGTGTGTGTGAATAAACAAGCACAGAACTAAGCAAACAAGTCATTCGCACGATATTTGATTGTTGTTTTTGTTGTTTCCCGTTTTTTTGCACTTGTTTTATTATATTCTTTTATGAGTAATCGACTGTTGTTTGCGAGATGGCAAAATTAGTTAGTTTTACGTGATTCAATACATTTAATCGCACTCAGAGTTCGAGTACAACTCGGTGCAGTAAAACTTTGATCATCAAACAACTTAAAGTTCATGAAAAACATTTAGTTTAAGCGTTTATTATTTCAGTCCTCCTTCGAACATGTTTTGCTTCCAAAAAGTTCTTAATGTCTCATTTATAACATACAAAATGTATAACTCCGATACATTAACACAACTTTTTGTTTATTTGCGGACTACAAAATCACCGAAAAAAATTGTACCTCCAGATTCTCAGGCAAAATAGTGTCAAGGAATGTTGAGGATTTTGTGCCGCAGTTACAATAAAACTGATCTCAATCAGTAGGAGTGCAGTTCAGTGCCCCAACATGGCTCATGATCTGGGATTGGTTTTGCACTCTTATTGAACTTTTGCTTTACACAAAATTGTTTCCTTCGTTCATTTATATTTTAGGGACGTCGTTACAACGCAGTGAAGAGACCTCCTTTTCCACTGTGAATCATTCGTTTTGAAAAGAAATTCTAAAGTTTGTGTCCCACCAAAAAATAGTTAAGAAGCACGAATCAAAACCAAACTAATTATTTCATGTTAACGCGAAAAATGGGCGCTAAGCTGCTACTAAAATAAAGTTCAAGTGTCATCTGATTCCGTCTTTTGCTGGATTCGGTTCAGGCGATCGATTGCGTCGGGTATAACATTAACACAAGTTGCTCTCAAATATAAACTGCTTCTTCAGGGAAAATTTTTTAACTATTTCGTCATGCTTCATGTTAAAAAATCTAACCGATTGTTAGCAAACTATTTATATATACACTGAAAGAAAAAAGTTGCCGAAACAGTTTTGATCCCAATTAAAAATCCATATCACAACAACATCTTGACTACAATTTTCTAAAGAAAATATTGAGCCCATCTACTGCTTTCGATATCGATCGAAACTTCAATGCAATTCAATAGCGAATGTCAATCGACATCGAATTCCGTGATTCGCCTCCGGAATATTTTTCAATCCGACACGAGTATATTTAGTGTTTCGCCGACTTGCGTGCCATTATTTTGTCGATATGATAACATCAACAACGTCAAAAAGAATTCCTCTTACTTGCAACATGCAAAACGGAAGGCATGTTTGAAATTGTATTTTCGAAAAGCTTCAGCAAAATTTTGGTCAAGACAAAATTATTGCCAAGAAATATTTTTCACTACATTTTTAATGCAAATTATTCTTTGACTTCTTTTAAAACCACGAAATTTTGTGAAACTCCACGTTGAACGTCTTCAATTGCAGCACTTGTAAACACTTAATATTTCGTGGTAAATTGTTGCAGTAGGTGAAGGTTTCGAGTTGTACTCCCAACTGCGGTGTTCCAAATTAAATTAAGATTTAAATGAGAGTTGTATTCGTAGAATTTGGCTACGAAAGACAAAAAGGTTAACAAAAATTGTCGAACAAAATTGTTTCAAAGATTTGTAAAATGTTTATGTACTCCTTCGTGGGTGATACAGGAAGTACGCCGGGAAACACAAACTCCCTCTTCCAATGACCACAAAGCGCATCGAAATACAAGTTCTTTGCCCCAATAGAAACAATTGGACATTCATCGAGGTAAAACATATTTCACTGACTTATTTGGTGCAGAGAAGAAGGCCCCCCTACTCATCGCTATCCACACTGAGAAAAATCATTTGAAATAAAAAGAATTGCTAGATTTATATGAAACGTTGCTCGTACTAATTTTTATGGATCGTTATGTTTTAATATACACAATTTCAGAAATTGCTTTGAGCCATTTAATAGGCGAATAAATAAAAAATAAAATGTTGTCAATAAAATCTATTCTTTATCATGCCCATATTTTGAGTTCAGATACGCTCCCGCAAGAACTTGTTTTTTATTTGCGTCTTAATACAAACAAACATATTGAACATGGCCATTTACCATAATGTTTTCAAACATGTTAGTATTCGCATGTGTGCGTGTGTGTGTGTACGTGCTTTTGGAATGTACAGTTAAAACTTTCCATCCTCCCCTTTTTTTGCTTATTGTGTGTGTCTGCGTGTGTGTGTATTTGAATGTTTAGTGGTTCTGTTCACGAGTTGGCGTATGGCGTGTGAACTCGTAAGTTGTACGGCTGCTGCCTGTATACAAGTTTTGGCCTGAGAGGAAAGCTTTTTAGCGTGCACCCAAAAGCATTAAATTGTGATTCATATTCAAGTTAATTGGCTGCCTGTACAGAAGATCCGAATTGGAATGCAACAGTATCCTGAGCCCTTTTGTTAGACTATTCAAACTACAAGCTGGATCTGCCACTTGCAAGCCCGCCGTTGCACATTCGAGACTGCTACTAGTCCACACACGCACACATACACCATCCGACATTTACGAATGGTTGTGAAATGGACAGTTACTTAATAATTTCAATATGGACGGCTGTCCAAATACACACGAGTTACACGTACTATTTATGAATGTGAGCTTGTGCTTGGCAGTAACGAGCTGTACATACGAATACAGTTAGTATGACCACTTGAGTTTGTATTAGTTTTTATGTCTAAGAAAACAAATGTCAAGTCGTTTATGTTTATGCCTGAAATCATCTGGTTTACATAAAGAAAACATTTATTTTCAATATCCTCAGCTACTCTCAGTCTTGGGATATTTTCCGGATAAATATATTTATAGAAAACTAACACAGAAACACACACACAACAGCAAGAACAAATATACACTCTCACACACACTCATACCAATCACATATTTATATAAAACACAATAACAGAAGACGACTATTGGTTGACAATGACATATTGTTAGTTTTAATAGCAAGTGTGTGTGTGTGTGTTTGTGTGTGTGTATATATATTAAACATTAGCAATACTTAGTGTTGTTGCTGTGCTATGCAGGAATAGGAAAGAATTAAAAATAAACGAATACGGAAATAACTTGCTGTATTGATGTCCAAAGTTTTCCTAAGGCTTTTCCAAAACAGCTAAAGTTAAACACGAGATTCCCATTCAACCATAGAGAAATATTAAATTCTTCCAACAAACATTCATGTTCAAAGTGGTTCAAGACGGAAATTTATTTACAAAGTATTAAATAAACTTGAAAAGTTTGCAAACAATTTCATACAAGAGTTCTTGTTTCTCTTTGTTCTTCTTAAATATAATTTAATCTAATTTTTGAAATTTATGTTTTAAATACCGAACAAACGCAGAATGCGAAATGACATGAAAGACAGATGGTTTATTTCAATTTCACACACATCCACATAAGAATGCGTGGCTCGACACAACACAACCAGCATCATGCCACAAGGGTAGCACCAAATTTGTTCGGTCAACAAGAGTTAAAGAGATGTCCTGATTGTATTTTATAATTCGTTTCGATGGGTTTTGTCTGCTCAAAATGTCACGTCGACTTAACGGGACAAACTTTTCAATTCGCAAAATACATTCTGAAGTCTGAACATGAGGGACTTACTTTTCAGCTGCCACGCGTCGACTAGTCACACAGGACATGTCTGAAGCGCATTAAATATGTTCCCACAGCCTGACAATAAACAGTTCGATTTACCACTTCGTTTGGAATAAATTAATTAATTCACTCATTCCTGACGCCAAATTAGTTATTCCAAATTCTTCTCTGTGTGGTATCCAATTGAGCAGAGCCGCAAATGTCTTATGAAACTGAATTTAAAAAAATTGCATCAGCTTTCGATTTGTTTTTAGAAATCACAAAACTGATCCATTGAAACTTTAAGCATCCAAAGAGACTACTATTGGGGTCTTCTAAGCGAACGACTGAACTGAAAAATATTAACAACAAACATGAAGTAAAAATGAAAATATTCTCAGTCATAAGAAAAATATTGTGGTTAAATATATTCACATCCACAAAATTTAAAATGAGTTTGAGATATATCTCAATGAAACTTTTCCTAAAACATATTTGAAATACATATTCGTTCAATTCACAAGTTCCAAATAGTGACGTCTACGTTCCCGAATCAGGACATTTTCAAACAAAAATCAACTCTAATAAAACGTTTGAGTTCAACTCTCCAATTCAAAATTTGCTTAGACGCTCTTGAACAAAGAACTTGTTGCATCGTTATGATGTCGTATTTTTATACGGCAGCAATTTGATATCCATCACTTTAACAACTGGTCTCAGTACAACTACTTGGTAAACATGTAAAATTCAAAACATGTAAATACCAACAACAACAATACGATATTGTAGAAAACGCATATAACGACAGTGTTTTCACCAACCAGCTAAAGTGACTAAAAAATGTTTCCAAATCTGTGCTCAAGGCGGATGTGTGCAACCCAGTTTTTAAAGGATGTTTCATCTCATCTTCGTAGCAGATCTTGTCCTGCTTACGATGCTGTTATCGGTAAAAGCTCTACAGCTGCCGTTTGGGCGATGGAGCACACTGCCGAGAACTGTTTCATAAAGTCCCTTCTAAAACTGTTGCACAACTTCAACAGGTACTTGAATTTCACTTGGCTCCTCAATTTCCTTTTGTGTCACATATAAACCAGCGTTACATTTCAAGAATGAATTTCAATGATTTCTCTTCACTAACAGTGTGATGGTCTTCGAATTTACTGTTCTAATGCTGCCTGCCCACTTTGTCTGTGATTCCAATACGTCTGAGTGCGGTTGGTCATAAACACTTCGCGTTCCACAACTTCAATCGGTTCAATGGCAAGCGGGTCACCACCCTGATGTACACCAACTAACCTCCATGTTAATTTGCTTGTAGACATGTGAAATTGTCTGTTTATTCTTTGCAAAACTATTTCACAATTTCGGCACATGAACCAGTTGATTATCAAACACTTCCATACTTTTTTGTCTTAACATTTGAACTCCACCAACAACTACTTTTTCTTAATATAATTTTTTTTTTCTCTTTGAATAAAAGGTATTGTTTTCAGTTCCCACAATCTCTTGTTTGTGTGCGGTGCGTGTGTGTGTGTGCACTTAAATTTCTGTACGAGAGGCATCGAGAACGCACGAAACAGGTCAATTGATGTTATTGCCTGATCAGCCGGAAAAAACAAAACAAACTAATTGCGAGGTCAACTGTACTCTGAAACATATTTCGAACTTTCTAACGAATTTGGGGGACGGCCGACCGTATGCTAAAAGTTTTGCCAACGTTCGATGTAAGTTTACACACACACGCACTTCAATCGAAACGCCGCAAACATTTTCAAAGCGGAAGTGCTTGACCGATGTCGACATGCTAATTTTGTTAGATTTTGCGAATAATAACAGTTAAGAGAAGCAGTAAAATCGTGTTGCTTCTGACAGCAAACGGTTAATTAAAGGATCGTTGCTGCAATTATTGTAGCCCGGCCTATATAAACAAGGAGGCATCCTTGACGGGTATGGCACAGTCCACATTTGAAGTCAAGACAAGAGTCTCGTAGATGCCTTGTGCTTTGCTGAATGGAAAACGATCTCCTCACTCTGATCTAGAAGAGTGCACAAGACGAATTGATTTCAACAAAACGTTACACAAATATTTTGCGGCATCGAAACATCCGTGTGCAACAAATATTCGCAAAAAGATGCAAAACTTGTTTGTACGTGAGTTGGTGTCTACATCGATACTTTCATACAGTAGCTAACAGAATCTCTTCATACAGTCGCTAACAGAATTAAATCAGCTCTTTTTCTCGAATTGCCTTGCATGTGCATATTAATTATCACACCCTTAAGTTTTGGTCAATTATTGTCTAACACAAACGTCCGTATTTATAAAAAATGTATCAGGCAAACATTTGGTTCACAATTTATTTCAAAGAAGTCATCAAATGCATTTTGTTTTGTTTTTTATGAACACTGCAGCCAAATATTAACTTTAATTGTGCTGCTTTAAAAAACTCAAGACCGTCACTGGTGGCATTGCAGATCCTCAGGGATCCTTTGTTTCCATGAATCTCTTCTGTTCCACAATACTAAAATATATTGATATTATTTCAATAATATTTTTCCCCAGAACACAAATTCATTGCTCTTGGTACGACAGTTTTGGCCGCGACTGTGCATTCAATAGTTCATACTTTTTGTTGCTGCTTTTATTTATTTGTTCTAACTTTTATAACCTCTTTTGGGTTACTTCTTCCAGTTTTTATTGATACGCTTAGACGTGTGCGTGTTTGGTCGTGTTTTTTGTTTGGTCTTATCGTCGGTCCCTTTTTATTGGCACTCATGAAAAATCAACGAGGCATCACTAATTTTCTGATTGTGTGTTGCCATCCCCCCCAAACACTCCCGTAGCTGTTGTGTGTGCTTTTGGAAATGCTGGGACTCGTATGCCAGCTCGGAGAGGCAAAACACGATTGTACGCCTGATTGTGTGTGGTAGTTGTTAATGTTTTCAAGTGCACTCGCACATTTAAGAGTTGTACTAAAGTGACGCTCCAACGACTTTCAGTTGAAACAACTTCTTTAATAAAACGGCAAACTCGTTCAAAAAAGGTACACATTTTTCAAGTTGTTGTTTGATTAAACCATTATTATGGCCAGAAAGTAAATCGAAAGTATTCATACCAGATTCTGATTTACAAAAAGCATTTTTATGTGCCTTTTCTTCTTCTTATTCCTCTTCAAAACTGTTAACTTCATGCATCTGAACGTGAAATTATGCGTCAAATGTTTTATTGTTCTGCGTAAAAACAAGTATTTTTGTAGCCTGATTAAGCAGCTTTTCAGAATTATTTAACCAGTTCAAAGTGCATCAAATCGAGTACTGCTGAGTTCCATGACATGCAGATGTTATAAGCGCTCGTGAAGAGTTATTTGCTCCTGTTGCCACGGACGAAGCTTAAGGCCCCATACCTGAGGAATTGGAATTTACAGCAACAAAATTTTAACGAATTTGTCAATTAAAAAATCAATCGTGATGTATTTTATGCTTTTATTTAGGAACGAAACCTTTTACAGGTCAGTTTTTAATTGCAGCCACTTCAAGTGTTCTGTTGGGTGTTTGCACTCTGAAAAATGTTTTGCATCTGACAGCTTCCGATCAAACTTTGTGATGTAGCGAGGGAAGATGTTCAATCTCAACCGAAATCCGGAGCGACATGCATAATTTGAGACTATAAAAGTTGTTGGTTGCAAAATATCTCAACTAAATTCATAATCAAATTCAATTCCATCTCGAGCAAATGAACGTAGAAACAATTGTGTGAACTTAAACTCGGATCAGAATTGGGAATTGATTTACTGTCGCATCTCCCGTTCATACCGTTCAGTTGAGATGTTACTTCAATCAACAGAATGATCACATCTGGCACAGAATCAGAATCAGAATCACACAACTTTAATTTTTAAAGTGAATTTACGTTTTTTCCCCTACAGTACGAAAATATACTGCAGGGGCCAGTGCGTGTTTGGCTGCCAGGGTTAAGTAAACAAGTGCGACACGAGTACTCAACCCAGCAAAATTTTATCTAGACTTGGAAGAAATAGAAGCTGGTGGAACCAACGTGTTGTTAACTCAACAGCAAAAGCCTCGAGTATTTCCGAAATTTAAACTCTTTTGCACCTCATTACGTTTTTAGTACGTGGTGGTAAAACAATTCCCATTTATTTTAATTATGAAAACAAAATTATCACTTCTCGCTGCCGCATCTCGAACGAGAACCGTGTCTCACTAAAGCTCCACTGCAGTAACACTCTTGCGCGGTGGGGAAATACGACCGGCATGTGCCGATAAGGACTTCTTCTACTTCAATGTCTGAAACTCATTTAACAATCGGAGTTGTTACTCTGAACACTGAAACTGAACAACCGGCTGACAGTCGAATTAACATCACTTTTGCCCACTAAAAATAAATTTCGATAGACAAAAGAATTTATAAAAAGTGTTTGAGTTTCGCTTACAACTGCACAAATACATCTGCACAATGCACATACACATGCGTATGTTGTATATAAAGACTTTTAACTTGTGACAGTTGTTGTGTGTATCTCCCTCTTTTAAGCTTCCACTCATCTAACAGAGTATTCAATTCATCGTGTGTCTGGTTTAATCGATTAATCGCTCGAAGTTTTAAAAGTGTTCATCATTTTGATTTTTGATTCCAACAACATGAAATATAATAATTTTTGAGCGAATCCAAGCAGGAGTTCATTGCTTCGTCCGTAGTGGTTTAAAAGGACTTCTCGAGTTAGTTTTTTAAAATTAACTTTTTGTTGGAAAATTCGACGGCAATCCAAAACAGAGAACATCGAGTTTATGATTCATTTTACAGAATTGTGTTTTATGACTTCGTACACACTGTGACGGTTCAAACAATTAACAGTCGATACTTCAATTTTCAAGTCACCAGCAGTTTCCACGTTCCTCCACTTACATTTTTTGGTCTGCAGCTGAAAAACTGTTACTAGAAGGATATACCCTGGAGTAGAGGATACATATAAAAGTCCTTGAATTCGGAGTAGTTTGGCCTTTCACTACCTTCGAAAAATTATTCACTTTAAAATACATTTCGATTGTATTTTAAACAGTTAAACGATTAACCGTCAACCAACCGACTCCCCTATTCTCAACTCACACAATTTGTTTGCTTCCAAGTTAAAAGATGAAAGCGTTTGACGTTGGCATTGTTTTATGTTTTCTGGGTCAAAAAGTGGCACGCAGCCATTAAGACATGGATTACCTGAGACGGCACTAAAAATTGAAACACACACGTGAACAAAATACATTTTGAATACGATAGGAAAAGTCCACAACTCTGTTGCACACACACGCACACACACTCTCAACTGCCGATGCTTTTGTGTTTGTTCATAAAAAGTTAACAGTTAACTCTGCGTCTCAAATCGAATGCATGTTTCACATGTTTATATGTGTGCGAAGGCAGTGCGAGTACCTGTTTGTGTATGTGTTCGTGCGTGTGTAATTACCTGTTTTTATGTGTAATAAATGATAGTGAAATGATAAGAAAGAACTTGAGGACGAACAACAAAAAAAGGTTTGCATTGTTTGAAAACTATAAAACATATCAAAAATGAAAAATATCCAGAGAGAAAAGGAAGCAAAAATACGAAAAGAGTCGTGTTGTTTCTATGCGACTGCCTTTGCAACAAGAACGTAGCAACTCGATTGAGTTTGTGTGCGTGATGATGCGACGTCGTCTTAACAATTTTTTATCGAACTACTCGCACTCGATTTTATAAATAATTTGCGAACTCGAAATAGGACGAATCAGTTTCACACAAAAAGTCCGAAGCTTTTGACTTATTGCAGTTTTGTGGGGAAGGAGCGATGTGCCACACACACAAACACACACACACACACATGCATACACATGTGTGCGCATGTATGTATGGATGTAGTACATGTGCTGGAGGTGTAGTATTCGCTACACTCTGCTTCTTTTTCTACCTGGAATATCAGTGCCACCGCCCGCAGCTTGAAAACTTTCCAACTCTGAAATATTTTTATGGAGTTTGTGATAAACTGTTAATTTGATTGCTTTTGCAAAGTTTGCTTCGGTATTTCCATTCTTTTTATATTTTATGAGAGTTTTGATGGTTTTTATTGGATTCATTTGTTACTTTCGTAATGGCACGAATTTTGTTTTGCCACTTTCATTAACGTTATTCCACGTTGTTTTTCCTTAACATCGACTGTTGGTGCATCTGGTGGAGCTGGACGGCTGGCTGTTGCCATCCGAACACGTGTGCGGATAATCATGTAAAATGAAGGGTAAATAGTCGTGATACGTTTAACGTGTTTTTGTCCCGTGTTTTTTGTTTTAGATTTCGTAATAGAGTTTTTAAAAGAGTTTGCAAAATGAAACCCGTGAAACACACACCCGCACCTCACCAACAATTGATTTTTTAATTAGAAACGCCTTCAGATTTCTTATATTCCGATTATTCTTGATTGAAACTGTATTACAATTAGGCGAGACACGTCTGGATTTTAATTTAACTTTTCCTTTTCGGTTGCTTTTTCCTTGTATATTTTCTGTGCGTTGCTTTTCCGACTGTGATTTTATCGTCTTTTACCTCAACGTTTGATTGATGGTGGCTGGTGTATCTCAAGTATTTAATTCAAGTGTCGTTTTATTCTCTACAATTCAACTATTTTTTAGCGCGTCCTACTACTGATTGATTCACGGGTCGTATTTATTTTATTTCTGCGCTGAATTACACTTTTTACTAAAACATTTTGATTACGATTGCTTGTGTGTGGGCAGCGTTCTGTGACTTCATCTCAGGTATTTTTTCTTGTCATAATGGATCACAGAGAAATACGCGTTTAAGAAAGCATTCCAAAGATGTACAAAAGTCTCAAGCCATATAATATTTCGTAATTGGAAACAACAAATTTAACTTTTTGCAAATTCGCTAAAAGTTGAATTTCAAGAAAACATTTAAAAAAATTTCTCAAACAGAAATATTTTACAGATAATTTGTTCTTGATCTGTCTGTGCTGAAACATTTTCTAAATAAGTAAATCGAAATAAAAAAAAAAAACATTTTAAGAAGTTCCAAGCGAATTTCAGTGCAAAAGCGCTGTTGAATGCTGTTGCATGAACAGCAGAATTTGAAGAAGAATTTGCGAGCGCCACAGTAACTGAATTTAGTGGCCTACAGCTTTTAATTTTTAATGCTTTTCAGATCATCTACATTCGCCGTGCTCATCGAGTTCTTTTCATTTCATTTACACGAACTGGCTGTCGGTTCGAAGAATTTCTAACTCGTTTCTAGTCACATCCTTTGGATTCCCTTTAAACGAGTTGATGAGTTTTGTAAAAGTATTGTGGGGCTCTATTCACTCGTTTTGGCGAATGACAGATCGTCAAAGTTTTTGGGAATTCGAAAGGAAAATATAGGAAAAAGAAGAACTGCAAAGTTATAATTTTAATGCTTCAGCTACTTGACAGAGTTGACGGGAACAACAAAATAACTTTTTACAAATATAAGTATTTGTGTGTGTACGAGTATGTGTGTGTCTTAAAATGTTTGAAGAATAAATAGGAGTACTCACTTTTAAAATATCATTTACATTAACTACAACAACAACTTATACCTGCCAGTGATGCAAAAAGTGTAGAGCTTTTGATTTAAGTTTATGTTTGTGTTCATACAAACGTTTATAGCGTGTGTGTGTGTGTGTTTGTGTATGCACGTTTTGTGCTACGAGAACTTGTCGTATCATTTCACTCAATACAAACACACTCTGAAGTAACAACTTAAGACAATACAACAACAAACACTTCTCTACTATTTCTTTGTCATATTATTTTACATTTTCCTTCATTTCGCCTTCATAATAAATATTTACTTCCGATTTTTTCTTTGGCATAAAAATATCCTTTGGCAACGCACATATTTGGGCGTTCATGGTTTTTGTAAACATCCGTCAGGGACGACACAACTTTGCAGTCGGGAGGATTTTATTCAAATGAGTTGTTCAATGGGAACACCTTGTGTTTTATTATTGTTGTCTACAGCAAAAAAAGAAAAAGTATTGAGAAGCGAAATACAGAATTTCTTTGGTACTCAAAACGCGCAGCACTGAAATTTTATTTGACGCGATCATACTCCTGACTGCTGCAATTATCGCACATTTCATCGATCAAATTTATCTCATTAAAGTTTTTGTTTGTGCTCGTGTAGTTTGTGCCTTTTCTATTTGAGGTTACGAGCATTTATGATCGCTAACCTGCTGGTGTCTTTTTCAGGGTAGTCGCAAGTTCAACAAATTGTTTTTATTTTGAAAGTCTATTCTGAAGGAAATGCTTCCTCATTGAGTAGCAGATTTTCTTCTTGGCAATCAAAATAACTCAAATGAAATCAATTAATCGGCAAAATAATAACACATTCCATTGCTTCAGTGCACGCAGACGCAGCAAGAAGTGCATTAAACCGAAATCGCTTAGAGGCCTGGAAGATGCATCTGACGTTCACACAATCAGATGTGACAATTTATAACGTCAGTACTGCAACAGAAGCCCACTTGTTACTAGTGAATAGCGCAACCCCCATCAACGTTCAACCAGAGTCGTGAAGAAAGTTTAATTTTATATCGTGTTCAGATTACAATCCTTCTACAAAGACTAACTGGATAGAATTTGCTTTGCTCAGCGACAATTGCAAAAAACGAGCGACAACTAATGGGAACTTAATTATGGGGAAATTATTGTTAATCAGCAGAAATTAAATTATTTGTCATACTTTAAAATGAACCATAAATTTAGTGAACCTCGGAGTGGGCAGGGCGTTTTAGAATCGAACTTGATCAGTTCTAACGTGTCCACCCATTGCGTTTGGCAAACTGCCCGGATGGAACCGTAACAAGCGTTGCTTCTATAAATCAAGTCTCTTCCATCTAATTTGTTCAAAGTGCTTCTGTGACTTTTATTCGCAACCAACAACAGCAATAAAACTGAAGCACACATTCGTGTCCCCTCACAAAATCTCATGCACTTCGATAAATTTTTTGTTATTTTCTCTATCGCTTGTCTTGGCACACAAACAATTTCATATTAAGAAGAAGTAAAAAAGTCGTGTTCTTGGAACAACTCGCACATGCACGGGAGGATGCCGGTAATAATAATATTATCAAGAAAATGAAAATTTAGTTGTGCATAAATAGTTTCGAGTCACATCTCAGTTTGTCACTTTGTTGTTTCGTTCGTACTTTTTGGCTTATTTGACTGCAGTTATTTCAGTCTTTTTCCGTACGAGAAATATTTCCTCATTAAACTTCAAACAAACGCTTTTCTCTGACAAGCAAAGTTGACATGTTTATCGAAAATCTATATCTGCCTCTTCCAAAAGCGTATTAACGGCAGATATTCTCGTCTCTAAGCACGAGCAATCAAATACAATCAAATATTTAAGAACGAGTAAACAAAGTTTTTTCATGAGTGTTTTCAGACGTTTAAATTGCGTTCTTGTTTAGGAAACTTGCAAAACTTGGGAGCTGCCTGCACTCCTACATTCTGCCTAAAAATTATTACAGAACCCGAAGCACTGGAACAAAACCTCCATTTGAAAATTTTCAACTTTGGTTTCATAACAAAAATATTATTTTTATTGGAAAAATTAGTCTTGAGTTACGATCGCACCAACCAACCGGTAGGGAAACCAAACCTGTATTGGCGACGCATGTTGCAAGAATGTGGTTTGTATGCGGTCTTTAACTTCCGTTCTTACATGATGTCGTCAGCAAAGAAGAAAATAAAATCACAACAAAACAGTTAAGCATTTAAGTAGGGTGAGGATAAAAAAGGGAATAATTGGAGCATAACATTTTCAAACATTTATTTTCGAGTTATCGAAAATACATTTTCAATGAATTGCAACTCAGTTATCTATTCGAAAAAAAAATTAATCATCCTACGACGCATTCGATACTCACATGCGTTGGCGAAACGTTTGGATAAGCGTTTCTCAAAAATAACAGATCCGATGCATGAACACATTCAATGGTTTTCACGTACACGAAGATTTCGGTATCTTAACAGGGAATGCGCTGAAAGTTTATTGTTGGCATTAAATTTGGTTAATAATAATTGACTGTATCGAAGCCGTGCCAAAGAGTGTTCACATTATAAGAAAACAGTCATGAGCCAAATACACACTGTGGCATTTTATGACATCGCATTTGTGCTGTCATTTAGTTGCATCAGATATATGACAGACGATGTAGCTCGTACGCATGGTGCCATGCGGTGTGTCTGTGTTGTCAACATTAAAAGGTGAATTCGTCACCATTTCCCTGGTATTTAAAAAGAAATTTAGGAAAAGCAAACGGCCCACTTGCGACCACGATTTCTTTAATTTCTATAAAATTTTGTCACTGAGTCGTATGAGAATTAAAATGGAGTGCCTCTGGTGCAAATAGTACGCATACGCCGCGGCGCCTGCAGTTCCAGTCTACAGCGTGTAACCAGAAAACCAATTACGAGAGCATTTGACGTTTTGACATAATTTAATATTTAGTTGTAGATAAACTTATTCGAAACGTTTCGTTAGCAACACACTCGCACGCGAGCAAGCGAAAACGAAAGGTTTAATCAAATTAATTTCTATTCCGACTGTGCAGAACAATCAAACTGCAGATAACGAAATGTGTGTGCGAGTGTGTGCGAGTGTGTGATAATATAAATTCATATTTGTAACTTTATCATGATGGTTAATTAAAACTTAAATGAATGTGTTGCATTGAAATGAATGGAAACCAGAATACGCAGCTATTGACGTTTGCGTTTTATTTTACTCCTTAACAAAACTTTCATCTGCACTTTAATCACTTTGGCGGAGTGAGTGTGCACACGAGCATGAGCAGAAACAACAACTCGTTCGTTCAACGTACAACCCCTCTCGTTGCTACTTGCATAAGTGAGGCATGTGTGTGTGTGTGTGTGTGTGTGTGTGTGTGTGTGTATGCGTACAAGGTTTGTTTTATTGCTCAAACACACAACAGCACATGTGAAAGCGAATGTGTGTGGAGAATTTTGAAGAGCAATTATGAACTTTAATCGAAAAAGTTTTGCAAATCCCCTTTTTGCTGGAATATCTCTTGTCGCCTTTTATATCCCTCACTCACATTCTTGTTCTTCTTTTGCTTCTCTACTTTTTTTATTTGACTGCAGTGATGCTACATAACATGGAGTTAATGCAAAATCGGCGACGGTACAAAAGTGCGTTTGTTACTCCGCGCCTTGGAAGTACCAGAAACATGAGTGGAAGCTGCAGTACCCAACACGAGTGCGTCACACATAGAAATTAAAGCACTACATTAGCATCACCGTTACGGAGCGATATGCAAAAATGCATGTTATTGTGAACAAGTATTATATTCGGAAAATATTTGTAATTAACTTGTTATATGTGGTTACAAATACATGTACGAGTGTGTGCGTGTGTGTGTGCTGCAATATGCAGATACGAGTTTGCCCAACACTCAGGCACTAAAAGTTATTTTTATGAATAAAATTGCAACAGTATGCCCGATGGCTTTGTGCGATAAATAAAAATGATAATAAAAAATCATTAAAAATATGAAAATTATATAATTTTGCAAACACAGCAAAGACTGCAGGATACGCCGACCATAAAACCGAAAAAAATGTCACTCTTTTACGTTAGACAAGTTTTTATGAATTAAATTTGTTTTCTGAACAACCCTTTCAATCTGAGTCTACTTAACATTTCAAAAATATGCAGTGGAATTAAGATTTTCTTCCAGGAATCGGAAATGAAAAACTAGAGACTTTCCCTACTTCCAGACAAAATTTCATTCAAGCGAAAGCGCAAACGTGGTTCGAGCTGTTCTTAATTACAACAACACAATCGTATCGCATTGAAAAAATATTTTTTTGCAGTGCAGTGGCTGCCAAATATTAACCTCAAAAAGAAACGAAAGATTTAATCGGTAAAAACTGCGAACACGATTTCTAAAATTTTTCAGTTAAGAATTGAACCAACAACGGGCGTAGGACAAGCGTACAGTCCCTCAATTCAGAAATCAATCCGACTTCGCATCGTCGTGGGCACAAGTTAATAGTACAGAATTAGATCTCGGCCGAAATGATCTGACAGAACTTTAAAACTTTTTAGTTCGACAGCGAGTTGTTCATAGAATTACAATTTCCTGTTTCGGTTTCTTAGTAAATCTCTTTCTTGTACCCACGAATATTGATTTTTCGAATACAGAAATATTCTCGCCAAACAACTACTTCCAGACAAAACTAACCACTTCAAATCTCCATAGTTTTCGTAGCCACATCCTGTGGATGGGAGAGAAATCTGAAGTATCTCAATCGCGAGAGATCTGAAGTATCTCAGTGAACTTGAATGCGTATAAGACTGTGGCCGTCTTCTATTCGCCACGATCGGTTATAGCGCTGCACAGTCACATACAAGGCCATGCATATTTGACGTCATGATTTCCTTAACTTATCCGCAACAACTCCATTTTGTTTTCAGCAAGGGAAAAGCTTTGGAGTGTGCGCATATCCCCAAAATAATAATTAAAATAATTTGATTCAGATTTTCTTGGGGTTCTTTTAATTTTTGTTCCTTTTAAATGTTTCTCGTGACTAGGAAATCGAATTGAAAACATACGCCGTATGCAATCGGCTTTTGGAGCCATTCCCATGGCCAAACATAATCTATCTGACAATAACATGTGAACCACCAACTTGAAAAATAATTTAAATCGTTCGTGTTGGGAAAATTAGACATTTTCATGTGAAACTTGTACGAAATGAAATCTAATAAAATGGCGTAAAAGTAAATATTTCGACAGCACTTGTACTCGCACACATGCGAACTCACATCAATTGAACGAGATACACTTTGATGTTGCCTACTCATGCTTTTATTCACAAAAACAGAAAAACATACAGCAACAACAACAACGAGAATAGATCCGACACATCATTACATTTAGAGACAGGACTCAAAATAGAAATCGTTTAAGGTAGAAGTGCAAACAGAATTTATTTATTTATTTATTTTTCGTTTTCAATCGGACTTTATTCACTTTTCCATTCTGCATTTTCAACTATTTAGCGCAGAAGAGAGGCAAGTCGATCAAACCGTACGAAATAGAGTCAGTCATTCATTCCATTCAGGTTGTTGATACAAATACACCGTCTGAATAGACATGACAAGAAAAGAGACAAACATGCAAACGAACACACTGACGTCCTGGGCCAGCAAAGCAAACAAATCCACGGCAAAACACACGATTGAACGTTCAAGTTTTTACGTACGAGTACAACCTCCATGCAACGAATGTACGAGTGTGGTTGTGCGGATATTATAAACACCAAAAAGCATATTGAGCCACAATCGAAGCAGAAAAATAAAAGTATTCAAGCGTTAAAGGAAATAAAACTAACACTTTTGCACAAATGCATGCATGACACATGCCCCAACACATGTTACACATCTTATTGTGTGTGTGTGTGTGTGCGTGTGTGTGTAGCACATTTAGCCATTTACGTACACACGTTAATATCTGTTGAGTTGTTCGGTGTGTTTAAAGAGGAGGGCGTACAGAAATAGCGAACACAAGCAAAATACTGCTCTGCCCTTCTGTATTTTTATTCCATTTAAAGTCATTATATTATTATCTCTTACATGCATGTGTGTGTGCGTGTGTGTGTGTGTGTGTTCTGATGGTATTTTTTAGTCAAATACAAACCAAATAAACAGTCGAATACTTGGCAGCAAAATAAAACTCCTTCTAGTTTGATCTCTAAAAACTTATATGATTTCAGTGCTACAGCTTGCACCCGCTTGTCCAAATCAACCAAAATATTTCGAAGAGGTATAAAATACGTCACACGATGTCATCGCTATCACCAACACAGCTGTTCCATCAAGTGAGCACACATAACAGAGTGGTTCAGATTGAAGCTTCCGGTTGGTCAACATCAAGGATTGTGTGATGAGCTTTGGAAGGTGAACCGCTCCCAATTTTATGAAATTAATTTCCGGATGAAGTTGTTAACGCATTAGCGCGTTCTATGAAGCCGTCGTATGAGTACTCCCAATCAATATTCGCAGCTTTAGGACTGCCAACGAAATTTCCCAACGAATAGTACAAATTAGTTTTTTATGAATACGCCTGTTAATATGAATTCTCAGAATATCCCTTTTCAAAGGACCAAATAAGCCTTTTGAATAACTTTAAAAAGCCATACGCCACATGAAACATGTTTTTTTAACTCGCAGAGAGAATGTTTTTTATTTTTTGTGCGTTTTTAAGAGGGCGTATGAATTTAAACCACATGAAACAGCAGAGTAGCAAATTACTTCATGTCTTTTATTGTGTGCGAAACATGTTTGATATGGAAGGACATAAAAATATGTCTGTTTTTTATTTGATATGAATTAGAATTTATGTACGAATGAATTAAGAAGAGCCAGCAGCAGCATCGTCATTGGAAGCAACGGCATTAAGACGAGAAGCAGCAACTGAAGCACTAGAACCAGCAGCATTAAACACAGAAAAATAGTTTCAAGGCAGAATGAAAATACATACGCAGGATTATAGAGTAGCTCTGGTGGCTCAATGTAAACAGCCGTTGCTTAAAACTTTGTAAATCTGAAAAAAAAGAACACGGAAGTGTGTGTTTGGTTGTTAACAAGAGTTTATGGGAAGAAGATAGAGGTGCCGGATAACAGAAAGAGGGTCCGCATTATCGGTGCGAGGAAGGATAGCAGGTTCACTTATCGCACGCATAAATGCATGATTCGATACGTCTGCTTTCTTTTGAAATTATTTTGTCATGAAATGTCTGCGTGTGTGCATTCGATTGGGCACCCTCTAAAATATTTAAGCCGGAGAGAAGAGCCGTTTATGAAAACACATTAAGTTTACACGTGAGTCCTTGCGGAACAGGCAACGTACCCTGATTTTGAACTGGAGAGGTTGCTTTTGAAACTAAATAAAAGTTCTTTGATCAATAATTAAGAAACAAACTATTTTGGCGAATTCGGAGTTACACAAATCTATGTAAATAAAAAAGAATAGACTCAAATTAGCATTTGAAAATCTTTTAAACCACAAACAAAATAGGCGAATACATACATGGGGCAAATAAAATGAAAGATGCAGGTTTTAGTACAAGAATTCCTGGATATTAATTTTGAGTTTTTGTGCTTTAAAAGAGGCCAAAGGCCGCCCCTTCGCTCTCCCAATCGTGCTTCAAAAAATTCTGTTTCGCTGAATCTGCACACGAGACACGAAGGATTCACCGTTCTGCCCCGAAATTTATCGTCTGTGATCCTCAACTAGCAGCCATAAAAAGGCGTTGTGGAAACCGAAAGAGAAACTAAAGTGAACAAAAATATATTTAAAATATTGTACTTAAAGTCTTAAGTTAATCCTCTTGTCTATTAGAATTAAATTATGGAAAAATTTGTGAAAGTAAAGAAATTTTGTAGGAAAGTGGTTTGGCTTTCGGTAATTAGAAGCCAACGGCCACGGTTAATTCCACTTTTTACCAGGACTTTTAGTTGTGAAAGAAGTCAGAGATATTTTTAAAAATGCAACCAAGCAAATTTATATCAACACACGGTCGGAACTTATTCACTTGCGTCTGTAATTGTCGTTTAAGGACGGTTCGGATCGAGTTGCAGGAGTGGTAGTAGAGAGAAAATGTGATGTTGCTGATTCGAACGTTAGTTTTGATTAAGACGGTTCCAGGAAGCGATCTTTTACTACAAAATGTTGTAAACGAAATGGGAGATAGACAAATTCGCAAAATAACCGGCCAAATAGATTTTCTTCAGTAGCCCACATCGCTGTTTTCCAATATGCATCTCTTAAGCGACGCACTTGCAAAAACTTTTCCTATGGGACACTCTGCACGAGATGTGAGAGATTATATTAATACGTTTTATGTGTTTCCTGGTGTGACTACTCCAGTGCTGAACAGGGCTGAATATATTTTATGCGTTGTAAGAATTCAAGTTGATGGGGATTAATATTTATAAAAAGTTATGATGCTTCATATTTACAAGAGAAGAAAAATTGTGTAAAATAAAAAGTCATTGCGCTGGCCATGAGGATGGCAAGTTTTAGTTGGATGTGGATTATCGAAACAAGAAAGCAAACAATCATGATTGTGGTCGTTATGAGAACTAATCGGTCTACTCGGCATCAAATAATTTTGTGTTCACGTTAATGCGAATTTGTTGTTGTTATTGCTGTACAAGAGTGCTGGATAAAATGTATTGGCCACCTTTGGCGACCTTTTTGCGTTAATTCACAGAGAAATGTACTGACTGAAAGCGGGCTAAGGCCGCAATGCGATTGACTTACCTGTGGAATCCTCCGAGGTGTCTGGAGGGAGCAATTGGATTGGATGGAGTAACACAATTGGATTGCATCTATCAGACATGCTGTCGAGAGGAGTTCCTGCTGTTAATTAAATTCGTTCGTCGCTGTCTTCCATTATCGGTGAATCCAGCGGCTCGTTTTCGTGTTTTAATTTCTGAAAAAGTGAGTGCGCCCAATTAAAAAGTTACAAGTTTTTGTTCTAAAGTATCTGACAAATTGAAAGAAAATGCACGAGCTGCTTCATGGAGCTGCTTCACGTGATTGAAACTTCAAGTTCCTTAAAGCAAACCCTGCCGTCAGTAACAGAACACAGAATGTACAAGAATGGCGATTTGTTTCCCGTTAGTTTATTTATTTTTATTTATTTGAGAACCATCCATCCCCCCTTGAGAAACCACCCCCCTTATTTGGTATAAATTTCCAGTATTTCGTGCTTCGAGACGCTGTCGAAACTGAAAGTAAATTATTTTTTGTATCTCTAATTTAATCTGCATTTCCAAGTGTCGTTTAGTGTAATTTTATAGGAGTATTTATTCTGTATTTCGTTGTTGCTTTTGCCTTTTCTTCGCTTTTATTTCTTGTTTTGCTTTCACTCGAAAGTTGTTTTTATTTTTTTAATGAGATTTTTGTATTGTATTCTTAAATATAATGACAAGCCTCAATAGGACATGACTTGTGTTCATAACAATTTACTTCCATAAAGTCCTTTAGGAGAAATAGAGCGTGAGTGCTGCTAAAGACGGTGGAGTGAATGGCAAGAAGACGACGATGGCGATAATTACGCTGATGGCGTGTTCTTCCCTCGCCCCAACGCTGAGTTTCGTTTGTTGGTTATTTCTCGTAGATTTACTCGTAAACTATTAAATAGGTGCAAATTTTATGATTTTCATGCAAATGAAAAGCAAAAATATAAGACATCTACATTTTTATAATGACCATTAACAAGAATATTAACAGTAAATTATATTGTGAAGGCCACGGAAGGAAGAAACAAAGAAAGCACGAACTCCAAAAAAGGTGTGGGAGCCTCTGCCAAGTAACTGAAGCGAAGTGCTTAATTCGTGCGAGAATGAATGATTTTGAAGGAAAATTAGTTTGAAATCTTCGCTTAATGAGTAAGCATGCGTGTGTGTGTCTCAGTGTTCTATAAATTCGGTTTGGAAACGGAATTAATTCCTCGTTAACGGAACACTTTTTCGGAATCATTTTCCGGACTTAGTGAATGGAGTTAAACGAGATTTCTTACTTTCTGAAAAATAAAAACGGGGAATCGATTGTAGAGTTCGTTGTGTTTATAAAACTTCTTCTTTTGTTTTTTAATATATTTTAACGCGTTATGAAATATTTTTGTTACATTCTCGTGTCATGGGGATCGATCGTAGTCCAAACGTTTTGTTGTCAGACAGAACAACGTCAAGTGTCCAATTGCGAGTGCAATTTTCAAGTTTTCTGTCCTCAAAATGTTTGTTTTGCTCATCACAGTATGACTTGTTGTCGTCCTGTGAAACGCAATTTCATTTTCAAAATATCGATAAACGCACACGTCGATTCGATTTCAACTGAAAGTTTCTGAAGTTCATATGAAAGAGCCAGAGGAGGGAATCGTTTGTTTTTACTGACGGGACAAAAGTGTTCTTTTTCTACGTTGTCATTGTGGTCAATAAAAAGTGTTTAGAAAGAGATTAAGACGAGAAAAATAAAATGATAAACTTGATTGTCGCCATAATACTCTTGTGTCCCTTGTGGTATTTGTTTCCTTTACTTGTCACACAGTCTCGCACAGTGCGTTTTTGTTGTGCATTTACAGAAACTGCAGAGGAAGTTTGTTGGCAGGAGAATGGAAGAGATAGAGAAAATGTTGGTTCAAGGAATAAAATTTAGTTTTACTGGATACGACGTCTAAATGTAACCTGGAGTGTGACAAAGCCGTCTGTTGCCCCTGCTGCACCACAAAAGTGCTCTTGTCTTCTAACGAATGCCGCTTAATTTTATTTGTTTAAAATAAAATTGGCATCTTCCAGCCAATAATTGCCTCTCCTAAATTTATTTCGGCTAAGCGAAAAAGAAGCAGCGGCATGTAAATAAGTCATTTAAATTCACCATCATCGTCACCATCATTTAAATTCACCATCACCGTAGGTTATAGTATTTCACAAATACATACGCAACCACTCCCCTTAACATGTCTAAATTGTAAAATGCATGATGTGGATACTCGCTTATCAACATGCTCGTGTGTAGTTGTTCGCAAGTTTTGTTAAGTTTTTCATTCTTTCGAACGTACGAATATTTGATTATTAAGATGATCCCATTCGAATGATACAAAACACGATATTCCTTTTTGTTCACTTGGGAAACGCACTAAAATGTTGCTTTCAGTTTATTTTCAAAAAATACTTTGTGGTAAAGTGTATGTCTGAACAGGTAATTTTTTAAATTTCTATCATTTACTTTGAAACTACTGATTGCTTCACAAATCCCAAAAGCCAATCTGTGTGACAGAAGATGGTAGTTTGGTTCCCTCCGGATCACTTTTAATTGTGCGATCTTGGAAGAAGGGATCAGTTTTTCTCCGAACCGTGAACGCAAGGAGATCAGAAAGTAACGTCCTTCCCTGCATTTGTTTGCTGGCTATCGCACGTCGACTGTCAAGCACTAATTTTAAATTGGCAGGACTGCCGAAAATTTCACTTTCGTTAGTAATACGATTAACTATATTGGATACATGCAATTTCTTAATCATTGAATACTTCTGACAGCACGGAGAGTCAGAGCAAAGAGTGAAATGAAATTTATTTTTATAAACTCGGGCCAGCTCTCGCACGGTCATCGCTAGACCCGAGATATACCTCCTCAATGCTCATAAAATAGTTTTACAGTAGTCAGCGATACCAAAACTAATTTTGGACTTTGCACAAGGAAAGAGGCGTTATGAACGAAAGCTTTATCAGAAATAAAACCTCGAGGACACGAGAGGCCAAATTTATTGAAGTAAAGAATATCTATAGCGAAGAATCGGTCCCTTCTTGAGATATTTCATCACTCATCATGTTGCAACACAAATTGCACAACTTTCGTACAGCACTGCTAATTCCCAACACATGCACACACAAGCATATTTACATCCACACAGACACAAATGTATGTGATTATTTTGAAAATATAAAAGTTGCAGGTATTTATGCTGCACTAACTTTATGCGTTTTTCATTCTACACAATCCTGTCATAAATTCCAAGTTTCATGAAGGAAAAGAAAACAACATATTACGAGAATAGTGCACGAGCACGTTAGTAAGCAGCTAAGTGTATGCACATGTGTGTGTGCGTGTGTGTGTGAGTGTATATATTCATGCATGTGTACAGCTTTTACTCTGAAAATAATAGCATTCGTACATTTTATTTTGTTGTTTTTCTTGATATATTTTATTCTTGTTTTTTAAGCAAAAAGAGGCAAAACATAAATAAAAGAATCTGCAGTGCAAAGAAAAAACGTTGCAACCACGACCACTGTGCTGTGCACTAAACAGAGTTAAGCGGATGTTCACTTATGAACACAAACTCACTTACTCTCTCACCATGAAACATCTCAACTTTTACACAAAATGCAAAACAAGAAATGTCATCATCTACGTACGAGTCTGTTTGCAAGTGCGTGTGTAGTCGTGTGCATATTTTATGCACAAATACAAGTTGACTTTGGCATGGGGCCTGGCGAGGAGCTTAGAGCTGCTGCTGTGTGAATCTCTATCTATTTTCGTGTGGGTATGCACATCTGAGTGTTTGTGCGGATGTACTTGTGCATGTGTGTGTGCTCTTTTATTTGTATTAAAAATTTTCATTAAAGTGGCATTTGAAAGTTCTGTTGCCTTAACTGTTTCCTTGTTTTTCTCAACTTTTTTCCAACTGCACTTTCGAAAAAAACCTTTATTTCCTTTCTGTTGTTCCTCTTGTTTTTTGTTTTTGTTGTTGTTGTTTTTCTTATTTTTGAATTAGTTTTATTTTTATACGCCGTTTAAAAAGAAAAAAAATAGTTTAATGATTTACTTGTAAAGTTTTAACATTCTCACAGGAGAGTATCAAAAATAATGTTAACATTTTAATTTATTTATTTATTTTTGTTTGGGTTGAGAGGAGCTCCGTGTCGGCAACATTCAGGAATACGATAAATTATATAAAAACATCAGAAGAAGACTGTGCTGACTCCTCGCATTCATTTCGAATGTCTGGATTTGTTCTCGATCCTCAGACTACGTTCGTGGTAGAATCTTGATAGAAGTGGAGTCATAAATTGTGAGTATTTTTATCAATAGGAACTAAATTCCTGACCAGTGAGGGTACAATAAATTGAATGCCTGCACTTTTATAAAGAATAAAATGGCGGCAGCCAATCCTCTGTCGTCTTAACTGTTTTCATCTCTCCTCCCAACACTATTCCCTCCTTTTCTTGTTCTATTGCAATGCGTTGCATGATTAGCATGATTAAGGGAGTCCCAGAAGAACAACATGAAAAAATCAGTAGGAAATAATTCCAGAACAGGGTTCTCGCGACTGCCAGATTAATATCGATATTGAAATTTAAATTTGAAGCTTTTGGCCGATGGAAACAATTAGCAAAGTCGTTGTAGGAACAATTTCAGTTAATGAATACGTCATTCAGATTATTTACGCTACGATTGGCAATTGAGTTAAGAAATTGTTTGTTTTTGTTTTAATAAAATTTGTTTTCATTAAATTCGCCAATTATTTCCATATCATTGATTTTAATATCCGCATCTTTCATATACTCCCATAATGACAAACGCACACACACATTCACGCGTACTCGTATGTTTTCAGTACATAAATTAGTACTTGAATGTGTGCCCGTGTGTGAGTGAAGCCGACGTTCTCATTAAGAAAATTTTAAGTTTGGAACTCCTACAGCAGAAGAAAAGTAATATTATTCAGGCTAATAACAAGAAGAATAATAAATATTGTAACTTTACGATCAAGACGGTTTATCTCCCCGACAAAAATTCATGAGAGTGATACGCCGAAATACAAAATTTGCGTAAAGATGTTTAAACAAAAACACAGATTAGAGCCCGACATACCACATATTGACACATGAGAAAATTATGCTTTTCTGCGTTACAAAAACTAGACTAACGACGTGGAGACATGCTCGCTCTTGTCTTGTTTAAATCAGTGCAAAACGCTAACTTCCGCTCGTTAAACAGTTGAAAAATGTACTGTATTCCAAGCGCGCGCACACACACACACACACGCAAACAAACACACGCACACAAAAACACATGGAGTATTACAATACTCATATAAAATGCGTCCAAACACACGCACACTTGTGCGTATTACATGCTTATAAATATTTAAATGAGTGCTAGTGTACGAGTGTGTGTGATTGTGTGTGTGTGTGCAAGTGGCTGCGGAGCATACAGTGAATTATGGCAATCATTTCGATGGCGCCACAAAACAAATGACAATAAATAAAAGTAATAGTTTGTTGTCATTGTTATAAACATGTAGATGACTTTTGCTAGTGAAGCGATAACAGCCATGGAGTGATAAGCCCGCAAGTCAACTCCCTAAAACACACGTTCGGGCATGTATTGGTTATATGCCCTGTTTGCGAATGTGTGTGTGCGTATGTGTGTTTTGTTTGAAGTAGACCTTTTTAAGGTTTAATTACGTCTTCCTATCAATTTCGGAATGCCAAAATACCCCCGTGACCTCAGATTCTAAAGTCGTTCAGGTTCACTTGAATGTATTCGTTTCCGTTTTCCTTAATCCCCCAAAAACCGGCCTCCACTAATTGCAAAAACAAACAAAATATTGATGTATCGGGGCCATAAGGGAAATGCCTTAAATTATGATAACGACATGAAACTACTAGAGCTTCCGGTTCTAAGAAATATTCCACTTAAAAGTCAAACTATCGAGCCGCTGTTGCGAATAGTTTTCTTCTTTGAATAAATGAAATTAAGCTCAGTAAAGAACATGCCTTCAGAGCCGGTTACTGCCTTCAGAAATAAATCCTGTGAAAATTGCCATTAACTTAAAGTGTTTTTAATTAAAGATCTAAGTTTATCCTACTCAAGTGCTCCATAACAAACACTTTCAACAAAAAAAAAAAAAAAAACATGTTAATAAATCTTAAGAATAATTCAGAATAGAATATGTAAAGGTTTTGATAAAATTTTGAATACTCGTATTTGGAACACGAATACGTTCTAAAGCGTCAAGGAGTAAAGCAATTTCAGGAAAACTCGCATAGATTTTGGCTCCACTGAAATCTTATTTTGTAAAATTTTCAAATTTTATATTCTTTTCTTATGGACAATTTAAACACAAAAACAAACTCAAATAAAAAAAATTTGGCTCGGGCTAAAATATCCGGAAAATAATCGGGCAGCAACACACCGATTTTAAGTGTGTTACTTTCGGTTCGATACAGTAGTTCTCGAATACTATTTCAAAATACAATTTTTGAAAAGAAAAGTTGTTGTCACATTCAATTACGGTGACTTAAGAGTTCATAACCAAATTCACTGATGATGCAAGTGCAGCGGCCTTCGAAAATGTCTGTGCCGTTGTTCTGAGCAAATTAATATTGACTTCCGTTTAATTTGAGATATTTGTCAAGTCCTTCTGAATTAAATATGTTACGAACTATGGCCTGTCTGTCTCAATTTTATATATTATGCGTAAATGGTGAACTGAAGGACAACTTCTTAGACCCCAGAACTTCTTAGAGCTTCTTGGCGAGTACTTTTAATCAACAACAAATTTGTGCAGTTGTCAGTACACGGGTTTAAGGAATTGGAACAAGAATATTTATTATGTACGCGATATGCCTACTAGACCGATGGGAAGTAAATCGGGGCAGAGGATTTATATGCAAAAAAAAAAACTCATCACGGGGTAGGCTGTACCACAGAGTATGTCTGCAAGGATCGATTCGTGTGCCAATAAGTCAGTCCGTCAGCTTCTAACTGCAAAAGGAAGCCCCGACACACAATCATAAACACATGCTTCCTCTTATTGAATTTGGTAGCATTTATATGTGATGACACTTCGTTCATGTGTATGTGTTAATATGCTCAAGCAACTGACAGACATGTCGAGATTATAAAAAAACAACAACAACATTATCATCTAATTTTATTCACTTGCCTGGCTGTGTACGAGCAGAGCTTTTTTCACACAATTTTGTGATAGAAAATTCCAAAAGAGTTTATTTTTATTCTCCGTTTTTATTTTGTATGAACATTAAGATTTACGAAACATTAATCTTGAGAATTTATGAGGGGAAAATTTACTTTCATTTACTCCACACTCTGCTTTCCCTACACGCGCTCATATCGCAACAGAAGAAAGAAAGAAAATGGCAACTACATCATCTTTCTATCTGTCAATCGATGTTTATTTAAGTTTTTATACCCAAACACTCGTTTATCCTGGCGTAACAGAGTATGAAAGCATTTCACATACTCGCATTTGATTCCTACGAGTGTGCGGGTGTAATTCTGCTCGTGCCTGCTTCCATGTACTTGAGGAGGTGTTAAATGTGTCACGTGCCACAAAAGTAATTTCACTTTTATAAGCTCTCATCTTGTATGTGACAAAAGGACACGCTTAAGTTTACATTAAGTGAAAGAAGAAATGTGATGACCATAAACTTAAGTGTTTGTTGTAGTTCTTTTGCTTTTTAACGTTTGAAGAGATTTTTATTTTCTTCAGTCACACATCCTAAATAATACTTAAATTTAAGCGCAGCCGAATCAACTTGAGTTGAGCACATGATGCTGCATGCAACACAACGACAAAGAAGAAAACAATTTTGAAACCGGACACAGATTTAGTTAGTACTCTGTCCAGCTGTCGGCACATATTCCAAATATTTTAAGGCCACAGAACTTTTTAAAAATTGTAGCTCAAACTCTTTATTTTCGACAACTCCGTCTGCAATGAAATTTCAAAAATGTCTCACATATCAACCAGGGATTATCTGCTGCCGGATATCATTATTGAGATTGTTGCATCCAGGACTTTTTATTTGCTGCAAAACAACTATAAGAATTCGATTGTTTATTCTGCAATTGTAAGACCTATTAAAAGCGAATGAAGTCTGTGCAACTAAAAATAACCGATGGAGCACACTGATGCACTGTTTTTGGAGTAGATTTAGATTTCATGTTGGTCTCTGGCGAGAATCGGAAAAACATTTTTCAAACTCCCAAAATTCAAATATAAGACGAAATCGAGGAAGAAATCAGCTCTCGGCCCATTTTATGGCGAAAGAAGCGTATAAAATGCTGGGGCGACTTAAAACTGTTTCATTCCGTATAATCAGAAAAGAAGTTCATTTAGCAGTTCAGGCTTAAAAAGTTTTATCCACTGAAAATTTAAAAATAATAAAATAAAAAATAAAAGAAAGGATCTCAATACGAAATCACATTCCGTTAATGGAAAACTTGACAAATTCTTCGAGCTGTTCGTTAAATAAAATTGTTTTCTTTTATATTCAATCAGACAAAATCAAAAAATTCTAAAGTTAAGGCGGGATTTATATTCAAGACAAACGTTTTAATCTAAAAATTAAATTCTTAAATGAACGATTTTCTTGCAACAAAAGCGTTTGACTAAAAACTACTTAAACACAATGATTAAGATATTTTTACTTAATGTGCAGCATTTTGCAGTCAATAAGCGAAAAGTAACTCTATTAAGAGTGAAGCTGAGGCCACATCCGTCTCTCTGGCACACAAGTACGGATTTATTTGATGCCACACTGAAAAGAGCATTTAAAAGAGCTT
Organism: Linnaemya vulpina; assembly: GCA_963675445.1. Classification (NCBI taxonomy): domain Eukaryota; kingdom Metazoa; phylum Arthropoda; class Insecta; order Diptera; family Tachinidae; genus Linnaemya; species Linnaemya vulpina. The sequence goes on along the minus strand of OY776277.1, from coordinate 342,069 downwards.
TTTGCCTCTTTCCCTTGATTCAACATAACGAACATACACTCACACAAACTTAAATTCAAGAATATTTGATGGAATACTATTCACATGCGGTCTAATAAACGACCAGCTTTTCAATATCGACGACGCTCTTCAAATTTACTTCATTAATTGATTTCATTGCTTAACCGTTAAAAATTAGTGGCCACTCGTTGTCAGTGCAACGTCATTCAATCCTAGCAGAGATACATTTTATAGGTCATGTTTTGTTAACTGGTATTTGTGTTTCGTGTTTACTTCCTCTGCTCACACGTTGTCGTTAGCACACACGAAATTTCCTGCTCGAACTGCAAAGAGAAAATATATATTTTGCAGTGAGTTTCTCTGCAAAATCAAGGATAACAACTGAAACATGAGATTTGCAAAACGAAATAAGAAATGGTGTCGTAAGAGAACAAAAAAGGGGACAAAGCAAGAGATGAAACACATGCTCGCTCTCTAAAAGTCAAACATTTGCGATTCAGACAAAAAACCTGGGAGAACCCCTAAGCAGTTTGGCATCCAAAATGAAGTATTCAAGCGCCAGCGCCCCAAATTGCCTCTGTTGAGTATCAGCTTATGCACGAGTGTAATTCTACGTGTTCCTCCTTGCAAACAATTGCAATAGATGAAAGAGACAGAGAGAGAACATGCTCATGCATGATGGTGGAACGAAACATGAATGATATAGAACTCGTCGCATCCGGATTGAAAACTGACAAACACCGAATTGCAAGAGAACAACAAGAAGGCAGTTTTGTAGTGAATTCGTAAGTAAATTAGAAACATATTTTGTGTACGAATCTGGTTAGAATCAGTCTATTATTATGTGTCGTTTGTGTGCTTTTGCATCTTCTTAGACTCTGTTTTAGTCTTCTCAGAAAAAGCTGTAATCAATTCCAGAGGCAAATGAAACTGAAACACTTTGAGTTCGCTGCCTGCCAGATTATTAGTTTGGAAAGTGCTTTCATAACGTACGGTTCGCATTTGGCTGACAACTCACGGGTGTTGTTACAGATCAATCGGCAGTAAACTAAAATCGAATAGAGCTAAACAAATCCAACAATTAAAAAAAGTTTGAAGAATAATTCATAAAATTAAAATGCCTGAATGTATCAGTTGCGATGCTTTTGACGCCAAAACAAAGTGATTTGTGTTCATCACCCACCTGCCTCGAACTTTTTAGAAGTTCTTTTGTTTTCTCATGCAAACACTCGCCTGCATGTGCAAAATGAATTAGTCTGACAAGACTTGCCAGTTTAATAGAAACTAACATACACATCCATACATCCACACATACACACAAGCAAGCGGGCATTGCTGGCTTCAACGAAGTGATAACAGAAGTCTGTGGTCAAACTTTCAGTGATGGCAGATAATAGTTTCGCGTACTTGGCAATCGGCATATTGTTTGTGCGAAATTTACTCAGTTTTTTGTGCCAAACTCATGAATAATTTGATGTACTAGTAAAACACATGCCACGCATACCAAAACTTTACTAAATTGCCTTCATTCAGAGTGACATACCCTCGCATGTGCTCGTGGCTCGAGCATATTTAAACAGAACATTCACAATGTACTTGCAAATACGTGGTGGGTGCGATTGTGTGTGTGAGCATTTGCGTGAATAGAATATTTGCCAAGTCCACAAGACCAAAGTGATGAAGTAGCAGTCGAAGTGTTTTTGTTGTTGCTATGATAACCCCCAGGAAAAGGGAGGAAACAAAACGCAAAAGATGCAATAAAGCGCGCTAAAATATTAAATCAAATCGTTCCATATAAAAATAATTACGTCCTGTGGATTAGCAATCGCACCTAATAAAAAATAATAATAAAATAATAATAAAAATATAATAAAAATACAATAAAACTGAAATACTGAATAGATCTGAATACAAGAGCTCAGATACAACAGCAATCAATTAACAGTCCTTTTATCGCTGCCATAGAGGTAAATATTTTAAAGAAATTGATTTTATTTTACTGCGTTTAAGCCAAATGTGAGCGAAAAATGTTTATTTAAAAACACTTAGGACTCTAAAGCCCTCCATAAATTGTTTAGAGGATAAATATTCCGACTCGTATCCAGTTCATTCAATTACAGCATTTCAATTATTGCCATTTTTGCTGACTGCAGCGCGATACGTTGAACGTGTTTAACTCGTTGACGTGCATGTATTTGTCACCAATTTATGATTTAGATTTCTAGGCTGTAAATCAAAAGAGCTCAGAAAAATTTGCAAATTGAAGAATTTATAACATGAAATGTCCGATATCTGAGTCGCCGAAACAGAAATTTAATTGTTGATAATTGAATTAACTTTCATGAATTTAAAACCCTGTAAAAGGATTTGAAGTTGAAGATGGAAATTTGATCTTGTTACACTAGGAGTTCGATTATGTTCTTACAACATCAGATACTCACTGTATTTGCTAACTCTAGACGCAGTGGCCAGGTGTTATACCACTGTAAAAATTAAATTAAACTGAAAATTGTTTAGAAAAAACTGCAAAATTGTGAGCGAATTTGCTGCAGTCGTGGCCTTCTAGCTGCGAACTGGACAAATATTTTTCAAATATATTGATTAATATTATCAAAGAATTAGACTGAATAACTGAATTCGAAACACAAATTGTCTTATAAAATCTTAAAGCGTTTAGGTTTAAGTTACTCTTTCCCACACCAGACAATTTCAAGTCAGGGTGCAGTTGGCTGAAGTAGTAAGACACAACAATACGATGCTTTAGGTCCCGAGTTCGCCTCCGCACTCATTCATGAATATGTTGTCGAGCTTTTCTGATTTGTATTTGTGCAGGATTGTGTTAATTGTTGTCGGGTTGTCTCAAAGACAACGGCCGATCAATATTCTGAACATAATCTGTCCTCTTAACTCTACTCCCTCCTTTCCCAGTTGCAGCGCACTACGAAGTCATGTACACAACTTGTGTCTTGAATTCGGAGACTAATTTGGATCTGCTCTGAGATATCAGGATCTGAAAGTTCAAGATTTGCAAAGTCAATTGTTTGCTTTGTGCTTGCGGCTACACAGAAAAAATATTTTTTACAATAAATTCATTTACAATACAAACGGACGAATTTATAAAAAAAGTTCACAAGATATAGAAACTTTAGTGGGAATGAAAATTTATTGTAAACGTTAGAGGTATTTTTCACGAAAACTTTTAGTTTTCTATACTATTTGCGTACAGACACCCGGGAGCTTTGCAGTGCGGTTAAAGGGTGTGTCAATGTTTGTATGAAATAGATTATGAGAATTATTGTTTCAATTATGGCTGAGTCAGTCAGTTCCCTTTTGCTTAGATTGATTCGCGGATTCGAAGTTGGATCTCAGAAGATTCTCAACTTAATAATTGATCCTGAAGTATCGAATTATGATTTAGTAATCACGATTAGTAATTATTTGAGATATTTTTGATGGCATTATCGCAAAATGTGCAGATATAGAGGAGAAAATTTCAATAGCCATTCATCGGCCTTGTCACAGATTCCTTTCGGATTGGATTTGATTCCGATCATTTGTATTAATCCAAGAAAAGAATTGTGAAGACAATTTTTATGTTAACAATCCCGGTGCAATTTATATTTTGAAATTTTTAAAAGAATTTTTTGAGAAACTTTAAAATTTCCCAAAATTTGGCTATACAAATTGTTTAATAATATTCTTCAACTAATTCGACATTCGATATCCCAGATGTTGATTTATTTATTTAAAAACATGTTTCCTTTTTAATTAATTAATTTGGTATTCAAATCAATTAATCTTCTGATCACAATATGGACTACTTGTGAATCTAATTGTTAAAGGGGTGTCCGAAACTGTGGTCAGAACCCTTCGTGTGTGAGTTCCAATTGACCGATACCAAATTGAATAAACTCCCAGTGATTTTTTCGAATATTTGTGTATTGAATGAAAACTTATTCGCCACATTTTGTTTTCAAACATCAAATACGCTACGAGTGGTGTACAACCATGTTACGAGCGAAGGGGTAAAGTGAGCGGTGTTCTGGTTGATTTCCAGATGCGATATAAAACGTTCAAGTTCTGGGAACAAATTGTGACATTAAAATATTGTCAGAGAAAAAATGACAAACAGGTGACTGAAACACAGACATCCGCTAAGAAGAAGATAAAAAGTATAAACTTATAAAAAAAGTGTAACAAAATTAAAAAAAGGATACGAAAATGTCCTGTCATTTAAATGAAAGGGTTCACTTCACGTGTTGAATATTAATATTGACAACAGCACCAGACTTGAGCAATAAAATGAATGGAGGTTCTTAAATATTACGGCAATTTATTTTTTAGAAAAATATTATCAAAGTATATCCAACAGATAGAGAATGTGTATGTTTTACTGCTTCACAGCATTTTCTACTTCAGGGTTTGAGCAAAACTTTCTGTAGAATTCAAGCGAACAACAAAAGGAAAAATATGTTTGCACGCACACATACAGGCGCATGCAGTGGAAGCTTGTGAGAACGGACATTTACCGTTGATATGTAAATAAGGTCCCTGACAATTAAGCCAAAGACTTAAAAACAATCAAATAGATGCCCTATTTTCAGATCTTAATTTTTTCGGATTGTCCCTTCAAATTTGTCAGACTGTCATTTGAGACGAAATTTGGTGCCAAGAAATATTGTATCCACTTTTCGTTGTACATAAAACAGATCTAACAGCAAGTATTTGCAATTGTCTCTTCTTTTTTTTGCGAAAAGGTACAGGGGACTTACAACGAGAAATCAAACAAAAACAAACTTTTTTTCTGTCAAATAGCGCGCTGACGACAAGAGGGTGTATGAAGTCGAATAAACCAAAACGAAAACAGTCTGGTGGAAACATATTTTTAGAATTTGATTTATACAGATTTACTAATGCCAAGCATGCGAATGGATTCGTATCGTTGTGTCTTTTTTTTAAATACTCGTGCAGAAGCTCAAGTGCTCAAAAATTCATGAAAAATGTTGGAATAAAATATTTCTTCTATTAACACACGCATTCCAAGTAACTCTTTGAGTTTCCGGTAGAGTTTTAAGTGAACTGGTAACATCCGTTCGTTCAAAACATGGCATCATGCCGGCTTCTTTTTTTAAATCGCGTTCTACATATTCCATAGATCTACTTCTCTGCATTTAGGATAAATAGATGGGCGTTGAGGTGTTGCGTTACATTTCTTGCTCTGAGAACAAATTTCAGCTTAGCGAAAAAGAAATAATGAGAATGGTTTTAACGGAGTCTTAGAAGAGTAAGAAACTCGTGTTTGTGTTGTTGTAGAAATGCACGATCGAATCGAGCCAACGTTCGTGTGCTTGTTTTCTAATCTTGCAACTGGATATTCTTAAATGTGCAACTGAATAGTGAAACAATTGTCTCCTGTTTATTTCTTTTTATCGGCAGTTGATGATTTGGAATCGATCACTTTCAGTCATTTGATCATTTTCAACTTATAAATTTGTATTGAATATCGTTTTAGTTGTTTTGATTGTCGCTACAGACATTTTCGCTATTGAAATGATAAATAGTAAGCGAAGATATTAAATCTTTGGCAAAACTTGATTTACTGAAAGGATAAATAACGTGAAACATCCACTTTATCGCGAATATATTTCAATCGATTGCATACTTCCTTCCACTCACTATATTATGAAAAGGTGATGGTTTACGACGCTGCCCACTCCTCGCCAGCACTCAAGTAGAACCCAAATGAATCCGTTTTGAAAGGGGAATAATTATTCCATTTGCAGGATCATTTAAATTTGTTTCGAATTGTGAATCTTTGACAAGTTTTCCATTCAATACGGTCAGTGTTTGTATCAACCAAATCTTCCATTTTAGCCAAGAGCGTCGTGCTGCTTCCATTGCATTTAGATGAGAGTTTGCACACGCAGATATCATTTAACACTCCCCATTCGTTTTCAATATCAGTTTATGTTTGCTAGTTAGCATACGGTGGTTATACTCGTACCAAGTCAACAGTCTCACAACAACAATAAACGTTTGAAAGCACACGCACAAACACCGATATCAAGTCACACATATTTTTATTTGCTGTGCAGAATAGATGCACGAATACACACGCACATTTTAGTGCAACGCCATTGTGTCATACCTTCAACTCTACCTGCACGACAGCGCTCTTGCGCAGCATTTGCTACGTGCTTTTCATAATCAGCTTGCACCTGAATTCGGAGCGATTCACTACCACCAGACCCCAACAATAACTCACCCACGCCCCCACATGCACTGCTACCCGTCTTCCGCACACTACGACGAGAATATGGAGAAGATGCTGCTGTGTTGCATGCATCAGCATTTATAACATTCTAAATCGTATCGATTTTGTTGTGCTTTAAGCTTAAAGTCTTTGAGTCGACAAACAAAATGTTTAATCAACACCGATTTGAGTCTCGTTTGGTGTACTTTTCCAGGAAACCAGCAAACCTAAATAAGCGGCAGGTTCGAAACAGTTGTTGATAAATAGAACAGAAACTCAAAGAGTTTAAGAAACCTTTGAAGGAGTTGCTATCTGATGTAAATGGTGACCGCAATCAGGCAAATCACCGTGCTTCATTCAAACTTCTATGTCAATAGTTTTCAAATATTCTTATTGTGCTGCTCTCTTTTACAAAACTGGTTCTATTCAGAAACATTTTAATCATTTTGAAAGGTACCCTCGTTCCCCACAAATTTGTTTTGGATTCGATGTAGATTTCATTGAAGCAAAGGGATTTATAAAATCAAAGCTGAAGCTATACCTTCCCAAGGTTTTATGCATTCTTACACTAAGATTCGTAAATTGATATCCAAACATGATTGGACATGATTAATAAACATGTTGGATTTTGAATTAGAGCTAAACTTAAAACTTCAGTACTCAGCACTGGTTTCTAAATTTTAATGTATTCGACTCAAAATTTCCAATATTCTGCGTGTTCCTGCTCTGCTTCCGATTTTATGTTCGTTCGACGAGTTTGCTGAAATGCTCTTTTAATATTTGAAATTTATTTTAAACATTTTCATGCAATTCATGCTTGTGAACAAGTGCCACCGTATTATAAATAAAATTATTCAATTTGGCTCAATATACGAGTGTTACGTAATGCAGCTCTCATACGCTGTTCTCAAATACAAACACACTAAGCCAAACACACACACACACACACACACACACACACACATGCACACATTATGCAGATTTTCATCTGCAATATTACATATGCAGCGAAACGTGAACGTACATGGAAATATTACTCAGATGTCAAGAGGACTCTTTTCGCAAATAAAAAAAGAAATTAAAGCAGCAGCAACATAAAACAAGACTCATTAATTATTATTTTCAGTTCTATTAGAGGAACTAAAATGCTTAAATAATAAAGAGCATAAAAGTTTATACAAACATGAGCATAATAAATAAAAATGCTTACACTTTTACTTTCACCAGCCCGCTTTGCGCCACAGCTTCCCTCTTCCTTCGACGCAACTCGTACTTAAACTGCAATCATCGCGGAAGGGATATGGAAAAAGAGGTTTCCAAGATATTTCAACGTTTTATTCAAAATAGAATGCGAAATGAAAGAGATGAAAAACCTTAACACATTTTTTTAAATATTCATTTATAGAAAAATAAAGCCTGAAAGGAGTTGAGTGGGATGTAATAAAAGGAAGGAAGGAGTAGAGCAGGGCTGCTGCAGCCCTCACAGTGGAGCTAAGGATTCTCGTCTTTCATTTCATACTGTTTTTGTTTAACTCGATGGTTGCGTTTGATTGTGGACTACCAGAAGTACACAAGTCTGTTTGCATTAACACTCGTGTATGTGCATCCGAGGTTTTGCAGTTTGTGCTCGAGTTTGACTAACATTTACAAATAATTTTCGCAATGGTTTTTAAATAGCAAAAAATGGAAACACGGAGTAAAAACTCTTTGCGACAAAAATCAAATTAGTGTCAAAACGTTGTGTTTAAGCTTTTTCCTGTGCAACAGCGCATAAAAACCAAACAATTTCCGTAAGCCTTCGTAGTAAAAATAACACAAAAAATGAAAAATAAAAATGAAAAAAACCAGCAAAAACAGTAGCAGCAAAATAATAAGAAAAAAAATTAAACAACACAATATTTCGTGTTGTATTTAGATGCAAAACATACAACTACAAGCACTTAATTCGAAATACACTCGCACACACACACACACACCCTACTCTCAAGGAAACAACAACACTGGATGAGTGACTGACTGACTGGCTGACAGAATAGTTGACAGACTGCGAATGAATAAAATGAATGAGCGAATAAACGTACGTCTGAATGTTAAATAACAATATGAAATACTTGTGCAAAAAATAAAACAAACTAAACTAGAACAGATTGGAACAGAATAGAATTAAATTCAAATGAGAGTTAAATGTTTTCATTTTATTTAGTTTTTAGTTTTCATTCTTTTTTTGTTTGCTGGTTTGAACGCTATTGAAAAATTTTCAATTTTCTTCCCATGCCGCGCTTAGTGACGGCTTGTTTGTTGTATTTTCCCAAAGAGGCGAAGACAAAACAGGAACAAAACAACAAGAGAAAAAAATTAAATCTAAAACAACAACACAAAGAAAAATAAACAAATAAACTGATTACGTCCAGGGCCGACGCACAGTGCAACTGCATGTGGTGGAACTGTTTCAGCCAACCGGATGGCCAAATGTTTGCCCGCTTGTTATTTGATTTTCGTTGGTGAAGGTGGAGACTCTCGGCAAAGCATTCAATTCAAAAAACTGTCAGAACTCTGCCGTCGAAAGCCAAATGGAAGCAACGTTTTTGTGACACTAAACTAAAATACTCCTGCCACTGGGATTTCCACGAAAAACTTTTTTCTATTTACTTGTGCGAAAGTTTCTTTCAACATATTTTATTTGCGATTGTATTAGTGAATTAGAACTGTTGTGCTGTGGAAATTTGTTGTACACAACAACAGCACATAACAACTCACAATACTCGCATAATGAATGATTGTCTCGCTAACCTTTCACCGACTTTGCGACCAACCAGCAAACAACAAAACACCAGCCAACAAGCCAACAAGCCAACCACCCAACAGGCCAAATAGCTGACTGACTGGATGCCATAATGCACCAGATGATGTTAAATTACCATAACAATGCTAATAATGATCATTATTGTTAAATGTGTCAACTTTTTCTATTGTCTCATTCATAAACTCGCACACTTTTTAAACGTGCCCGTCCTCCTGTACTTGCCCCACGTTGGAGTGAATGGCTGCTGTAGAGGGTGGGAGTGCTTCCAAGAGCAGGAATATGAATGCGCTGTTTAACACTGATTTGAGTGAGTATTTACAACGACTGATTGCCATTCACTCCTCTGTCAACTGCTTAAGTAACTTTGCTTTTGAGTTGCAACAAACTTATTTCTGCCACAACTTAAATTTACTTTCATCGGCTACATTTCAATTTAACGCACAGAGTTAATTCACTCGATCAATCTTAAAAGATTTCCTTTCTGCGAAAGCACTTTCCAAACCCAAATAAAAGGAGAAAGAAGTATTTCTTACAGGTGGCTGGTTTTGAATGCCCCAAGTAAACAGTCTTCAATCGCACACACAAACAACACTCTCACACACCTGCCTCTGAAAAGTCAAAAGTTATATCTTTTCATTTAACATCAATGCGAACTAATTCGTGCGCGATTTTTCATTTAAGCATGAGTTATCGGTCTCAACTTTTCAATAACAAGCTTTTCTACTTCAGCTTTTCTTTTCCAATTTCGTGGGAGGGGTACAAGCTCTCTCACACACACACACACACACACGTGCATACTTACTTACAATCGTCTTTATATAGATTTTTTTCTCAAGGCAGCGATTTTGATTTATTGAATGTGTTAAGAGAATTTAACGCATTAAATCGTTTTTCAGCTAAAGTTTTCATTTTATTCCTTTTGTGTTCTTTTCAATTTATGTTTGTTGCTTTTTTTGTTTTTTTTAAACACAATTTATATTTCCTTTCAATTCCTTTTGACATCAGTTAATGGCTAATTCCTTCACATGTTCTTTGAATTGAAGGCAATTTTTGTTTCGAAAACGGCACGAAGAGGTGGGAGTTGAGCGCTTGACTATTGATTTGCTATATTTTTCCACATCAGAATCGCCAAAACGCAATAAAAGATTTCTTGAAGGTAAGACTTGCAACCACAAGTCAACTGCCGTAATCGCTCGAGCGACTTTGATTGTCAAATACCGATCTGATTGTGAAACTGAAATATCGATTTTACTAAAAACTTTTTTTGAATAGTCAGTGAGAAATGACTCACTTTCGGTGCCACTGTCAACATATTTGTGGCAGCTCGCATTGGACGCGACCAAGCAATCGCAATTTAAGTTTAACCGATACGCGCCACTTGAGTCTCTGAAGCTGCATGCAGCAGGTTGCATCTGTTCTCATCACAAATATGGAAAAAAAAACATTACGCACACGGTGTGTATGTGTGTGTGTACTCTTAACGAATATTCCAAAGTTATACTGAAGTCATGACACTTTTTACAGCCTCAAGCTTGGAATCCTATTTTTTAATTCATTAAATGTTGCAAAAACAACTACAAATTATGTTGTATTTTATTTGACCGTAAATAGCAAAAATAATCTCCACATCCATCTACCATCTACTGTCGATTTTTCCCGGACCGGCACTCGGGCGATAACCTCATGATATGCGGGGATAGTGTTGATGATGGCACAAATGTAGCATGAGAAGAAACAGATAATTTGATGAAGGCATTTCAGTTTTAGATCGCCGAAGCTAAGGCTTCAGCTACCTCATATACAGTTCACATATACTTAAGTATAAATTCAAACCATAAAAGTTTGACATAACGTATAATGGAACAACAAATTCAGAAAAATAGGACATGAAGAAAATAATCAAACGGTAACACGGGTATTAAAACAAAAACGAGTTAACATCAGGTTGGCACAGTTCTCGGATTCTTTTTCACAATAAAATTTGCGTAAATAGGAACTGTTATCACATTCAACTAAACAGTGGTGATAGACACAATATAGACATGAGCACTGAAGATGAAAGTGTTGCGACTTTCGAAAACAGCTGTTCTGCTGTGTAAGTTGAATAAAACTGATGTTGACTTTCCTGTATGCCTTGGAATATTTATCATCATGTCTTTCTGAGATTTTAATTAATTTCGAACAATTAGCCTATGAATATTAATTCGATTTAACATTGAAAATGAAAATATTTTCTTTTTGCTCTGCTGGTTAATCATGCGACAGATTGTCAATCAAAATAAGTTAATTAAGCAGACTTTTTTGCACAATTTTATTAATCTCCAAGGCCGCTCCTGTTTCTCTTTTCCTTAAGTTCTGTGAAAGAATTATATAAAAATGGTTGTATTAACTGACCTCGAACGCTTCCGGCAATTAAATCTTCCATTTTTTAATGCTGATGTACTTCCATATAAACAAGTGTATGTTGGTATGCATGCATGCGCATGTTTGTGTGGGTGAATTTACGAGTCGAGTTTAATTCATATTTTTATGGAATTATGTGTCGAGCGGCAACCATTAAAATAAATTTATTGCTGTTCAGCTCATGGCTTTGGATTAGTTTATTGGTGACACATACACACACACGTGTGTTGTAGTTGTACATGTGTATTGTACAAAAATACTCATGTATTGATGGGGACACCTCTTGTTTTCTTCATCATAACCAATAAAGTTGTTAGAACATTTTTCATTATTTTCTTTTATAAATAAATATCTTGCAAATTGTGTACGTTTCGGCAGAAATAACTGAATTATTGACAAATAAAATTACAACAAAAAAATTAAAAGGATTTATTGCTCTCCATTATTTTTGTTGACAGCAATACGCAATTGTTTTGACAGGCCATCGTTGGTTGGCGTATGCTTGTTTGGTTCGTATTCAAAATATTATTAAAAAGTTTATTCGAATATAAAAAATCTAAAAGAACGTGTTAGACGTAAAATGTGTAGAACGCATCACTCAAAAGAAATGTCTGTGACGAACAACAAAGAATTTCAATAGTTTTAGGAAATTTTTAAAGGCAAAGCAACAGATTAATTTTTATGGGTTTTTTTATTTTTGGGAAATAATCTTAAGTTGCTTTTTGCTGTCGACAAAAATAAAATAAAAACAGAATATCTAAACCGCTAAAGTTTTGGGATACGACCCGTACAGCGTCAACATGGTAACTTTGACTCCAGTTTTGTTTTGAAATTAACTCCGACATTGCAGGATTATCTTCTACTTTACATATCAGGGTTATAAAAACAGAAGTCGTTTGTTGGAACGAGCTACGATAAAACGACGGGTGTTGCATATTAAACAGAAGTAAGAAAACAAACTTTAACCGCTGTCTTTTGGCGGAGTAGTTATTTTTAACCGGAATTGACTTCTTTGACGCCACATACTTTCAGAACTTTCTGTGGAAAGTTTCATGATGATCCAAATATTGATAGAAACGTCCACATCCATGCTAATTGGAGTCGCTTGGCACTCTTCAGCCAATTCTCATTTATATTTTCGTTCATGGTGTACGTGTTCGCTATTTTTTCCATAAGTTCGATTGAGCGATTAAGGCTAACTAAGTCATGCGTATGCACTCTGTCATACTGGCGTCTATGTCAGATAACAGCAGGCATCATAAAAGATCGAGAAGTTTTTGTTGTTAATGTAGAAAATGGTAAATTCCATGTCCAGTGATTTTGTAAAATAAAATATTGATATTTTTTATAAAAAATAAAATTGGGATTTGCTGAGCGCGCTTTGCCTTTGTAACAGTTTTCACTGGATTTCAGCGAATAACGAATTCTAAAAAAATATCATGCAGTTCACAGACACACAAATTTTGGACCAATAAAATTTTAAAAACAAATGACAAACGTGGCTATCAAAAATTCCTATCTTAATGTAAGAAGTTATTTATTATCAATAAGAGACAAGCAATTATGCAAAAGTAGTCTGTTGCAATTCCGAGAAAAATTGCATGTAAAAGTTTGTGTTCAAAAATTAATTTTTCTCATCAAAAACATCCTTCTGGGCATGGAAAGCGATTCTTTAATAAAATTAAAATCAAATCATACCAGCAACCTTAAAACGTTCAAGCCTTAACCTGAAATATTTGGGTCTTAATGAATTCTGTGTCCACATTCATCCACATGAGCTCTCACTAATACTTCCATGTCCCAGATATACATACACACTTTCGTTATCCTTTGAGCACATTTAAGTGCATGCAGATAGAAGTCTGCTCGTTTACGTTATTTTGTACAGCGATAAGCACCGCAGACAAGCTACTGGTGTTGTCCACTGTCTTTGCTCATGTTCGGAGATTAAGACCAGAAACAATGAATAAAGAAATTTAAAAAAAGTGCTGCATTTCGTGCCATCGCAAGGAAAAGTAATTTCGTTACCTACTGCCAACGTTTGTTGCTCTCGTATATTTCGTTACATGGCACTACCTTTCAAATTTGCATTATCCATGTGTAAGAAATATATCCAGCTTTGGAACTGGCAGCGTTGGTGCATTCTCTGATGTTCTAATTAAAATTCAGTTAATATTCCTAAGCAAAAATGTTTCTATTTCTTAATGAGTTCCATGAACGTGACAAACTATTCAGTCGAACTAATCAACTGTTCTCTCAAAATTATTTTACTGCAAAATGCATTATTTCCAAGCATAAATATTTTAAAGTTGCTGGTTAAGAAACTCGTTTTAGTAGTTCTCGATACTTTTTTGTCTCTAAATGTTTGATATATTAGAATTTCGTTTTCTTTTCTGAATTTTTTATTTGTTTTGCTCGCAATCAAATTTGTCACTTTTCCCAAAAGGTGTATGATTATAAAATATAACTAACGATGCATACACTCTGCTGCATGAAGGAAACAACGATGTAAGAGCAAATGCAAGTTCTAGAAGATGAATAAAAAATAAAAGAAATAAATTGGGAAAAAACTTCTTGATAACAATGCCGCAGAGTATGATCACAAATTTTCGTATAAAGTCATCAGATATTCCGGCGACTTGAAATGTGTGTTTGTGCATATTCAAGTTGAGTGTGTCAGTTGTTGTGTGCATGTGTACACACACACCAGCCAACATTTTGTTATCATGAATATAAAATAGTTTGTGAGGAGCTTCGAGATGGATAGATGGAAGTGGCAACAACATCTGAAGCATGAAATGTGCAACTGCACGTAATGCAAAACCAAATAGTTGTCGTATGAACAGATATAACTTTTTACGCTTCTTCTCACAAGGTCAATACGAATATATACGAGAGAGCAGAGTTCGCACAAATAAGTTGAACGAATTTGGTCTGTTACGTAAATTAACACAAAATCAAGTCTAAACACGTATTCAAAAAATATGTGGAGGGCGATCCAGTAGGACCGCATTCTCTCCTATACGAGCAATCACACCACTGTCCTACTCACAACATGCAGAGTCCAAGTTTGCAGTACCTAATTGAGGCTAATAGAAAGTCACAATGACGGCCATGGCAACATCAGGGCTGCCCGAAGACTCCTTCAATTGAGAAACTTCTCGTAGACATGCATTTTTGTGTTCTCATATTTTTTTAATCTCCTATGGAAATATCTGGTTAAGGTGCGTCGCGGACTAGCGGACGTGGAAATACTCACAGAGATGAAAAAATATACCTCCTGAGTACAAGTGTTTCGAGGATTTCATAAGAATGTTTATATTTTTAATTACTGCGACACATTTTTGAAGCTCCGTGCTTGTTGTCAGGGCTCTCACAGAGACTTTTAATTGTGCGCTACTCCAAAAGCCGTAATGAAATTTGGTGTTCTATCGAATGAAAAAAGGGATGTCAATGGGTATCGGTCGTTGCATAATGGGACGTCATATCCCAGCCTCCTGGGATATGACTTTTTTTGTGTGTGCAGGTTGCATAGAACCACCAAAAAGGCTTCAAATCCAAGAGTTTGATAATCTCCCCTCTTTTCGTTTTTTGGCCGACACCGAATATTTTGCAGAATAAACAATTTATTTCATATAATTTCGACAATAGTTTTCTCCTTTTTAGGAATTCATCTGGTTTTCACGTAAAGCAGGACTAGTTATGAAGAATTTTATAAAATTTTTTCCTTTGAGCACTTTTACAGTTCTGATGAATGTCTTGTGCTTCACACGTTTAATAAAATAAAAGATATTCAAAAATTGACAACTTGTTTGTGAGAGTATATCAATTTAATAAAATTGATTTCAAGTAACTGAATAATTGAATTTTTGACTTTTTTTGTTCTTTCATCCACGTATTTTCTTAGACATCCTTCACCTTTCAAAATTCACGAATAAATAAATTTTCTCATGATACAATTAGAAGGTGACCCCATTGATTCAGGTTCTGAATGTCTACTGCACGTAAAATTTTTACATGTTTTTCTATATCGTTTTGAAATAAAAATACAGAATAGTTTTGACAATCCTTCGGGTTTTTCTACCAAAAAATACGTGTTTTTTTTGCTTCGTATTTTCGTGTTATAATTTTGAAAACTTAAAAATTAGATGAATCGATTAGTACTGTAACCAGTGCTGCCAGAACTCCTTCATCCATCCGAACCTAATTGAAGACCAAAAAATGGCTAAAAGCTTTTTAGCGAAATAGAAAACTAAAGTCGTGGGTACAAAGCAAAATTAAAAAAAAAATATATTTAATGAACAATTTTCTCAACAGATATATTGTAAATTTCAGTAATAAAAAATCCTTCGTCATGTTCTTAAAAACAAGAAACCTTCCATTGAGAAACCAGATCATTGTTGTTGCTTTTTTCAAAAATCTCTCAGTTGAAGAATTTCATATTCATATAAAAAATCTAAGAAAATTCTGTGCGATGGAAAACTTGCGAAACAGTAGTGAATTAAATCGAAAATTGCTAAGATTGATAAACAATTTTTTCTTCAGCCAGAGAACGGCTCTTCCCCCGTGTATTACCGATGACAAAACAATTTTGTTTGTTTGTACCATCTGTTTGGAATTTTCCTTATTTCAAAATTTATTTAAAGCCTGGAGTCTTGTGTACGGCACTGGTTTTAAGACGACAACTTTTATGTTTTCATGTGCTAATTAATTTGGATGTTTGTGCACATTTTTATTGTTGCAAATCTATATTTGGGACTCATACTTCGATAATGGAGTACATCGTGAAGAAGAACTAATCTAAACACACACACACACACACACACACACATAATGCATACATACACACTTGTGTTTGTAGTATGCATGTTTATTATGTTTGTGCTAAGATTTCTTCTTCTGTTTTCAAGTTTTGTTTTTGTCTTTGATGATTCCACATAATTGCGGATTCCACACGCATTCACTGCATTGGCCGCAAATACAGAAGCGCTGAAAATCGAGAACACAATACGGACTCGACATGAATTTTTAATTTCGCAATTGGCCAAGGCTGTTGAAATTTAAAATAGAAATGAACTAAAATACAGCAAAACAAAAACACGAGCACGAATAGAGAATAAAATGTTGCTACTATATATTGTATGGGTGTGTGTGTGTGTCTGTGTGTACATTATTTCCATTTAGATTTGCAAAGGAAAAGGGGTGCTCAGGCCAAAATGATATAAATTTGTATGCCACTGAAGTTACAACTTGATAATTTATCACAGTTACGAGAGATCTAAACGGAAGGAGAGTTGCAACACACACGAAGGCAAAGCGTTACGAAACGAAAGGATTCGAGCAAAACAAGGACCTCGTAACGTAACGTTTCTTTATTATATTGTTCGATATTACCGTCTGCGGAGTGCCGACAGACATTTTTAGGTCAACACTGTAGCAAACAAAGTGCGAAAGAGTAGGGGAGGAGAAGCACAGAAGAGAAAGTCCAAAGACCCAATTAGAAAAATATCATTTTCGAATTCGCAACTCGCAGGAATGTTAAGCAGAGAAAATTAACCAACGACTCGATGCAGCAGCAATTATGGAGACCGAAATGCAAAGAAAACTAAAATTTGGCAACTGAAATTTTTAAAAGGACTTGTTTTGCTTTTATTTTTGGCAAAAAAAGGCACGCGGCATTCGGCTGTTCGATGTGCAAAAACGTTAGAACTTTGCACATTCACAAAACAAACAAACAAAAAAAAAGCAGGACGCTTTTAATTTCTTTTGAAATGAAGAGGTGGTTTTGGGTTTTCTACTTGCGGTTTGCTTTTTTCATTTTTGGTTTGAAAAGAAGGGGAAAATGTGTAAAAACTACACCAACATAAAACGTACGAGTGGCAACAAAGTCAATTAGCCTTTTCTGGAATTATATTTTACACTTCTTTCTCTGAATAAATGCCACAAACAGAATTTGTATTATATTAAATTAAATGGAAGTGGAAGTGGACAGCGAACGAAAACTTTTTGTAAAAAGATTGCGAAGAAGTCTGTAAAAGTGTCCACATTCAAAAAACGATGGAGCAAAATGTGTTAACTGCAGCCCGCAGTTGGAGAGATTTAAAAAAATAAAAAAACACTCGCAGCGAATTTGTGTACGCGTGACTTGAAAATTTTAGTTTTCCTCAAAACACCACGAGCTGAGAATGGAAGAACGCAATTCGAAACATATGAAATTCAAAGCATATCCTTCTCTGGGCACTGCTGTGCTGAAGACGATTAAAAGGATGACTCTGGGCTGAATGTTAAACGAAGTATTGATCTCTGGCACAAGGACACGAAATGAACGTCTTGTAGCGAACACGACTTCAAAACATGTTAAAAACCAAAAAATTTATTGTACGTGCCGCTTCCGTTAAACGACACAAAACAGTTCTTCTAGTTCCCACTTAATCGTTTGATCCTTTCCGCAATGCGCTACACCTTAAGGTGTGGGAGTCGCCTTCCGCAAATATGATAACAACATGCTCCCGCTGCGACCGGTTCAAGTGGAAGCGCTTCGAAAATGTTCAGAGTACTGATCGCTGAAAGAATTTTTTATCTATTTCATTCCTCCCGTACGCCGAATAGAGTACATTAACTTGGGCGGGTGATTCTTTCCTTGTTGGGGAGCTGTTATGCAAATTGGAAGCATGGAGCACACAACTTGTATTGTGGTGAGTTCCTTATCGTCTAGTCTGTTGGCAACCTGCCTTCACAGCATTTGGTAATCTGAGATGCAGAGTCTCGCTTTTTTAGCGAGTACCGACACGTACTCCTGCCAACGATGAAAAGGAGCGCATAGTGTTGAGAACACAGGTGCAGAAATATGATTATGATATGATAATTCTTGGGCTGCAACAGCTGAATGGCATGTTTGGAGAATTGAAGGTGTACTTCTCTTCTACCGTTAGAAGAAGCTGCTGTTTCTAGGGAGTAACAGAGAAGTTGCCATTTATTATGCAACCGTACCCCTGTGCAATATGCGGCCAGTAAGCCGGACTGGTTAGAAGTGAGAGCAAAGTTACAAGAAAATACAGCCGTTCACGCAACACTTCCGCCATCGTCACATTCTAGCGGCTGGTCCAACTGCAGAAACGTTCCTCGATGTGTAACCGCGAGGTACTTTAAGAGAATGATGTCCGTTCCATTTCATTTACATCCGAAATTCGAAATGGTTACAAGCCACCCCATTTCCAAGTTAAATCGTGCATGTTTGCGTGCACCCCTTCTTTTAAAATGTACAAAGACGATTGCTCGCTTGCTGTCCACTATTAAAAATACCGAAGACCGAAGCTCTTCAATGGCCGGCATTAACAAGCCACAATGATGACACATCCTTTCGTGGTATTAGAAGTTGTAAATTGAGTCGCAGGAAGGACATTCTTGTAGTTTCGCTTGATGCACTGCAAGCAAATTTTTTGAAAAAAGAATTCCATTGATGACGATGATGTCGTTATTTAAATAACGTTATCGAATCGGCAGTTTCAGTCGGGCATACCTGCCAGCAATAGTTTCAGTGTCTCAAATAGCAGCATCTTCGTAACATGTGATTCAACAACACAACAACAACACAAACAAAATGATCACTATCATCTATTACAATTTGCAAAAGTTTTTGCTTCAGTTGATTTTTCTTTTCTTTTTTTGTTTGCTTTTCTATGGAGTTGGTTTTGCTTTATTTCATTTATATTTTTTTTATTTTTTATAAGAATTTCGTTATTCTTAGTTGTCATTTTGTTGTGTTTGTTTTAGCCGTAAATGTTGGGTGGATGTGTGTTGTTGAAGTTAAATAGGATGTTGTAAGCGTGTGTGTGTGTAAAGGAGTTTGTGTGTTTATTTTGCACAAACTTTTAATTCAAAATAGAGTTTTATAGCATTCGACAGAAGCTATTATTCTTTGTCGTGGATAATGAAAACAGATGATGGTTACACATCTCTCAGGACTAACACGTGCTTCCTTTATTCTGCCAAAAGTGACTCAATAGTGGGATAATTACAGAATCGATATTTATTTTTATTCTGTCTATTATGAAACTATAAATTCTATGAGAATGTGAAGCTTTAATGGAACTGTTGGTTTTGAGAAGAATATTAAATTTGATCCTGTCGAACTCCCTATTTTCTCAAAAATAATGAAAATAGAAATTAGATTTCGGAATAATTAAAATAATCCAACATACACAACATTAAAGGGAAGTTATTGTTTTAATTTCTTAAAACAATTTTTCTGGTAATTTTCAAGAGAATTTAAATGAGGAAACTTTATGAAAACGCCTAGAATGTTCACTTCTATTGCATTTAATTTTATGTTGGAAGGAATGAAGAAAATATTGTTAAAAATTAATGCAGGTTTCGGTACGAAAATATTACAAACGTTTTTAACCTCATATTTTTAGAATGGACGAAGGAAGAAATTAGCCACGTTGAATACGCCATTTCCACAGACACGCAAAAGTATCAACGAAAATTATCGTCTTAAAATTTCTCTGGAACAAAGAATTTGTCTAAATATCAGACGGATTTTTCTACTGAAATAGAAATACGGTAGCGATTTCCGAACTTTTCTGTCGACGCTTCAGAGTTTATTGCGAAGTCTCTCGGCCGCGTATACGTATGCAAGAACGGTTTTACCCAAGTGAAAGTAGGGAGCTTGTGTCGGAAACTTGATAATATTATCACATTCAATGCTTTTCACTCAGGGAAGACCCTTTTGTGGTTCAAATAACCAGTAAAGCGCGCAGTCATTGCAGAGAGAGTTGGTTTTTAAGTCGAACAACATGATGAATAAACTGACCGCAGACGACTTTCCTTTCCCTTACAACTTGGGAAAGGTTATTTAAAGATGACAATCACGCTCAGTGATGCTTTGTGAGGACACTAACGGTGAATAAGTAAACACATGAAAGCTCAACGAGGGTAATTTCCAGCTGCAGCCCACTGATTGTTGGAAACTATATTCCTATGAAGGGAATGAACTGAGAGAATATGAACGTAATTAAGCCAAGAAACGTGTACCCCTTTTTCACATTTTACTTATTAAATATTTCTGTCTTTAATTTGTATAGCCCTTTCAAATATGCATGTGCAATTTTTCCAAATATTCCGTACGGAACTTATTGCTCCGTAAGAGGACCAAAGTTGGATATTATTTTCTTGTATTTCCATAATAAAACGAATCAGTTTTTCTGCCTCTTGAAAACCCCATTCAAAAACACATGTCACTTCGAGGAGGTGAGCCGAGAGATGCAAAGCAGATGCTTTAACGATTCAGATTCTGAAAAAAACTTTCTAAGTTCCGTCGCAATGATATTTTCTGATTGATTTTAGCGCTACCTTGCGAGGAGTCCTTTCCCTCCTTCTAAGTTTTCTATATGTACATCTACTTGAGTTTATTTGGGTTGGAAACAATTTCAAAACCTTCTCTGATTGTTAGTTATTCTTGTTTTCTGTTCTAATAAAGGACGTTGCGTTAAAACATTTAAATGGATTGTCAATCATGAGGTGTGATGTGCGCTTAATTAATTCTCGAATATCTACTATTTTCGGCATAATTTGTAAATTATTATTATCCAACCAAAGTTGAGTTTTCTATCTGTCGATTTCCACAGACGCACTGCATTCGTTGGAATAAAATGTTTGCATTTCAGGACAAAATATTGTTGCACTTCGTTATTAATTCAATACGTGTACACACCAACACATCTGACAATTCCATGGGCGCTTTCAGTTTAACGAAAACTGCTGCAGCATTTAGAATAACAAGAGCTCCAAAATATTTTACTATTTGTTTAATCGAATTCCTCTGCACAACAATATTTATTTTAATCCATGTCATAAACACTGTTTTCCCCGACCAAAAGATGTAAAACCCAGCAACAATTAAATATGCAACAATAATGCTGGTCTCTATAATATTTTTCTGAATTTTTATCATGCATGTCCATGAGAAAATTGCATGTTCGTCGAAAACTGAAACACTAAACCATAAAATATCAAAAAGCAGCACAATAAACACTCGAAATTCAACGAGATTTATAGAAATTAAAACTAAAAAAAAATATTTCACACAACAATAGAGTTGCAAAAGCTTATTTGTATTAAAATCATCAGCCCGATAGAATTTTAAAAAGCAACGTCAAGTTTATTGTAGCAAAAACAAAATGTTTCTGTTTCACAGAATCTGGTTAAAAATAATACTTTTATTGTGTCCGGGGTATGCAGCTCAGAGCTGTCTTCTTGCTCTCCCGCCCTACTCGACAACATATTCTGAGATGAGCTGCTTAATTCTGAAACCATTCCAAGTGTTTCCCCAACCCTGAAATTAGTTCATCTTAAAAACTATCGCACAAACCGTGTCATCATTGATTTGTTGTTGTCTCAACCAATTTCCAACTGCGCAAAAATTTCTTTAAATCAACGAACTTATTTTTCAAATAAACTTTAATAAATTGAAACAGTGCTCGCATAATTTTTTAAATTGTGATTTAATTTCTAAGTAAGACTATTTAAGAAAAGAGATAATTTTATTGACATAAAATAAAAGGGCTGAATGAAAAGGATGAAGATTCCAGAGAAAATTCCAACTTGAAACTCAGGGTGATTTGGTTTGATTGTGTTATTATTCAGAAAACTCCACAGGCCTAGATTAGCCAATGAAAGAAACTTGAATGAACAACGTAATCGAATTTTTAAGAACTTGAAAATTCAGTTTTGTCTTTCACAATCTTCACTATTGCGACGTGATTTACACAACCACTCATGAAGTTACAGAAACCGTTGCAAAATACATTAAAGGCCGACTCTGAGTCTTAATTTGCATCTGATTAGTGCAACTAAATCATTCACTCAACTTTAAGTTTTGCTAAAGCATTAAATATTTTTTGCAAAAAACGCCGTCAAAATATCTTCATCACTTGACGAACACAAACACATGCACACCATTACACACTCACATTCACATTCACTCGTGGTGCACACGTAGATGGAGAAGCACCAGAGGATTTTTCAAATAGCACCCGTACCTTTCAAGGATGTGTTTTGAAATGATGAGAAACATGCATAATTTAAATAATGAAGTTGTCTAAAGTTCGGAGTGAGACCTGCGGTGGCAGTGGAACTCTTGTCTTTACTCAAGCCGATGCTGTTGGCTGCTCAAATTAGTGGTGTAAAATGGTGACGTGAATAGGTGGTGGCGTATAAGTATATTTAATTACCGCAGGCTGCCGTTGTGTGAATGCCATTAGACAGAGTCTGTTTATCTGTGTACGAGTAAAACCATAAAATGACTGCAAAAGAAACACTTCAACGTTAAAAAAGCGACAACACAAATTCAAGACTTCGGCTAAATGACTGCCTGTCATTCGTAGCAGAAATTAAGAGATGGATTTACAAAAGCGAAGCGTAAATGTTTAGCAGTTGGCGCGAGTACATGGCTTGCGGTGACTAAAGCATCACTGAGCAATTATCGCACACTCGTTTAGCACAAGTACAGCTTTTGTAGAACGAAAAATTCAGATGCTTGTATGTGTGCTCATACTTATATACTAAGTATATTATATATATCACATATACACACACATTCATATAGTTGAATGCGTGTTTTACCTGATGTTCCGCAGGGGGAAACGGATGCGTCACATGGTTGATGAAAACACAAATCGCCAAATATTTTGCTCTGATTAGGAATCCTTATTAGATTCGCTAGTCACACACTCCCTGTCTTTGGGCATCCAGTCGAATTTCTCGTTGAATTGGCGAAATGTAAATGATTTTGTGACACGTTTGCTCTTCGCTTTATTAAACCAGTTGGACTAACGAGACGCAAAATATATTTTAGTTTGACCTAAGAGGTTACAGGGGACAAACCATAATGATTTATTCCAAAAGTAGGGTGTCCAAAAGAGTCCCCTGGTCTGTAAACTTTCCCCGGTTATTTAATTAACTTGCAATTACCAAACCCAGTAGCTTTCACATCAACAACACCTTTAAAAAAATCTCTGTAACTGTAGTAGTGAGCAGAAAACTATAGGAAAATTTTGTAGAAGAATTGTTGCAACAGTAGAACATTCAATAATTAAGTACTTTCCGGGATCAGATAACGTGCGTTGTACAGAAAAGTGTAGCACTTTCCAATGAACAAAGTGGAGATTGAGAGCAGCAGTTGGGTAGAATAAAGAAGAAGAGGAAGGAGTTTGAATACTTTAAAGAAAATGATATCCAGAAAGTTCTCAAATATAATTTGTACACACCAGCTAAAAGAATACGTTAATGGTTGCAAAAAATCCTGGAAATCTATAAGAATGCTGGCACAAATAGGAACACGATGAAAATATATCTGAATGAGTCAGATTCAGCAACTCAGATTCGATGCATTCGGATTGGAAACAGGCAACACCTTTAGATCTGCTGTCATGTCTCAATATATACGGGCTTGTGCTGTGAGCGCATGTGTGTGTGTGTGTATTTTCTGTGTTTTTCTTGAACTTTCTCCGAGTTATTAGTGTGTTGACATGAGAACAGCTCAAAATTATTAGGAAAAGCGCAGATAAACATTATTGTGGTTGCACAGCACCTCTGCGGAATGTTGGCAAAGAAAAGTTTCCTTCCACCCTGTTGTTAGCATTAACTTAAATAGAAGGCAACAGCTGGTGGCTTTTGAAAACACTCTGAAAAACTGTAGTCGTCCGTCGTTTTAATTGCTTTTCGGTAGCTCGCTTGCTTGTTTAGAATAGTGAAACATTAACAAAGCAGAAATAGAAGAATAAGGAACATCTAAAATTGTTCATCTCCTTCTGGCGTGCCGTTGGATAAACGGTTTTTCTTTTATTTTTGCTAACTGTTCATTCAAGGGAAAACTAAAAGAAAATCGATGTAAACTTTAGCATAAAAGGTGAAATTGTTTCTGACACTTAAACCCTGAAGTTGGTTGGGACGAAGAGGGAAGGCTTTGCATACGTAGAGAGCACCACTAAGCAGATGCATGTGTGTGTGTGCACATCCGAAGTGCATGCGAATGGATATTTTTTCATTTCTTCTCCTTCTTCTTTAACAAAAAGTAAGTGCACAGAAATTTCATAAAGTAATCGTTTGCAACAGCCTCTCTCCATTTTATAAATTTGCTTTTGATGATGGCGGTAACGTTTTGCACTTTTTTCACGTTTCTGTGAATGTCTGAGGCATTTATGCAGATGCATCAGTTCTTAAACGATCATTAGCGTCTCGAACAGCCATAATTTGCCGCGAAGGTTGCAACACTAAAATGCCAGGGATTACATCCACAGCGTGCAACTTTAGCCACTACCACGACTATAAATATTAAAGCAACTTTTAGAATTTTAAAGCTCTAGAATATGCAAATATCCGTGAACTAAATCAGCGAAGACTAAACCGGTGCCTTAAATTTTTGATGGTTTGCTGTTTTCGTTCTGATACAAAATTATTCAAAATATTTCTGCTTCTGTTGATGGCGCAAAAGTTAAACAATCCATTTAACAAACTTTCAATAGCACGCGTTGTTTCAATAAATTCGGAGCATTAAATAACTTCATTCAATTAGAATAAAAGTTTTTCTACTTATTAAGCAAATAATATTAACTAAACACAAGCACACACACACATTTAGACATCTGAGAACAGCAATAAATATGTATTTATGTGTGTGTGTGTGAGTTTGAAAAATGAGTCGAGTCAAAGGAAAATGAGAGGAGGACGAACGTTAAGGAAAATCCGGAATACGCACAACCACAACGTACGAATCTGCTTGCAAAGACAGACGGTTATTAAGTAGCAGATTCATGTGGCAGCCAAAACATTCAACAGAAAATAAGTTTGTTCTCGAATTTGTGCTGCGAGTGGAAATAAACTTTTATTGAAATTAGCTTTCATTTATTTTTTTTTATTTTAAATTTTTATCAACAAAAATGCTTTTACTGGCGCAAAAGTAAAAGATCTTAGAAACAACTTAAAATACGCACACACATACACACTCATTCCTACACATGCAAAATAAAGACTCGCTTGATTTTGTTGCCGTTTTTGGTCTGTCATACAAAAGATCCACATGAAATGACGTGATTTGATGCTGCGACACAGCAGAAGACTGACGACGGAAACAACAAAAATAACATTTATTTTGCCATAAAAGAAACCTTTTCTGTTTCCTCTTCATCTTTTACTACTGCTTCAGTCGCCGAATCTTTATGTTTAGCTTGACTCTATTCGTGTTACAAGAAGACTAAAATGAAACCATCAATTTCAGCAAGACAACCCCGTTGTCTTTAGTTCTTGTCATTTCCTAATGGCAAGTGAATGAAATTGTCTAGATTGCACTTTTATATTGCATTTTGGGCAACCAAACAAAACTAAAAGTTGCATTCTTGACGGCCAGAATTACTTTAATCCTTAAAAGGTCCCCATAAGCTGCGTATTATGAAATAATCAAAATCAATATTCGCATCATGTGCGTCATATGAAGCTCGAGAAAAAATACGTCTTGTCTTCGTTCGAATGGAACGTTAACGTGTGAACAGTTACCAATTGGAAGCTGGTCTCTCGTTTTCTATTGGCAAATTTAATTCTGCTAAAACAAAATCCTGTTACTCTTGTGGGATGCTCCAACAAATTGTGTCGAACAACTTTTGGGAACTGCACTCAGACTGTTAAAATTTTGGGTAACCTGAATGAAGCTACTCCCGAACTCGATATTTTTTAGTGAATGCAAGCGATTCCCAGTCTTTTTACTAAAACTGTTGCGAATTATACGCAACAACATGTTGTGGGTGTACGGCTCCACTTATTATGCCCCTTGCGCAACGCCTGTAGTGTTGCTACAAAAATATATTTCAGCAGGATTTGCAGTGAATTATTGTTGCTTTCCATGAAAATTCAGTTTCGCTCGTGTGTTTGTACTTCGAATGATCCCGTCATTTACTTCTATTTTACTCACGCAATCTGAATTCGTCACGTTGCGAGTTCGGTCCTGGCATTCTTAATCAAAACTTTTATAGCAAAAAATAAAGTCTACTACTACAAAAAAAATTTACTTATAAGGATGCAAATTGGAACAAAAATCT
This sequence comes from Linnaemya vulpina, assembly GCA_963675445.1. Classification (NCBI taxonomy): domain Eukaryota; kingdom Metazoa; phylum Arthropoda; class Insecta; order Diptera; family Tachinidae; genus Linnaemya; species Linnaemya vulpina. Next base: position 315,518 of record OY776277.1, on the reverse strand, counting down.
AGAAAATGGAACACGAAGAAGCAATCAAACGGCAACACAGTGTTTTGGTGTTCATCAATACAATTCTCGTATACAATTTTCTCATAAAATTTTAGGACTTCTGCAGTTTACCCCTCTGAATAAGTGCCTGCTTTATATAAATAAAAGGTGAATGTTTCCAAGACCCCACGTAATTGACATGTTGAAAACGGTAGCAGAAGGATAAATTCTTAATTTCATAATCATCTGTCGCAACTTTTGTGTTGCATGCGGTCAGCCTCAGCCTCTTTTCGCAAATTTTCTCGACTAGCTTACCAGCAGTTTTAGTTTTCTATTTAAAGCTGCGAGAATGTGTGTTACATCGTCATGTGCTTATGCGGCATCCGATATGCAGGACTCAACAAAATCCTAAACTGGACTCGCAAGATTGTTTCCCTCTTTAGTGCTGGCGTTCAAAATCGTACGAATCATCCGAAACAAAATTTATGGATGATTTAAGTCTCGACTTAAAATCGCAAAGATATAGAATGGAAAGGCAATTTAAGGACCGACAGTTAATTTTATCGCACGACAGCGAAAGAACCGTTCTAATGATTGAGCTGGATGCGAGAGCATGGCTGACCTAAATTTTTGCCAAATTGGCAAATTTATATCTGGTTGGCTTCCCTGTCCAATTTTTTATACGGTCTTTTTTTTCTTGTTTTCTATTATTTTTGCTGTAAATTGGGTGGGTTTCGTTAGTTCTTAGAGAGTTTTTTTCCATTTATCTCATTTGTTTTGTTTGTATTTTTGCAATTGAAGTTTTTAGGATTGTTTTTTTCTCTTTTTGTTTGTTTTATTTTATTCCGCAGAGTTCCAAAGGATAATTCTTGGCTGGTTGTCGTTGTTATTAGTACTCGTAAACTATGAATAGTGACTAATATCCTTTCGTGTTTCTGTTGCCGTTTGTCAAAAGCATAAGAAGAATAAAAGCAGAAACATGGAATGGAGCACAATGTGGTTGTTGCTGTTGTTGTTGTTGTTATATCTACCAAATTGAATCATTCATTCTGCTTCTGTTTTGGTTGTGCTTTTTTCCACATTTCGAAGCCAAAATTACTATTTGCACACACACACACACAAACACACACACTATCTGGTCTCTTGTTCAGCCTTCAGAGACTATCCGTACAAGTGGAATTCTTGCTAGCAAAGCTATTTGACTTGACAGGAGTCATGTCGCCTTTAGCTTAAAATCATGATTTACGATCAAAGACAAGTGGTAATTTTATGTTTTTTCTGTGTTTTGGCTTTTTGTTGTCTTTTTTACAACCGAGTTTTTCGTATTTCGTTTTTGTTTACTTCAAAATATCCTGTCAGTTATCTTTGCGACTGCTGCTTCTTTTTGCTCATTTTAATTTTATAAGCCACAAAAAATATTAAGATATTTTTTAATACGAGCAATCTAAGCAATCAGATTTAATTAAGTTTTATACCAGACATGAGCAAAAACATTCACATCCTACCAAATGCAAGCGCACCCTGCAAGCATTTTCTTTCACACTGGACGCTTATGAATTTATTAATTTTATTTTATTAACTTTGAAATAAAGACCTCAAAGCACTCTTCGATAGGCCAGGACTCTAACCTGCTGACTGCAGATAAAATTAAAGTTCATTTACATATTCAAAGTGAACGCTACTTCACATCTGTTTCTTTCAAATATTTCGTAGTTTCTGCTGCTGAAACTTTTCGCATCACGAGGATCGATTTAAATGCTCGCGGGGCCCAGTGCATTGATTCCATAGTTCTTTCATGAAAACATCCAAACCTTAAAATAAATCTATTACAATTAAAAAAATCGTAAAACGAAGAGCACTTGAGCAACATAAAAGTTTTATTATACAAAGTCTCAATTCAACATGAAATCTCCGAAAAGTCTGCTGAATGAGAAGAGAAATATGCGACATATCTTTCATACAACAGCAACAACATGACGATGATATCTTAGAAATAAACCAAGTCCTGTTTGTTGTTTTACCTCTAAATAATTAATAATTCATGATACAAACGAAAATTTCTCTTTGGAGAATTTTAGCAAAAACATTAACTTTTTCACACCAGTTTCGAAAACACAAATCAAATCTCCTTGTCTTAAAATAAAATTTGTCATTGTAATCAAACATGTTCGAGAGTACATTCTGCCACGTTGTGGAGAACGTTTAAATGGTTGCAGAGGTATTCTTACAAACATATTCATTCACACAAACGTGTTTTTACTTCTGTTAATGTCGAGTGCTGCGTGTGAATTAGATAAGAAAAATATTTCAAATGATTTTTTGAAGCCAGTAGACGAACACTCTTACCTGAATATTACAACGCATTTGCCTGACGTGTGTCATTGCCTTAATGATTCAGTACATTAAAATATTATCACGTGTCCTCCATTTACCTAAATGGCTGTTCCTGTCACGTTTAGATCCCTCTTATTCTTGTCTTGCTAAGATTCAAACATGCGCAAAATATTATTAATATTGTTAATGTCGCCAGTATTCACAAAAGTCAGCAATTCGGTCGTAACACTAGACGCACTTCTAATTTAATTCAATATGCCATCGTATATCAGCAGCTGGCCGAAAAAACTCCGGCTTTTTGTACGTCGGGGAAACCCATCTTCCCATGTAGTTTCTGTGCGCGCCGCGGGTCTTGGCCCACGTCTTCAAGATACACTTCCACTCTATTTTCATTCCATTGTTGCGTTAATTGAGAGCAACTTATTTACGAAACAATTTTATTAGCCTGTTTTTTTCTTTTCTATTGCTTTTGTTTTGCTGTCGTGGCTTTTCCAGTTATTATTTCCTATTTGCGAATTTAACAAAACCTTTTAAGCATATTTTTTTACTTATTTCTCTTGAAAATCAGAGTTTGAGCGATGTGCAAAACCTCCTACACTTATGACATGATTTCAGTTCGAAAACATTCTTTATGACTTTCAACGAAGTCTCCAACTCTAAACTCGTTACGTGTACTCCGGTCTGCTTAAATTCTGTTTGCTGGAAGTGAAAAGAAACATCTGCCGTTCTCGTAAGAATGAGATTGACTTAAATATAAAGTAGTTGTTTATGATAACGACGTACATGAACATCCTTAAAACGTTGGATTGTTTGTTGAATTGTGAGAAACACATAAAAATAGTTTAAAATTATTTGACGTTATGAAAACATGATTTAATCGCGAGGCGGTCGTTCAGTTTGACTCAAGAACACGAGGCCAAGTCTGTATATTTTTTTCAATAAAACTTCGAAGTATATAAACAGACTTCAGTTCCGAAGGTTGTCACACTTTTTTGGGAATTTATCGACTCGTGAATTGTATTTCAAGTGAATACTTTCTAAGATGTGCTCCCCAACTCTCACTTAATCCATATGATTTTGCTAGCACTCACTTTTTCAGCGTTATTTGCAATTTTTAATTATAAAACTGTTACCAAAATTTGGACAATTAATATCACTGACACACAAGCACTTGTGTGCAACTGAAAGGTGGGTCTAGGGGAGAGCCCCGTACAACACGAATTGTGAGGTGTAATTATCGGCCGACCATAAATATAATGGAAAATGTTTGAAGACTCGACACACATTCATGCGAACAAGTGAATGTGATAAATTTTGTTGGAGTTTCTTTATGATGGCTTTTTGTAGCAGGAAAATAAATGATGATAAATAATTTGTTATTTCTATTAACGTGCGTTTCATTACACTCCCAACAACACACGCTTAACATAAAAGCGTTTCGATGTGTGAGTTGCATGTCTTGTGCGGATGCGAGTGCGGGGTCATGTTTGGATACAAATTGCTCACCTGTTTGTGAAACTGTAGCCGAGAAATACAAGAGCGTAAATAAATAAGCACTTGAGGAAAAAGTGTGTCTTTTGCCAAGATGTGCGTTTCTCCTGCATCAGATATTTGGGAGAAAAACGCCCATAAAGGTTTTTTACTTTTCATACAAATGATGCTGTTGATGTTTTTGCTGGTGTTGGTGTTTTCTTCTTTGTCGGTGATGTTGCCAATAAATTGCTGCAAATGTGTGTGTGTTTGTTTGTTTGTCGGTCGTGTGTCTGTACGTCCGTAACTGCTTTTAGTAAATTTGCTTCGTAATTGCAGTTTACCAGGTGATTAAAAACCTAATAATTGTTTTGTGTTCGTTGTATATTGTGCTTCTCCCATTTGTGTGTGTGTAGGTGTGTGTGTGTGTTTTTCTTTTTGTTGGTTATAATATCAAGTAATTACGTGGGTGCTTCGTTCAACCATTACCGCCACCATCGAAACTCTAAACAATTTAAGAGAACAGTTGGAATAAATTTTGTAGCAGTCGTTGGAAAATTTGAACAATTTAAGAATATAAATTCACACGCTGATGTGAACATCTCTAACATCTTCTAACAGGATATACAAATCGAAATGTCGGATGAATGCTTCAGTTGGATGTGTATCAGAATGGACTTTCGAGGCCAACGATGGCACCGGGTGTTCCATTCATGTTGTTCTCATGATATAACTTTTCTGAGAACTCCGATTCTCTGTTTTATATCGGCTGTAGGTTTAAGAAATTAAAAATTATCTCGTCTCGACGAGTTGTGCGAAAAACCAGAACTGAATTTAAGAAATTTTAAAAACTTATTTCTTCCTTTAATTTGAGTTTCAGTTACGACACGTGGCTTACACAGGTATAGCCTAAACGACGAATTTCTGCAAATGAGTGGTGCGAATGTACACCAAATAGTCATCGGGGACGTGCACACCGAAATACTCAATACGTTAATTCCCTGTTTAATGACACGTTCGTAGTGACTCACTTTCACAAATTTCAATTATAAAAAAAATGGCGATTGAATTATTAAGGAGTTACACAAAAGTGGAAGCAAGTGAAGTGTTAATTAAAGTCTGTTTTATGTTTGCATTTCTGAGAACACATTTAAAAGGCACAAATTTAAATAGAAGACTTTGATTCTAAGATCAAATAGCCGGCTTTGATCAATAAGCCGCTGCTGGTGTATTAAGCGCGTCTGCTATAAATGGAAACGCAGCTGCACGTTGTCCAAATACTCATTTAAAATACGAGAGCTTGAGGTCAGTTCTTTGGATCGGAATGTTAATTTATGTTTTTCCTTTAAATCTTTTTCTTTATTTGCTTAAATACTAGATTCCTCGTACAATAAGAAACATTTTGTACACCATTTCGTACCTGATGCAGTAACTTGTTTCTAATGTGAATCGATTTGTTGTTGCTTTCTTGTTTTCCTGCTGCTCATTATGATACAAAATAGATGAAGGCATGTCTTGCAGAATCACCTCTCTTCTGTATATTAAAATCCTCTGAAATTAATGGAATCCATACAATGAAAAATCTATGATGCGAGCGAGCACTACTTTTAATAAATCTTGTTGGAAAATAATTAATGTTGGCCGTTTTATTGTTCCTTTTCTTGCAGATTCCTGAATTAACGCCGAGTTTTAAATTAAATACTTGTAAAGACTTGAAACGTTCAACACTTCGCATTCGTACGGTAAGTTAACGCAAAGTTATTGTAGTCTGAAATCAGAGAATGTATAAACACACACACACACACACACATGCTTGGGTGGCAAACATGTTTATTTGTCATGTGCACTCGCATGTATTTGTGAGGTTTGCTGTTTAAGTTTCATCAAGATGTCAACTTATCTGACAATAGATTTTAGCCAAATAAGTAATTATGTTTGCATTCATGTGCGCGCGTGTGAGTGTAACTGTATGTGACGTCGTCTGTAGGTGTAAATATTGTCTGCCCGCCTAAATAACCACAAAAACATTACCTCCATCAATAAATCAAAGTCAAAAAGACAAAAAGGCGGCGCACCGTACAGTTTTCCTTATTTTATCCTTTTCGAGCACTAATACCATCACACAGAGATACTTATTGACTCTCCTTCACTCTAGTATTTTTTCGAACAAAACCAACAAAGTCCCAATAAATAAATAAGCATGCATGTGAATGAACCCAGCGAGCATATTTTGTTGAACTCATCTGATGTACGTTCTGAATGCTTGAACATACAATATAAATAATAATAAGAGATGTTGGTTAATCTTACCAATTCTGGTTAACACTAACCGTCCTGTAGTAGTAGTTGAAGTTTTAGTGTTGTTGCGATTTGTTCAATTTTATATTTTTTGTTAGTTAAAATAACAGTGACAAGTGGTTTCATAACTTTTATTTCAGAAATATATCATAAATTGAAATATAGAAAATAGAAAATAGTTAAGGAAAATTTATTATAAATTCAAATTTTGTTTTATCTAAATTAATTGCAATTTTCACCAACTTCCGTTGGCTGATGTAGTTACGACAAGACGGCGGAGCGTAACATCCTGAGTTGGAGTCCGCACTCAGTCACGAATGTGGTTAAGAATATTTCTGATCTGCATTAAAGGGCCTTGGAGACGATCAAACAAATGCGTCAGTCACTGCACAAGTGTAAGTGTCGCATTTTTAGCAGTTGACAGGAGACATAAATATTTTTACTTCGCAGCCTTATGAAATCTAACATTTTTATTTTGATTTTCCTAAAGAATTCCAAAGCGCTCGTAAATTATTTGGTGTACGAGTATGTATGAGTCCACCAGTCCATTGCTTGAATTGAGCCACAAGGAGTTTCGGTTAGTAGTTTCTTTCTCTCTTTGATTTCGTTATTTGAATATAAAAAGAATGTTTTCTCATAAGCAGAAAAGTGTGGAACTTTAATACTGTTTTCAGAACTTAGAATAGTTCTGGAAATATGCATTAATTTCGCAAATGTTTTGGACCTGTTCGTCCGATAAGCATAACGGCTCCTAGAACACATTGTAAATTGGCGGCGGGCGTGGCGAATACAATCCAGTTTGTGCACAAAATGTGAAATACATCAAGGGATAGGCAGCGTTCGGTGCAGGAAAGATCCTGCTGGAAATATAATCACCCCAATTTCATGTTGATATGAAAATTAAAATGAATTTTGTGTTCTTGATATCGCGGCAAATAAGACTACACAACAATTCTGAAGGATCCGGACCTGAACGTGTCGGGCAGTAGTTTGAGAGAATTTCGCACGAGACTGGGTCCCGTGAAGTTTCATACACAAAAATCGTTCACTGGGTTCCTGTATATGTATGTGTGTGTGTGTGTACACACATACTTCGTGCACAAAGCAAACATGTATGTGACTGTTGTATATTTCGCATACAGAGACAGAAGCTGGTGTTGTTCATTCACTTTCGTGTTGGTATAGTTTACTGTTGTTGGTGTTGATGGAATTGGCTGTTACAATAAAGCAATCCAAAATAGATGTTCATATTCCAACACGCCACCCCCAAATACATGCCTGGTTATGACTTTATGCGCTCGAATGTGCTCGTGTAAAAACCAGTTGTGTACGTGTGTGTGCACTGTATCTCATCCAAATTCCATGTGGTGCAATAACACACTTCAATAAAACGTGCCCGAAAGCTGACAACAGGGAAAACAACAAAATAATTTGCAACAATGTTGCATTGTTGTCGATATTGTTGTATTATTCTTATCAATTAAAATTTAGATTGTTTATGATTGACTTTTCGAACATTTTATGACAGCGACGACAACACGAACGGATTTAATACACCGGATGTATGTAGAATGACGCAAATGGGGCTTGAAGCTTTAAGTGTGCATATTTACAAAATAAAAGCATTTCCATGCTACAATTGAAGCCAACTGTAACAAAATTTTTTACATCTTCTGCCTTCTGAGAAAGCCAAGAGGCATTCGGAAATCAGTAGGAACTTCATGGATCCAAGTCAAGCGAACTTGATTACTTTTCGTTATCTGACAGTCGAAACTTGTGCTGTCTTAAAACATTAGAAAAACGATCAAGTCCTTAAGATTCAGAAATAAGTTGAAATAAAGATTTTTTTCATGTAGAAAAAGGACGTCTTTTAGAACATTTCTGACTCCAAAGACAATCAGTTCTTCAAACTTCAAAACCTTACCGAGTTAATAGTTCACGACAATTATTCTGTTAAACTTTAACTGCGATTTCCCAAGACACTGGGTTTTAATGTAGAACACAACTACCCAAGAACGTTTGTAAATAATTCAGTTATCTCTTAGCGAACAAAAAGTTAAGGTTTCAGTGCATTTAATCATTCGAGAGGGTGGTCCACCAGCAAAGGACAACACCCCTAAAATTAAATGACAGATTCAGTAAAAAATATGCTCAAGAAGAGTTCTTGCGATTATAGTTTTAGAGCTGAGAGTATTCTATTGGAAGCACTAGAAGATGTCATAACCAAAATGCTGCTGCTGGAAAATTTTAACAGAGAGATCGCACTTCAGGCCTGCATGAAGCACTCGGCATGAAAGCCAAATTATTAGAAGCTAACGATTTTCAATCCTGCGCGAAGCTTTAAATAGTACAGAAGGAAAACAAACACTACAGTAACACACACAAAATCTGACAGTAAACATTTTTAGTGCCCTAATAAATGGGACGCAAAAGAGGCAGATAATGAAATCACATGCACTCGTAAATTTGGGAAAGTGAGGAAACCAATTTTTCCCTAAATGAATCTTAAATAATTTTCAAAGCAACACAAACTAACAAGAGATAGACAGACTTCTTGCCATTTCTGCTGTCCCTTATTGTGATTTGGCAATAAACTCAAACGTACTTAATAAAAGTCCTTAACGTTAGAGACTTTTAGCACTCACTCGCAGCAGACAGTTGCCTACTGCTTGCAGCATATTGTTAAATTGTCCAAAAAATATGCGCAAACACTCCGGCAGACACCCTGTAGGACCTCTACAGTCTGTCTATTTGAGAATTGTGTTTGTATTTGTGTTTGTGTTTGTTTACTGTGAGTGTGAGTGTGAACCCGACCCCAATGCCAATTTCGTGACTCCATAACATTAGCTTAACTTGGCTCATCAGCGATAAACCACTTTTTATTGACGTTTTGAGGAGTCGTGAGAACGGAATTCCAGAACCACAATAACAAAAAGGAGGAAGTGAAAAGATGGCTGAATATCAAATATGCCAATTCAAAATGTACTTAATGAGTGTGTGGGTGTAGGTATTTGCTCATTGTGTTGGTGTTTATCTTTTTTATTTCACTTGAAAGATTTCATTTGTTTCATTTAGATATTTTATATCTTGGATTTTAGTAGGCACTTCAGCTTAATTTCTTCTCTCATTGAACTGAAGTGCAAAGTGGTTTGAAGTGAAATCAGCAATTCGTAAATTTTATACGCTTTTAACGAAACTCAGACATCGGTTTGAGCCAATTTAATCACGCTATAATGAAACGTTTGGAAAAAGGTTTTATATATAAATTATTAATAAACCTACTCCTCGTACTTTTATTTCTTTATAAATTGACTTGGATCAATTAAAATAATAACAAGTGAAATGCTTTACGATATAGTAAATAGATTTTTTTTTAATTTGAAACACCATTTTGAAATCGAAGAGATTTCTTTTGAAGAGATTTCTTTTTAAAGTACTCCTGGACCATTTTCCACTGAGACCAGTATGGATTCCGTGTGCTATTGAAATATAAGAAAGCATGAATGAAGAGGTTATTTACTGACAAGAAATCAAGGAATGAAACATCTCAAGACTTCTCAGGAAACTGATATCAACGACATTCCGATAATCAAGAAATAGCTCGGTCTTCTTTTGAATCCTTTCACATATTGTTTTCGGTTCCTTTGAGATTTTGTAATTGTTCTGCACAGTAACTTCATTTTTGTAATTTGAAATTAGTCCCAGAGTCGAATTATGAGAATAAAAATTGTACAATATGAATATCAATAAATCGACTACGTGCTCTGGGAGGACTAACATATCAAGTTTTTAAAAATCGATTCCTCTTGATATTACGAACTGTGTTTTCATACACCCCGAATTCAGAATGAAGCCTTCAAGACTGCTGACAACCTACAGGAAGAAGTTTATTACAATTCTAAGTTCTCAAGGAAATAATTGTAGAAACGAAACATGTTGTCGGTATGTGGACGAGCGAAGCCCTTAAACATGATGAAAAGTGTGATTTGCGGCTTTGACCCTCATGTGATCAGCACAAAAACGAAGCTCCGCAAGATCTTTCAAGCGTTATTTCTGTTCGAAATAACTTCCAAGTTCAAGAATAAAAAGTTAATACCAAGAAAAGCAGATGCCTGGGACATCGCTACGCACGTGATTTACGTGACGATACAGAATATTTCATTCAATTTGTAAAAACAAAAAGAGGCCACAATAAGTGTGCGTGTGTGCATTCTCCGAATTTTCCGCTGACTTCCACTGCAGCATTTTGTCGTGTACATCGCACCCAGAGTCCTCGAACATTCTGTTTGATTTCAGCACACATTTTAACTGAATTACGCCTCGACTTTTAGCATGCATTTAAGTCTTTAAAGCTTTCGTTATTAATGTAAAATAACAAGTTTTCATTATTAATATTTTTCTGAGAAATAAAGCCGCCATTGGAATTTCGCCACAAGAAACACCTCCAGCAATACGATTTATATCATTTCGTCCAACATTTATGCTGCCAAATGGAAACAGAAAGCTTTTGAAAAGATGTTTACTAGAGTCTCATTTGTTTATCCGAATTTAGTCATTTGCAATAACGAAGCTAATGATGAAGTTAAAAAAGATTCCAAGCAAATCTCTTCCAGCGCCGCAAGCTCGTGTAACGTTCAAGAGTTTATTAAAAATTATATGGATAGAAATAAAAATCTTATCTAAATAAATAATCCACATACTTTCGTTCACTCATGTGAGCACAAGTTTTACACTTTTATAAAACCAGAAGGATGCCTTCAAATAAAACTGAAAGAAGGAGCCAAAAAGTTGTGCAACAGCTCATCATTAGGAAAGAAACTTCTTAAATGAAAAAGTGTAACAGCGAAAATTTTTAACGAAGACAAAATTAAACGTCAAAGATAAAGAAGAGCAAACGTGTGGAAGTGCAAACAAACAAGCAAACAAACGTTCCTAATGGAGCTTTTGAAAATCACTCTGTTTGCAAAGTTCATAAATACGACAACTTCCTTCGCGTCACACATAAACAACTTCTTTCAAATAAATTGCCTCGACATACGAGGGAAACCATTTAACTTTGAATTACGCCGCACAAAAGCCATAAATTACTGGCTGAAAAGCCTTTTGATGACTTCTTTCCATTTCCACACTCCATGCGAGTCACGAGCATTCAAGTGAGTGAGTAAAAGTTATTTGCGCCGTAAGCGGAATACCCGAACAAGAAAAATTTTAATGGGAAAACGCTGGTGAATGCTGACTGTTAGCTTTCAAATACTGTTTTCGACTTCCCCTTTCACATCTGATTCGATGATGTTTCTCAATAAGCCAGCAAACTAAAAGACGCTAAAAGAATACATTTTTAAAATTTTCGAAGGATTGAACCGGACTTCCGTACTTCTATCGTCTTGTTGTTTCAGATTTCCAAAGAACAAACCGATTAGTTACCAGCAGCGACTTGGTTACGCAATTCATGATCGATAAAAAAGAAAAAAGCAGAAGAAAACAATGATTTCTTTCATCATTTAATTATAAGAGATGAGGCCCAGTTTGAGTTAAATCGGTTCGTTAACAGGCAAAACTGCAGAATGTGATTTAAGGAAAATCCACGAGCAGCTAAAGACACTTAAGTGTAGCCTAATTCGGTTGAACTCTAGTGATGATTTACGAAACACTTGTATTTTTAGTTAACAAATAAATAAAATTAAAAGTTGTAATGAACTCAGATCCCTTGGGCCATTTGGGGCGACCCTGAACACTTCTTGTTTCTTTTGTTTTATTAAATTCTGATGTGACGAACTCCCAATTAAATCAAAAGCCTTCATATATCATAACATGTTGATGTCCGGGAATTGTAATTGTGTACATGATTTTACAATAAAAAAAAATTTCACTCATGGACTAGATTCCATTCCGTTTATTCGTCTATGGCATTATTCGTTTTGGTTGTACGTGTACATCCAGCTTTAAGTTAACATAATAAGCCAAACGCGTAAGAAATATTTAGCGCTGCATGAAATTTAATTTCATGTGTGAACGTTTCTGCTTGGTTAGATGCACGTTTACATTTTCTTCCTCGACTATCGCTACTGATGCTCATTTCACTCAGCCCAGTGTTTGAGCAGCACTGGCAACCACAAAACAGAAGTTCATCTGATAACCGCAGCACATCATCAATATTTGAATACCGTCACGCCATATTTAATATCATTCCTGTGCAAAATCTAGTCATTTCATAAAATAAATACTCGCAGTCTTCAGTAAATGCTGAACAGAATTGAATTTTTCTTCAGTTGCAGCCACGTATTGTTGTTGTAATTTGGTAGTTGAAACGGCCGCGTTGTGTTCCAAATTAGAAAAATATTAAATATATTTCCACCCGATTCCATGTTCATTACCAGGCGATGTCGAAAGCCAAATTTATTTCAGTTAATTTTCCTTAAAATTGTATTTATTTGGTTCAAACAACTTCTCAAACATTAAAAGAGCTTTTTACATAAACGAATATGTATGACGGGTTGAGGTACAAAATTAAGTGTTAACTTGTGCGTTAACGCATTAAAATTATACCAGAGAATGGAAGGAAAATTAACTTTCGCAGTGAACAGCCATTTCCGAAATGAATTATGATTTCGATTTCAGTTTAAGAAAAACTAAAACGAAACTAATTTTCGCCTTCTCTTTTAATTGAAATCTATCAAAAAGTCCTTTATATTAGATCAACACAAGATTTGGTTTATTGTTTTCTTTGTTTGATTGTAGTTCACCAATTAAATTAAAAACTCCTCAATCGCCATAAAATAGAATTTTGAATTTTAAAATAAAAAAAATAAAACATTTTGAGTAAAACTGCTGCGTAAAAATCTGAAGCGTTATCTTCTGGAATGAGACGTGAAACTTAAAATCATACGAACAATTGCAAATTCTGTTCCTTGCCACACTTCCTCCAGTTATTGCCACAAAGAGTCCTTTAGATAATAAAATATTTGAGCAAAATCTTTGTGTTGCTTTGCAATTTTGTGGGGACAGCAAAACAGTGCAGTAAATCATTTTAATTTCCATAAATAAAACGAGATGACTTGCCGACACCGTTGCTATCGGTCGGCTTCCATAATGTCGCATAAATCAAAAGTTGCAACAGGGAGAATAAACTTTTATCTCTTCCCTATTTGCTTCTTCCCCAATAAATTCATATTCTATTTATCACGAGTACTTTGGCTGTGGAAGAGACTCCTGCACACACACGTACACGCCGCAAAATATAAAAAAATTATTTTCATTGTGAAACAAAAGAAGCAAACGGATTTATTTGCTTAGAACTGTTCCAAAAGAAGGCACGAACTCATTCGTAGTTCTCCTCAATTTCATTTCTGAAGGGTGGCACCAAATAACAGTCTCCACATGCCGAGTATTTTTTCTTTTATAAATTCTAAAACAAATTATTTCGCAAATAATGTCGGATATGTTCCGTCTTACCAGCGCAGAGTGCTGGTTCAATGTAAAAGGACATTCACAGTTAAGGAATCATCTGGCGCGCATGGGCATTGTTGGCGATGGAATACGCAGAGAATATGCAGGTAGAGAACATCTTAAGGACTCCAATTGGGAAGAGATAAGAAAATTATGTTTTTGGTTTTTAAACTGGGAGGTAACTAAGATTCTTCAAGGCAACCACAAGATGACCTTAAGGCGTGAGTGCAATCGGTAACGGGTTGTTGACCCTCTTTTGGACTTTATCTAGCCTAATGCTACAGTAGCGACGCGCACGGTGCATCCGAGGCCTTCAGACTTTTATAGTTCTCATACTCAATTTTTTCGATTTCCTTTTTTATATCCTTGCGAAATCACCTTGCGAAATTTAATCAAACAATCTTAATTGTATTTGTATTTTAAAATTAGTTGCGATTTTAGCAACGTTTAGCTGTGAAAATTAAAAAAGACGCTTTTCATTGATTTCTTTCTTGTATAAAATTTTCCTAATTTGAGAAGGTGTGGAGTTACCCTTTGGAAAAATCACCTCACTGTTCAGAGTTTATGAATGAACAATTGTGAAGCGGGTGTTTGTAGCAACAGGCAACAGTTCTTCGCTTGAGAAGCTTTTCGATTACACGATAAATCCCTGTCCAAATTCATTTCCTTTTAAAAATTCAAATCACCACCCACACACGCATATTCAAATGCAACTAACAACACATCCACCAAAGCTTTTATTACTTTTATTAACTTTTCAATCTTTTTTTGTATGTTTAGCGGCGCTCTTTTTTTAACTCGATTACATTTCCAAGTAGTTGCCTTATCGAACGCTTCGAATGTCGAATACTTGCATTAATTGTCTTACTGAAACTAAGTTCCTTCCACTACGCTGCGCTCTTGGGAGTATAAATTGCATTCAAGAAATTCAAAATAATGCATTTTGCTTTTCGTTCAATCTTTTATAAATAATACAAACGATTTTTCTATCTGGCGCTTGAAGTGAGTCTACTAGTGCACTTGTTCAGTCAGAAGCAGATCGAGACGAAAATGGATTTATTGCACGTTCATATATATTGTCGTTGTATAAGAACGTAGACACACACACATACGAAGGGTTTAAGTGCATGTGAGTATGTGTCCTTGTGCATGTGTACATAACTTTTTATGTATGAACGCATTCATGAAATATTACAGTTTGGCAACTTAAAACTTTCTTCGTCCATTCGTTTTAAAATATATTGTTGGTCAAGTTATTCAAAAGAAAACGAAATGGAAAAAATGTATGTGAAAAGGGATAAAAGGTTTTTAACTGATTCTAATGCTGATGGTATTACAAAATGAAGGATGGAGAAATAAAGATTTTCATCTCTATTTCGTTTCTGCTTTTGTTTTTGTTCTTTTCACTTTTTTTTTTTTGCTCGTAACATTGAGAAAAGAAAAACTATTTTATGCTTCATTTGGCTCACACAAAACAACAACAACGACAACGACAAAGAAGGAACGTAAGAGCTTAGTTTTACCCAAAGTTTTGTTATCAAGTTTTCAATTGTGTCGTTATTAATCACCATCTTGTAAACTGAAGACTTTCAAATCTGGCTTTCTTTTATTGCAATTGAACACTCGAACACTTTTCTTTTAAATATTTTAATTATAGAGAACTCAAAACGAAAACATTAATTCAAACTTATAATTACATGCAAAAATTGCCTCCTCATACACGCACACATTTAAACTTGCGGGAGGTTTAATTTTAATTGAAATATTAACTTCTCTCAAGAACGTTTTTATATTGCAAACACACATTAAATATTTACTTGTACATTCAGATTCAGTTTATAGTGCTTTAGTTTCCAGCACATCCACACATGGAGCCAAGCAGAACACTGAGTGCAAGACGGCTGGCCTCTTTGAGTTGTTTTTAAGCAAACATGGCTAAAAGCATTTCTAATGCAAATAATGCAGCTGCCTGCGCTGCTTTCGTACGAACAAATACTTCCTCTCAGTACACTGAATCAGTCGATTAAAGCACAATTTAAACTTTAAATGTTAATTAAATATTTCGTTGCAAAATTATTTCATTTCGCCACTGGAATTCATTTGCTCAGACGATTTGTTAAGCGTTCGAAATAAATTGGTCCGATCCCAAAAACAACTGTTTTCACAATGAAAATGTGGGGAAGAGTTTGCAGATATATTTTTGTATCTCTTCACTAACATCGAAAAGCTAAATTTCTATCACGAAACCGAAAGGGACGAAGATTTTAAGTCTCTTTTGGTTTCGGGCAAATCGTAAGCAGTCATGAATTTCGCCACGAGTTCTTTCACAATCACAATAAAAGGCAACCCCTTTTAAAATTTATTTCCACCAGCACGAAATCTGGTAGATTTCGATTGGTGTCTCTGTCAAAATCTAAGCCTCGTTTTCCATTATTAAGGATTCGTTCCGATGCCAAAAAGAAATTGTTGGAAAATTTTACCATTTCATTTGTTAAATTCCATGTGCCAAAGAGTTTCCTCAAATTTACAGCAAAACGTGTTTCGTTCAGTTGGGACTGAAAACTGTAGTTGTGTCTGTCAATAGTGTGGATTTCAGCGAGATTTCGATGAAACCTAGTGAATAGCGAGATTTCGATAAAACCGAATAGATTTCACTCGGAACCTCGTTGAGAAGGAAATGAAACAAAAATAGTTCACTGACGTTATTCATGGAAACTTCACATTATTTGCGTTCGCAGCACCAAACGATGCACTGCGCACGGTGTTCTTCACAAAAAGCTCGATTCTTCACATCGTGCTGGCATTTTGCATAAACTTCTTGCGAATCTCCTTAAATTATGGTCATAAGTATTGTATCAGCAAAAAGTACTCCGACGCGCAGGCAATAAACTCATTTTCTTCGTTATTTTCTGTCTCCGATACAAAACCAGTTCGAGAGTCCTCTTGACTCTGGAAGTTTACTAAAAGCTGCTACAAAAAATATACTTTAAGGCCAAGAAATCATCACGACTCTAGCGCAGTCCCATCCTTTTATTTGCAAACAACTCTACAGGTTTTTACTTTAAAATATGACACGATACTGACATTCAACACTGCTTGTTGGGCTCTAAACTCTCAGATGAAAGTTTAAGAAATTTACAAAATTTACCGATCAAGTGCTCCTTTACGTCAATCCCCCGAAACCAAGCTGGCGAACTCATTCACAAACGCTAAACAACATGTTTCGACTACGCTTGAATGCAGTGAATTTTCGGATGCTTGTCTGAGAACCCTTTCAATCCTTCTATTCAATCCTTTGAGCCACATAACAGCACGTTTCCGAACATTATCCCTTTTGACCTGGCCAGTAATTGATTATCTCAAGTGATTGATCGATCTTCTTTGCTTTTTATATCCGATCTCGGGCTCTCAGGCAACCATTTGCACAAGACATAATCACTACCGCCTACTCAAAGCTGAAGACCTGGTCGTACATCAGCTTTTTGGAATGTTTTTCTTTTTATTCTTCAAGTACCCACTCGTTTACCCATTAATAAAGATTATTCTTTGCTTGTGGTGCACATGAGTGTGTGAGAGTGTGATTTTCACAGGGCATTTTCAATAAAGACCACTTTCCATACCTCCTGCCGAGTTTGCTTTAGATAATCTCTTTTTCTATTTAAAATGTTGACTTTTTTTCTTAGAGATACTATTTGCAACATCCGTACATCAGATACTTCATTTGGAATCTGTGTGGCTCTTTTCACAAACAACAACATGTTTGCTTGGAGGGGAGTTCGTAAATAAAGACATTTCAGTGAGGAGAAGAAGGCGTCATTTGTTATTCAAATCCCCTCATTTCAACTGAAAGCTTTGTGTTTCGTTATTAAGTTGTTTAAACTTTTAAATGTTATCTTGGTTAGATGGATGGTTGGCATCTTTGCTGGTGGTGTCAGTAGTTGTGTAGATTTGGGTATCTGATGAAACTAATTTCTGCAGGTTAAATAATAAGTGATTCTTAATTTTGAATCTTTTCAAATGGCGTTTGAAAAACTGTTGCTTTCATAAGGAATATCTGATTCAAGTGTGTGTTTGTGTCAGTGGTTTTCGCCTTTTTATTAAGAGATGAAAACGCCGGAGTGTCATTTCCCATCAAATTTGGTTCTGCTCATTTTTTTAATAAACATATTTTTTTGTTTGGATGTCTGTCGTTGTTCTCTATGTTGGCAAAGAAGCAATTTGGCCATTATTCTTATATATTCGTTTCATGTCGTGCAGTTGTTCTTAATATGTGATTTTGCGAAATGTAGATTCGGTGTTGCCCGTGGCTCGCCCCGCTTCTTATTGTTGAAGAACTCACGTTGTTGCTGATGAGTAAAACAATTTGTTTGTGTAGAACCGCAAGATAAACTTTTTTGTTGCCAAAATGTTAATTTACTTGTTGCCGTGACATGGGAGAAACCCAAACGCGAGGCAAATCTTTTCAATTTTTGATCTGGTGCGCTGCTACTTTCTGTCATTCTTTATCTTAATTAAAAGATTATAATTTTGTGGCCGAGAAAACTTACCAGTTTGGGCGTAAAATGTATTTGCAACCATTTCCTGCAAGTGTGGCAAGATGAATGTTGTTTAAATTCACTTACATTTTTGTGTGATTGATGAACCAACCCATCTAACAAACGACTGGTAAAACTTAATCGAAAATCCATTTGGCCATAAAAATATATTCACACACAAACAAATAAACACAAATACAAATCCATTGATGCGTGTACACCCGCTCGTATTTATTGAGGTACAGTGGGCTTCACATCAATTAATTCCAATGGATTTACAAGTCGCGCGAATTTCACCTCGTCCGTTTGGCTCTCCGAATGCTGATATCGGACGAGATTTGTTTTTACTTCATGTCATATCGCGAATAAATTTCATATCTCTTGTATATAATAACTTCAATTTTGTTTTTCACATAATAATTCTCATCTTATGCGTACGGCACAAACTAAAAGAAATTTACATTTTAAATAGAAAGTGGGGTGATTTAGATATTCGAAGTAGCCACTTCTATCCATGGGCCTATTGAAGCACACTCGTATTTATTAACAAATTTATATTCGAGTGTGTATGTACATCACGGCATAACTAAATTCGCCATTTATCTACACGTGCATGCACATGCATGTTTGCATATTGTCTAAATTATATTAATAAAATATAAATTCAAAATACTTAAAATTTATCAAAAGTTCGGAAGGAAACGGTTATTTTCGATTGTGTTTTGAAACTACGATTCAGGCAAATTATTGGCGCTCACTGTATATCGCATGTGAATGTATCAGAAACATGTAATGAAATCTTTAAATGTTTTTATAATAACAATCTGCCGTATCCCCAGAATGTGTTTGTGTGAGTATCTGCAACGTTATTCCTCTGGTGTTTTGAGTAGGCATGTTTGGCACAAAGAGGCGTGCAAGAGTGTGTGTTTTTGTTGTTAAGGGCGTTTCCGGATCCTGCAATCAATAGACACTTACATATTTACATATTCGTACAAAATATATTGAAATGAAAACAGAAAAGCAAACGAATAATTAGAGTCATTAAAGAACTCGAAGAAATCTTGAAACGACTCTCTCTGATGCTGCTGGTAAAAGATATACAAAATAAAGAAGGTACAAGCAAAGTTGGTCAACAATCTATTAAAGCAATTTTATCGTATGTTCACCTAAATGGTTCCCCGATGTGCCACTTTAACCACACTGTGATTTATGTTCACTCTTAGCAGGCCAAAAGTATGAAGAAAAGATCACCGGTCATGTGGTAGACGGGAGAAGCTGAAGACGGAAATGTTTTATTATATTTTCTCAATATTGAGTTCAAAATTAAAAGTGTTGGATCCACTAAAAGGAACGAAGCAGAATATTATACTCGTATGCGATATTTGAGGCAGTAGAACGGATGTTTCCTGAAGTTGAAATTATTTTCTCCAGTTTGTCAGCATAAGATAATTGAGTGTTATGAAGCGCCTGTCTAAAAACCGGATTTTTCGCTAAATAAACTCTAATAACGTTTTTTAATCCGCATGAAACTATGAAGAAACATAAGCCACAAAAAACGATCCTTCAAGTCCCGCAGCTGTGTGACAGCAACGGCATTCCTCGATAGCTCGACCACTTCGCTAAATGTCTGTGCCATTTGCACGAACTTACCAGCAGCGTGTATCTTGAGAATAAGATTTTTAAGATGCTTATGGGGGTGTTGGCGAGCGCTTAAAGTCCGATGCAAAATATTTGAGCCGATTTGATCAGTGTCACGTATACCAACACACTTTCGTTTGTCAAGCAGATTGATCACGTCTAGACCTCTTGAGATTTTATGGGAGCTACAACCTTTCCAATACAAAAATATTATTCTAAATTATGCAGAACATTTTGTGCCTCCCTCTGTGTGTGTTTGCACAATATCGAGGTTTCCCCATATTTTGAGCTAACCTCGTACATGCTTCATGTATGCAAGTAATGAGCTCAAATGAAATTGCGAATATAAATTCGCATGTTCAGGCAATTGTGCGTTCGTCGTTGTGGATGTTGGAAAGCACATCTGGTTGTAATTTGTTGTCTGGAAGGCTTTCAGGTTTTTGTGTGCCACCACTTACTTGGGATTCCTTGGGGCATAGTTTCAGATCCATCCAACATTTCCACCTCCAACCTTTTATTGACTTATTCTTTCGCTTTATTTAGAACAATTGTTATATCTGATGGTTTATTTTCCTTTAAGTAACGCAATTCGTATTGATTGATTCTGATACAGAAGTGCCGTTAGAACTCTGCGGTTTTTATGAAACGAAAATCACTTGAAAAGGAAGTTTGCACTAATGATTCAAAGGTTTCCGTATTGTTTTATTATCCTGATTTTTTATCCATCGTTATTCTCCTTTCTTCTGTTCTCGTTGTTATTGCATTTGCTTACTGCTCCACAATAGAGATGTGCTTTTGTCGAACAGAACCAACGGAAACCATAAAATTCTTTATTTGTTTTATTTTCCAGAAGAGCAACGTAAGAAAAGGATACGAACATTTTTACATAAATTTGGATGATGATTGTAGTGAAACTCTATCAAATTGTTTTATTGACTTCGATTCGAGAACAACAATGGAAGCTCTCGCATACTCTGCTGTTGTGCAAACCAGCATATGAAAACATGTCGCATATGAAAAAATTGTCAAAATTTTTAACAATTTCCGTAATTTAAATCTATTCTTTTATTCGCACAATTAGATGTGCTGGCGTATGCAGTAAAGCAGAGATAGATTTGTTGCTCGTGCCAGGGGTTTTTTTTATTAAATTCATCATCAATTGTAACACAATAGAAGCAGAAGAAAATCAATAGGAAGTATTTCTTCAAAAGAAATTCCTGCGGCTTCGAATTACAATCCTTTTGATTTCGATTTGAAATGAGCAGTTGCTCCTGATGCATGCAACTGAATTATTAGACGAGGTATTGAGGAGATACTTTAAAGGAATTTTTAAAGTATTTGAAAACGCACACATTCACACACATGCTCCATCAGAAAGCGCTCGTACTTGTGCTGACTCTCATAGAGAGAAACACACACCGTTACATAAATCGAACTGTACTCGTATTTGTAGCTGTTCAAGTACGCAACTGTTAATTTATAAAGGACTTGAATTGAAATTCTTTGATATTTACACGAGTTCGCTTTATCTTTCGTATCACCTTCTTATTCTTTCGCCGTTACAGTGAAAATTTAATTAAATTTTGGCTTCACAATAAATGCCAATGAAGCGAAACAAAATGCAATTACAAATTCATGTCCCGATATATAAAACAACGACCCCAACAAACATTTTTAGAGGCTTTTGAAAGGCCGTAGTGGGCTTTAAATCTTCTACGAAGTATTAACGGAGGCGAGATGAAAACTGATCGGCAACTGGACCAGGAGACGGTCCACAGCAGCTCAGACTGACACAAGAAACCCTTCATGGACGGACAGGTCTTACTCGGTTTAAACTCGTATATTCTTTATATCAGAATTCTCTTATACCTGCAAGCAGCATGAATTCTCAGGGGAAAATTATTATGTTCTGACTTGTGACAAGAAAATTTTAAGTCAAGGCCAATTTTTTTTATTTTGCAATTTTTTTACCACGAAAGGCTTTCTAAGACGGAGCACGAGAAAGGCAAAGCGCTACGTCATATCAGCGTTGCTCTGTCTGTTTCTCGGTCTCGTTCTCATTTATCGGTATCAGTTGGATCTTCTAAAAAGCGAGCAGGCTCTTCGGAGCTAACCACACACAGCATTCATTTCAAAACGCTCTTCAAGTTATTACTTGCGAATGCCGCATCAAAAGTTAATTTACATACTTAGAGAAAAGGACATGGTCTGTTGGTTAGAAATGAAGTTGAACCACGATCGATCAAGTATTTTATTACATGTAGACGTATTAATTGGAATTTAACTTTAATAAATTACTGAACAATCAAACAGGACATGTAGATAATGGCTCCAATGAACGATGTGCGAACATTCACTGGGTGTGAAACCATTCGCATTTTCGAGTATATTGTTATTGATAAGCATGCTTGAACATGCACAGAGCGATTAAATTGTCAGCGCTTTTCTTGTAAAAAACCACAAAATAGTTCGAAAATTATTATTTGAATGTTTGAGTTCAAACAAAACCACAAACATCAGTTGCATCTCGAGAGGTTTTGTTTATCACACAAACACTATTTGGCACAGTGGTTCCAAACGCCAAACAACTCAAGTTATACGAGTGTAAGAAAAAAATAGAACGCTCATGAAATGACTGTTGGAATTATTATATATATCGCACTCGTAGAACGCTGAGTTCTGATCTACCAGTAAAGCGTTTTGGCTTGTTGCACAGTCCTCAGTCTGTCCGGAACTCCATGTATTTTGGAACTGACTTCTTGCAAGATTTACGTAAATAAATTTTAGGCAAGCGAATGCCACGCCAAGCCGGAATGAGATGAATGAGTTTCTATAAAGTAAAATTATGAATTGCACATTCTTCCATTCCAAACGCTTCAGTTTATTTCATATTTATTTTTTAATGTTATTTCCATGTGGCAGACGGTTATCAGTAAATTTTTGCTGACAATTCAACGCCTTCTGAAGTTGTATCTCTTTCCCTTCTACCCTCTGCAAGTATTGTTTTCGTAATTTCCATAGCCGATGTGCAAAAATTGGTGGCTAAAATCAATGGCATGGACCGGCGAAAGATGACTTGAGACTACTACGCTCTCATTGGAGTTCTACGTTTTAATAGAACCAACCCAGTTTGCAAGTCGGAAAGTGTTTCTTTTAAGAAAAGAAAGAAGACAGTCACTTTTAGGAAGCACTTTTAAGGAAAGAACTTCAAAACTCTGAGCCAAATTTCTACATGAAGATTTTACAAAAACTGGTTGTGATTTTAGTCACTTTTTATTTTGGTTACATTTTTTGATTTATCAGCTGCGTGGATTTTGAAACTGAACTCTAAATTATAAATTGTCTTTCACATCCCACTCTTTCAACTCCCCAAATATCTTTCATTCATAGAAATATTTTTATAATTCCAGTTCTTCTCTCTATTTTTTCTAACAGATCAACCTCTGGTACAAAAAATACTGCCACCACAATGACTGGAAGGAGAAAATACTACTACCACTGGTTTAATTGGTTTGTGGCGATATGGATCGTTATATCAGATATAACTTTAAGTGGTGAGTGTTTTTGTAATCAACTAGAAGACATAAAAATGCGATAATTTCCATTGAGCACAAAATTTCCATGGAGCGCAAAATTTTTCTTTCAATGCCCATGAGCATATTTCCGTTCTCTTTTTGTTGAATTTAAATGTTGAATTAAAATGCGAAACGGAGAAAGATCTTCGCTGAAACATTTTTTGCGGCCGATTACGATTCTCTACATTCATTATAATCGGTTGCCTTCCATGAATACCCAACAAGGCGAATTGCGATAGATGAGACTTGGTCGTGTTGGTCGTCACTATTATCGTCTTGCATTGAAGTCAGTCGGCTTATTTTAGAGACAATTTAAAATTAGAAAATTAATAGG
Organism: Linnaemya vulpina; assembly: GCA_963675445.1. Lineage (NCBI taxonomy): Eukaryota > Metazoa > Arthropoda > Insecta > Diptera > Tachinidae > Linnaemya > Linnaemya vulpina. The sequence goes on along the minus strand of OY776277.1, from coordinate 291,909 downwards.
ACGTAGGACAGGCAGGCAAATAGCAAATGCGTCTTCATATAAAAATCTTTCGTTTTATTTCTAATGGGAGAAAACAGAAAAGTATCTACATGTGCGGTTTTGCAACTAATCGCTTCATGGCGAATGTATTAAAAGAGAGGAAAACCTTGTTATCTATGAAACTTTAAATATTCATGTGATTATTACGAATGTTACGGTTGGGGATAAGTTCTCGATGGGTCAGACGAGCAGGAAAACTGACTCTGATTTCAACACTGTACGTGTTTGCCTATTCTAACCAAAACATTTGGGTCATTTACTTCGAAATAATTTTCACACAGAATTGTTTTAATGCACTGCGAATATTTTTTATAACTGCAGTCTCAGTTGTTTTCTTTTGTAATTGAACGATCGTCGTAGGAAATAGATTTTTGACTGCACTGAAGCAGATCAGAGTCTACGGCTGATGACAGATTAATATTTATTGGACTACCGCTGCCATAAGAACAATTGCCAATAATTGATATTATTTCCTTTTTATTTGTAACTCACTACGTACGCAGTGCAACCCAGCAAGAATGACTACGTGCCGAAAAATAAAATAAGAGAAAATCAAATTTTATATCGATCTCTCTTACAAAGTGAATTAAAACACTAACAACAACAACAGCGCGAAAGTGATTTGTGAACACGTACATTTACACACACATACACGCACACGTAAATACATCCATGTAAAATCATGTACATACACATGCACGATTTATTGGCAGCAAGTAATTCAGCGCCTTGGCTGCCCCCTCTCTGTTCACGTTTGATATTTTATTTGGTTTTTGGTGTTCAATTAAATGAAATTTATTTTATTATTGTTTAATTGGAAATCCAGTTGTTGCCGTTGTCAGGCAGATCTTTGTTGCGACCTTTTCATGGGTTCCCACAAATGTTTGCTTGTGTGTGAGTAGTTTCGATGTCCACATGTTCGTACATGGGTGTGTATGTACGACCGCGAGTTGCAAGCGTTCTGCAACTGTTGCAATGATATGATAATCGGATGGGAATACGAACACAATATTCTGGGCGGATTCTTATAACTTTTTTCCAGTATGACAGTTAATGCAAAATTGTTACCGAAAAGGCATTTGAGTAGTATTAATTCGTGGAAAACAGAATGTATGTGTGTCTTTACACTTGTGTGAAGGATAAAAAAACTTTGATACACAGTGAACTCGCGAGGGTTTATTTTTATATTGACTTTTCTAAAAGTGTAAAAGCTGTTGGACTTAAGTTCTAACACAAAGTTTTTTATGTAGATTTATTAAACTCCTTCACCTGAAAAGATGTGAAAACTTCTCTTAATCAGTTTCGCTGTGAATTCTCACATCAAGTCGCTGTGCACGCTTGGTATCGGATTAGGGCTGCTCAAGGCTATGGAGAGATCTGAACATCTGCCTTAATTATTCAAGCCAACTAGTTTTAACTCGTCTTTTTAGACGGCGATGGGAAAACCGACGAGGAGTCACGTCAAGAAAAAGTATCTCACAGTGTGCTCACCAGACCAGCTGATAATGAAAAACTGTTCGATCGGCTGGAGAGATTTTTTCTCGTTCAGTTGCTGCTAACTTTTTTCTAGAGGAATTTTGTTAAGAGCCACCAAGTGACCGCAATCGCATCAGATTTCTATCTGATTTTAGTGATAAACCATCTTGTTGCAATTTTATTTCATTGATTTTATTACAGTTCCGTGTTTGTACCATCCCCTACCAGGAGCAGTTAAAAATCTTTTACTAAAAGCTGAACGTGCCCCAGACTGTGAAATACATAACACATTTCTTTGGTGGTATTCAATTCTTTTCAGATTCAATTTAAGACATCGGGAGATGTGTCGACGTATATTTATTTTGTAAATCGCTTTTTGAGTCCGGACTTTACAAGCGGGTAAGCGAAACCGTGCAGCTACTTGGTAGCGATTTTTGTGGATAACAGAACTCAATTCCGCACATGAAGCGGCAAGTCTCCATTTTCGGAAGGTAGATGATACAGAAAAACCTCTTGAATGCAAGATAATTTGGCTGATAACTTGTATCTAAAACATTCTAGCACCCTGGTAAAATACAGTGTCGTTTTTAAATCGTATTTTTCTGTAGACAGTTTGTGCTCTAAAAAGAATCGCCGGAACCTTAATAGTTTTTACTGGGAAGCACGAGTATCAACCGAACGAAAAGGCTTTCAATACTCGCCCATGATGGTTCTAAAGAGTTAAGTGTGAGAATAATTTCAGAGTATTCGTTGAGAATTACTGATTTACTGCACTTCATAATTTTTAGTAATTAATTTAAGAAAACTTTTCATTTCACTTACCCGTCCGTTTTTTCTCTTGTCTGTTATTCACTTTCTCAGCGGATTGTCTAAAAGATTTGAAGATATTCGTGCCAGATGCCGTTATAATGGGAAACGCTGCAACGCTGTCGTGTCAGTACGATCTGGAACAGGTAAGCAGAAGACAAGACGTTAACATAAAAAACAAAGTCCTGGCACTACAAATAATTTATTATTTTTATATTCTATTGTTGTAATTTTTTTAATGAACTTCATTATATGTGAGGATGAACACACATAGACACTTGCACATCTGTAAAACCATACCATTTAGAGACAAGTTGGCCAACAGCCCAGACCAAAATAGAACGACTTAAGATTTTTGCCATCCGTCGTCCAACACTTCATTCATGTGATACGAGGAAAGTGTTCATGAGAGCAGTGAGAAGAGGGTGGGTGGCAAAAATTAATAAATATTCTCGCAGGAGAACTCTGCTGGCTCCGTGTCTTTGTCAAAAGATATCCTTGTTACACATCTCAGTATGAAAAAATCCTAATTAAATTAATTGCAAGTGAAATTGTTTCTAAAACTGATGCTGTTCATCTTCATTTTTCTAATTTTTTTCTTTCTATTTTATTCTATATTTTGTCATTCGCTTTCCTTTTTTGTGTTTTTGTTTTTACTTGATAAAATATTTACGTGGAACATGTGTTTGTGTGTGATTGCTTCTTCTTGTTGCAGGCGGCCTTGTACTCGGTGCGTTGGTATTTTGGTACAGAGGAATTCTATCGCTACGTGCCAAAGGAGTCTCCACCTACGCTAGTGTTTCCCGTGTCTGGAATTAATGTTGATGTAAGTTTTTGTACTTGTGTTTTTGTTTTTGTTTTTGTTTTTGTTTTTGTATTTTGCCCCATCTCTTTCCCGCATTCTTCTGTAGTTGCAGACGAGTTGCTCCCACAGAGATTTAATTTATGATGCGAATCTCAATCAATCTTCTATCTGCACATGCAGTTCATAAGTGAATAAAAGGACTGCAGCAATTTTTGTGTGACGCTTTTACTGAAATACATGCGAAAGTTAAACAAAATGTTGCAAATTGTTTGTCTTTCAAACTTATTTGCGCCAAAGAAGTAGCTCTTTGATGTAGGAAAGCAAGCAGATACCATGAGGATTTCAAAGGCTTCTTTGGCAACCAAGTATTTACGCTGCTTTAGAAATGAACAAAACAATCAATTAAATTTAAAAAGGCAGAGTCCTGCGGAATAATAGTCGATCAACCTGACTTTAGGTTTAGGGGGTGGAAAAGGGTGGAACACTAACTTTTGCGTCACATTTATCTTTTTTATGATGAATTTCTTTTGTCACAGATTCATATAACGCACTCGTATCCAGAGTAGCAAACAGAAATAGAAGAAACAAATTTCTACTTAAAGTCAAAGTCCTCAATGAACCAAGAACTTTCTACGAAAATTAAATAGAAATGGCCAAATAATTCCATGGCATTATTATTGAAATATGCGTTCGGGGCATTTCTTTAAACCGAGCTTCACTTTGAAGATACCGAACCAAATGCACCCTACAGCACAGGATAACCTTCTTTACCTCCAGAGCAGGACGAACTGCAGCAGGTTGGTTTGTGTGTTTGCATTAAGAAGAAACCAGAAATAATATTTTTGAACATCTCCTCACCGTGTGCGCACATTTCTGTAGTTTCCAACGTTCTCGTTGTTGTTTTAGTTGTGCAAATTTTTTCATTTAATTTTGAAATTGTTACCACTAGAAAAAGTACTCGGACTTTGACTAAAAAGGGCACTTTTCTCTGCAACAAACCATGACTAAACTTCCGCTGTTGTAGAGAGGAAAAACATTTTTTATGAAAAATCTGCCTAAAAATTTCAAGAATATGCACGAGCATGCTTGCACTCTGAATGATTCCCTTTCATACGATGCGGTTCTGTTTACACGTCATTTTTTTCTTTCTATTTTTATTTTGGCGTGGAAATGAAAACAAGTTAATTTCTTATTGTGGAAAGTATTTAATTTTTTATTTAATTTCTTAACAATGCCCGAGAGATTTATGCCTGATTCTCAGTTGGGAAGACTAAAACTTCTCTAATGAATTGCTTCCTTTTTCGCTCAGTTGTCCTCTAAAGTGTTCACATGAACATTAACTTGAACGCATTCGACTCACATGTGTGCACATCTACGTCGACCCTTTGTAGCAAGACTGTCATAACTTGGAAAAGAACTTTTGCAATTATGCAGAATTCAGTAACAGTTTAAACAAAACTTCAGCAACGAGACCACAAACGAAATTTTGAAGAATGATTTAGTTTTTCGAGTTAAGTCTCTTTTGCTGCAGAGGCCTGACATGCACGCACATGCATGCACACGAGTAGTGGAATATGCCTCCGCATTAGGATTCAAATGCATCTGTGTGTTGGTGCAACCGTCCGTCTGTTTATTTGTCAGAGCCATTTCGAAAGTGAATAAGTGCATGAGCATCATATTTATGCAAAAAAGTTTCATGTTTTAATGATAATTTTTAATATTTTAATGGATTTCATACAAAATCGCATGACATGCATACACACATCTGTGCATGTGCACATGTGTGTGTGTATATGTACACGTAAAAAATACTCACATGGAAAGTATTTAAAATAAAACCAGAACTTTTTTTGTGGCAGTTCCAACAATAATTTTTTGTTAATTTTCTACTCGCATTAAGAGATGAGTTAAGCCTTATTATGGTCGTCGACATAAAAAAATTGCATTTTAGCTTTTTTTCATATTCGCACAGAACATTTGTATCCATATAAGTTGCTGCCACACCCAATTTTCTGTACTTCAAATTGTTTACAATAACAAAAAACTTGCTGAAAATGGAAAATGTTAGAAAAAATTAAACAACAAATAAGTTTCACATCCACTCAGGAAACAAAACCCTTTATGAGCCGCTTGTGGTGGCCCAAGTGAACAGATAATAGTCGTCGTATGCAATTGAAGTTAAAAAAGTTAAAAAAGAAGTGAATGTTATAATTAAGTGAGTCCGCGATATTCACATCAAGTGTGAAAACAAAAAGTGTATGGAAACTTTATTCCGCTGTGCAGTCAAGGGTTAAGCATCAGTTGCAGTTGTTCCTCCCAACTAAATGCCAAGTTTAATATGTTGTGTTTCCATTTTAGTGACACAAACATTGAAATATTCATGTGGACTCTCTTCAAACTGAAATTTGTTTCACTTTTAAAAGCTCTCAGGCCGCATTAAAGTGCATGCAATTCTAAAATGTTCTTTTATTCTTAAATATTATTAAAGTCAGTTGTCAGTTTGTGTAGAAATAGCAGATGATAAAACAATTAACGATCCCATTTTAGAGTTTTACGTGGAAATAAAAAGACACAAAACATTTTATTTGTCAAACTTCTTGAGCAGCGATGAAACTCTGCAAAAGCGAAAAAGTCATGCACAAATTAATGAGTTTAACTTTCATTGCAAGTCAAATCTTGAAGCTGCAAGTTGTAACAAAAATTTAAGACTGTTTGCTTCGAAATTAATTAAAAACCCTCGTCGAATACGGCAGACATGAGCTCGTACGCCTCATGGAACTGCATATTTGAAATGAACTTCTGTACGAGTGAAGTGCTCGAAACAACTGCTTTTAAAATGCGATTAAAGAACAACGTTTTCCACTTCAAATGGAAGTACACCTGGAATTTCAATCGGCCCCTTATTTCCTCTTCTTCAGTTGAACTTGTGTCCTTCGCATCAGCCTTTGAGTGAATGTGAATGTTGGAAGGAATGCACGTCATTGTTGAACCATGCATGTGTCTGTGTGCGTCTGTGTGTGTGTGTGTGTCTAATGACTTTTCCATAAATTTGCATTTCCAATATTGTTCAAGTGTAGACTACTTGTATCACTACAACTTGAATCGGATAAAATGTCACTTGACAGCGGGAGATATCAGTTGCAGATGATAAGATTTACGCCAGACACGACATTTCCACAAAATGCAAATACTTTTGCACACTGCGTTGGTGTACGCGTGTGTAATAGATGCGATAACAGCAACGATTTCAATGTATTTGTCACTGCTGTTGTGGTGTTTGTATACATTCAACTACGCGTATTTGCTGCAGGCAGTTGCAAGTACTCGAATTTCTTGAGGGCAGACGTACTTTTAAATACGCAGTTAACTTTCCACTTCATGAATAAAATTAAATGCTTTTTAATTTTATTCACTTGAAGCAGAAACAGAAAATATTATAACAAAACTCCAGCCTGGTTATGCGAAATCGCGCTTTAATTAATTATTTTAAATAAATTGTGCAACTTTGAATCGAAATAATTTGCACGACCATTTAATTCGTTTATTCACTTTCATTCCATTTCAAAACCAAATTTATCCTGATAAAAATGCTTCGCTTAAACGCATTATCTCGTTATTCAAAGCAAATCCTCAAATTATTCATGTCCCGATATCGAAAATAAATGTCACTCCTCCACTTGAAATAAAAAAATGTCATTCATTCGTGATCATGAGAACGTACTGCAACATATTCGGAACAAATTTCAAAAGCTTACAACTGCGATACAACAATTCAACTATTCTTTCCAATCAATAAATAAAAGTAATTTTGTTTTCTAATGCTCTTAATAGTTGAAATAAATGGATGTCAGTGTCAGACTGCTTTGGCCGATGCGAGAAAATTTTACTAAATAATTTAGAAAACAGAGAAAAGTTAAAAAATGTGGTACAAAAACAGGATATGCAGGAGGGGTAGTGAAGCAAAATATCCGTGCAAATGGACTTGAGCTTTTTCAATTTTTAAATTTTTAATGCCACTTTTTATTTCTTGTTCAAAATTATAATATTCAGACCCGATTTTTTATTTCCAAATTAAACCTTCTCTTTTAGGCCTCACGACGCTACAATCGTTTTTAACATTTTTAATAATTCTCATTCATTGTAAAACTGTTTCTATTGCACTGAATTTAGTTGCTCTATTCACATTAAAAATTAAAAATTTGACTTGATCAGACCGCCCTCAGAATGTGAGTCTACGAGCGAACATTAAAGAGCTCCGCAATAACTGTGACCGCTTCATGCTCAATAACAACATCATTTCTCCTGTCGTATGCCCGTTCTCCCCTACACACCACTTTGTCACATCACATGATCTCACATGTTATAAGACATGCAATTCACATCTTAGCAGCCGTTCTTCCAAGTGTTGAAGGTGAGGGAAGACGGACGAATAGTTGTGCTTGCGGAAAAACTTGCTTTCTGTTCAAACATTTCTGCCCAAAATGCAAGTTAATCGTACTGCTTTTTTTCAAATGAACTAGAAGTTTCATTAAACACATTTCAACCAATAAAACGTATTGAAACCAATTCGTAAGACAAAATTATGAAATGAATGTTATTCCAACCAATAGACTTAATCAAGATTTGATAGAGAACTCGTCAGTGCATTAAATGCAAAAAGAGGATTGCATGACCATGCATGACCATGCATGTCCATTAGGATTTAAGTAGATATAAATTTCACTCCTACACATACAAACACTTTTTAGATACACAATTTTCTATAAACTTTGAGACTATTTAATACGTAAATTTATGGTCGAGGCTGAGGCAAAAATGCAAGTGTTCCACTCTTAAAACACTTGCATTTTTGCCTCAGCCTCGACCATAAATTGAGGTCGATGGCATTCAGTATGATGATGATATTGCGAATTCATTAAGTCAAAAAGTCTTGAGCAAAACATATGAAATTCCAATGAACCAAATAGAACTAATTGAGGCAATTACTTTGGCTAAAACCATTTCTAATAGTCAATTATTGAGTATCAGAATATTGTTGGAAGAACTTTCTTAAAATATCTAAATCCTTAAGAAACTTGTTTGTCAATATCCTTCCCCGCTTTTCAATGATATTTCGGGAAGAAAACGTTATTAAATCAGCGCGATACACACGCGTTTTGCGCTTGAGTCCTTAATTTTTCTCTCAGCGTTTTGTTTTAAAAGAATCCCTTATTTTTCGAACATAATACGTTCCCTTATTGTTGACACCTGCCGCAAAACGTGTGTAACACTTGTGACCACGTTTACAACATAACTGCCCAGTCATGTTGTATGATTAGTTTCATGGAAAGAACTCCAAGAAGTTCAGCGGTATTTATGAAATTAAATCTGTTTAGCTCGCTTGGAGCACTCACTATTTGGGCCGATCTGATCGTCTTGAAAGTGCTGAAATAATTCTTACAAACAATTGTTCAAAGCCAATTTGCCCTATCGAGTTAATATCCTTCGAAATTGGGAGGAGTTTTTTACTCAGCAGCCATATTTACATCAATTTCAAAGATATCCCGTCTACGTAGACTTTTGGAATATAATCGCTTCCCTGTGACGGGACACATTTCAATGTTAGATTTACTGAAATTGACCATGTTAGAACCAAATATGTCTTCGCCTGAATATGCCCCAGAGTAATTTTTAATAGTAAAATTCTGTAGTCGAAACAATTAATTAAAAAATAAATAAATTTTGTATAAAATCTTATATATTGAGTTAACAAAGACCATTGCTCGCGGCATGTATTAAAATGTGTGCGTATGTGTGTGGATTATATGTTAATTAAAATACACACACAAGTATGAGCGTGTGTGCATTCCTAATAAACAACATCAACTATTAAAAAAATTATTGTGCGAAATGCCAGAAAATTAAATTCAATTTAATGAAAACAAAAAATATTTTTTTAATTGCGGACATAAATTGAGAATATTTGAATTTGGTCGAGGAGAGACCGTTAATTTGAAATATTCAGAACTATCAAAATGATTTTTTTAAATTAATAGTGGCGTGCAAAGAGTTCAATCAAACTTAGAGTTCCTGTGCATTGAAGCCGAATCGGACAAATCCGCAAAACGATCTCTAAATCATAGAGCAGCACAACAAAACACGTTGCGATGGGTTTGCTGTGAAAATAAGCGGGACGTTGCAGGGACAGTCTTTAGGGTCAACCATTTTCCATCTTTTTTTTATATTTCGCGACATTGTTTGGCGGTTCTAAATCCGTATTCCTTAAAAAAAGGTTGAAATCATTAAAAGAGTAAATGAAACCGTTTGCGGATCGTAAACTAAAAGCAGCCCACGAATCCCGAGTTTTCGATATGTTCAAAACGAAGTGGTGCATTCGTGGTACTTTTTGCTTTCAGATTTTATGGTGTCCAGCCGAATGAATGTCCCCTCTATTTCTAGACTAAATTTTGCATATCGCGGCTCAAATCATTTAATTGTTTTCTGCCAAGAAAATCGCGATGGAAGGAAACTCGTGTTTGTTGTATTTTTTTACAATCATTTCAAATCTGATATTTTCTTTTTTAAATGCAGATTTCATGCAGGATTGTGACCACATGCATCTACTCCCACAGCATGCAACGAAGCAACGACGAAAAAGGTCAAACAGCGCAAATCAATACGGATGTTGTTTTAATCTAAATAAAAAGCGTTGAAAATATTTGCAGAACTTTACAACTCTTCCTATTTTATATGCTAATCGAATGGGATTTTTGATGTTTTTTCGTTACATTTTGAAAATTATATGGAGATCATGTTTTCCGCAATATTGTGTGAAGGCATATGTAAATACGCAATAAGACTCGTTGAAGTTGTAAGGTTTTTTACGACAGAACCTGAAACTGGCGCAGACGTCTTTCATCAAAATTTCAGTAAAACAACTTTTCTAATTATGAACAACTTTTCGCGGCCTCTTCAATATAAATGAGAATTAGAGATATTCTTCTGTACTGGCGCTAACCGATCGCTGTGAATTTTAAAACTCTAAAATTTGATACAAACTTCAGGAACTTTTATTTTCTTTGTGAACCTTTTATTCCTTCTGAGACACAAGAAATGTTATTGACAACTCGATAATTGAAACTCGATTTGAACGAATATTCTCAGAACAAAAATGCCACCGTGATTCTTCTTTCTTCTTTAGAAATTTGTTTATGAGTACAGTTTGAAACTTTTCAAGGATAATGGCCAAGTATGAGCGCAAATGCAACGTATTCAAGGATTAGCTGAAGGCACAAGCAAATAAACATGTTTTTATATGTCTGTCCCAGCACTTGAAAACATTCGATTTTCTATGTTCATCCATGATTTAGGATAACAATGCAGGGAACGACTTGATTCGTTTATGCTTCCCCAACATCTCTCATTTACTATAATAACGTTGTAACTCGAAAAGTTGTGTAAAACTTTCGTATAAATATTTCATTTATAATATTATAATTTTTCCATTAAGTTTTGTGTGAATTGCAAACTTAAACTCGTTTTCTGACAAACTATTTTTTTGAGTTACGACGTTGTTTTAGTAAATGGTCGATGCACACGTACTCGCTTTTCTTGTTATTTATTTATTCAACTGCATATTTTTATTATTTTATTTTATTTTCAGCTGATAAACTCTGATGCAACTTCTGTCACCTTAAAGGGAGTTACACGGGAATTAACAGGAAATTATCAGTGCGAAGTTTCGGAAGACGCGCCATTTTTTCACACCGACATACGATCTGCTCACATGCAGGTAATTGAGCTGCCCAAGGACGATCCCACCATGCAGGTTGATAAGAAAGTTATTACATCAAGTGACAACTTTAAGTCCGTTTGTACAATCGGACCCTCATATCCGCCAGCAAATATAACCTGGTTCATTAACGGCAGAAAGGTGAGCCTGTTTTCTTTTACTTCAGCACTTCTTAACCCTCATAAGATCTCCCGAATAGGTCGTTCTCTCCAAATTATCGTATTACTTATACGCCTTCTTGATCTTCTTTCAGGTATACAAAACTCCATTCCAACGTATAACGCAAGACACCTACGAAGGATCGGCGACATACTCATCCCTGGAGGTTTACCCACACAGCCAAGTTCTGCAGGGTTTCTTCCAGGCTGTTCCAAAATACCAAACAAGCATTTTGTTATCGTGCGAAGTGTCAATTTTACATGTTTTTCACAAAAATGTACAGCAGCGCTTGATGCTGAGCATAGGACCGCCGACAACTGTTGCCCCAAATCTCTTGGGACTCGAGGGATCAAAGCGTTTAAACGGCGATCCAGACAATTCCGCTTTGACAGGTGGCGCGGCCACCGCTGCATCAAGAACAAGTCTAACTTCACAATTAATAAAAACTATTTTCCTGCCAATGGCTTCCACCTTTTTATGGTTATTTTTCAGCAGCAGCAGCAGTTGGTGGCTTCACAATGAATTGAATCGACGTCAACTGTGACCGAATGGTCATCACTGTTTATAAATGCTTAACACATTTAACAATACAAAAACAACAAGATATTTACTTTGTTTTTTGTTGCATTAAAAAATAAAAATACAAATTGAATTTATAACAAAAGAAACGATACACTCATACACACTCACACACATGCATAAGCAAACTACTAAACGTACTCGCACACTAACGACATGGCTCGAGCAGCATTTTCACACACACAACGCACACTCATACACACATACACACATACACAAACACATATTGAACAATAAAAAATAATCAAACAAATACAAATAAATAGATTAAATTGTGAGAAAAAACAAAACGTAAGCAAACGAGGGAGGTTTAACACTCGCGAGATATTTTTATTTTTGTTGTTTGAACAGAGAAAACAAAAATATATTATTAATATAAATAAATAATATTATTAATACATAAATACATGCATACACACATACATGCATAATTCAAATATAAAATTGTTTAATTAATTTTTATACACACAAACAAACTTGCAAACACACACATACTCACATATAACAACAACTCATTAAATGAATCACCCTACAACAACGTCATTTGCCGCGATACTGGAGAACTAAAAATCTGGTTATTCAGACTTGCATGAAGATAAGAATTGCACTGGTGATGGTACGCACCCTGTGGCGATGAAACTTTCCCGTCTCTCCCAACGACACACAATAAAATTATTTCCAACTATAATTCATATAAGTCAAGATAATCAAAATTATGGACTGACAATTTAAAATCAGTGGTTTCTTTGAAGTTTTCTGAATTTTCATACCAGATTTTCGAAGCGGGGTGTTCAATTGATTAACAATTAAATACAAACAGACCGTCTCTCACACAAAAAGCAAAAATACTCGTAAGAATTATAAATTGTGTCAAATTGTAAAATATAAACATTGAAGAGTGAAACCCATAGAAACTACAACTAATTAGAAGTAATTAAATAAAAATTTGAATTAAATGAATTTAATAATTAATAACGATAAGGCGAAAGTGTTAAGATTTAATAAATAATTAGCGAAATCTGAACTAGAACTTAAGCTTTTTATGTATATAATAGCGACGGATATATTTTTGAAAAAAAAAAATTAATTATATTAACAACAACAACATGATGTTAACATAAGTACACACACACACACACGGTATTCCTGCACCAAAACTCGAAACTCCTTAACTTACGGAGCGGTCATTCTCTAACTGGACTGTGGAAATTGTAACACGGGGGCATTCGTGTTGATCAAGAGAGGAGAAAATTAGAAAACATCAGGATGTTTCAACTTTTTCCCTAAATCACATGTCATTTTCTCATTGCGAGAATACAAAACCTCGGTGCCCAGTTGGTATCTCGCCATACACAAATGAAGTAGTTGAACTCTCATGATAAAGTCGACAGTTCTGCACATGAAACACACGCACAGACGTCACACGCTGTTGCACAAATAGGGTACTCACTAGAAGCTGTCACTAATTGCTTGCGTGAAATTAGTAAAAATGCTTTACAGCTTCGATCCTCTGTCGTCACAAAGAGCGTTAAAAATACTATTTCAGGGCAGACTGTGTTATTGGGAATGCTCACTTCTCCGACTACACTTGATGCTCGTGCATTGAATCAGCCGGAAATCTTACTTTTCCGCCTTGGAAGCTGCCATTTATATCAATTATTTATGACTGCAAATGAGTGCATTATGCAACACAACGAATTTCCAAATATAAGAAAATTTCTGTAAGATTCCATAAGTCACATCCTCAAATCTTGAGAAAAAATAATGATCTGACAATCGTTTCATTGAACCACGTATTTCTTCAAGAAGTGTTGCCAAAAGTGCACATTTACCAGCAATTTAGATTTCATTGCAGCACAGGGTGCGTTGCTCTGAAGCTCTCTTGTGAAAAATGAGCAGAAGTACCGATTATGCAAAATCAGTTGGTTTGTCTTCCAGATTTTTACTTTTAAAAAATAGTATGGCAACGCTGTTTGTAATAAAGTCTCTAAGAAAAGCTCTCACTAAGTCCGCCCATTTGTCCTTAATATCAAAATGTGTTCGTCCAAGATTAAGCGCCGGTTGTAAGGAACCACAGAAATTTTGTAGATTCGTTTTGCCAAGCGTTGGTATAATAAGCAGATTTGACGATATGGCCAACACAAATTGTCAATATCAATTCACTGCTGCTACAAAACTTGGTTAGTTTCTGAGGTGATTCCACAAAATTGTGCAACACGCAGCTGCAATTCAATCGGGCTGCTTCAACTTGTTTGATTGCAAAACAATTACGCGCCAAGCACTTCAAATAAAATGAGAAGCCAAAGAACAGCGCTTAGGAAGTTTTATAAAAATCGTGACTCATGTGCACTGCCGGATTATTATGCATAAGATACCAATATTCACTGCCGATGTTATGATATCCTTTGAAAGGACATTCTCGTTAAACAAAATTGATCGCCAAATGCTGTTGCCAAATTTTTCTTTAAAAATTTAGTAAATAATTTCCTCATTATAAAAATGACAAAAGCTGTGAATGTGTGCACACGCTCGTGTGTACAGGGATGTGCGTGTATTTTATGTTACCAAAAAAGGAGACAATGATCGCATTTATATTGAAATCTTTTATACGCATTTCTTTTCATTTGACTTGTGTTAACTTTTGCAAACTATACAAAAGATATTTGATTATACGTAATTCTGCCAACTTCAATTAATATAGAAATTATGTAAAAAAGTAAGAACATGATCCAGTTATGTCAGAAACTGAAATAAATTTTAGTAAATTAATAATTAGAATAATTAACAAATAAGAAAACTTGTAAATTCAAATCAAAAATAAAATAAATGATAGTGAAATGTAAGCAAAATACTACAGGTACTTTAAATCAAATAACATAACAACAACAAAAATAAATAAATAATAATTAATATTTACAATTCACACAACAACAAACAACAAACAACAACCACCCCCTTTTCTTGCTCCAATAAAAATCAAAGAAACAAAAGAGAAAATCGAACCCTCTAAAACGAAAAATCAAACTATTGTAGAAACGTTATTTGTACAAGTAGGAAAAGTAAAATTCACAAGAAAGCAAAAACAAAACAAAAAACCAATCAATTACTATTAAATATTAAAGAAAATATGCGAGACGAAACGAAAAAATTATATTTTCCCTAAGATACAAATAAGTCAGTCATTTCTTTGAGTTCCAAATATTGATTTAATAAGTGTTTGCTGCTTAACGTGGTTGAAAGAAATAAAACAAAATCAGGAGACTTTTTTATGGTGAATGTGTGCGAAGCGGAAAAATAAGTTGAAAAATATATGTTTGAAAGTATATAAGAACTAAATAAATAAATGATATATGAAAATAGTACCCACACACGTGTTTCATTTGCCACGACTCGGAGTCCAAAGTTCCGAGCTGAGGCTTGGACATTAAATAGTTTCTGTTGGGCCGGACACCCATCCATCCTAAGGCGGTCTTATATAAATAAATCGTTAATAGAAACATGCCACGCACTTATTGTGGTACTCTTTAAGGATCTCATCGCTCAGAAATGTTGGTGAAATTTGTCAGTTCACGAGGTACTTTCACGCAGATGTGCTCGACATGAGTTTTATCTTTTTACTATTAGCAAAAACGTGGATGCGATTTAGTTGCCAGTTTTTATTTTGCAACTGTTCAATGCCGAAATTGTGGTCAGATTTCATTTTAAAAATAAGACTTTCAGATCTGAAAATTTTGGGTTTCATTTTTGATTTCGTTTATGAGAATATCGTTTTTAGGACCGACACTCTACTGATGCAAAGCGTTGGGCCGGGCCCCATTCGGGGTGAAAGTTATCACCCGCAAATGAAGGATGGCGGTTGTTTAACAAATGACACAATAATGAAAACGCTCGCACGTAGTTTTGTTTCGAGACAATTTTGTCGCATGTTTATAGATCGTTTATTAAAAGTTTTATTTTCATAATTTTTATTTGTTTTTTATTAATTTCAATACAACGTTTTTAAAACGTCGTGCTTAGACCACGTTGGTGTGATCGTCCTTGTGATAGATCTTGATGTCGTGGAATTTGACGTTGTCAACATTGAAGTAGTAGTCGTGGTGAACTGGGCGATTGAAAGGGAAACCGAATGGAAGGTTGTCAACGAAGCGACTGCCGGATCCAATACCGCACGACACAACAGGGTCGTAAGTGGAGTACTGTGGTACTTCGGTGGGATGATAAGGATAAACGATGAAGAAGAATTGGAATGGCATACCTCCCTTCTTGCCCTTAGGCAACATTATACGCTGAGGAATACCGCAGTGGGCTTCGTCTTGGTTGAGCGGGAACTTGTAGTCACTGTTGGAAGCATCCATAACCTTTTGGTACAGTTCCAAGTAGGTGGTGCGGTCGCTGACATACCA
The DNA here is from genome assembly GCA_963675445.1 of Linnaemya vulpina. NCBI lineage: Eukaryota > Metazoa > Arthropoda > Insecta > Diptera > Tachinidae > Linnaemya > Linnaemya vulpina. Next base: position 275,870 of record OY776277.1, on the reverse strand, counting down.
GGTAAAATCATCGGAGCTGCGTTTCAAATGATTGGGACCAGCAACCAAATCAACAACGTAGTGGTCCAATTCGAAGAAGTTCATGTAGTTGTCTTCCAAGTGAATCAAGTGTCCGTTTTCATCGTATTTGGGACCAATAAATATCTTAACAATGGCCTTCTGACTCTTCTCCGATGTCACATGCAGAGTGTACTCGAAGGGTTTGTGGTTCAAACGCAACTGACGAGCTTTAATAACGAAGCTTTCGCCATGTACATGTGAGTTGCGACCGAATTTCAAAATGGCGTCGGCTGAGTTTTCAGTGCTGGGAACTTCCACGTTGACGGCATTGCTGATGTCGGCATCAAAGTATTCGAAATAAGTCGTGAGTGCTTCTGGCATATGCACTCCATCGATCTTAACTCCGGGGAATACCAAATCTTGGGGTTTGTACTCGGGATAGGTCTCCATTAAGCGCCAGTAGTAGGAAACAATATCCTTGTAGATGGAATAGAACAACGGATCACGCAATGATGTCTCGTATTGCATGAGTATGGCGGGAAGAGTTTCACCGTGTTTGCCATAAGTACGACCCTCGTTAACCATTTCACGATAAATGTGGTCCAGGCTGCCATATTTTTCAAAATTGATTGAGTTGGCGTTTCCTTGAATCATATTTCCCAGTTTGTTGACTGCTTCCGAGTACTCATCACCGGTAGTATCGATGTACTGAGCAATGCGAGATCCAAAGTATTCGATATCCTTGGCGTATGCGTAGTTGTCGGCATAGTAGAAGTTGTAGTGATTATCGCGATCAGGAAAACTAACGCCCTTGTAGTAGTGCAAGTTGCTGAAGTAGCCACTCTCGTAGGGTTGGTACATGTTGAAGTCGGGAATGTCACCCAAATCATTTGACAAGCGCTCCAAATGGTAACGGGCCAACAATTGCCAGTGCAAAAAGAGATAGAATTCACCACGGCGATCCTTGTTCGTCTCGTGACCAGTTGATCCCTTGCCCCAATGAGGATAGTCTATGTTGTAGTAATAATAGAATGCGTTCAAGCCGATGTCTTCCAGGAAATAGGCCAGGTTATGGTCGTAGTTGACATCACCATAAACGTTACTGTAGTTTGACTTGATCACTACATTGTAAAGGTTGTCTAATTTCTTGACGTTGTGGAAGCCGTGCATTCTGTATTTCTCAGCCAACTCCAAAGTGTCGACATCGAAGAAATGCCATGGCTGGATTTCATAGACGGCCGGCAAAACAATTCCTCTCAAGTCATCACGATTAATGCTGGCGATAGTCAAACAATAGACGAACAATTGCTTGTTCACGTGCATGCGAGCCCAGTACACTGCGTGAGTAAACGAGTTCCAGTCCTTAGCATAGTAAAACACTCGTGTTAAGCCTTGTGCGTATTCGACGTGTCGATCATAGACGGGTGTAAAAATTTCATCATCATACATCGGCTTGTGCTGCCACAATTCGAAAAATCCCTTGATCTTATCGATCTCATCATAGTCGTCCATGTGTTCCCAGGGCTTGTAGGTGGCATAGCTTTCGTCGTATACTTTCACAAATACGTCATCCTGATAGACATGCTGCAAAATGTCCAACATGAACTTCTGCTTCACCAAAAAGTCCTTGTCGGCCACTCTGGATTCGATGTGCTTGGAAGAGCCCAAGGCAAAAATTGCTAAAGCAACCACTGCAACTACTGCGAACGACTTCATGTTGCGAAATCATACTCTGTACATCGCAGCACCCCATATTTATACTGCACTTTCATTAGAAGTTTATCAGAAATAGATGACCCTTAAATATTGCAAACATGCAGATGTTCTACTGCATCCCGTCTGGAAGTGCATACAAATTAATTTGATAGTCGCTTATCAATACGAGAATGTTTCATGCCTGCTTTCACATATACAAACAAGCGAACATACACATCCGTACATGCAGATATCAACTGCACATGAGAACAGTGGTACTTTTCCAAATTGAGTCTAAGTTTGTGATCTGCTTGAATGAATGCACCTCAAGAAAACAATTAAACGCAAATAGCAAAGAACAGGCACCATAAAAGCACATCAGGCAACAACAACTTGGCCGCTGAAATAAATATCAAGAATTTTATGTTTCAAAAATAGCATAATAATCGAAACATTATCTTGAACTCAAAAGAACAATTGAAATAAATGCAGTCGTCGGGCCATGGCGTCAGGCACTTGAACGCAAATATGGAATGGACAGTCTGCATCTGATGCTGGGCGCTATTTATGATTGTGTGTGAGTGTGTGTATTGATCTGACCTCTAATTGAGACGCACTTTTACTTGTACTTAAATTCCCAAGAAGTTGACGAGCTTTTTTCCAATATCGCGTTATCTGAATATAACGAAATGATGTTTGAACATCAGAGGATGTGGAAAATAAAATTTGTTTATTTTCTTTGCGAGGTTTTACAATCCGCAAGTCCGTACTGCAGAGACACACTGGCTTTAACTAACACTTAAGTTACAAATGATATTAATTGGTGATCAAGTGAAGGAACAAGTAAAAACAAGTGGGGACAAGGGCTTGTTTCTTTTAGTTGTAAATGGGGAAAGTATGAGCCCCCGAAACAGAACATCCGGCTTCGAAATAGCCCCGGTGCGTACAAAATATTGTCTTAACATTCACTTGCGATCTCACAAACTGTCAACATTCTGCAACTGATAGCCAGGAGCGCCTGTCAATTTATATCCCTGAACGGCTATTTGCTTATAAAATTTTGTTTCGCTTTCTGCAAATTCAGCACTCAATCTGACACTTGACGGTTGCACTTGTCACAAACTATTTCGATCTGACGTACACCAAAATGGGCCGGTCAATAACAGTGACCCAGTTGTGAAAGAAATTCTCTTATTGCGTTGATTTCCTAAAACCACTTTCAACTTTACGATATTTCAAATGTGAAAATACCCGACATACTACGCAACACAAGCCCCTACGCACCGGTCATGCTTATTTGACTGTGCGAATAAAATGATTTTCTTTGAGAAATCTCTACTACAGAATTAATATGAATTTTGCTTTTCGTACATGAAAGGAATATGAATTTAAATTGGAACACAGCGAATTTGCGAATACTCGTTTGGGGTTATTTCTTAATCAACAAACAACAAATTCAGCTTCAAGTAAACAAATCGGTTGCGTTCTTATAAAAATATATGAAACTTCAACTTTCACTTGTAGCGAGATGAAATAATTGTACAAACGACTCTATTTTATGTGAAATTATTGATGGTCATTGTGATCTCAATTTGATTTTAAACAATAAGACAGGAAGAAAAACTTATTTCGGGATTTACTGACAACGATAATCCTTTTAAATTCAAGAGAGAGAGAGAAGTTGCCATTAGCTTTGGACTCTTAGGCTGAGCAATTTTGATTACTTGCGTTTATATTTCTTGACCTGAAGTTGTTAATATATCTTTGGGCGTTTCGTTGAGCGGACACTTTTGGTTCTCAATTACATCTCATGCTCACACTTGTTCACATCAAATGCATTGAAATATCTCGATTCCTGCCTGCTTTGAATTCATCGGACAGACGTTCTCGTATGGGAAATAAATTCTTGTTTGCAATCAGAGAATGATTGCGTTGTTATAAATCCTCAAACACTGCAGTTGCTGTGAATGTAGTTTCTCTAGAATTTATTTTGATTTTTCCTAGTTTTTGTCAAGTCGCCAAACGATAGATGCATAAATATTTTAAATAATTTAATATTTTTGCATTGACGCTTGCGTTGGCGTGACCGTTTATGCGAGTGAGTCCCAAGTGTGCTTGAGAGAAGAACCTTTTTTCTATGTGCTTTAACCATAACAAACACGGCGTGTGTACGTTTAATAAATTAACGGGGAGAATTTCTGAAATAAATCAGATTCAGTATTCTGAGAGTATTTTTAATTTGTTTTCCTGCTGGAATTAGTGTCGCATTTAGTCGCAGTAAGTGGAGACTTGATTTGTCAGCGTGTACATAATTTCAGTCACGCACACTTCACCAGTTCGCAGAAGGATATTCATATTCGCATGTAGAACAGGACATCAGTAGGATATTTGAGCTGCATATTTGTTTTGTTGTTTTTGTTGCGTTGTTGTCAGTCGTTTTGGTTTTTACGCTTTTCCTCTAAATAAAAGATATTAAAATGCAAAAAAGGACATACAAATTGTTCATTTCGTAAAAGTTGTTATTGTTTTCTTGGTTGTTGATTCGAATTGATGTTTTAAAAGTTTGTTGGTGTTATTCTCCATGGCACAAAATGTTATGGCGTCATTTGCTTTGGCGACATATTTTCCATTTAATTCAACGAGGATATGGAATAGAGAATGAATTAAACGCTTGTCCTTTGTTTTGTGTTTGTAGCCAAATAAACAATAACGAGAAGTTTGTTGGAACAAACACGCTAAAAGAAGTAAATACAACGAATGCCTTCGCAAACAACACTGCCAAGAACAACGCCTACACAATTTGTTACGTATTACAAGGGCGGAATTTGTAACGTAAATCAGATTGTCAAAGTGAATCGAAACAATTTTATGGTTTTTAGTATTTTAAATTAAGCCACAACAACAATAATAATAATCGTACAAAATGAAAAATAAAATGCCGCATCACCACCAAATTGCTGTTGGTGTTTCTGCTCTGCGAGTGACTTCCCGTTTTGAAGTTTTAGTGAAAATTTTTTTCATCTCAGCAGATCGTTGAAGAAGCCTGAAATATATTCGGAAATATACAGAAGAGTTCCAGTAACTAAAGTATTCAGTTGATGAAAATCTTTGTTTATACAAGTATTTTCTTGGATCAAAACACTTGTTCGGCACTGTCCAGCTCAGAAACGCCTTTCAATAACCAGTCAACTCTTCTCAGAGAAGTGCATAAATTCCCATATTTCGGTTTTGCGCAAGACGCTATAAAGTTAAATGAATTAGTATCAATTAGAGAACTGCAAAACAAATTTCCACACAATAATTACTGACATCAAGCCTCTCGTGAGCACGTTTCCACAACTTCTGTAAACCTCACACAAGTGCAGCTCAGAAGAAAACTCAGCGATAAGTTGGAGCCATTCCAAATATTTTTTCTCGAGAAATTATTTGTCCAAGAGCTAACGAGTGACTAAAACTGAGAAATAAATTCAATATTTTAGTTGCTGATAACGTCGTTAAATGATATTTAAGAAACTAAAATTAGAAAGTGTTATCAATTTGCCTAATGCCAGGCATTAACATTGAAACTGATAAACAGCAAGCAGAAATAAAGCAAAAACAAAATAAAAATAAAACAGAAAGTGTCAAACCAGAAACATCCGAACACCATTCGGTCGAGTTTAAGAAATACAGCCTCGTCATCTAAAAACTGCAAAAAGGAAAAATTTAAAACTTGTTAAATTATCTACACGTCCCGTGATAAGTAAAAGTAAGACAAGTCGTTATCAGCTATTCTCTGCTCAAACATTTTCAAATGGAAACATTGACAGATTTTCGTCTACATGAAATCGAATTAAAATTGTTACGTCATTGGGAAAAGAACCCCAGGAAACTGAAATACTTCAGTTATTTATTTTTAACTGAAACTAATGCGACCAACAATCAACTATTTTCATCTTAAAAATTAAACAAAAAGTTACACTTCATGCCGTTGAAAACAACTCTTAAATATTTTAGGCCCAAAATGAAATTCGTATGAAAATTTAAAAATATTTGCTCTGCTCTTAAAGTCAATCCAGAAATATATCCGCAGTATTATTCTATTTTTATTTCAGCTGTTTGTAATTTTTGAGAGATTTTAATAAGTTGATACATTGAAATATGTATCAACTTATTAAAATTATCAAAACCAAATACGTTGTGGCAGTTTAACGTGGAGTATCTGTCCATTCAATGCTGCTATTATTTCATGAGTAACACGAAACAGCAAAGAAAATCGAATGAACATCTGAATGATTTCGTTCGATGAGACCAAAACAAAACAACATAATTTTACTCTCTTGAAAAGCGAAAACAGCTCAAAACTTCACATGTGATTCGTAACTTTTTAAAACAACCTCCCAAGTATACCGCACAGTCTGAATTTGAAAACATGAACATGCAAAAGAAAGTTGTTAGCAGATGCAGTAACAACTTCAACACCATCACACCTGACCAAGTGCACCTTGACAGTCTTATTCGACTAAAACTTAAACTGCTTTATCAAAGTTTTAGTATCAACGGGGCTTTAATTATTTGACACACAAACGGTTTTCACACCCTTCATCAAAAGGGTGCTGTTGGCTGAAGTGGTTAACACAAGACTACGAAGCCTCAGATCTTGAGTTCGACTCCGCACTCAGACAGGAATACGATTTCGATTGGGTCTGGTCCGTATTAGAGCCTAGTTGTCTTAGAAGCGTCCCCACAATTTAAGTTCCTGGACAATTCCCCTAATAACAACACCAAGAAGACGTGTACGAGTCAAATGCCGTGTTCAAGGAAAAGAAATGGACTCTGCCTCGATCTAAGACGCAACCCATTCGCAAACCTTCGCAAGAGTGTACGTATACATTTTTCACCGGCTGTTACAAGCTAGTTTTTTCGATTTTGTTGCACAGTGTAATTAGTAAATAGCAAATATGTAGAAGAGCATAATTTTGCGAAGAAACAATGTTTGGGTAAATTAAATTATTTCCATGGTACTTGTTGTAGTTGTAGTTGTAGCTGCTTAAGTGTATTGGTTTAATTAGTTTTTATTTCGCTGTTGTTATGAATTTTATTATTATTTTTTTTTCTTAATTTTCGATCTCATTTTTATTCCCACATTTCAAGTTTTTGTTACGTTATACGCGCCTAATTGAACGCAAATTGTTTAATAACTTCCTTCTCGCTGCTTGAATCAGTTCGCAATCCAACTTTTATTTAATGAAGAGGGGAAGGAAAATCATTTTCGTTCTTCTTTTGGTTAATTAAATCATTCAATTTATTTTGTATTTTACGTTTTAATTTAAACAGCAGCTCAAGTATCCGTGAAGTAAATTCGATAGGATATTTTTAATATTCTGTTTGCTTGTTTGCAGCATTCGAATCCGAATCGAAAATCACGTTGGAGAACTATTGATTTTGCAAGAAAAAAAGTTTACGACGAAATCCATTTAATGAACAATTCCTCAAGCCCAAATAAGTTCTTCGGTAGTAGAATCGAATCCCTTATCCCGGCAGTGTTGCCTCTGAAGATTTTAAAAAATTTTGAGCAAGACAAATAAATTTGATATCTTGAATTGTTCAAATGCTTACATCGCCAGTGGTCTGTTGCATCATCTTGTATTTTGTTAGAGAAATTCAATTTCGGCTGTGTCAAAATAGGAGATAATAAAATTAATGCACTCAGTTGCCACTTTTCAAAAGAAAATCTTCTAAATTTTCTGCTAATTTTTATTATGTAAATGCAGTGAAAGAGTCGGGATATATGATTCACTCGTAGGAATAAAAATTAATTAAATTATAATTTTTTTATTTGGTGTCTGCATTTGCCGAATTTTCCATATTTGTCCGCATCTCCACCTCTTCCTTAGACAACATCACAGGAGTGGGTGTTGTTCCGCAGTTTCTAAAAGAGTTCCATTTGCCGGAAACATCAACATCATCATCTTCTGTACTTTAAAGTTTAAACTCTTCACTCATCCATCCATCCACCTTTCGAAACATAAGAAATTCGTTTCTGCTTTCAACTTTTAACTCCTTCGTCTCCTCAATGTTCGATACATTTTATATATTCCTTATCATGTTCTGTTGAAACGTGTAAAAGGAACGTCGCTAAGGACTTTCCATCTAATTCCTGTCTTAATTTCTTCCAAAATTATATCATGTAATTCGCAAAGTAAACCAACATGTTGCAGGCATGCTAAACAAATGCTTACCTGAATACGCACCCACACACACGTACATGTGTAAAGTTGAAACAACCTACTCCTCTCTGAACAAATTTGTCTATTAAACTCAACAAATAATGTATTTGCATACGAGGTTTAGTCTTAAAAATCGGCTTAGAAAAATTACGTTTTTATTGTCTTCAGACAAGTTTCTCATGGGAGAGCTCTTTTTTTGCATTCGAAACACATACACAGACGTCTACATACATGGTGGGCGTACACATGGGGTGGGCTATCGTTCCTAGCCTGCTATTTGCTATCAAAATGCCTCTACGACGTTTCAATATTCGGAAATCAGCCACTGACTATAAAGACAATAAACGTTAAAACCCAAAGCACGTGAATATTTCCAAAATCATGTGGTCTACAGGACAAAAACATTTGGAAACCTCTGACTACAACATAAAGCAGAAGAACATGATTTTCTTTCCTCCGATTTTTCTCACTCTTTGCAAATATTAATTTGTGTAGTTCTGCTCCTCAATTTATTCGTTTAAACATCATAAAGAAAATTAAAACTGTATTAAATGCCAAATGCAAATTGACATATTTTTAAATTTTGCTGCAGTACATTTTGTGTTCCGAAGATACGAACTGTAGAATGCAATTAAAATTAAGAACTTTTGAAGCTTTTTTCATCCGTTTGCTCTTCGTTTTTGTTTACAGTTCTAATTGAGAGTTGGCTTAAATATTAATTTATGAATATATTGTGAAAGTACAATTGTTATTGCCACACGATAATGACTTTACCACAAAACATTAAAGCTTAACAACAGGAGTCATTATCACCCACATGCAGTGACACGAGTAAAGCGGCGAGCCGAGAACTAGCACACATTACAGCGTCTATATCTTAATAGCGGCCGCGCGATTCACTGGGAGCACTTGTACAATGCACATGAGCTCTAACTTTGTGACCGCAGAGATCCTTGGAAACGCTATAGCCTCTTGTGCTTTGCAGATCATTGAGTCACCACTAACCTTTTGCTATTAAATTTCCCAAGTATACCAGCCCATATTGGGTAGCTTCCCCTTGGGTGCCAGCAGAGTTATTGGGTGTGGTTGCCAGTGAATGAAATATCTTTTTTTTTTTATACAGAAACGAAACAGCTCTTCCGCATCGCCGGCTTTTTGTGTCTTGTTTAATACGATGATGCCAGATTTCATGTCATCAATATTTTCATTGACAGCTACAACATTCTGTTATGTTTTATATGAATACAAACACACACACACTTTGACCCAATTTGCTATATTTTTGATCCCCTCTGCACTGAAACAATATTACAAATAATAGTTAAGCAGCTGTTATTTTTGTTAATTTGCATTTAATAATGATTTAGTGTCGCTTTGTTTTGGGTCTCAAGTGCATATGCTGTTTTGAGTTTTGAAACAGAAACGATAAGTGAAGGCAAAGGAAAAGGTGCAAGAATCCAAGTAAGGCAACCACCCTAATAATTCTCAACAAACAAGTGCTGAAACTTATAGAAATTTTGGGAAAAGTTTGTTGTTTAAAAGCCCAAGAGGAATTTGTTTCTAATATTTTTGTGTGGAGTGGATTTTATTTTAATTGCTTGGCAAAATAAGGTAAATTGTGTTAGAAAATATCCTCAGATACATTTTATAAATAAATACTGCACAAAATTTAAAAATACAATAAAAACAATACAAATAACTTCTGGTCGCAAAAGTATATTTTACTTGCGTTTGCCTGTGAGATTCGTTGCAGCTGCGTGAGAGCAACTTCATTTTGATTCTTTGACAATTATTTAAAATAAATATTTCACAAACTACATAAACTGTCAGACAAGAATGTGCGAAAAATAGCTCCCGAATTGATACTCTTTTAGCCATCTAGCATTTGCTTGTAAACTCTACTCACAAAAGCGTAACAATTTAAGGATACTTTGTATCGTTAATAAATAATATTTCAAAGAAACATATCATCTGATAGAGAATACGAGAAATATGTCCAACTGGAATCGTTAAGTAATCAAAAATGCTCAGCACGTGGCATCTACTTGCCATCACATGATATCGTTATTCATATCAGTCTGAAGTCGGTTTCATCTTCAGTTATGTCGGCTGTAAAAGTTTTGATGTCACAAACCTGAAGACAACAGCGAAAATATGAAATACTCTATCAAATGCAGTCCTCCCAAGATCAACCTTCTGCCTTTAGAAACGTGTGTGCTTAAAAGTCCTTCATAGTTACGAAATAATAATCAGAACTTTTAAAGTTTCTTCTTAATTTGTCCAACTGAGGGAGCACCACCGCAAGACTGAGTTGAAGGTGTCACACAATCCAATCATTTTGTAAAAATTTGTAAAAATATGTTTCTCAAAAAAACGTGTATCTTCTGATGTTCTAACACATCAGAAATAAGAACAACTGGGTTTTGTGCAAACGTGATTGTATTCAACCAGTTACGAGGATGTACTACCGCCCCCGCTGAAATAGATGAGTTTGAATGTTAAATATTAACATTCTGGTTATATTCAGATTCGAAAATCAAATACGAAATGATTGCGAATTCACGTCTGGACATGTTGTCGATGGGAAATGGATGTACTCATGGATGTGTGTGTGTGTGTGTGCACAACTATCAGGACAAGAGATAAATAAATGGCGGCCGGTTGGCAGAACAAACGTACAGAGATGAAAGCGTGTGAAAACCTCGAACGTTTATGGAAACAATTTTTGTTTGTTTTTTAATTTCATCATTCATGTCCTTTTCCTCTGCCGTAAATGTTTGAAAGCGCACAGGATATGTAATTCATTTGATATATTGGCCACCAGAGAAACAATGCCCGAATTGCAACCAGAACGTCTTTTTTCATTTCCAAGTGGATTATTTTTAAGGTTTTCTTTGTTTTGTTGCTTCTTTTTCATTTATTCAAGAAAGCTGATGGGCAGATTTCGGTTTTACATATTTTTTATTTGCACAATTCCGAAATCATTTTGCGTTTGTTAACGCTGCAGTTCATAATGTTGTGCTGCAGGAAGGTTTTCATCTGGACAGTTGCAATGAACGACCGAAAGACCGAACGAATGAAAGAATGAATGTGTCGGTAAATATGATTTTTATTATTAAATAAAAACATACAAAATTTTATCGTTTGTTTGAGTCCTGCACAAACTTAAACACACTTTAATGAATTTATATTGTGCAAACATACGATACGGGCATTTGTTTTATTTAAATGTGTGTAAGTACACCCTTGTGTACACATGCTCGTGCAAGTGTGCACGTTCATTTCTGCATGTGTGTGCGAGTATATTGAAGCGAATGGTGTGTATGAACACCGATTGTTCGTCTAGATGACAAAATCGGTGTAAGACCACCGTGTAGAGCAACACATCTCTGACATCCACATTTGTTACATTCAAGGATTTGTAGCGTTCGGTTGCTTAATTTTAAAATACAAAATTAAAACGAAAATTTGGTTTCAGTCACATCGGCAGGGATGCCACAAAACCTTATGAAATTGTTCAAGAACTCTCTTACGCCCGAAATGGCTTCAGTGAACTATTTCGCTGCAATTTAAAAATATGCGATTGAATACAAATTAGCGACCTTGAAATAACCTAAAGAGCGAACGCTAGACTCCATATAAAAAAGATTGGAGAGTGAGAACAATCCACAAGTGACCCTCCCATACGAATGAAGAAGTTTTCAGATCAGCCCACGATGGCTGAGTTTATTTCATGTTCCAAAAGTGATGCTTCAAAAGCTCGACTTTTATAAGTTTTTTAAAATCTTATTCAAACAGAAGTTTAATTGCATGTAAACTCGTACACGTACACGATCTACAAAATATGAGTGAGCGAATCTTGCAAGAGCTTTTTCCTGCAAATCAAGGGGCTTAATATTTTAAAAATCCAGCAAAATAACTTCCGGAATGAATACGTTCTACCCGTTCGCCAGAGTTTGCGTCTGGTTGGGCGAGATTGGCAGCCCTGGCGTAGCAGAATGTTCGTATCAACACCTTTTCCATTTCAAATTCAAAAAGCTGCCATTTAACTCCAGACTAGTTAATTTGAGTTCAGAATGCACAAATTTTGGCTCAGAAAATAACAGTTTGAACGAAAAGCTCTTTCAATTTTTTATCTTATAAAATTTCTTATAAGATTTTATTTAAAAATAAATAAGAATATATGGAGATAGACAAGTTATTTTGAAGTTCATTTCATTTTGTTATTATGAAAACATTAAAACGAATATTCTTAATGAAAATTTGAGAAAAATAATCAGCACAACATTTTAAATGAAATCACAATTCCGCTTTCGAGATTGCAGATGCCGGTTTATGAATTCAAATTGATTAATTCGAGTTAAAACTACTGTTTTCTGAATTCAAAGTGACGCTTTCTGAATTACACACGGAAAAGGTGTAGATGTGTCCATATGCGACACAAATAGATACTCGTGCACACAAACATGAATGCATACTAATAAAAAATGATGTGAGACCACGCGCCAGGATATGACGTATTTTTTGTTAATTAACAACATTTTAAATAATAAAAGAAAAATATTATTTTTTGATGCAGCAGAAGGACAATAAGCGCGTGTATGTGTGAGTTGCAGGTTGAAGAAGAGCTTAATTGCTTTATCGTTGAATGTTTTATTTCAGTCTTTTTTACACAAATTGAACATCGTACACACAAGCAATGCCCTGCACGTGGAGGTACCTGAATGCGCAAGTGAACGTGTGTGATATTTTGAATGGGGAGGAAAAGGAGTCACATCATACAAATTGATTTCTCTTTTTGTTGACATCTTTACGTTACAAGATTTTACAAGCCAAATGGTTTATGGTTTTTGGGCACACACACACACACACACTCACATACACACACACAAGCACTCTTTATTGAGTTGCATATGCGGATGCCTCTACGAAATCTGCATGTAAAGTGGCAAAGCTGGACTCGCTATTTTCCTGCTCTCAATTGATGTAAAGTTTCACTATAAACTTAATGGTTGTTTAAATGATTGGAGATCCTCGCAGCATGCTAGCGGTGAATCCAGATTAGCCTACGGAGGACGAGGCAATTGATGTTTTAGATAATTTCTGTCACGACCGCCACAAGTCTCGAGATACACACGCTGTTTCTTCATCAAATTGTGTTGAGCGCCCAACAATGCAGCGAACATTCTCAGCAAACTCACACAGGAAGACATCTGCCTTCATTTTCGTAGAGGGAACGCTTAGAGATACTGTTCCAAATAGCCCGTCGACCTCCAGATCAGTTTCGAACGAATAGGATCAAAAGTATTCAACTGTCAAATACTTGGTGCGAATATGTTTCATGAACTGACAATACTTCGGCCGTTTGTTGAGAAGTCGTCGAGAGTTAACCTGGTCAGCGTGCCAAACTTTTGAAAAATCGAGGTTCACGTTCTTCTCAATCGCTCACATGATTGACATCCGTACGTTTTTAGCCCGCTTTCTCTATGAAGCCAAAAACGTACGAATGCCTTCAGACCCAACTCCAGGCACATCCTTGTTTTTCTCATATAGAATATTTAAGTTTTTTTTATATTTTACGAAATCCTGCACACATTCAAACACACTACAGGGAACGACATTTTTAAAGTTTTATCAATAGCAATCAGGAAACTTCTATTTTCATAATTGAGGATTTGGGCCTTGTGTGAGTTTTTTGTTCACAAGCTTCTAGATTGTCAACAAAGTTTTTGGATGTCAAATGCTACTGAACTTCCGAATAGGATGCTGATTCAACAACAAGAAAACTAACACAATAAAAACTAATTTAAACAAACAAACAGACGAACAGACAAACAATCACACTCTCAGAAACACATATTTACAACAAATTAATTCTTATAATTTTGTTATTAAAATGCAGTGCATTCTCTTGCCCCGAGTCAATGAAATCAATACACAACTCACCCATCGCTACCGAATAGGGTTTGTGGAGCGGATATTTCTAGGATGCGGCAGACTGTAGTGGAAGTAATAACTCGCCTGGTGAGATTCCACAACCGAAAGTGTAAATTATTTTGCGTTATTGGAATTGTTTATGAGCATTGTACGCAGCATGCGAAGTTAATTTGTTCCACAGGTGACTTTTAAGGGTGACTAAAGGTGCGGTCACACATGGCAAACACAAAACAACGTTGCCACTAAACACTACAAAACAAGTATTCTGACTTATAAGTTGTTTCATTCATACAAAACCGTCAGTGGCACAGAATCCACTATTATTGGAAAATGTTTAGCTCAATAACCAATTAAATGAACTGAAATATTTTTCATTTGAATTTAGTGGTTCCACTTTTTGGGGTAAATATTCCCCCAAATGCGACCGGGCACTTAGAAATATAATTCACAGCTAATCAAAGAAAACTCTGTTTAATTTAAGAATTAATATTCACATCCAAAGTCGGAACTGCCATGAAAAGGATCATGTTGTGTCCACTAATTCAGAAAAAATAAACTTCTTCTGAACTGTGCACAGTGGCGATGATGCGCAAGCTAGAAGCTTATATCTCCGAAAAAGTCCTGGAAGTGGCAAACCCTATTTGCAACACACAGCCACTCATACACTCTGAACAACATGTTCATGTGTGAGAAGGATATTGATTACATGTGTGAAGGAAAATGTACACACTCACACATTAAATTGGAATTTATTTAAGATACACTAACTGACTGTCTGAACACAAACACGTTTGTACAGATGTTGATGTGCTTCAATGTCTGCATGCGTGTAGTCTTGGCTTAAGGTTAGAAGCTTTTGTTTACATCCACAACACTTTAGTGTTTCCTTCAAGCAAAACATGTTTATTAAATAACTTTGTTATTGTTTTTACAAAAGACAAAGAAACCTGCGTGCGATTATGTGAGAACGACTCGAGAGTGCATGTGGAGTCAGGCAATAATGCACACTTGAATACCCTCATAAACCCATTTCAGCATGTTTGTTATGTGTGTGTGTGTGTCTGTGTGCATTGCGGTATGAATGGTGCAACATGTTGTTCTCCTACTGGAAATTTATGGAATATTAACACAGATTGTTCGTCAATCCAGCCGTTTGCATTCACAAAGTCTTGCATGTTTTGCAAGCAACAAGACGCATGAAACATCGTCAAACATGAGTAAATTTTAATTTTTGTTATGAAATATCGACAGCAAACTTTTCGGGCTCAATTTTCTGCTAAATTAATTTTCACAAACAAATTCTTTAGTTCTTATTCTCATGGCCGTGTCCAAAACACGTCATCGGTGATACGTTTTCCCAAATAAGTGTGCGTCCAAATCCTCCTTTTCTTTCCTGAAAGCTTTTAATCGAAGAAACTTTTTTTGTTGGAAGACTTATCAAGCTTTAGGCGGCTTTAGCATTATGAACTAAAGGCACCATTTAATATAAATTCAAATGCTAACACTTCTAAGGTCGAGTTGCATAGACATGAAAGTATTCAAACCGAGTTTTGCTCATATCTAAACGGAGGTAAGAAATTTCAATATAGAAAATAAGAGGGAGCGGGCTCAAGGGCCGCTTAAAATACAAGACGTGGTTAAAACAATTCTGCAGCAGTCACACATCAAATATAATGAAAAAGTGATTCACGTTCAAGGAAGAAGCCCTCAAAACAAAACAGCAGTTGCTCCCGCTAGACGAAAAAGTCAAGCACAGGAAAGATGTACACGTTGATAAATTCAGTTTTTGTTTTCCTATTAAGAATTCCATTATGAAAACTGAGCCCCACATAATAGATTTATTAGTCATCCTCTCGCGCGAATCTATAATCAAACAGTAACTTGAAAATATCGGTCGTCTAGCTTCATTTCAAATAATTCAGCAAATCAATACCGAAAAGATAAAACATGCACGCATCCTCGTCCAGCAGCTGCATATTGGAAATGAGGAAAATTTATTTTATTTTAGACATGTTTTACGAAACGTTTCTCCGTGTTTTAAAGCTTTTAATTGATTAGGGTCAACATATTTGAAATTCTTTTTAAAAAACTTTGTCAACAGTGGCCAACCCAGTTGGTTACATCCAAAACGAAGATGTCTGAATTGCCAGAAGCCTGCAACTTTTAAATTTTATTTGATATAAATGAAAGCACTTAAAGCTTCAAACCCAAACTGGTTGCGAAGACTGTCAGACCGAATATAGTTAAGAAAGACAATCATCTTCTTTGAGAGATGTAAAAAATGAGTCACTTCATGAAAACGTTGTTGGAAATTGTACTTCATTGTCTCTAATTTAATATGCAGAATGCTGCTGGTACCTGAACCCGCACAAGTAGACGTAGTTTTCAATCAAACTTTCAAGCCAGTCGCAAAAAAACAAAAGGGAAACATGCAGTTCGCGCCATGAAAAGGAGTGCAAGAACATACAAAAAATCCTTAACATGCGAGTGTATAAAAACTATAATAATTTTAAGTGTTAAATTAAAGTCTCAAACATGCATCAGCTCTACTGACGACTATAAATTTAGTACTCATTCACAGCCCACATATCGCACTTCTACCAAATTTCAAGTTTTCGGTGGAACAACATAAACGAAATCGCATGTATGCCTTTAGATTTTGTAGCAAACACTCCTCGAGATGGGGAAGTCTTTCAAAGGTTAACGAAGGAAAAAATTATATTGCTAAAAATATAAAATCGTAGCATTTGCCTGCGTGTCCACGTTAAATGTGTATATAACAGCGATGTTTTACTTCCAGCTAATCGAATGTAGAAACTCTCGAACAATATCTTAAAAGACATCTTCAAAATTATCTGAAGCACCGAATATGTAACGTTCACGTTTTACTGAAACAAAAATGCTTGAGAGCATCTCGAATCTGCTGAACTAATTATTATTATTATTGTCCACCAGGCTAATGGACTCATTTAGGAATCGATATGGGCATATTATCGCAACAGAAAATGTTTTTATGAAACTTTTCGTAAATTTCGTATCTTCTCCGAATGTTAATATTTACATAGATACGTGCATGGCTGGCTGTGTGTGTGTGCATATGTCTATGTGTGTTGAACGAGAATTTCCAATATTGAAACATGCCTTCGATTTAATTAGCTTGTGAATTAAATAAACTATTTACGACGTAGAGTGGGAGAAGGCAAAGACATCATCCCCTTCAGTGAAATTCCTGATTTTGACAAACACTTCAACCACGCCCAAGTTTCTTGTAACATATTTGTGATAAGAAAATATTTGTTCTATTAGATAACACGAGCTTATCTGTGCTTTGAAAGCAATGAACTAGCAGATGTTGCAATTTAATCTATTTCAAAAGATACTCGATGCTTGTGGTGAAATATTTAATATAAAACAAAATATTTTAATTAACGTTTTATTTGTTAATCATTTCTGATGAAGAGAGATTTGTTTTGTAGCATGAACAGATTCAAACAGAAACGCTTCGTCGTACAGCAGAGAAAGCGACTTAATTTCTTAATTGCTTCCACACACACACACACACACACACATGAAATGTTGTCGGACCCTTTCTGTGTATCACTTGACTTGAATATCATTTCAATTCTCAAGTAATTCACAGCATTTTCATTTTCAGGGAAATCTAGAGCAGATCCGAGGAAGTTACTGATTCTTCGATGCAAGAAGTTTCAATCACTGCAAATGTAATTCATAATTAAATTTCGATTGCAGTATTTTCCCATTATGTACACCTTCTCCTTGTTTTGCATGGAATATCAGGGCAAGTTTTAATTAAATATCATTTCTTTATGCTTAGAAATTTGGCGTTGTAGCAGCCACACACACAATCTTTACAATATACGTACATACACACACACACACACACTCACACATACAAATATTTACCTAAATGGTTCTGAGTTCGGGGCATCAGTTTTCGAAGTACTTCCAACAATTTGCAATAAATACAGAGTTATGGCAAAGTTCAAAATATCAGGGATGATTGAAAGTTTCGATCCTCTTCGGCAATACAAAACACCCTGAACAGAGTTCTCTTAGTTAATTAATGCGTCCGTAGTTACGCATTACCCGAAGCACCCGTAGACCATTTTCATGCTCATATAAAACGAGAATCAAAGTGAAACATCATAATGCCTGTCTGTGAATACAAATGGTTTTTAGGCGTGTGTGTGCGTGTGCTTGCAAAACTGAATTTGTGAATCAACCATGAACTCAAACAAACAGAAAAACGTAAACAAAAACACACTTTCACACAAGTATCGAATACATCCTCTGAAAAACAAAGAAATCTGCAGATATTCACTTACACACACGCCTATGCATTTGCAGGCGTGTGTGTGTATGCTAAATACTTTATCCATCCACATGGATGATATATAAAAGAGATCTCTCTGTTGCATGACAAGTGAAGGTCTACGCTTTGGAAAAGTTGTTGCGTTGTTGTTATTTCAGCATTTGCATATCAGCCATTGACAAGACTTTTAAAAGTCATTCCTGAAATTCAAACAACCTGTGCAACAGTAGACAAAAAGCAATACGAAAGAATAAAACCATAAAAACAACACAAACAACAACTGCAACAAAAGGCAGGCATGCCAGGAGTTCAGATCCTTCACCGCTTTTTGAACACCAGAAAAACAACACACGAAGCAGTTGGAAATAAAATAATTCTCAGAGAGCCTGTTCAGGCGTTTATTTACTGAAGATAAATAAAAATATATAAATAATTATTCCCTGACATTCAAAGGCCTTAGTTTGATGGGAATTCCCCCTATAAAATAACATCTTAATTTATAAACCAACTCCGTTCACAATTGTGAAATCTTTTGGCAAAAAAGGGTCACCCCTAAATACGAATGAAAACTCTTCAAATCAAACAACTAACAATAATTTCTGACCATAGTCCTCAAAATACGGACTCGATTCAAATTAATGCGCGGAATCTTTCGAATGTCGGAAAAATTTTGTATTTCGCTGTGAATCACCGAGCCAAATGAAATTTTTTACACTCACGACAAGCACAAACGACTGACAACAAAAGTAGCCGTCGTTCAGCATTTATGAATGTCCAGATCTCAAGGCGATAGAGTGTGCATTTAAATCATCAATAAAAATTAAGAATGATTCGCGCTCCAAATCAACGCTCGTCGTTATCTGAACACAATATCGCCATCAAATATTCCTGTAGACTGCAAACGAGCCAACGCACGATAATATCGTTTCATGCCAACTTCAACAACTGAAATAAAGCCGATTATAATTATTTTTTCGACTGTTTCAAAGTTATTTCTCGTTACGGCAACGCTGCTGTGAAGGAGACAGAAACGCCAAAAGTTGAGATCATTAAATTGATATTTATTTGCGAAGTTTGTTTGCATTCACGGCCTTTCGAGTTTTTTTTTTGCTGAATTTATTTTAAACAACAACGAAAATGTCGAACTACACACAAGTTGGCTTAACTCTACCAACTGTTCATTTCACATTCGACTTATACACATGCAGAATGACACACATACACACATTCCATGTGCACACAATTACGTCTCTCGACATACAACCAACAAATGTTTTGTATATTGAATGCATTTGAATGCGCATATCAGACAACAGAAAGGAGACGCACCTTCTAAAGTGCCCAGGAGACGTACAAAAAAAACAAATCATCAATCACATAGTTGTGTGTGTGTGCAGTGGTTTTTTATCGGCTACACGCACATGTTGTCGGCTCGGATTGATAAGAATCAAAAACTTTTGATATTTTTATTTGACAGCTGATTATTCGAACGTCTCCAAATCTGATTGACGAAAAAAACGTCATTGCTTTGTTTTATCTGTTGTGTGACGACTTGGAGAAAAAATGTATTTTGCATGCTACCAAGTCAAAACACGAATGCTGATTGACAATTTTATTTGTACGTCTCCGAAAAACCATCAATTAATCAACACTAACACATTCTTACTGATTATGCTTTTTTTCTTTTTACGTTTCCTGGGCACTCAAGAGAATGCGTTAGTTAGACCTAAAGTTTCGTTATTCAAGCAGAGTCTCTCGCTTTATGTTTCAGAAGACATCCGATGCCTGCAGAATTCAAGTGCATGAAACGGCGCACTCATGCCGTTCTCTGACGCATGCTGTTGCATGTGTGTAAGTGTGTGAATGCGAACAGATGCGCCTTGTTTTATGAATGATGCATATTTGTGTTTGTGGTGTTCCGATGTTTTCACAATAAAGCGCAATCTTGTGCAAATGATTGTTCGCTGCTTTGGTTACGAAAACGCTCTCATGGTTACGCTATTTCTGTTATTGGTGGGCGGGCGATGTTTGCATATTTGCGTATGTTTACACTTGTTGTTTTCTATTTTTATTTTTGTTTTTATTTCCTTTCTAGTCTAAAACAATATTTTAGAACAGTGGTGGTCAATTCTTTCTCCAAAGATCTATTGTCTAACTGTCTTTTGTCGGTTGAAATGTTACAAAAAGCTGAAGTAATTCTCTGTTAAATTCGAATTCGGCTAAACGAATTTTCTCATAAAAAAACAAATTCGTGTACAATTTATTTAGTTCTGAAAAGATTTGTCAAATAACATTTAAAACAAATCAAATATTAAGATTTGTTTTTGTTAATAAATGAACTATTTGACATACTGTCATTGTACTATTATAATATGAAATTTATTATATGCATTTCATTGGCGCTTTTTAGCAAATCGTCAGTAGACTGTGGTTGAAGTCTACTGACGATTTGGTAAAAAGCGCCATTGAAATGC
This sequence comes from Linnaemya vulpina, assembly GCA_963675445.1. Lineage (NCBI taxonomy): Eukaryota > Metazoa > Arthropoda > Insecta > Diptera > Tachinidae > Linnaemya > Linnaemya vulpina. The sequence goes on along the minus strand of OY776277.1, from coordinate 255,222 downwards.
ATATAGACATTGCTTAACCACCCAACAAATAAATTTAAGATTTGTTTTTCTTTTACACTTCATTTATTCCATCGAACGATAGCTTGCGACACCTGCGCACTGGGAGTAAATGTTTGGGAAGCAATTTTCCCGTGAACAGCGTAATAAATGTCGTGAGTATCGTTTCATTTCATAACACATCAGTTTGTAGGGCCTGTATATTTAGAGAAGTTTATGCAAAAGGAAAAACATTTTCAAAACAACATTTTCTTCACAAAAGAAAAGTCCGTTAGTTGTGTCATTTTTGGCTTCTAGTGTTAATGCTGACTGTTCAATAGTGGGACAATGAAGGCAAATCAACAAGCAAACGCCAAGGCAACCTTGGACTCAAAACTCCCCTCTCCATATTCACCAAAAATTTTAACTAAATATTTATAACAACAACAAAATTTTTCTGACGTACAATTTTAATTTGAGAATGTTTCTAGTAAAGTCGCTTGAAACCGAGCAAATCATTATTGAAGAAAAAATATTTTAAATAATTTAACAAAAAGTTGTTACTCACGGCAGCAGAGAGCTTTTTGCGATTAGGAAGAAACGCAGTGTTTTTTGCTGGACAACAAAATTGTTTTTGATAAAAAGTTATTAGACACGGGCTTCTCTGCATATCGAATACGGCACTTATTCTGGAAGTCTGATTTGCAACGCAACCTCGCAGGTGGGTGGTTTACATCTTGCGTTTTGTGCAAATAGCTGGATGCATCATTACAGTTCTCGTATCTAAAACTAATGCTGCGGCATTAGCCACAATATTTGGAATATTTACCAAATCCATCTTCTGTTTTGGCTCTCTCAAACTTCAATTTTGCTCCATCGTCACACTCAAAGGATTCTATTTGCACGCCCAACGTTTCGAAATCTTTGAAATAATTTTAGTTTTATTATGTCTGATACGAACATTCTCGTGCAAACAGATTCAACAGAAAAGAATAGATTTGAATTTGGTTTCACTACAAAAAGAATTAATCTCGTTTGTTGTTACAATTTCAGAAAAGCATTCAAGTTAACAAAATACAAGACATTCGATTTTCTCAAGTGGTTGAGGTAGTGGCTGCCGTTTTGCGATATTGTGGTATTTCACAGCCATCATCAACAACCGTATCAGTGACGAAGTGCCTCTCCACACAAACCATCATATAGAAAGACGTAGCGTTGATAACGTCATCATTATTAACAACGTCGTTGTAGTCAAAATACATCGGAGAACGACCATCATCATCAGCATCACGCCATGGAAGATAATCGCATTTCATGGCTTAAGTGCACCATTGCAAATATGCTGGGTGTACACGAACCTGAATACGTCAACGCTGTCATCTCTGATAATCTATACGATTTCAAGAGTTTTTTAAATGACAAATACACCAAAAACGAGGATATCAATAAAATAATTTTGTACGTTTGGCGAACGTTCTATGACAAGTTGGTGGAGGAGGAGATCACAGTATTGGAAGAGGGTAAGTTGCTGTCAATGAATGCATTGTTGACAAGAAGTGTGTAATTTAAGATGTTTTTCTGCTTTCTTAGTTACTAACACTTACAAATTTACTGCGTTCACACATACATTTCGATAAGCATTCACATTAGGGGCATCCCACTTGTTTTCATAATTCCATTCATCACCACGTACCAAGAGAAAATGTGACGTTTTACGACAGACAAAATGTCCTGAAGTTTTGAGCTTCTTGGGAAGTGACAGCAAATTGGTTTTGTCGCAGTGGTTGTTCTGACAATCTTTGCGCAAACAATCGTTCCATCGATGATGGCATGAGAGCAAAGAAGCACAAACACAAGAGTCCAGATGTGACAAATTTTTCTTAGTTCTGATAGGAAACGGGTTTCTCATCAGTGCCTACTGCAATTGCCAATCGATTTTTTGTCACTCTGATGCAATTCGGCTTATCTCACAAGACGTTCTCTCAACTATTTTGCAAGTCCGGTTCTGATTTTGAAATTTCATGGCCAATCTGACTGTAGAGATTCTCACTCTGTGACGGGTAACAGAACTAACAAAAAAGTAATTTTTTAAATAGAAGTATATAACCGATGCGATCCAGTTTACTCCATTGAAAGAATGCGACAGGATCAGAAAACTGATGTTGGTCTCTTCTTGAACTGATGACTCTGAATCTGTTCGTAGAACACCCACTCCTATTTAACAGTGATTTTAGGACAATTTCTTGGTCGTGCGCCAGTATTTAATATTCACAAAATATATAAAATTGTTTTTAAGTATGACCCTAATCTGTTCCTGCTTTACATGTGTGTGTGTGTGTGTACATGTGTGTTGTGTTATTATGAAGATGGTGGGTGGGTTGGCGACTACCTTTTAGACAATCCAACACACGCAAATCCTGCATTTTGTAATTGAAGTTGAGCTGAAGTGGAATTGAAAGGAGAATAAATTTAACTGAATTCATAAGTAAATATTATATGAAAACTAAAGTTTGTTTTCAATGAAAATGCTAAAAGCACTTGAAGCGAAGGATTTGTTAAAAATTCATTTTCTATACACCAGCAATTCTATTCATCGAAATTGTCTTCTTCTTTAATCAATTGAAACTCTTGAAAGCATTTTCAACTAAAAACTCATTTTCGATTTTACAATCTGCAAATAAGTGGAAATTAATTGTGTTGTTGAGCAAACACGGATGGGAGAACTCCAGTCTTCACTTACTTTAGCCATTTGAAAAGCTTAAAAACGATCAATTTCTTATTCACTCTGAGTGACTGCTGTTTCATGGAGGACTTGAAATTTTAATTACGACCCCGCAAATCGTGGACTCGATCCCGTAGTCAGTCGTAAATGTGCGATCGAATTTCTCTGTTTTGCCTCAGGGCGTTTATGAGTTAATTGTTGTTACCTTTTTCGTGTTCAAATTCCCTCAACTGGTCACTGAATAATACAGCCAGCGATTGTCCACATCATGCACTGCTGCATCCTCCTTGGCCGGTATTGCCGGAAAAACTCGTCGGAGCAACAAAATATATGCAAAAATGGAATTCTCCCTCTTCCTGTCCTTCCTCATTTTTCTCCTCTCATTTGCAGTCACGGCACAGCACATTGCAATAGCAGGGGTCACCCACTGGGTGTCGGTCCAAAATAAAACATAAACCGTAAAAGATGTGGAGTCTGGTGAAGCACCACGCTTGGTCACATCTTAATATTTCGAAATTCATCATCTCTGTTCGTAGTTTTGCTGATGCACAAATCCATTCAGTGTATTATTTTAGGAATTTTAACGAAATAAAACCAGTTGAAAAGTTTTCTTATTCTTCTCTGCTGAACTTTTTCATGGACAGAATGTGATGTTTGTTAACAAGTAACTTTGTATGTATTTAAGCCTGACTACCAGAAAGGTGGATTATCCCATGAAAAGTGGTGCAGAGTGCAGAGTGAATCTTTCAACTTGAGTTGTAAAACAAAAGGAAGCAAAAAAAAAGAAAACAGAACTTTCCAAACTTCTAAAACAGGCGTTGTGTTGGCATTGATGTTTAAGCAACGAGCACAGGACAACATCATGTCATTCTTCCACTTGTTTGCTTTTTTCACTTGCGACTGCAGCTGATGAAGTGTATCACTCTGTCCCCCGATTCAAACAATAGAGTTAATCTCTTTATGTAAATATCATACACGATTCAATCAGCAGAAGCTTTGCAACATGCAATTGGCACTGTAGTCGTATTATAAATAATTTACAAACTCTATTCAACTAAAATAAATAAAAGTTGCAAATAATTTTTTTGCTCGTGTTTGCCCATTTGCTTGTAAATGTGTCGGTGAGTTTCTGGCAGGGATGAGCACCGTCCACATGCATAAAACATTGTGACACATTTGCCGTTGTGGAGTCGTTTTGAAATGTGTCAACTTAAAGAGTGCTCCAATATCGTAACAGCCTTATGCATAATGGCAGATCGCCATTAATTAGCATAAACAAGTGAAACAATATAATCTGATCGCAAAGCGCCAGGATGTAGTCGTGAGTTCGAAGCAATTTTCGTTGGAAGAGCTCGCTGAGGGCACATTAACTTCATGACAATATTTTTTATGCTAAAAGTTCAAACTCGTGCAAAATCACTGTGTACCAGTGCAGTGTGACGAGGTTCTTCGCTCACACTTCACATTCTTAACTGAAAAGCCCGCGATTTGAGTTACGCTTTTGCAGGTTTTCTGAAACCGTTGACCGTTTTCGGCATTTTCATTCGACGTTTTTATTTTTCCTTATAGTGCCACCTCCACCTCCGTCTGAAATTGAAAAGAAAGACAAGAAAGGGAAGAAGGGAAAAGGAAAGTCTGCACCTAAAGAAGTGGATGTTAAGCCCAACATCAAAGATTCCAAAGGTAAAGTTACGTTTCGTACGGATCATGTGAAAAGCCTGCCTCTTTCAATTGAAAATTGAATTTGGTCGCGGGCATTAAAAGTGCTTTTTAAATCAAATAAACATTCTCGTTGCATCAGCTGGAAAAACGTTGGGCAAGAAGAAGGCTAAGACAGTGGACTCGGCAAAAGGTGCTGATGCAGAAAGACTGAGAGCAGGAGGAGATTCCGCAATGGAAGTGATAGACACTGGAATCGAAAGTGCTACCGAGGACATGGGCGCTGAGAGCCTCAAGAGTTCGGCTCTATCGGGTGAGTTTTTTATTGCCTTTTATGAAACAATTTGTCTCTAATATTTAGTTTCACACTTTATCCAAAAAAAATTCTTAGCCAGCGATGATGACGAAGATGATGTTGGTAAATATTCTACATCTTCCGTTCTATTTTAGTAAAAGAGAATCTAAGAAATTATAATCCAAACATATTATCAAGCTTAAATTGAAATTGTCATCGTTATCACTTGAAATTTTCATTTAGATTAAGATTCATTTGAATTTCTTCTTTCGCATCGCTGTTTCACTCGCCTGATTTCTTTTGTGTATGCGTCCTTCAAAGGATAACAAATGATTAATGTGGCATGGAACTTTAGTTTTTAAATTATTTTCTGTTTTAAGATTTCTTTTAATTGTGAAACTTTTATTTCATTCTTTAATTCCTTTTGTCGTTCATAAATATTTAAAAACCTCATTAATGAAATGGACAGAAATGAATATTTTTACGACTTGTAGAAAGACAAAGAAAAAAATTATTAACCCATTAGTAGCAACTCTATGTTGAATCTGTTGAATTTCTCCGAAATTCATTTTCTTTTCCTTAAATTTCAAATTGCATTTAAATTAGATGTCCTGTCAGGATTCGTCAAGAGAGTCGTACAACAGCAGTGCATGAAGTGCATCGCAGGAATCCTTTTCGTTTGCTGGCAAAACCCAACTGTCTTCTCTGGTGACGTAAGAAAAAAAAACATATTAAAGCAAACAGAGACCAGAGAAAAAAGCCACAAATTCATATATTCGGAAAAGTTTTTGTATCAAAGTTAGAAGTTGTCTTCGTCTTCAAGAATGAAAGTTTGTATGTGCGTTTAGAGGTTTCTAATTCAGTTGTTTTGTTCATACGAAGCACGTGATCATGCGAATGCGCTTTTATTTCAAATGCATTTCGTTAGTCATGGGACATCTTTTAATTTTAACGGAAATTAGTTTCCACTTAATTTTGTGAATTGATTTAATAAGACAATTGGACAGATGAATAGGCCAACAGTCGACCAGCAACAGAACATTTTTATTTGTACGCTGGATTCTACTTTTTAATGTATTCCTTTTATGTGAGAGCAAACGTAGTGTTTGGGAATATCTGTAAGATTTCAGACGTCTATAGAGTCTTCTTACTGTTAATGCGCTAAACTAATTCATTTACTCGAACATTTTCATTCATTCATGGCATTTTTATTTAATTTCATTTTAAAAACTTACAGGATCGAAGAAGAGTGGCAAAGGAAAAGTCAAGCGAAAGAAAAAAAAGATACTGCGGCCACCCTCTCCGGTTTATATTGAAGTAAAAGTAAGTCTACAAAAATTTTGCTACAATTATTTAAGTTCAAAATACACACACAAACACACCTGAACACGCATACGGAATCGCTTTAATTTTCAATTCCGTTCCCAGTTGAATGCGAGTTGCCATTGACTCTATTTTTTTCGCCGGAAAAGATATTACAAAATGTGAAGCCATTTAAGCACATCTTCGAATATTAATAAAATTACACCATATCCCTCCTCTGCTTTGCAATTCGTTTGAGCACTTTGTATATAAACATATGCAAACATAATGTATGTGGATGTGTATCACAGCAACTGCTCAAGATTAGGAAGCGTTTCAAAAAGTTGTTTCTCAAAAATCCCGTATTCGTAGTTCCCAATGCAAAATGTATCCACGTACGCCCGAACAAGTGACTAACGCGAGTATGAGTGTAACGAACACAGACATTGATTTTGACAACCGTTTTGGCAGCTCTAGAAAAGTTGTAACTCCAGCAACCCTTAAGTTAGTTATTTCCCAAAAGTGCTGAAGCTCAACTGCCCATTTCGCGATGTCACTAGATTCTGTTCTCTCGACCAACAACGTTTTATATATAACTGCTTGTCGGAGTAAGTAGTTTTGCGTTAAAATAAACCACGAAAAACCTCAAGATATGAAAGTTGAAACTAGTTGTAAGAAAACTCACAGAATTCAGCAAACGAAACATTCGGAATATGTATTTACAGCAAAGGAAGTAGGATTTTATTTATCATTTAAGCAAAATTTTGATGATTTCATAAGTCCGACAAAATCCTACTTCTGGCTAACTTGAAGCTGTAATAACGGCCATAAGAATAAAAGCCTAATTGAGTTTAAAATACAAAGAAAAAAATACGTACATGAATTAATAAAATTTTCTGAAATTATAAGACAACAAACAGTTAATTGAGTGTATTGGAAATTTTGATATTTTGTAAGACTTAGGAAAACCGATTCGACATTAAATGGAAGTGTTTGAAATTTCAGTTGAATCACTTTGGAGGACCACTAGAATATCCTGCGTGCGTACATATTCAAATATTTTGTTTGGTAAAATAGTTGCATACACACATACACGCAGTAATACATGAAGGCATACATGCATACATACACACCTCCATACAACCATATCTGATTATGGTCACGCGCAAGTCACGCATTCTATGAATCCAAGTTAAATTTCTGCGGCTACTTTTCCTTTTGCATCAAGCAAAACTCTTAATGAGTTGCTATTCAAACATTAATTACAACGAAGAAAAGTCATTAACTGAAGAATTTATAGAAATAAAATAAAATACATTGAGATTTGGCCCTTTTCCAATCCCAATCTTCGCACTCAAGAATATTAATTATTCAAATCCCGCAGGACGTTCAAAAATGATTGGCGAACTTTGTTTTTACGCATTTACGTTCACTTATTTGAAAGTAGTTCCAGGCAGACACATCTTCATATTGAGTGATCAATTTAGTTTATCGACGAGTATTTGGCACCACTGTGGCAGTGGTAGTCCATCAGTCCGAACGTCGTGGGTTAAGTTCCGAAATGTGCCCTGGATATTTTCCGCAGAGAAGTCAAATCTCCACACGTGTTGCATATAATTGTAACAAACAAAATCGCTGATATCATGGATTTGGAAAGGGCTTCTCTTCCGATATTCTGTGGTAATCGGCTCGTGTTCCTAAGAGTGACTTTTCAGATGAGTTTAATTCAAAACTGGCATCCAGTTTGCATGAATGGAAGAGATTCATACTTTGGGCGAGGACAAGTTGAATATTATCATTTATATGTCGTCAACTGAAGTGACTTCGAACACAGTCCGATCCTTTTGTATTGAATTTTCATTAAACTGATGTGCGCAGCCTTGCGCGTAAGTTCTCAAGTATGTTTCTAGTGAACAACGTCAAGACCGCGTTTTTAAGATGGTGATTAAGTTTAAACTCTGTTTAAGGTGTGCTGAAACTCAGATTTTCCCGGGAAATGTGATTTTATTTTTATTATTCCATTAGAGAGCAACATTTTGAGCAAAAGAAAACTTTGTGATGGCTGTGCAAATCTATTTTTATTAATTTACCAAGCGTAGATTAATTGAGCTCTTAAAACCCAGCTTTACTGATTTGAAACTGTTCTATTCCAGAAAATCATACCAACTTTTGTGAAGACGCCAATATTGTACTGCCACTTTGGGGAGCTGAACTCCACACATTTTGACAAGAACTTCAAATACGTTTATGTTATTCGAAAGGAGTTCAACGGAATACGTGAGTATCAGAATTACAATTGAAGAAAAGAGTAGAACAATTGAGCATTTATTTATGACCAGCCTCTCTACGAGTATCGCTGCACTTCATAACAACTTCTCTGCTGCAACGATATCTTAATAATAATTTCTCGCCAAGATTTAGGTTTCAACCACGTTGTACTCACGAAATGGTCACATACCCAATACCGGCCTCTTAGAGCCCAAAATTCGAGATACGCTTTTCCCTCAAAAAACTATATTTGAAATTAAGTTCCTTATTTTATTTCCATAACAGAAGAACGATTATTAACATAAACTTGGTCATATAAAATAATAACTTCACAGGAGAAGCCTTCTGGAAATGCTTGCAACTCTTTAAAGAAAATATGAACAAAATTTTTATTTGAACTGTCTTTCCAGCATTCTACGCGGACATCAGCAAGTGCTTTGCGGAAATGCCGCAATATTTTATATTTGGAACGGTCCGGGGGCCTTTGATAGACTCTGTGGAACTCGACATAAATAAGGTAAGTTAAAGTTTCAGATGTACCACCTCGCCCTTTCCTAAATTAATCTTAAATAAACTTTAACAAATTTGACTGCCCAAAATTTCGATATCTTCCTCCTTCGAAAACTCAATCGCATATTCCCTCACACATCGCTCAATATGCGAAGCGATTCTTATGGGCGTTAGTGTAGGCGTATAGTTAGTCAGATTACATTCTGAATAAATCATTCAGAAGCTCGTACTGCATACCATAAAAATCTCTTATTTGAGTGAAATTATTATTTTAAGTAGTCCAATAAAACAATTCCAGCTTAAGACTTTGGCAGAGATCGATATTATTGTTGAAATATTTTTCAATTAATTGACAAGAAATAGAAACAAAATTAATGTGTGCGCACGTACATACAAATACACACATACAAATCTACACATGTGCGTTTGTATGTAATTTAGATCCTCCTTGTCGATTCAACATGTTCACAGTTCGTGGATACTCCAGTTCGCCATGATTTATCTATCAATACAATAGAGTTCTGGAATATTTTAATTAATTTCCTTATAATATTTATTTATGTTATATAAAACACATACACATACACAAGCATAAATAACCCACTAGACCAAAACTATACAGAAACAACACGCAACAAGTTTCCTACTCCAAGGCTTAAGCAAAAAATTTCATTTCAATTTCTAATTTTCATATTTCGGATAAAAATTATATTTTAACGATCAAGATATCGGTCAAGTGTAAATACCACCATCCAAATCAAATCAAATCTGACGGATTATGTGATTTGTTTATTTTATGAACATTTTATTTTTGCTATATTAATATTTATATAGGCTAATTGTTCTAACTTAGTTAAAATCTCAGAAAGACATGATGATAAATATTCCTAGGCACACAGGAAAGTCAACATCAGTTTTATTCAACTTACACAGCAGAGCAGAACAGCTGATTTCGAAAGTCGCAAAACTTTCATCTTCAGTGCTCATGTGTATATTGTGTTTATCACTACTATTTAGGTGGCTTAGTTGAATGTGATAACAGTTCATATTTACACAAATTTTATTGTGAAAAAGAATCCGAGAACTGTATCAAGCTGATGTTAACACGTTTTTGTTTTAATACCCGTGTTACCGTTTGATTATATTCTTCATGTCCCATTTTTCTGAATTTTTTGTTCCATTATACATTAAGTCAAACTTTTTTGATTATTTTTAATCATTTCTTATTCCTTAAAACTACGTGGTTGATTATATTAAAAGCCTTGTGAAGGCATGTCCCCCTAAGCAAAGTCGGCTCACTGTACTTGAGAACACCAAAGGCAGCGGCTACAGAAACCAATTCTACATTATTAACCATCTATCAAAATATCCCGGAGGCATTTCATTTTCTTACTTAAAGAAGCATTTTCCTCAGCTAAACACACGGACAAACAAGAGCAAAACGATTTTCATCCACAACCCAGAAAAGAAATTACAGCGAAAGTCTTATAATGCCTCCATTAAATATTTCATTATATTTGTTGCTTCCTCATTCTCACTCATCGGGCTCAAAATGATGCTCACTCATCTATACCGCCACGAGTTTCATCATCATCAATATTGTGTTTTCGGTTTACATTAACATTTTGTGGTTTAAACCCTTTTCTGTTTGTACGTTTGTACTCCATCACCCTCAACATGGCTTTTGTTGCCTCTTGCCTCTTGCCTCTGTTGCAGCCGCTTTCGTTTTTGCTAAAGCACAGAACAGAAGTTAACAGAAGAGAAAAAAACCAGCAAACAGTCGTATTAACAAACGACTTTACCCCGTCAATATGGGGTTCGTAACAAGTCAATGACGTTTGTTATACCGAACAATTCTCGAAACTAATTAACGACAATTTGTTAAACGCATGAAAAAAGACAACAACTGAAGAACAATAAAGGAACAAAGCAAAAGGACCAACGGGTTCCTTCTACGACTTTGATTTTTATTTAAAATTCTTCATTCAAGTGAGAGTTTGAAATAATATCTGAGGTACTGTAAGAAACGTTCGTGATAGGCATTAGCCCCAGCGAACTGGGCATGGGAAACAGCTAAAAACGCCTCAATGATCACTTTGATTTATTTTATTTGGGAAAACCCATCAGCATCTTTAAAACTAAACTAAAGAGCTAAAAACAGCAACCCCCAAATATACTAATTTAACGAAAAATTTGTCTATTCTCTCTCTCTCTCTCTCTCTCTATTTGTATTACCTCATCATTTTTGAAAATGATTAAGGATATTAAATCATATAACCCACGAGTTGTATTTGGTACCGCTCAGTCTTCCCTGAATACCCGATATCGTCTGAATAATAATTGCAGCCGACTTGATTGAAATGCCTGGATTAACTGGGTTGTTCCTCTAGAGAAAAGCTCCCACACACATCAATACTTCTCCCATTTTCAATACCCATTAAAGAAAATCAATTACAAACGGTTTTTCCAATAGTTGTGATGTGCTCAATTATTAATGCAAATCAATACGAAACATTTTTTGAATTCAGCCCACTTCGGAGCCTCTTTAGATTTACTGATTTCATTCCAAAGTTTGACGCATAAGAGTTGGCTCAGCAGCAGATATGCTACTTCTTAAGTTTCGATTATATATCCCATTCCATATATATCGGCTTCAATGTCGTCCATTGCTCCCCTTTTCAGTTGCTATTATTTAAAAAACATCTTTTTTAAGATTCCTCAGTGAATTTTCAAAATCGTACGTAACATACTTTTAAGGATCCACATTAATTTGGAGAGAAAATTTTAGTAACTTGTTTTTTATTTTATTTTATTTTTTATTTTTTGTAAAAGACATTCTATACCGATGGTTGACAACATCTAACCGATATTTTAAGGCACTTTGAAAATTCTCCACTTCTTTTCTTTTTTACAGATATTGAAGTCCTTTAGTGATGCATGGATGTCTTTAATATTAAATGTGTCTTCCAAAATATTAACAAACAAAATATATCTTTTCTTTGCACGCAGGTTTTTAAGAATGCAATTGAATTTCAGTTTCGGGAGCCAAAAGCACTAGAGTTAGATAAAGCAGAAGGTTTCGAAATGCAGACATCAGAGAGTAGAACTGGTAGCGCAAAGGAGTCTACAGAAGTTAAGGAAACAGCGCCCAGTCTCCTCGAACTTTCCAGGCCATCAGCGTATCGCTTAAAAGCTCTCAAACAAAAAAAGTATGTAAAAGTTTATCCAAAATTAACTCAACTCTCATCCCCTTCCTACTCAAACTATTTATTTTTTGCACCCTTTTATGTTCTGTATGATTTTAAAGTTTCTTTGCTTTTTGCACTCTGCAATTTATTGTCGGCTCATGAACTCAGACAATTTGACCAAATTATTGTATCAATTACATCACGCTCAATCAGCGTTTGACATTTTTGTAAAAAATTGTCAACAATTAATATTGTTTCGCACTCCTTCATATGCTACACTTAATTATACACTGGCAAGAGGCCAGTGCAACTTTCCCTTTCGTCCAACAGGTGAGAACACCGTCTTCAACAGCAAGCGAAGCAGACTGACTTATTTCGGATGCACTCGCAGATTCGCAGAAGCGAAGTGTCAGTATTTCTAGAGTCACGTGCGAGAGCTCAAAGGCGGCTACTTCGCACGGTGAATTTTTTAAAAACCAAGAGTTTGTTTATTTTGCGACTGTTCGAACTTTTTCTACCCAGAATGTCCTTGAAATTATCTACGAAACCAAGTGTAAGTCTTTAGTCTGGATTGGATACTTCTGATGCCCCATTTAGAATTTATGATCTGAGCAACATGTTTCAGTGCGATTTCTGTAGTGCGTCCTTGTTTATTCCTTCATTCAAACGCAAGTGAATGAAACTCACGCTGCAAACGTCTATAATTTTATGTTGACAATTACGTTTCCACTTTCCTTCCAGAAAACGAAAGCTTGTGGCGGCTCAGACGTCTTACGGCATTCGTAAATTCATGAAAATTCAATTGATTTCATAAACACTAATTTTAAAACTATTAATTATTGTTCTTTTCAAGTTGCTCTTTAACTGTTTCATTGATATTCTCACTTTGCGATTGCGAAAAGCAGAAGAGAAATTAAAAGTCTTAAGGAAAATCGGACTTGAGCTGAATTTGATTTGCTGTGTTTCCATAACGGTACTTGACAAGACTTTAATTCTTCGACAGATGGTGGAAATTATAGTCAATAATCGATAAAAGTTTTTTTTTGACGATTATGGCTCGATATTAAATAAGAGTTCTGGTATTCAAAACACATAAATTTATAAAATACGTCTGCTTTTGACTACTCCATACATTTTTCCCTTTAATAATCGATACAACTCCTCTGCAAAAATATAATAACTTTTTGCATAAAAGGCATGTAAAATCATTTTCTTATTGTTTTTATGTCCGGCTATAAAAATTTTTATGTGGCCTCTACAATTTTTAAATTTTCTTTCAAATGCCCCGGCCAAACATACAACAGAACATACAAAAAGCACTCTTGTCTTTGCCAGTTGCCACAGATTATTGTTTGTGACTTCAGACAATGTTTGTGACTCCTCGACAACAGACATCACATATCTGAAAGCGGTCGATAAAAGTGGTTCAGGATACATACAAATAAACTCTTCCATTATGAGCAGGCACATGTTAATTTACGAATAAGACAACTCGAAAGCAAAAAAGGAAATAAATTATTTTATACAAGAAAATTGCGTTTTGAGCGGAAGGTCCTTCAGTCAAATCGGCTGCTCTTCGACATGAAATTTCTAACTAAATACGTTTTGAACGTGTGTAACTTCACAACTTTCTCGCCATATAGTTTGAGACTGTAGCTTGAAATGATCGAACGCATTCCGTGACAGGTTATTTGTGCAAAGTCGAACTGAGTAGATAAAACACTCCCAGAAAAAGGTTGCCGCATGGGTGGCCGCTGTGCCGGTCCGTGAAAGACATGGATACGTGAAACTATTTTAATTTCTTTGCAAGGCACGTTTACACTTGCGAAACATCCGCCCAAAAGGCTTAACCTTTAAAAACTAATGAAAAAGCTCTTCATTAAAACGACTTTCGTCTATGAGCTATGAATGGAATTGTTTTCGTAAATAAACTTGTATCTCAATCACAATTATTGCTCTAGCCTTTAGTGGTCACGCTTCGTGGGACAAATATTTGGTCAGTGTGAGCGTCCTGTTAGATTCTCAACTGCTGATGGCGTACAAACTTAAGCCGAGTTTAAACATTTCACCTTTCCGCTCCGTGGATAAAGTATTTTGATTAATAGTTGAAATGTGCAATAAACCCTTCCCAGCGTGTACGGCTTATCTCTCTTTTATTATTAAACTCAACAAAGTGGAATTTTTTCTACAATAAACAATCTGATATGGGAAAGTTGCTTTTCAGTTATTCTTTGTGTTTTTGGTGTTTTTTAATTTCGGTTTTTACGAGCACAAATTTTTTCTTGGTCTGTAGTTATTTTTAATCGGATTTTTCTACGCTTTTGCTATAAAGCACTTCTTTTATTTTTTGTCCTTGGAAAATGTTTGAACAAAAAATTTCTTTGAGAGATTTCAGTTTCCATGCTCTCGAGCAGAGCAAAGGAATGAACGAATACTTTTTGAAAAAGAACAATAAAGAAATCAAAAGTAACTCATCAACACAAGCACTGGACCGAACATAAAACACAAGAGGGAAATAATTGAAGATCATATACGACTTGATGTCGTCCCTATTTTTCTGCTTTTTTTCAATGCAGTTTCAATCTGAATCGAACACTGGCAGGGTACTTGTGAATGTTTGTATGTTTGCATCAAGTGAAAAACCTTCTGCATGTTTATTTTTATTCCACCCAAGCAATAAAAGGACAATTCACAAACAATTTATCAAGATCCCATTAAGAAACTTGCTCCTAATGCGAGTACTGTAGCATCAACTAATTAAAATTTGGTTTATTAATTCCTTCCGAAACTTCTTTCAGAAGTTGCACTTTCCAAAGTTTGCTTGTGAATAAATTTAATATTTCCTAATTTGGTATTCTTAAGCACAGCGGCTCCATTCAAAACAAATTTAATGAAAATAATATTTATTATCATTTTTTTAATTCGCTTCGCTTATCAGTTGAAGCTTTTATTACTTTTGTGTTCGTATCCTCTTTTGAAAAAATCGTTATTGTTGGCTTTTGTTTGTTTTATATTTTAAATACGTACACCCATACATACACACATACTTACTCTTATATGTATTGAGTGGAAGGACTTTTTTCCTGTTTTAACTTATCTCCCTTCGGGTTAAATTTTTTCCATGTGCCGCTGTTAAACTTGGGCCTTTTCTCGCTCTGTCTGCGCCGATGTGTGTGAACATGTACTTCTGCTTCCACTTCTGCTTCTGCCTGTCTTTTGCCTGCCGGTTGTCGACAAATAAACCCCTTTTTACTGATTTAACAATAATTATTATTGGATTGTTTCGTGAAAATGTTAAACAAAACATTTACAACAAAAAAATTAAACCATTTATCCACGAACAAAAAAGAAAAATGGAGAAATTAGCTGCGAAACGGAGATCTCAAAAAAAGACAAAACCCCATGGAAAGTCAATGAACAAAGAGGAATCGGGCATAAGTCCTTCACATGTTGGTGATGGAGGAGGTGACAATGCCCTGCTAATAGATAACGATGAAGAGGAAGATGTCGGCAGAGATGATGCAGACAGAGACAATCTTTCTGAGGATTCCTCTTTAGCTGAAGATTTGGGTAAGTGTTGCAAAATTTTAACAACAATACGGGAATCAGATTGCCGTCAATGGAGACAATCGGATTGTTCGTATGTTATAATTGTCATCAATGAAACGGCACAAGGATATAACTGCTCGACTGCAGAAGACCGAACTAAAATTACATGAATTTTTTTTTGCTTTCTTATCTTTCTTTATCAACGTTTATTAAATGTAATCAGATGAAAAGTCGCAAGCTGAACTCGACATTGACAAACGATGGGAAAACCTTCTTCGTCTGACTCATGAAAAGGTTAAACAGCAACGAGAAGCAGCTGAAAATGTCATGGAGAAACGTCCACCACAACAGGAAGCTTTTCTAAATCAAATAAAAGATTTCGAGCAGGAAATTGAGTGGACAGTTGATCACATTGCTGGAGCTCTCAACTTGCCAACTTCGTACACAGCACCCGGACAGGAGGAAATTGAGTTCGAGGATACGAAAGTACGAATACCAATTGACGTTAAGAAAATCGATTTAATACCAACATATTCCCAAGAGCAACTGGAGGATGTGGTTGATGGCTGGATAAAATACGTGGAAAAGGAAGTCAAGACTCTGAACGAAAAGGTAGTTAACAAACAACTCGTATATCCCTCATCTCACTGATTTCGATATTGTTCTACTCCTACCGAAGCCTTTAGATGAATACACTCCCATGGCGGAGTACAGTCTATGGCACCATCGTGAGCTTGAGCTGAACACAATGAGAGAACAATTAAACTCCGACTTCGTGCTGACTGTAATAGGTAAGCAACTGATCGCAAACCAAATTTCCCAATTTTCGACTAACCAAAAGCTTCCTTAAGATGTACTCAGAGGAAAGGAGTCGAAAATTCTAGATTCATGGTCGAAAGTCATAACGAAAATCGAAGATAAATTTCGATTGGCCAAAGAAAATGCTGATTATGTTGGTACCATCACAGACTACTTAAAGGTTTGTCAATTCAACTGGAAAGAGAAGCATTCAAAACACACACAAACACACAAAGACACACACGAACGCACGTATAATATTTACATTAATGTCCTCTTACAGAAAATACGGTCGTACGAAAGCTTCAAAATGACGACGCTGCTCATACCAAACGTTATGGTGGGTCTTCGTCACATTTGGACCATGTCAAGTTACTATTGTCATGATGATAAAATGCAGACTCTGCTTTGCCAAATTTCCAATGTCTTTACAGAAAAGGTTAAAAATATAATATGTTTTGAAAAAATATTTCGGTAAGTACTTTTCTAAAACAAAAAACCAAAACATACTCGCATCAACTTTTACAAAGAAAGAAAGCAAAAGCATCACCACCACACATGCAAATTCTGCACTGATCGAAATTGCATGCATAATTGAACAACAATTGAGGAATTGATTTTCACATCTCTGACACGTACGCTGACAATATTGGCAAGCGTCGTATCCTCAAATCGTCGCAAGAGTCGTGTGAACTCGCAACGTTGTCAGAAGAACCCTGCGAACGGACCCGATAAGCATGGCAGCAAGCATTTTGATCATGTCTAAACCTCTTCAGACAAAACTACTACTCTGCCATTGTCCGATGACTGGAACCCGTTGCATTAGAAGTTCATTTCCTATCAGCTAATCCACTTAAATTAATGCTTTCTACAGACACGCCATTTTCAGAAAAATAACTCTATTGAGAAAATAAATTAGAAAACAAACAAACAAACTTCTTGAAAATATAGCAGTGTATAAAAAATGTTTAGGCCATGAAAAATGGCCTAGTTCTTCAACGAGAACTATATTGAAATAAAAAATAAAAAATAATCAAAACAAAATTTAGATTAAAAAATTGGATAACGACGTTTCAATTCATGAAATCTGAAGAATGACACACGCGTGCACTGAAAACTTCCTCTTTTACTTTCTTCAGATTCTTCACACAAACTTCCACAAAGAGAAGGCGATCATGTCATTGAAATACATTTTACTTTTTCTTATAAGGCGGCGTACACCAGCTTAATATCGATGTCACTTCCCTCACAAGTCCGTCATTAACATAATTAAATCAAATTTGTTCCATCACGTACAACTGAAATAAATAAAAAAGTATCTGTAAAATTTTTCTTAGTGTATTCGTACACTACCATGCACATTCTCGTATCTCACATGGACGGCAGGGTTTGATGCCAACATACCGATTGCCTACCACGTACTTCTTAAAACAGAAAATCCAATAAAAAAATACAATCGTGTGCACTCGAATGTTTGTATGAAAGCTTATGCTCAAAGTCCTTCAGCTGAGAGTCCTTTAAAAAATTTACTCAAGTTAAAAATTTTTTGTACTTTAAAGGTTTTGGGATTCAAACCATAAAAGTATTATAATAAAAGTCTACATGAGTACAAATCAAGTGCCATACGGTTATTGCACAAAGCAACTCCTCTTGGGCAAACAAAAACCCACCCCGTGCCCCAGCCTACAGTTCATTTAGATGACGTGTGTTTGTCTGTCAGACAAATGCAAAAATGATATGAAAACGATGTTCAGGTCCTCAGTGATTGCAAGTCTATATTTCAAGTTCGCAAAAACTTTTTTCATTGACGACAAAATAGCCAGCGCACTCGGCACATAAATACAGAAGGTACGGGTGCTTCCATCATTGTTCGCAGTGGAACTTTTATTAACAGTTTTTTCCAAATTGAAGAAGGTGGACACTTTCATAGCTTCCAAGCCTAAGACACTGGCTTCGACTCCGCACTCACCCATGAATTTAGTGTTGCGATTTTTACATCTGAGTTAGGGCATGGTTGGGTTAATTGTTGGCGGCTTGTCTCAACGACGAAGGCAGAGCATTGGTCGTTAAACATTACCGACAGGACTAAGCACTCTCGTTCGTCGGTGGCTGTAGCGACAAATTCACCGACAAACAAAAAATAGCCACAAAATCCCTACCTTCCAATCTGTCTCCATCCGCCCTCTTACCACTATCCCCTCCCTTTTAATGCACTTCCACATGTACGTGTCAGCGTCTTTTATAGAGCTTCAAAAAAACCTCTCGTCAAAGTATTGAAGCCAAAGTAAAAACCTGAAATTGAGAAAAAATTACAGAATTGGAAAAATAGATGTTGGAACAAACGACATCCAATGAAAACTTGGCCAATTATCAAGAGGACCAGTTCGCGTGTATACCGATGCAAGTAAAATAATTTTATTTTAAAATAGGGTCGTAAGTCGCGGGGTCCTGAGGAGGTAAAAAAGTTTTATATAGAAATCAATAATATTTTTCTCTGCTTAAGCACTCAAGTCTTAAAAATCTGTCTTTTCCACTATTTCCGACAAATTTTGTTATACTTTTTTCATTTCCCTGCTGATCAACTTAATGAAATGATTTTTCTTTTGAACTTTCATTATCTAAAGAATTTTATATTTAAATGTTTTCCACAGACTTTCATCGAAATACACATACGAAACTGCAACCAATTGCGCCAACTTGCTCCGATGCTGGAAGACGGCATATATATTAAGTCGTCAACATATTGAAGAATCTGGAGCAGGTTCACGGTGGGAGTTCGATCGAAATTTGCTCTTCAACGAAGTCGATCATATCGCTCGCATAAGTCGAGATATTGCATCGATTGGACGGGTGTTCATGCAGTATGAAAATCTATTTGGAAATCGTCTGAAGGGGTTGATAACTGATCCTACGCCCATTGATCGTCTCATGCGCAAAGTTTATCGGTTATTGGACGAGATACTGAAAAATGTTGATTACGACATATTCAGCCACAGCAATTGGGAAAACTGGGAACACACTCTGAGTACATTTAACAGGCAACTAGAAGCAGTAGAATCGGAAGCGAAAGGAGTTATTGAAAAGAGCATAACGATGTTACGCTCTTCCCATTTGGGACTTTCATTGATACGAGACGTCAGACACTTGGACACGCGCCCCGCTTTGACTGAATTCATATCAACAAAACACGAGAACCTACTCCGATTCTTTGTCTCGGAAATTAATGTTGTGGATTATGAATTTAACGTGAGTCTTAAATTCATATCGCCCGACACTTTTGTCACGCAACATGGACGAACAGGCTAAAATTAAGATCTCTGAGCTTCCAGAATCCAATCTTGAGTTGGGGAGTTCCGTGCTTGGGTCACTCATCTGCCTCCTTTTTGCATTTTTCCCTACAAACGCAAAAAAAATAAATAAATCGATTTCTAAAAATGGGCCACTGTGATATTTCATAGAATCAAGTAGAGTGTTTGAGAAAGAGCGCAAAGAAGATAAAAGCCGACTCAAAAACTTTAATGGCCCGAACTTTAACTTTATGTCTCTAACTTATCACTTTTTAATCTTATTTGACTATTAAAAGCACTACATTCCATATGGAAAATATTTTGAATTTTGCAGCAGAATCACAAAACCCATTCCGAAACTCTCAGAGAGCATTTGATTTTCAGTGACACACTTTTTGCTAAATTACTCGGAAAAAATACTGCCTGCAAAAGCCGTTTGAACTTTCGTCCTTGACCAAAACTCTTCATCCGATCTAAATTTATAGATCTCTAACGTTTTTCAGTGTGTCTATTTACTCAGATAAATAAATAAAATAAAAAATAAATTATTTGTGTGCTACCCTGAGTTCCACAGTTCTTATCTTAGCAGTTGGTAAAAAGTATATCATCATTTCAAAATCAAAATTTCATTTTTAATTAAATAAAAAAAATGCGGGCTACATTTCAATTGAAATCGATATTAAAACGATACTTAAGTTATGGTCACACTTGGCAACTATTTGCCCAAAGAAGCGTAACCACTCAACACTATTGACAAATATTTTAACTTCGATGCGAGTTTTGAAGCCAAACAACTTCACATATAACAAATAGCCAATGGTGTAGAGTCAAATATTCTGTGACATAAAGTAAATTTCATTACCATTTAGTGGTTCCGGTTTTTGGGAAATATTTGCCCAAATGTGACCGTACCTTTAGACGAGAAACGATTTTTTTTCCCGAATTATGTTTTTTTTTTTTTTGTTTTATTTAATTTTTTTTCATAAAACCCCTGTTGTTCACTTTAAACAACTTTTCATTTTTAGAATAGAAAAAAAGCGCCACCGATTGGAAAACATCAACCAGCCAAAATCGGCGCCATACAGTGGGCACGGTTATTGAGCGCCAAGCTGAAGAAATCTGTACTGGCGTTTAAAAGTGTAAGTAATCGGTTAATCTAAGGACTCGCAAGGATAAGCGTCGGTAGATTTATTTTACTTATTGTTTCTTTGAAAATATTTTCATTTCGATTTCGTAAGCAAATCACACTCACACACAGCAAGCGAACGACAGACGAAATACACATCTACTCTCGTATATAGTATCGCCTGTGAGTACCCAACTGACTAGAAGCTTCAAGCCAAGTGTCGACCGAAAAATGTTCGTATCTAATAACTGTTCCAGCTATCCTGATAACGCACATCGCTGAACTACCGCAAACGTACGCGTGAAATTTATATATTTTAATTACACGCTCAAGCCCAACCCTTTTGCGACTTTCCACGATTTGAGCACGATTGGTAATCAAGCGGAAATGTCATGTTTCGAAACATGTTTATATGAATATCATTTCACTCGTGTGTGAAAAGGCCAAACGAAGCATGTGAACGATCCAACTTGAGAGTCCAAAAAAGTTTCAGTTCAAAAATTCGACTGCTGTTAGTCGTGAAAGCGTGAGAATAACGACAACAAGCGACTTTTCACATTAAACGCGCATCGATCACGTGGATACACGACCACACACGACTACAAACACTGGCTGTTATCAAAAAGCAAATGCAGCAACAGCGTGAAATTGCACTGTTTGTAAGATGTAGACCAAACTGTCGGTCTGACTGACCTCTCACACAAATTTTATGGATGCGAACTCGAGCTTTTTATGCACAAAAGCTCAGACGTTTTTTACACCGATTATATTGAAACTGCCGCTGTTACTGATGATGGTGTCGGTGGTTTTTGATGATGATATTTGCTACATTTTCGCTGTTTGTTATTTGTTTTTAAAGTTTGAATTGGGTATTTATTCATTCATTCATTGCGAATATTGCTGACGATGCTACTTCACCAGTTGTAATTGTTCCAGAACTGTTTTGTTTGATTTTTTACTTTCGAATTGTATCTTTTTGTTACATTTTACACACTGAACTTATTTACATGAACAAATTTACAAAAACTAACAGTTGCACAAACACTCACACACATTTCCACGCACACAAAGACACAATGGACATGCCTAAATATATATGTATGTATGTAATACGTACACATACACACACGTGTGTGAATGTGGTGCATGCAACAAACACCACTTTGCAGGAAGCGCTTTTTAATTGAAATTGCAATTTTGTTATTTTCCGTTTATTTTATAATTTTTTATATACATTTTTTTGTTTTTTTTTGTTGGTTTGCTTGCAACAATACACAAGAACGGACGGAATCAACGAATATTTTTTTCCGTTTTGTCAGTATTCGACGATGTGTTTGTATCAGTGAATGACCGCCTCACTAGCTGATGGACAGCCAGTTTGTCGGTCTGACGCCAAGGCACTACGCTCCACTATTGTTCGTTGCAATAACAATTTGGTTTTTATTAAAATTTGTTTAAAAAATTATTTCAGTGCAAGTATTTGAAACAGTTTCTTTTTATATTCTTTTTTCCAATTTGTGTATTTGCACTCTGATTCTTTGTTGAGCCAAATTCGAAACAATTACAATACGCAGTCGAACAAAAACGGGTAGAAACAATTTACATCCTCGTGTTTGTATCTTCATTTTTTCGTCAGATTAATTTCTTAACTTGTTTTTTTACTTTTATGTGTTTTATCGCCCGGCACTCGTCTGAATGCGAGGATCTCTCTCTGTATTGCAGATGGAGAATGAGCCAAACCTAAAGAACAGTTATCTGAAGCGCAGCGCTTTCAAGTCCTATTTTGAATTGGTAAATAAAATGTACTCCTACGAGAACAGCCTGTTCGAGAAATACTGTTCGCAAGCGACATACCTGGTAAACGGGGTAATGAAAAAGAACATCTTAACGATACGGATATTCAACAAGCAGACATGTGAGTTGTAACAAATGGATTTGCACATGCAAACGAATACGAAGCCGTTTTCGTTTTTCAGTGTCATACCTGGCGGATGCTTTGGAAACTATCAAGTTAAGAAAGGCCAAGCCAGTTGATGCCACCGAACGTACTTCGGCAAATGAACAATTTTCTCGCGCATCTTCTACTGGTTTCATACGAAAGATTACAAAATTCACGGTTATTGCAACACTGATTCAGTGGTTCGTTGGAAGGAAAACCTCCTCTGAAGCGCACATAGAAAGAGCACTCGAATATTTAAAGCTGATGAAATCAGAGAAGGTCAAGCCCAATGAAAAGGACACATTTTGCATCAAACAATGTGAACGTAAGTTTTGCCATTGATTAGAGTTCAACTCTTGCTGCGAATGAAAAAATGCCAAAGCGGGTTTGAGATGTTCCCATGGCACGTAACTGAATCGATTCCCACACCTTCGAAACAAAATGGCCGCCGTGTGTTTGAAACTCAAAACAGTTTGAATTGTCACATTAAGGACTCGTCACACTCGAGTACATCATATTTAAACAGTCACGAAACTATCCGCCGAAAGTAGCATTTTTCTCATCAGACCTCAAAATATGTTTTGTTTATTTCTCAGTTGTTCGGCCTTTAAAGGAATTGGTGCGTGCGGCCGCTTCCAGATAGATCCAAGCCGATTTGATCTTTTCGCCTTCTATTATATAGAGTTTCTTATCTATCAAATATTTCTTAAGGCCAAGTGACATAAAATTCGTCCCACGTCGACCGTCACATTGACCACGTTGCCGACGTTAGTTTCCTATCATGCAGTAGAATTTCCTCTTTTCAACTACTAAAAAGTTCCTTAAATACTAAAATCATGCACATCAAAGTGATGTCATATGAAAATATTTTTTTCGATGACGAATACTTCGTCTGATTGGACGAAAATTAAGACTTAACAAACTGAAACTTCTAGTCAATACGAGGTCGCTTACGAAATGCGATAATCTTTCCATAAGCAGTTAATCTCGTAGTTATTTCTTCTTTCATTTCATTACTCAAGTCACTTTCGTAGGAATCCATTCGTTCCAATACTCGAGTTTATTTTAAGCACTCAATTTAGTCGTCTTCAATGATGAATTTTATTTTAATAAGACCTCGTTTTTTAATTCGCGCAAAGACACTTTCTGTTTTATGTCTGCTGGAAAAAAAGCAAACTCTTGCTGTGATTGAGGAAACATTTAATGGAATTTATTGGTTCCACTGAAGCATATCCACTAATAGAACCATCAGCTAAGGACCGAATGAATAAATTGGAAAGGAAATTATTATAATAATTTTCCATGCCCTTTTTATGCACCATCAATTGAAATTTCTTTTACTTGTATAGCAATTCAAAATGTACTCGTATTTGATAATAACGCTTATTAATAACGACCCACCTACTCATCCCTCAACTTAGAAGGACGAACGCCAGGCAGAAGTCTTTACTCAAGTAGGTGCTATTTGTTACAGCGATTTTTTTTTGTTTTTTTTTTTATTCCGGTTTATGACCTAAGACTTAATCATTTTTATTTTTGTATCTGTCGTCTTCTTTTGCATCCACGTTTTTTCGACAAGTTAAAGAAAGTAAAAATAGCCAGCCATATATACAAACACACAAACGCATAAACGTATCACTTTCACAAAGCGAAACTCCCTAATCCCTGTTAAATAGGAAAACAATTTCATTAAAATTGCAAAAGAGCTTTAAAAGGGCAATAAAATTAATGATAAGGATTTTATGAAAACCAAATAATGTTGAAAGTACAAAAACAATCTAATCATCATGACAACAACAAAAAAGCAACAACAATTACAATAACAATAATAATCATGATCATCAATATTGAAGGCAGAAAATCTTTTTCTTATCTCAAATAACTTTACAGTGTTGGTGAAGGCATCAGCGCAGGAAGGACTACCGACGTGGCGGGCTTTAGTGGACGAGAGTATATTAATTGAATTTGAAATGCAATTTGCTGTCAATTTAACGAGAGGTATGAGTGGGAATGTAAGAAAGGAAATGATTTCACCACCCACCACGAGTATTTCTGTGCGGATACGATAAAATAGTGGAAAGTGAATTGAAATTGCGTCCAAGTTTATTATTATTATCCTTTATTTTTTTTTGTTTTGTTTTTTTTAGCCAATTCTTATAATACTTTCAACGAATTTTCTAGATATTTTTGAGATCATGTTTGAAGGACAACAATTCGAACATTTTGGCTTTCAATTGCCTTCAGTCCTGCGAACTGCGATAATGAAGAAAGAAATTCTGTTCAACGACTTTGAATCCGTTTCAGCGGTCATTAACAATTACAATAGCCTGCTAAGCAAGTTGTCACTGTCCGAAGTATAACTTTCAAATAATTTATTTAAATACGTAAAACCAAACATGGAATAACACTGAAATTCTTAGGTAAACTTCTTGAGGGACCATCTGTACGAAACCGAAGTGGCTCTGCAGGTCGGAGTCGGCCGTTACACCTGGCAATCGTTTAACATTAAGAAGTACTGCTCCAGTGTCAACACGTTGATGCGCAAACTCCAATCAATAGTTTCTCAAATCAACTACATTCGCGATGACGTACGAAGTCGTATTGATCAGATAAAAACGTTCAATATATTCACAGTCGAAGATATTGAGGATAAAGCGGAAGCTGCCGCACAAGTCGATGAAGGCTCAGCAAATAATTATGAGAGCGACAACGAAAACGAGACGAGGGTGCGCATAATACGTATTCAAGAGTCTCAGGAATCCATAACAAGTAACAAGAAGAAGTGTGGCACGAATATATACCACTGCCAGGGATACATGGAACGTCTGGAACAGACTAGAACTGAAAAATGTTCCCAAATGAAAAGGACGTATGATTCCTTGGGACCCGTTCTAATAAAATTGGAAAGTCTGGTCTTGGGAACATTCACAGGGCGCTCCAAAAAAATGAGAGACTACTATGTCTTCTGGGAAGAAGAGACGTACAAGTGCATTCTGGAGTAAGTTTGCATCTGCCAATCATACTAGTAAGAAACTCTAACTCTCTCTCTCTCTCTCTCTCTCTCTCGTTAGCTTCACATACAGAAATCTGGAATGCTACTTGAGCCGATTGACTGCCAAAGATCCGATGTTCGAAGTCAATGCCGTACTAAACCTGTCTGAGATAATGCTGGAACCGCCTGCAAATGAAATCAAAAACATGATTGTTCAAGCCGCCAAGGATTTGCTACAGCGGTGCGTACATTGACTTGTTGACATAAAATATCTAAAGGAAACAGTTTTTTTCAGTCTAAAGATGTTTACCCGTTGGATGGATGGCACCTGCCTACCCTGCTCTCCCATAGAGAATTTTGGTGGGACAAAATACAACTTTACTTTTTACGAGGATGTCATTAAGGTTTGACTGTTGATTAGATCTTTAAAACAAAATTGAAACTAAACTTTTTCCCAAAAGATAAAAAACATTTGCGGACTTCTCGTAAAAATTCAAGAACTAGCAAATCGCCTGGTTGATGATGCGCAAAATTGCGTTAAAAAGTAAGTTAAAACAGCGTTTAACATATTCAGCACCGAAACAGCAACAATTCTTAAAGCCACCAAAATAAAAAAGTATATACGTGTGTGTGTTTGTGTGTGCACGTCTGCATGGATGTATTAGAAACGAGAGTGTTACCGCATGATAAAACCAATCGGACAAACCAACTACCAACCAGTGGGTACAACATTGATTGAGTTCGAATGCGCTGTCGTCCGTCGTATATGAATAACCACGTTAACATCCTTCTACTAGTGCAAGTGTGTTCAGGAAGAGCAAAACATTTATAATTTAAAACAAGTTTTAAGTAAAAAAACATTAAAGATTCGAAATGTGATGCGATTTCTTAAATTTGTCTCTAAATATTTCCTTCTACTCAACGAAAAATTATCTACTCAAGGAAAGACTGTCCTTTTCCATGTATGCGTGCATAGATTTTATGTGAATGACCTTGGAAACTGTAGAAATATTTCAACACATCCAGACGTCAGTACCTACACATGCACAAGTTTTCATAAGCAAAATACATTCAAAAGTATTATCGTGACTGCATGTCTCGTTCCATATAAATCCATCAAAAGTTCTAAATAACAGATTTTCCAAACGACTCGATTTCGATAGCAACTTATGACTCACAGAAGTATTTATATTTGCAAACGTGCCTTTTAAGTGACTGGACTCTAGGAATCGGGATGTCCGGAACAGCATAACCCTAAAAATGAGCTCAATTCTGTCAAATTCACGTCACGTGAGTTGGTTTCCGGGGTACAAAATGGTATCGGTTCAACTGCAGTGTTTCTAGTAGCAGCCACCGGCTGAACTGCCAGTTCTGCTCGACGTCATACCTTGGAGGACCGTCCCCGAATCATCCTTTTCATCAAAACGTTGATTATAAATCATCTGCGTCGCATGATATTTTGCTACACAGTCAAAGATCCAAATGGTGACACTGAATAGAAAAACTTCAAAGTTTCATTTCATTTCACGTGGCCCGGCTATGGGAGTGGAGCAAAGAGAAATCACTCGTAAATAAAGCAGAGACGCACGCCTTTTAAATGGTTACACATGAACTACACATTTTATGATCTGCGCCTTAATCGTCCATGAACTTAATTTGAGCTCGGGCTTGTATTGCGTGAAGCGGCACTGGACTTGAGGCCCATCATTTACTGAATAAAATTGTCACATGACTACCTCCCAGACAATAAATCTAGATATTAATTCAAACAACATTTGACATTTTTACTTTTGATATATGATGCGGCTGTGCTCGCGTAGCCAATGTGCTACCTGATTTCCAAACTTACATGCCACCTGCTGCTTAGTTGACTGCGGCAACTCTTCTTATAAAAATATTTTATAAGAAAATTGTGTATGAGCACTGCATGGAAATATTTGAAGAAAGTGCAGCCATTCAAACCCTTTTCCACTCTTTCGGAACGTTATTTACTTTTCTCTTTTTGCAACTCGCACATCTAACAAGACCACCAAATACATATTTGTAACATTTATTGTAATTTCTATTCAATTTAATTTTCTTAGTGTCACATTTGCATTTCCTTTTTTGCTTCTTACAGATTCAAAAAGTATTACAATCTGTGGGCATTCGATAAGGAAACAATTTGTGAAAAATATGTGAATCGTGGTGCGCCACTTGTGCAGCTCGATGAGAAATTTACATTTTATGCAAATATCATGGACGAGCTCCAGCAAATGCCAACATACCACGATGTCCGATGTATACGCATAAATTTAAAGCCATTAACGGACACTATTTGCCAGCATGCTCAGCAGTGGAGAACGATGTTGGGCGAGAAGCTGGCAGACAAAACAGTTGCCAATATGGACATAATGCGATTGAAAATCAAAGTATGAGTCTGCAGTTGTGCAACTTTGCATGCACTTCGTTGGCCTCATGTAGAAAGGCCGTAACTGACGTAATTGCAACGTCGTAGGAGTAGGTAAAAACTGGAGATGATGCGTCATTCGCATGCGAGTGAGCGTCAGCGTGAGTCAAACATATAATAAAATGGTTGACTGTCCATTTTTTATAATTTTCTAGCCCTCGGAACAGTAGTTTAGATATTTTATCTTCTGAAATATTTTTACCACAAAATTTACACGCAAGAATACAAAAACATCTATTTCGATTATCAAATCGAATACTCAATGAAAATCTGCGGCAGCAACAACGTTCGTACACCACTAGAATTCAGTTACAGGTCCGTACTAAATTTAATTACCATCCCTGAAACGATAGCGCCAGTGTTTTTACTTGTAAAAGAAATTAGTCGGAGTGTTTTGAGTGCGAAAATTCATTCCGATCGATTTCGATTTTCCTTCTCCCAAATTTGGTCGACTTTTATAATTCCGAATATTAAAATTTTGTTATTTTTGTGGTTAATGAGGTATGTATTCCCATTTAATGAATTAAAAGCAATTTCATTTCGAAAAAATTTATTGATTTCCGATTTCCCTCGGAGTTATCTCGACTTTCGATCGGATTCCTGTAATTCCTGTAACAGGCCTGATAATTTCAATACAAGAAAAATAAGTGCTGTGACTGATATTGCAAAATTACACCCATAGTGTTTAAGGTACGTGCGTTCGTAGGCCTTCTTCATCATGGAAGAGCTGAATGTTTTAGTGTTTGAAAAGAAGTGTAAGGTCTCGTGATCCTAAGCTCAAGATCATAAGATCTGTAACTACCAGTCGTTGCATTGGAGTGAAATATATTAGAATTACCAGCCAGTCAACATCCGCAAATATGTTATGAGTTACAGCCTTTCCAAACGATGCCATCGATATATATTTATATATATATATATATATATATATATATATATATATATATAAGAGTGAGTGTGTGTTTGTACATGTTTCTCTCATAGTCTCTTAGTGAAAACCTCAATAAGGCTACCAAGAAGCTCTCAGACTTCAAATTAGTTATGGAAACTATTGCAACAATTCAGTCCACAACGCTCACACACGAGATTGAAATACGAGAATTCCAAGAAACCTACACAGTGTTAAGCGAGCATAACGTGAAGGTAAGTCCAAATAAAGTGCAAAGTATTAATAGACAATTGCAGATTTTAATAACAGCAAATAATATATTTAAAGTTTCCTTTAGTTACTTCTTTGTCATGACTTGTTTACATTCAAATCCATTGGATTGCTCAGACAAGGTCATGCATGCATGCACTGCCTCACCAGTTCAGTGTTACACAACAGCTTTCAGAGGACAAACACATACATGCACACATTCTATATTTACCAGAGTACATGCAGAAGCGATTGTAAAACTACAATGCAATGGGATCAAAATTCCCACTACCTCCGAAGCATTAAACGCACACACTTGCACACATTTGCAAATACAAGTGCATTTGTTTCAAGCCATACAAAATTCAAAGAAAAAGTAAAATTTCATAAAAATTTTTTATTTAACTTTTAATTTTGATGTCATGCTAAATCCCCATTTTATATAAAATTATTTTTTTCTTTTTCTGTTGTCATATAAATTCATGTTGGAAACATGAGCTTTGAATGTCTGTCTTGTTTTATTTTTTGGCTGGAAATTCTGAGCTGACTAAACTCTTTACCAAACTTCTTAGTATATTTAAGTCACAATGTGATGATATTTAGAATACATAAAAATATATAAAATTCCTTTTTTCTTTTTTCAAACTACTGCTCTCATGCAAAGCTCGAAATGATAATGCATTCAGAGCAGTTGTAACCAGCATTTATTTGTAAGTGCAGGGCAAAGAACGGGGTCAAAACTGAAGCAAGAATATATTAAAGGCCTGCGGAGTGCGACATTTACTTTGTTTAAATAGATGAAATCGGAATACGTTTAACTGAATGAAGTATCGTGTGCCGACGTGTTTACCAGTCGTGACATTTAAATTATATTGAACACATTTTAAATAAAATCACAACTATTTCTTGACATGAGTGAAGAACGTGTTACTCTACATGTTGAAAGCGTCCTTGCAACCTACAAGTTCAATATGAGTGCAACATGAATGCAAACCCTTTAAAGGACGACTTGTGCAGGTCTCTGTTACTTATGTGTGCGTGTATATACTCGTGTGTGTGTGAGTTTGCATATGCAAATGTGTTTGTTGTCATACATGTGTGACTCTATTCCCTGCGTTCACAATCAGAGCAACTTGCATTTGAAACTTTAAAATCTTATGCTCAGAACGACAACTACTCGTATAACAACTGTCCGCAACCGGCTTTAAAGGGTTAAAGAGTTTTTGATTTTGCCGCTTTTTAGTTACAATGTAAGCAGTCCTTCACATGCATTCATTTAGGATTTTATATCTTTTCTTTCTGTTTGTCTTTGTGTTGGTGTTTGCGTTTGTGTGCATGTGTAGCAAAGAGGATGGCGTTTGCAAACATGCATTTTGTTTGTGGGCACGCACACACTTTCAAAAATCATTTAGTTTCATTCCACATTATCTTTTAGGTGAGTTTTACATTAACCATTTCGTTACATGTATCTGTCGGATCTATTTCAGATTCGTTTATGGTATAAAAATGTTAATATCGATTTCAAATCCTTCAACTACTCGTGGACCAATGACGCGTATGAATTGCTTACAATTAGTTTCGTAATGTTATTAATTAATCATGTATTCAAAAACATGTTCGCCTAACAATTTTTGCAGGACTTGAATGTTAATTAAAAATAAAAATTGTTAATGTTGTACGTTTATGTGCAGAATAAGTCGACCAAATAATTAGTGTTAATGCACACACTTTACAAACATCGACCTCCATCCAAAAATGAATTATTTTAGATTAGTCTGAATTCTTATTTTTATTGGAGCAAGAAAATTGAGGTCAGATGCAGAGGATGAGCATGTGGTATTTGACGCAACAAATGAGCTCTTCCAATCGACGCTGTTGGAACTAAAACAGGAAATAGTTGCGACTTTCTCTAGTCACGTTTTGGCCACTTACATCGCGATACCCTGCAACAACACTGATTTCGACCATTTAACCGCCTCATATTGTATTTCCTCGGCTTGCTGCAACTAATCCAGCTGAAACGCTCTACATGTGTCGTGTGAAGACCGACCTGACCGCGCACGTTTCCGAAAAAGGCAACTAAAAATTTGTTGCAAACTCTTGGGGATAAAAGGATGCTGTTAATTGGAGCAGTTAACACAAGGAAACGATGCCCTAAATCCCGAGTTCGACTCTGTCTTCAGTGATGAACATGGTGTCGCATTTTTCTGACCTGGACTTGTGCAAGATTGTGTTCAATGACGAGGGCATAGCACTGGTCACTTTACGTTGTCGACAGCAGCGAATTTGCCGGACAAGTGACTACAACAAATTTTCTGTCTGCCTTTCACATCTTCCTACATCCCTGCACTCAACTCTGTCTAACACCCCTGAGCGACTTTTCTGGGTTAGAAAGAAAGTCGACAAGTCTCAACAGTTCCACCTTAAAAGAATGTTTGGAAAATATGATGCGAATTTTTTGTTTAAGACATTTAAGGAAACGTAGTTTCACAAACAAACATTTTTCAAAATGAAACGTGCAACCAGTAGAGAATAAAGTTTATTGAAAATTCGTTTTGTGTTTCATTTCTGTTACAGTTTAGCTTCGAAAACATGCTTATGGCACACCACTTGGAGAAACGGTGGCATCGTCTCTACCGCTCATCGCTGTATCGCACGGACAAGTTACAACCGATAAAGCAAAAGTTCGCCGACATGACATCAGTGGAAATATCCAGCTTCTGCAAAGAGGTACGTATTGGCCCATGCCTGCAACATATTGTTAACGCTACATGACTTCCAGGTTGTTGGTGTTAGTGCAGCAACAGAAAGTGCGAGCAAATTAATTCCGTTAGTATGTGCGCTTAGCATATTTTAAACACCGTGTACACCGTACGTTCGTATGTATGTGTGGGTTTTTGTGTGTTATGCACATCCTATTAGCGGAGTAATTCTCATTTAATTATTTGCTCTCGTCTCCTTCAGACCACCACGACAATAGTTCCATACGATTGTACTTCTTTATGCTTTTGTTTCCGTTCTGTAATTTTATTTTTCCATTTCAATACAATAGGAATTTAATTGGATTTTGCTTCTCATAGTCAGCCAGACAAACAGGCAACAATATCTACCCCCCTCCCAAACGAATTTGTGTATGAAAAAGCTATTCGCGCATTCCGACGCCCTCTTTCATCATTATTAATAATGTCAATTATATGAAAAAGCAATAATGTGGTTTCAGTAGTTCCTGCGTTGCACTCCAACACACACACTCACAAGCAACTGATATCTTTTCATTCCATTTTCTAACTCCATAAGCCACGGCATCCTTATCCGTTTTTGTTAAACTTTTCATAAAAGTAGTTCTTCCATGCAGAAGAAGACTGCGTTTATTGTTATTTTGCCTGCTCTTCCGTTATTTCTTCTTCTTCATTCGCTTCGTTTCCATACCAGTTGTACAACAATTGAAGAAATAAAATGAAATAAAATTAAAGAACAAACTTTCTTTCGAATTGTTGATACAAACCAAGAAAAACGAATTTACTTAAAGTGTTTATTATACGCATTAAGATCGACAATCACATCTGCTGCTTGTGAATATATTTTGCTTCTCTTTTCTTTCTCTCTTTTTTCTTTTTTTATTTGAAGTTGCAGCAGCCAGACTTACGGAAAATTTGTGCATATCAAGTGTTTACATATTTTCTGAATCCTTTTATTTCAGAGTGCTTTCATTTTCTTTGTAGGGCTTCAAGTCTTCCTACATTTCACTGTTTTAGCCCAGATTTTAATTTCAAATCACTAATTTTTTCAAATCGATTTTTAATCGATTGACAAATAATATATTCTTTATGCTTCCAGATGCAAGAGTTTATTGCCGACTTTGAAGTTAATGGCCCAGGGTCAGTCTCTGGCGATTTGGAAAGAGGATCAAAGCTGATGGAACCATACGGCCGAACAATAAATAAATTTGATTCGAGACGCCAAGAGCTGGGTAAGCATGTCATCATGATATCGGCGGCAACATCAAACGCTTTCAGTAGGAGATAAATCGTCAGTGCAACGTGCGCAAAAATAAATTTAATTCGTGCCATTCATTCATTTCTCTCCAGCTAAACAATAACCATCCCTTCTGAGTGGTATGTCGAATTAAAAGAATTTAATGACGCTGCTGGAGGAGCTCCCTACGTCTTGGGCAATATGAAGAAACAAAAATTTTTGTTGGCCTTTTTCTTTGAACAAACTTTTTCTCTTCTTTTATATGTATATTTCCGCTACCTGCGTTCTCTGGGCAGAATAACGTTGCAAGAAAGCAAATCCAGACAATAAACTGGATGTGCCATTGAACCGGACAATGCCCTATTGGGAAGTCTCTTTCTTTGGCCAAACGGTTCTTTGGTGAAATAAATTTCCCACAGACGAGTGTCTTGTCTCGTTTTACTACAGATTAAATGTCCTTCCTTCCGCAATGAACTTTCCTAGCGGGATCAACGCAATTCATACGAAACGGCCCTGAGATACGAGAATAGGAGTTTTAGCTGAATCTTTTGATATTCCAAACAAACGTGCGCCCTCAAGGAAACTCAAGTTTAAATAATAGAAAAATTTCACGTGCGTTTGGTTTTTAATCATAAACCAAATCGATAAAAACTCTGTCAGTGATGGCACGATGACCGCTTTTTCTGAGGCAACCACGGGTATTTAAATTTTTCAGTTTTTTAAACCCAAGACTGACCACTCCAACCACTTTCAATTCAAATTGTGTGCGTACATTGAAAGAAAAAAGAAGCAAAAACTTTTTTATTACTTTTAATTGTATTTACTCATTCTGTTTTTCTTTTGAATAATCCCTTTTTTGTATTTCTATTTTAGCCAATGCCGAGAAACTTTTTGATATGCCCATGCAAGATTACAATGACTTTTCACGTATAAAAGAAGACTACGAAGGCATGCAAATTGTAAGTTCACTGCAACTATTCAGTTTATTTGATAGAACTCCTTACACTGCGTACTTGTTGTACGAGTGCACACTGCCAATACTTGTGAACACGGGGAGGATGAACGAATTGGGCAAGAAGTACGAAAACAATGTTTCTAGAGCACAGACAGATAAAGTTTAATTTTCCAATTAAATTATTTGTATTGCTGCTGAGCAAACTTCGTTTTCATCATTTCCAACTACTCCCTGTTTGGTCTCTCATTGTTCTTTAAGGAACGAAGAGAAAACAAAAAAATATAGAATAATAAAAGTAACCTAAAGATGATTGAATGTCACCTTTTTCATGGGATGTTTTTCTTTTTCATTTAATTGAATTTTAGTTCAGCAGGCTTTTCTCTTTTCTTTTGGTTTGCAGGTTTACAAATTATACAAAAGCCAAAAGGCAGCTCGTGAAGAATGGTCGAAAACTTTGTGGGCCGACCTGGACCCTTCAGTACTGACGGAGGGTATAGAAAGTTATTTGAAGGAATTTCGTAAACTACTCAAACAGGTAAGAACAAGAAAAATAACACCCAAAACTCAAATTCTAGCACTCCTGCATCCGAAATGGTATGAGGCACAGAAACGCAATAAAACTTGATGAACTTAAATAGTTTTTGATGCCAACAAAAGTTTTTTAATCAGTTTTTGGGAAGAAAATGGTTAGAGTTTAAGTAAATTTTGCAAATAAAACTAAAACTGAAACTACACGCAGATTTATTCGAGTTGTTTTTTATGAATACGGAATCGCTTTTGACAACTAACAATCAGTGCATTTCGAGCCTGCAACGACACCAACCCTTTTGGATCCTTAATCATTTCAAACTATTGCCAAAACATTTCTTTCGCCGCCGTTACATGAGATCTTAAGACTATCGGTGCCTTCTAGATACCCGAATATAATGACAGAATAAAACTAGTCAAAGAACTATTTCTGGAATACGTTCGCAGCACTCGTTTGTAGCAAAATATGCCCACTTGTTTGGTACAACTGAACACTCGCGAAATTTCTGTATTTAAATGTACAATTTAAACCCGTTTTAAATGGAGATCCGTATCGCAGACTCAAACAATGAATAACTGCAGTGGGTTTGTGCAGCTATTCGACAGCCTTTTGCACGTTGTCAACACCAACAGCGCTTGTGTGAGTGCGATTGAAATTATTTTCGCTGCAAAATTGCAAAGTGTTGTAAATATTTCGCACGTTATCTGAAATATGGACAAATAATCTCTCAAATGTGTCCGAATTGTTTTCCTCTAATTAAAAATTATTCATAAAATGTGTTTTATTAAAAGATAAGATGATTTATATTTTCATTCGATTAAATTGCATTCAGTGGCCATTTGCTCGCATGCAACTGAAGCCGCTAGTGGGATTTGGTATGAGCAGCTTAACTATTCACTAATTGAAACAAATTATAGAAATAAAAGCAAAATAATAAAAAATATCAAGTCCTGTTCAACATCAAACCGATCGAATAAGGGAATTAAGGAGCGATTGCAGGATATCTGCCACTGGAAAGAATACCAGCGAAACTCAATCAACAATTAATTGATTCGTTGCATTTCTTTGATGCCGCAGAGCCAAATTTTATAATAAGAAATTATTTGATTATTTTAATTAAAACGAACATAATTACGAACATAATTTCATAATGAACTTTGAACCACATGATTGTGCTACGAACACCATCCGGGCGGCATACATTCTTCACGTTACTATAACTGTTGAAGTTTTATTCAATCAATGGCTCGTAAGCCTTCTAATAAAGACATTTTTATATGCTCTCACCATAGAAGTGCGCAAAAGTAATTCATATCAGCTGCAGCTTTTGTAGCTGCTGCTGACGACTTTCGGGCAAACGAAGTACCCACTCAAGTGAACTGTTCACTCGAAAAGTTTTACTCGATTAATCGTCAGAATGTGTAAGGATATTCTCGAAGTACAGTTGGACGCGCAAATGCGTATTAGAAGAAAATGTTTAAGAATACTCCCGACCAGTAGAACACCCAACCAATAAGAATGTCATGACTGTGATGCACTCAAAAATTTATCGTGTATAATTTTTTTTCTTAAAACTTTTCTCGAATAAGTTCTCGCCATATGCTTTCTGACACAAATAATTGACGCACTCTAATAAATAATCTCTTGAATATGGGCTTCGCTTCTTCTTGGCAGATACGACAACAACCAGTTGGTCAAGCACTGGAGCTGCACATGAAACAATTCAAAAGCACCGTCCCACTTATGGTGAGCTTGAAAAATGAGGCATTAAGAGAACGTCACTGGCTGCAGTTAATGGAGAAAACTGGACAAACGTTTGACATGACGCCGGAGCGATTTACACTTGAAAATATGTTTGGGATGCAGTTGCACAAATATCAGGTACAGAAATATAAATAAATCAGACAGACAAGAGCACGTTGTTGTCCGATAGGACACTGTTTGTCAGCAATCAAACAAACAGTCGACTGATCATAATCTGTCTTTGCGTTTGTTGCACGCTACATCTACACAAAACAAAAAACTTCTTTGTCAGAGTTATTCCTGCACGTCGCAAGCAGCATTTAAAATCTTGACTAGAATGACAAAAAGTTAAAAGCAACAGCCCGAAAATTTGGCAAAAATGTTTTAATCTTGTGTTGCTTTTAATGGTCACATTGTCTCTGGACACTGTTACATGGTTGACTGGATTTCTTACTAACAGGCGTGCCTTGTCTCTTCTTTACAAAAGTTGTATATTATCAATTCAGACTATTGAATTGTGTGTGTGTGTGTGTATGTGTATGTGTATGTGTTTGCTATTGCCTTTCATTCAACAGGATATTGCAGAGCAAATCCTAAATAATGCCATCAAAGAATTGGCTATCGAAAAGGGAGTTAAGGCAGTCGAGGACACTTGGGCCGTCATGAGCTTTAAAGTGCACAAACATTTCAAAGGCCTTGAAGAGCGTGGTTATACGTTGGGTGCGGTGGATGAAATAATTCAGGTGCTTGATGATAATTCAATGAATCTTCAGTCGATGGGCGCCTCACAGTAAGTACAGAACAACAACAACAACAGCGATTGCAATAGTGCCACAAATCCATTTAGTAAAAGAACTGCTAGTAAAAATGCAAAAAAATTTTTTGTTCTTCTGCAAAGAGCACAGTGGCGGACATTGTTCTTTTTGAAATATCTGTCCACCCAGCGCTCGTATGTACAAACATTAATCCATAAAAACATAATTAAGTGTCACTGTTGGGTAACGCTCGAATGGCAGCGTGGCACGGGGCTGACAATTTGAAAAACAACAATAGAATTAAAGAAACACTTTTATTCGTTTTGCTCCGAATCTTTCAGATTTATTGGTCCCTTTTTGGAGACTGTGAATCGTTGGGAACGTATTTTAGCTCTCATATCCGAAATCATTGACGAGTGGCTTGTCGTACAACGCAAATGGCTCTACTTGGAAGGCATTTTTATAGGCGGTGATATTCGTTCTCAACTACCTGACGAAGCTAAAAAATTTGATGACATTGACAAGGCGTACCGCAGGGTAAGCAAATGGCAGATCAACTTTATTTAACTTCCTTTATTCTGTAGAAGTAGCAAAGTTACCTACTCCTTGTCGAACACTTCCTTCCGCGTCTGTCGACTTGTTTGGAAACTGCAGAATCACTTCCGTTTCTTATTAGTCCAAAGCTTTTCGAGCACAGGAATCCAATTGATGCACATCCAAATTTATGTACATAAATATCATCCGATGTTGCAGATTCCAAAAGTCGTATGTCCAAACATTATTCTGATTTTCACTCATGGCCTTATGAGTTAATGATCACACAATATTTGGCAACTCATAACTTACGAGATCGTTGAACAGGAGTCAAGATTTTTTACGACAAAATTCATCTACGTTCAATTGCATTTAAAGCTCTCATTGCACTTCATAAATATTTGCAGTATCGAAATATATGATCTCGTGTATGAAATTAGTTTTAATAATTTTTCAAACAAAACGGGATTTCGTTCTTAAATTATGATGTCGCACCACATTTCGTTACTTCCTGCTGCTACCAATTTGCGCGTTGGAAGGCAGCATACTGTTGTTTTATTTATATAAATCTTGAGTTTGGCACTTGATTTCATTAGATTCGCAACATTTGCCGCAATGCTGAATAGAACACATACGCAAACATGTAGATGTTTGTTCATACAGATGCAAATACAATCACACAGTCCTGCACCCAGCGAACCGACAGTCTTCGTTTCAATTTGAAACTGTTATTTGAGAAGGATTTGCAAGATGTCCTTAACGAAACTGAAGAGTTCTGGCTGAGACAGCTCTTGTACAGGGCTAAAGAAAAAAGTTGTTCCAAGTAGTTACGGATTGCATTGTTGTGCGCTGAGGTTTCTCAGTATAGTTCTTGAAGTATTTTCCGTTAAGAGTCGTCCCTCGGATTTCCTATATAAATATTTGCTTGCTAATTTGACCGAAGGCAAGGCAGCGGCAAGAGTATTGCTCTAGTTTTTCGTCTAGCTTTCGAAATCAAAGAATTGAAGAGTTTCGTAAAGTTTTACATAGTAAAATTGACGGTGTCTCGTCCTTCCAAAACATCTACTGATTAACTTCTCTTTTGAGTTTTTGCGTATATTTCATTAAAGTCAATGTGGTTTTCTGCTTTATTCTCATAAATAAAGAACAAATCGGTCTGCGAATTGTTTCAGAATGTCTTTCTTTGGTATCCCAACACAGAAAGGCTGCTGAGCATCGTGATGAAACGCTTATCGTAGGTGTTTGTTGGACATAAGCAAAACGTTAGTGACGACTGCTTTGATTTATTGTCTGTTCTTATTTGATTTTTATTTTCATATATTTTTGTTCTCTTTTATTTATATGTTTTCCTTATTTTATTATTATTTGCCATCGTGTTTATTTCTTTGCTGCTAAATGTTATTATTGGTAATATTTCTTTGTTGACTCTTTATTCGTGACATTTAGATGATGTTGGATTGTGCCAAGAATCCGCTGGTGGTACAATTTTGCACCATACCCGGTAGATTGCCAGAGATGCAGGGGTTAAATATTGGCTTGGAAAACTGTCAGAAGTCATTAAACGAATATTTGGAATCCAAACGACGAATATTTCCAAGATTTTACTTCATATCAACTGATGAGTTGCTATCGATTCTGGGCAGCTCAGAGCCATCTGCTGTACAGAATCATATCATCAAGGTAATGATTCAAGTATTTTTTCACAAAGAAAAGCAAATTATTAATAGACGAGTGTGTATAACACGCACACTCGTGCATGAATGCATATGTGCACGTGTGGATGCGTGTATGCCAATTGCGATTACAGTGCCTAAACACTGACGCTAAATGATATTTAATTCGATATCTATTCTTGACGATCAGATAATAATCACACATACATATTCACACACACATGTAGAAATTCTTGCAACGATGCGCAATACAAGTCATGCCGGTGAAGATGGCGATCGAATTTTCCTCAATGAAGGCTTTATTCGACAAATTAGTGATGTGAGTTTGAAAGACTTAAGCTGTTTTGCTCAGAAGTTTTCTGATAAAATTATAAAGCCCAACTCAAATGAAGCCAAAAGCAAAAATTTATGTTCACATTTGGACAACTGCTGTTTTGGATTTCTAACTCGATTAAATCGAGTGGCGGGCTTTTTTTATAGATCACCCGATTTTGTGATTACGAAGAATAAGAAATGGCCTTCATTACAACATGTATCGTCAGCTAAAATCCAGACTTTCGCAACTGACAAAAACTTTGTACGAAAATTTTTATTGATCATAAATTAACAAAAATACTTTATAATCAATCCAATAGTCTACACTGAAATAATAACAAAATTTTGTAGTTCAAATAAGCAGAGCACTTTGCAACACTGGAAGAAACTCGCAAACTCATACAAAAATAAACGAGTTTTTTCCTCGTGTTGAAGTATTTAAGATCGTCAAATCATATTCGCTCAGTTCAATGCCTATTGAACTGCTTCATTATTATTACTTTTGCTTCCCTCAACATAAAACAAGAGCCGCGAAAAGGTTGTCAAGAATTTTATTGCGACCGAAAATGCTGACGCGTTTTTAAGAGTCAGTCCATTTTGATATTTTCCGTAAGATTTCAGATTTTTTCTTCAATATTTATTTGGTGTCAACATACAACTGCAATGCGCAAATACATTTTAATTTCGAATATTTCGACGAGATCATATACACCTTAACTTATTTATTGATTTAATTTTGCAGATGTACGACAACGTCAAGTCGTTGCGTATTGTTAAGGAAAGTGCCGGCTTTCATATTGTCAGTGCCATGATTTCCAGTGAGGGCGAAGTGTTGGATTTCCGTGAAAATGGTAAATGGCTTTCGAATAGACTTTATTGTTGTTATTACTATATTATTATTATTATTTGTAATTGCTTAAGCAGAATAAAAGAATAGTTACGAAACTCTTTGAATGCTTAAAAGAATTGTGATAAAATCTTATGTAAAAGAAATGAGTGTAATTTTGCTAATGCCTGGTGAGATTTAACTTTCCATTTAATGTACGAACAACTCGAAGCATAATTTATTAAAACAAAACATTCGAATATTCACAAATTGTATCCTTAACAAAAATATGAATGTTATTTAAAATTTAATGACGTACTTAACAATTGATCAGAACTATATTAAATTGTACAGAACAAACAACCAAAAGCAACAAAAATATCTCTTTGCAATTGAAGTGTTTGTCATCTATCCATTCGATGTATTAGCCAAACTGCTACGAGCATTAATCGATTAATTGGATGATGTACAAGAATGTAGAGAATACTAAAGAAGAATAATCATTAAAATGAAACGTTTGACCAGTTACCAATTGCTAATTCTGAACTTCCGGTTCATTTTTGTCGTCAATGCTTCGTGCTGGTTTTTTATTTTTATTTCGTGGAACAAAAGTTAGAATAAAGAAATAAAATCGACGGATGTAGGAAACAGAACAGCAGTTATAACGACGAATTAAAAAGAAATATTTTTTGTGTGTTTTCTTTATATCTTCGTTCCTTCTTCTCTATGACCTGGAAGGAAATGAGAAGATACAATATTAATTGATTTTCATGGTTATGACTCCGTTGTTTTCGAATGAATGGGTACATTTTTTTAAATTTATTAACGAATGAGTCAGTTCATGATTTATCGCTTTAAATGTTTTAAATGGTGACGGCCCACAATGACTCCTTCGCATATCATTGACCACAAATAAGAGTGAAATGTAACGTCTTCGCAATTATTTTAGAACGCCCTTCGGCTGATCTCATATAATTCGCAGTGGGAATTCACAATATTTTTTTCGATAGACTAGTGTGTTAAAATAATTCATTCATGCGCTCATTCACGCGAATGTGTTTGCGTTCAGACAGGAAAACATTTGGTAGGTCGTGAGAACTCCACTCTTTAAACTTTCAACCTCGCAAGCACGGATTAGAATTAGAGTCGATCGCCCTACTGATTTGTCAATTGGTGCGACTTGAAACTCTCTTCCTTCTCCCACATTCATATTTTAATATTTTACTGAAATGAATTGCAGCATTTGGTTCTGGCTCTTGTTTGTCTTTCTGTTGCAATTCAGTTAACGTGTCCGCACAAGTATTTTCTTTTCTAGTGGTTTTTATTGTTTCTTTTTGCTTCTTTAAATCTTATTTAATATCATGTCTTAAGCTCATGAACGGACTCTTTTATTTGCAGTTCGAGTCCAGGGTCGCGTTGAAAACTGGATGAACGATGTGCTGGACGAAATGAGACGTTCGAATCGCTATTTGTCAAAAAAAGCCATCTACGATTACGGAACTGACCTCCAAATAACCAGGTAGGATCAAGAAATGCAATTTCATGTTTGTGCGAAATAATTAATTACATGTATTTATGCGAACATACTCGTGTATTGCTCAAGCCTGTTCGTGTGTGTGTGTGTTAGTACGTTTGAACGTGGCAGGACAAAAAAAAATTCAGATGTCTGAAACACATGCAAAATTACGAAAGTGCACGGATGTATATGTTTATTACTACGAATCTGTGTGTGCGTGTGTGTGTGTGAACAATTTGAAATTATGCTTTAAGTTTAAGTGTGGCAGCGACTGGTTTGCTGTAGTTGTTCTCGTTGTTATTATAGTATCAATGTTGCTTGTGCCACGGCTGGACCCAATATTGCAACAATAACAACAGCAATATCAACAGCAACAGCAGCAACAACAACAACTTTCTGTTTTTATGGCTTACAATGAATAATTTTGTCGTTATAAGCGATTTATCTTTTTATTGCCATCGATTAACCGCAAGACCAATATAACACTGTCGCTGGCAATAATAACAATTATGATGACGATGATGGTGATGATGAAGAAGATGAAGATGATGATGACGATATGGAACATACGAACGTGCAGAAAGAGATGTACTCGCAGTATGTGTGTATCTAGATGTTGATAAAGAATCAGATGCTAACAGCGCTGTTGTTGAGTACGTTGCTGGCCACCACAGCGGTTTTTATTAACACTTTAATCTGGAGTATGGGAATGTGCAACATTTTCCAACGACAGTTAATATTTTTTATCATAAAATTTAATGAAATCACTTGTGCAAACACACAGACACATATTTCATGACATAAAATTGATTCGTTTAATATTTATGCGCTACAGTTTTCGTTTTATTTAATTTGATTCTTTATCTCTTTTACTTAAACTTCAGGCCTGATTGGCTAATGAAGTATCAGAGCATGGTGGGGTTAGTGGCCAGTCAAGTTTGGTGGACAGCCGAAGTAGAACAAGCATTTAATCAGGCGCAAAACTTTGGAAACCTGAGGTCTATGAAGGATTTCTTGAACAAGTTAAATTATCAGATGGACGAACTTGTGCTCAAAGTTCGATCAGATCTCAGTGCAAATGATCGTAAGAAATTCAAGGCAATTGCAACAATAGACGTCCATGCCAGGGACATTGTAGAAGCATTTGTAAGAGACAATATTCTCGATGCTGGTGAATTTAGTTGGGAAAGTCAACTGAGATTCTATTGGCTTAAGCTTTACGACAACTTATTTGTTGTTCAGTGTTCTGGGCAATTCGATTATGGATACGAATACTTGGGTCTGATCTCCCGTTTGGTTATCACACCTCTAACAGATCGTATATACTTGACTATAACGCAAGCTTTGGTTATGAATTTGGGTGGTGCTCCTGCTGGTCCAGCTGGCACTGGTAAAACGGAAACTACCAAGGATTTGGCTAAAGCCATGGCTCTTCTCTGTATTGTGACAAACTGCGGAGAAGGAATGGATTTTCGTGCGGTGGGTACAATTCTGTCTGGTCTCTCTCAGTGTGGTGCATGGGGCTGTTTTGACGAATTCAACCGTATTGACATCTCCGTATTGAGTGTAATTTCTACGCAGCTTCAAACGATTCGAAATGCTCTGCTAAGAAAACTTGAACGGTTCATTGTAAGTATTTCGCGCGAAAAAAGTAGTTGTAAAACATTTTGATGGGTGAAAAGATTGAAACTTATTTCAATTGACATTCTCCTTTTTATGATTATTTACATTTATTTTTTCATATCAGCAACACATTTGCGTGTACGTGCGTACATCTATTTTAGATTCTAAATATGTGTAGGGAACCGCTACACTTTTTCAATTAAACAAAATGCGGAAACGCAATTTTTTCAGTTTTTTCAGCCTTTTCAAATTCATGTATGACTAAAACATTTTTCTTCCTTGAAATTTCAAGTTCGAAGGCAGTGATATAAAAATTGATCACAAAGTTGGTGTATTTGTAACAATGAACCCCGGATATGCTGGACGCACAGAGCTACCAGAGTCCGTAAAAGCT
Organism: Linnaemya vulpina; assembly: GCA_963675445.1. Lineage (NCBI taxonomy): Eukaryota > Metazoa > Arthropoda > Insecta > Diptera > Tachinidae > Linnaemya > Linnaemya vulpina. The sequence continues at coordinate 211,186 of OY776277.1, read as the reverse complement.
CTATTTAGACCAGTTACATGCATCAAACCAGATCTGGAGTTGATTTGCTTAATATCGCTGTTCTCTGATGGATTTCTAACGGCAAAGGTAAATATACTCGAATGTTTGTGTATGTTCCGACAAAAAATAAAAAATACATAATTAAAATTTAAGATCCAAAGTTGCGAGCCACTGAAAAAAGTTTGCTCCTAAAGCAGTCGCAGGTGTACCCGGTGGCCTTTTGCACATTTCGGTGCTGAAAAATAAAATACATTCCCCGATCTTGTTTATATATTCACAAGAATGTAGCAGACAGGGGTACACTTGATACTAATATGACGGTTACAAAATGCTCAGTATCAAGAGAAGCTAAAAATAGCCTCTTAAATATGAGTCGTTGGCGGTTCTGTTCTTGTTGAAATTGTATTATTCATAATCCAGTCAGAAATAAAGAACGCTAAGCAGGAGACAAGATACCGCGTTCGATGTCGTTCGAAATTTCAACACAATGTCAATTCAAATTCAGTCCATATTTCAGATCTCATTCCATTAAACAACAAAAGTAAAAATGGCAGTTTTCATTTGAGATGTGGTTCAAACAACAAAAACTATCAAACGCAGATGCAAAATACGTCGACTACATTTCAAGTGAAGTTCCGTCTGAAGAAAAAATCTTATTTGTTGCCACAAAACCAGAATTTTTCTTTCTATATGTTGTGTACTCCCCTAGACATAAAACGCACGAGAATATTTTTTCGAGTACCCGAAAAAGATTCTATGAGGGATAGACAAATTTCGTTTTCATTAGATTGAAGTTTTTCGCTTTTCACATGACGTAACACGATTGAATTTTTACAGGTTTTGGCAAAAAAGATGACGGTGCTGTATGCTCTGGCACAGGAACAACTCTCCAAGCAGTGCCATTACGACTGGGGTCTGCGTTCACTTAACTCTGTGCTACGTATGGCTGGAGTCATGAAGCGACAGTCAAATGATTTGCCCGAAGCAGTCGTGCTGATGCGCGTTTTACGTGACATGAATTTTCCAAAATTTATATTTGAAGATGTCCCATTGTTCCTCGGGCTTGTCAAGGTAAAAATATTTATCCACGTACGGGAACATAATTTAATCACTCCGCGTTAATTTAACTTCACAATCGAGAATACGGTAACAGCTGTTCTTCCGGTTCGCAGTTGCCTTAGAACTTCTGTTTCATTATAAATAAATAGATTCGCGCCTGCAACTGGGTAACATTATTTGAAACACATGGCCGGCCCTACGGTGTGGTCTTCTCTTCGGGTCTGTAGTTCAGATCCATGTACTGGTACAGTCTATTGCTAATTTTTCGCCGTTTCTCATAAACTAACAACTTGAAAATGAATTTACTCAGCGTGCGATTCATAGATTTTCTAATTTTTTCATCCAGGACTTGTTTCCGGGAGTCGATTGCCCTCGCGTTGGGTATCCTGATTTCAATGCCGCAGTACGCCAAAGTCTCGTGAATGATGGATTCATTTTGTTAGCCGATCAGGTAAGATCAACCCATTAACCTCCACATTTCCCATTTAAGTATTGAAAATATAAATTTTCTCCACATTTAAGGTTTTGTTGCTTCTTTAGAAAATGGACAATAAAATGTTCATTTTGAAGTATTCAAAGATGAATAGAAAAGAACAGAAGCAGCAACACCAGCAGCAACCACTTGCATCAATATGAGATAGAAAAAATTTTTAAAATGCACATTTTTAAGTCTTTCCGGCATTGAAATGGAAAATTTCTTATATATTTCAAATACGAGTGCGTTGCACGTGTTTTGTCCACAGACACACTCAGTGATGAGTTTATGCTCGTGTGTGTATCTACAATCGATGCAGATGTAGTTGTCGTGTTTTACTGTTGTTGCTGTTAACAAGAATGTCATAATCTTGCATTATTATCCCTGACATGTAACGATAAACTTAAAACAACAACAACTGCAACAGCAACAAGACTAGAATGGAGCCAAAGAAAAAGATATTTAGAAAAAATGGAAAATCATTTTTTGCATCACAGGCGTAGACACTTTGACACATTCTAAATTGTACTTTAAAAGCAACAAAAAAAGAAAAAAAGATTAAACTAAAAATTTAAAAAATATGAATAGAATAGGAGAACTGGGAAAAAACTTAAAGGAGAATGTGCATTATTTCGTGTACAGAGTAAATAAATGATGTACGAGAAAACATCAAAATAAAGTAAAAATTTGTTCTTTTGAACCAACAGGAACAACTACGACCGACATTGTCATCGCCATCACCAACACCTTCTTAGTTTACACATACACACTCAAACATATACGAGTGTAAGCATATTTTATCTAAAACATTTTTATTTTCTAAATGTACTCGTGCTTGATCTCTTAACATTTTAACGCCCTGCCACAATTCCCTAAATGGTCGTTGTGTTCATTTTCTTTTTTTCTGTTGTGTTGTGTGAGTGAGTTGCCGTGTTCCTTTGTGTTAATTGCTCCTGGTTTTAACACTTGTAATTGTGTGTCCATATTATTTTCTTTTGTTTTTTTCCCTTTCCTACAATTTCTCCTTTTTTATCTTGTCTTGCAGGAAGACAAAGTGGTACAGCTCTATGAAACAATGATGACCCGACATTCCACTATGATTGTTGGGCCAACAGGTGGCGGCAAAACTGTTGTCATAAACACACTAATTAAAGCCCAATTCTTTATGGGTCTGCCAACAAAATGTATAACACTTAACCCGAAGGTACGTACTCACACAAGCTTAAGTTGGCAATCAAGAACGTCCTCATTTAATCATTTCATTTCAGCAGACTAACTGAAATACTTAAAGTGCAGGTATTTAGTTTCAGACTTGTATTTCCACTTGTACGAACGCAACTCTTATAAGAGCGAGCTCTCACCGACTTCGTATGCGTCACCGAATCACATAATTATACAACTCTTTTTTTTTATTTCTATAATACGACTTAGAATTTGCGTATCTCAAATAGTTGCATTCAGGGCAGAGCTGGGAACATTCTGTTTCTTAGATTAATTTGTAATTATGTAGTCCAAATATGCGACAACTACCAATTGGAAAAATATTCCTGTCCATTTCAATTTAGTTTCCGAACTATCAAGTCGGGAAATCAAAATTTATATCCCGAATAAGTACCTGCCAGGCAGGTGTTTGTGCTGAAGCGTATTTATATCAGCAGCATAAACAAAATGAAAATTCTATGGATCACCCTACACAAAATAGCGCACCAAACGTGACTATTGAAATACTTCGACACGCAAACTTCAAGTTGGAGAAACTAGGCACAGGTTGAAGGGACTATATTGAGTTGACATTTTCAGCTTCTGAAGTTTAAAAATCCGATAGTTATGAATCATTCAATTAAAAACGGATTGCCTGTTCGAATTCCTTGTCTCGCATATCTGTTAATAATTAAGTCCGAAAGCTCGTCCTTTCAATTTCAAAAGAGTCATGCATTTCATATCGGATCTTTGAAGTCTTGTAATTCGATCTTTAATTTCATTTTAGCAATTCTTTGTAAATATGGTTTAATAAAAAAAATGCATTCTAGAATGAGGCGAACCAACGGCAACTAAAACAGTGTAGAACTTCTCGATCTAAGACTCCAACAATCTATAATTTACTATCAACTTGCAAGTGCATTTCCCGTTCGCACTGGGGATATGCCCAAATACGAAACGTAAAATCAATCTGACAAGAGCGAAAAATTTTAAATGTTTCTCTTGAAATTATTTGTGAGACTATCAGACAATGAAAATTTCGATGAAGATACCGACCAGTCATCCCTAATTATTTATATTCGTACCATTTATTATTTTCAGGCATGTTCCGTGGTCGAATTGTACGGTTTTCTGGATCCAGACACACGAGATTGGGTTGACGGCTTGTTTTCAAACATATTTCGAGAAATGAATCGCCCCCTGGATCGAGATGTACGTAAATACTTAGAAATTAGTATCCAACTAAGGCCATTTTAAATTTTTACGAATTATCCATTCATACACACACACACACTCATGCATATAAATATATCTTCAAGCAAGAATTTTAAATATTATAACGTTCAATTAGTGTCGTCGAATGGAAAATGCGTTCTTCCTCAAAATAATCTTTAACTTTTGACATTTTTTGAGAGCTACGCAAACTATTTTTCAAGTTAAAGTTTAATTGGTTCGTCAGCATTAGCAGCAGTTACGGATGACAAGTCCCAACACAATCCCAATTAAACGCACAACTCATCACACGGGATTGTGTGCAGCCGAGTGTTCCTTTGAATTTGCGCAGAAGTGATTCGAGTTACGGTTTCAAAATGTTTGTGTGTTTGTGGGTAAAGATATAAAATATGAAAAATATTTAATTATTATTATTTTGTTACCGTCACGAAACAGAAAACTTGTTAACTGTTTTGTGTTCACACCACAAACATCAATTTGCTTATATCTGCTTGTTCATACAGTCATACACACGTGGCAGACACAATTATGGACAACATGTTTGCATTGCGGTCACACTTAAATAAACAAGTTGCCTACAACAAACACTGAAAAACGTTTCTTGTTTGTTGGTATGAAGAAGCTGCATCACTACTAACTGTGAATCAGAACGGACTGCGCATCACCTAAAATATTTTAACTCAAAAATGATTTACACGATTCAAGTTAGGAAAATATTCTTGTCAATATAATTGTCATGCTGACGCTGCTCGTAAATATTATTTCTTAAAAAACTCCGACATGCATAATTTAAATGTGTCGTAAAGAGTAAACAAATTTTAAAATATTAATTAATTGAAGATTATAAACGAAAAGTTATATGAAACATCACAATCAAAAATATACAATGACACCGCAAAGGAGCCTCAAAATATTTTATTTTGAAGTCCTTCGACCGTTTAGAGACGAGCTCCTGTAAAAATTGCGTTTGCAATTTCAGAAGTTTCTAATCGGACATCCACCGATACACTCCTCCACTTAATTTCTCTTGCAACAATTCGGTTGAAAAATAAAACGCTTAACTGCCGAAAAAACAAAATTTCTCATTCAAATGGCTAAGGAGCTTTCAAACTACCCTCGTATGTACACCCATTTACCTATCCACCTTCATGCCTGCCGTTCCCGTTGCGTGGAAACTGCTAACGCGGTGATCCCAAGAGCTATTTTTTTATTTCTCTTTGTCTAATTTCCAAGTTTGCATAAACCATAAAACCAATACTGGAAACATATTCAGTCCCAATGGACAGCGGAGTGCAGCAGCAGCAGCCAAAATTAACATTGACACCGATTTCATAACATTCAATTTTGATAAGCATGCAAATCGCTCCATCCTTCCAACCATCTGCAAACGCAAACACTTGGAAACAAGCAGAGATGCTTTTGTAATGCCAACATCATCGCCCCGAATTGTATGCTTGTGTGTGTGTGTCTGGTCGCCCACACGAACTCGAAATTCATCGTAATAATGATTACGACGTTTAATCACAACTCTTTGAGTGCCTGCCTCATTTATGTTTACTGTTGTATTCACAGATGTGTATGGGGACACATCCATCTGCACGCACATCCATACATCCACAGAACATTCAGGCAAATCTCGATACATGCAAACAAGTCTGCATCTCGATTATTGTCAGATAGGGAGCTCAAGAGTTGTTCAGACAAATTTGTGTCAGTTGGGGCTGTAGATGTCGCTGCAAGTCACGATTAGCTTTCTGATCATGCTGAATAGGTCATTCCTTCGTGGGATAGTCCAAGGATCAGCGCTTGGCTCCTCATTGCGGATCGTAGTGTGTGATGGTTGAAAATAGCGGAGAACGTGGAAGAGCTGCTTGAAACTGAAGCCCTTGGAAACGCCAGTATAGAGATCGGAAGACTTTATCAATGGTCTTAGTTGTAGAAAATAAGCGGCTTTCTCGTCGCAAAAAAGGATGACTGTTCTATGAGTAGATAGAAACATTATCCTCTAAATGGTTGGGGTTACTTGTTCTGCATATCGCTGGCTTAACATGCAAAGGCTCTAAGACGGTACATCAGAATCTTACAAAAGAGACAAAAACATGTCTGAGTTCTGCTAAAGCAGCTGTTTTTCATTTTTCTTTGTAAAAGCAAAATAAAATGGCTAACTGTACTTTTTGTTGGAACTTGGAGCTTTTTCTCTTGATGCGCGCTTTTGCTTTTCACTACAAAACAACAAACAACACTAAACTGTACTTTCTGATCAATTTATATTTACTTGTTCTTTAGTAGTGGATTGAAATCTCAATTTATAATAAAAGCGGACTTGGGGTCTTTGCATGTATTGACCAGTTGACTTGCTAACATACGATGGGTAGCGACTGACAACGAAGTAGTCAATGAATCAGAGGACATGCTGACTCGAACTTTTGTATAGCGAGTCTTTTAACTGGACACGGTTATTTTGAGTGGCACTTGTACCATTTCCGACTGACAGTGTCACTTTTTCTCCCGACGTTTCCAATATCAGTTCTTGGATTTGGAGGAAGTTTTATATAGAGGCGACTCTACTCTATTGGAGTTTTATAATGGTTGCACGTGTGTAGTGAACTCGTAAATAAAGCTCGACAGGAGATTTCCTAATAAGCGAATATGGGTGGTATTGGTTGGGTATGTTTCCATTACACATGCAACTTGACACTCTCCGTTGAGTGTTCCTTCCCCTGGCATTTGACAAACATCCAACATACTTTTACACGAAGCATTTATTTGAAAATATTACATAAATATGAATGATATTATTCACTCGCTAATGCATCATCTGTGGCCTTAAAAAATAAGAAAGAAAACAACAAACAAGCAGCAAGAGGAATATAATGCAATCAGTTTAATGCATCCCCACAGGAACGCCGCTATGTGTGTTTTGATGGAGACGTTGATGCGCTTTGGATTGAAAACATGAACTCTGTTATGGATGATAATAAGCTGCTGACATTAGCAAATGGCGAACGAATTAGATTGGAAAACTACTGCGCCCTCCTTTTCGAGGTGAGTACGAGTACAAAAATAAAATCTGTATCGAAGTGTGTACAGCGTAATAAATGAATGCGCTTTTTACCATCGCGCTTTTCTCGATGATGCAACAAGAGGAGAATGTTTCGTTCTTTCAACTTGACCAAATTCTCTTAGTGGAGATGACTAGTTGCTTTTATTTGAATGTACAAATTCTTGTTGCTCGTTTCATCGCTTACATACATCCGTAGTCCATGTAAATATTTGGGGTAATGAAAACACAGCAAAGATTTTCAGATGTTGCTGAAGCTCCTTTGTAACATTCCAAAAAATTAAATTGAAAATACTGTGAATAACAAATCATATTTCTTCACTTTTAAAATAAATCTTCCTTTGAAATCTATTCAAGTTTGTAAGGGCGGGTGCTGTTCATCCGTGCAGTCATGAAAATATTATGTTACTTCCACAAACCGCTCCACCCTACTCGTCTGAGTCCACAATATATGAATACATGGAAAATATAATAAATGCAACTGCACACACCTACTTTCCCATGTACGGCACGAAGAATATTTTTTAGAAAAATAATCATCCGTTCGATCGCAGTGCCAAGATTTTATTCGAAGGTCGTTGTCCACTGGGTCAGCTGACGGCGCTTTCATTTACAAAACTAAGTTGCACTTCATTCTTCAGCTGCGTGCTAGTGAAGATCAAATATCTTTACACATTTATTTTGTCTAGTTCTTGTGTGATTAAGGCTACGGGTATCTACTGGAATTGTCAGAATTAGTTTCTTCGAAGACTAAATTTACCACGCAGCTCATAAATGAATTTCCTTATGGTCTGACGAGTTGCAGTAGCAGAAAACTCAAAAAACGTATTTATAAGAAATATGAAATTCGTCAAACCGCCTTCGTATGACGTTGTCATATATCATCGATCAAATTATAAATATTTAACTCATTGCCTTTTTACCCAGAAGCTTTAAGTATTTTACCTTTTTAGTTTCCCGGTGTCCTTTTTCGTTTAGTGCTTTTCAATTTCATTCTCTTCCTTCAACCTGTCCTCCAATTTCGTCTATTCCTTTCCAAGTGTGATTTTTAAGGGCGCCAGAATCCGTGTCTTTATATTGTTTTGCTGTTTGTATATAAAAAGTTCAGTTGCAAATGGGGCAATTGAAAAGGTTTAGTATTTTCGGGTGAACGCTGTTTATTTTAGTCTCTGTTTCAAAACTTAATATATTTTATTTTGTAGGTTGGAAATTTAAATTATGCTTCGCCCGCTACAGTATCGAGAGCTGGCATGGTGTTTGTGGACCCAAAAAATTTACGGTACAGTCCATACTGGCAGCGTTGGCTATTGACCAGACCGGAAGCTCAGAGGGAACTGCTGCAAGTGAGTTGCACAACAAACGAATCAGATTTTACTGTTTCACTTGACGTTTATTTTGTTTCACTTCTCTAGGACATGTTTGAGAGAATAATAACGCAATCAATTTCATTCATACACGAAGGCGTAGATGGCACATCCCAAGGCAATCCGCTTAAGACCGTCATTATGCAGACTGAACTAAATATGATTTCCCAGTTCTGTAATATGTATGACGCTCTACTACCTACGTTTGATAGCCAAGAAGATCTATCATTCGATGCACCAGCTGTAGTGGAATATGATAATGATTCACTCGAATGCTGTTTCATTCAGAGTATTTATTCTTCACTGGGTGCTTGTTTGATTGAATCTGATCGAATTATTTTCGATGAGTTCTTGAAACGCATTTCGGGCTTTCCCTGTGTACAGGACTCTAAAAATAAACCGGCAACCGGAGGACAGCTACCAACTAGTAAACCTACACTTTATGAATATTTCTTTGACCGTCAAACTTCTTGCTGGATGGCTTGGGAATGGATTGTGCCGTCGTACGTGCATGATGCAAATAAGAATTTCAGCGAAATTTTAGTACCGACTGTAGACAGTAGCAGAACTGTTAGCATTTTAAGTCTTTGCAGTTATGTAAGAGCTCCATGTGAGAAACAATTTAATTCATGGCTTTTAATCTTCTAATTCATAGATTAAGAGGCCTGTGCTACTGGTGGGCGAGGCTGGAACGTCAAAAACTGCAATGGTATCACAATATCTGCGAAATCTGGACAGAGACACCAACGTAAGTAAGAAAATGTTCTCCTCGGTTCTGTATATCTCTATTAGTGCCCCTCTCGGACCAACCTTTACTAAGTTCTTGCAAAAACTATCGCTAAATATGTGCACTGAAGTAGATGAACTGCAACACCAGCAATAAAAATATCACAATAAAATCTGACACACTCCTTCTGAATTTAGTTATTGAAAATTGCAAACCCCTCTCTGTTCAATACCCAACAAATGGCCTCCCTGCGAACTAACAATTTATGCAAAACACGAGTAACATGGAATTGCTCAGTCAGAACAATAATAAAATGATAAGTCTAAATCGACTATCCGCTAGAAAACTTTCTGCGATTTTATCTAGAGTGGAAAAAATGTTTCCGAATTTTTAAAGTGAAAGAAAAAATTGATAAAATGGGATGTGAAAAAAATATTCAAAGCGAAACACGGGGGTTTAGTTTGTGTTAAAATTAATTTATTATTGATAGAGTTCTCGTATATTATTTCCACGTATGTGTCAAGCTCGCTCCTGTCAAACTTGTGAAGGCCGCGTAGATAGTATTTTGATTTTCGCCGAACTTTTTTCTTTTTATTTTGTTAACGCAATTGTGGATTTTAACGAACCAGCTCGATTTCTGTTCATGCCGATTAAGTCTAGTAATAAGCGACAACATAGAGCGGTTTCCGAAAAAGCTGCACCCATCTGTTCTGCGAGTTGTTCCTCGGCCAGTCTTGTTAAAGAAGGGCATAAAATTGCACAATTTTAAACAATAAAACTAATTGAAACAATTACTGCAGAGCAAATGAGTACTTTGCGAGTTTCATGTTATTCCATTTGCAAAACTATTTTTCGTATTATAGGGAGACTAGTTTTTGGGAGATATTTACAAAAATGCTGGAAAGGAATGACTCTGATTTCATATTCTTTGCTAGATTGTACTCAACATCAACTTTTCATCGAGAACGTCTTCCATGGACGTCCAAAGAACCATTGAGGCTGCTGTAGAGAAACGCACGAAACACACGTATGGTCCGCCAATGGGGAAGAAGATCGCATGTTTTATAGATGACATGAACATGCCTCAAGTGGATGCGTAAGTGTCCTTGAAGGGTTCTATTCTTATGTTTCTTATGGTAACTTGACACATCTGATATCCTTCAATAATGTTATTTTCTACTTGAACAAGATATGGAACCCAACAACCAATTGCTTTATTGAAACTTCTGTTTGAACGTGGAGGAATGTATGATCGGGACAAGGACTTAAATTGGAAACTATTCAAAGATTTGACATTCTACGGTGCAATGGGGTGCACAGGTGGCGGACGTAATGAAGTTGACCCACGATTCATTTCTTTATTTTCCGTTTTCAATATTATTTTTCCCAATGACGAATGTGTTCTTCAAATTTATTTGTCGATATTTAAAGGACATCTTCAATACGGCGCAGAATTCAATCCCAAACTTATACCCATGGCTGATGTCATCGTTCAAATGACCTTAAAGCTTTTCAAGGTGAGTTTTCAATAGAGATTAAATTTTAATATGATGGAATACAAGAGCAGAGGAAAACACTGCTTATATTCTTCGATTTGAAAATTTTCCTTTATGACTCAGGACCAATTTGCACCTTCCGAAAATACAACAACAGCAATCGTTAAAGCAGAGATTGCACAGCACTTTACATTAAAGATAAACAAAATAAAGGGGCTCTTGATAAATTTGTTTTCTAGAATCCGCATATAATGAATTCAGTTTAAGTAATTTCATTATGGTCATGTTAGGAAACGTTTATGTGCATGTACACGACATGTGTCCTTCGATAACAACGAATTGAGTAGAAAATTTATGGCAACCGATTTACATATGCAAATCGCATCAATTTTTCATAATCTTTGCCAAATCGTTTATTCTACAATCGAAAATTATTCAAAGCCAAATAAAAGTACTTGTCTTGCTCATAGAAAATACATAAAAACGTTTTCGTAGTTTAAAAATAAACTGCATAGAATAAAACAACTACGAGTACAGTAGACATCGGCTACAACAAAACGTCTATCATAAGAATCTGGAGTGGAGCACGGAAACTCATGTGAAATAAAAGCTTCTGAGCACAAATAGAGACATCAAATAAGATTTGCAACTAAAAGGTATTTGTCGCACTCAAAACTGAACACCAAATTAAAGAATTGGAGAAACAAACTGAACCACTTTAAAATAACACGATTTATTATAAATTTGCAAGAAATTAATTCTTGTATGCACATGAAAATAATTGACAAGAAACGATTCCACCATAGAAACTTCATAGGAAATAATCGAATATCTTATAGCCACGCGCGTCCGTATCTAAATGAAAATGTTCCGTGCATATTTCCACATTAGGGTATCCAACACAATGGACTTTTAAGGAAATCCCAACGAACCAACAGTAAGAAAACTGGGGATTAAGGCCAGCTATAAAATAAATATCCCGAAAGAAAATTAGTACAAAACCCGGTTCTATTTTGCTCGCCACGATTTCCATTTACCGTCAAAGCGGCTCATTTGCTGTGCTGCACGGAAAAACTTCAAGAACCCCTTGCAAGCATAAAATGTTTGTAAGGACTCGTTCCCCAAACTCATTTTAAATATTTTATTCCCATTTTACTGGCAATTTCACGTAATCAAAAACAGAAACAAAATATTCCTGCCTGCTGTGCGAATCGAGGCTCAAAAGCTCAAGTCTGAAATTAATTCGGCCGTTAGTTGTTTGCCAAACTCTTTTCAATAATAATGCAAACATTTCGTCAGCATGTTCACACGATGAAGTGAAACACGTGCTTGCAACACGACAGACTCTGGATTCAGCTTGACAACTCTGTTTGATGTAATAAAACATGTCAATTTAGTTCCACTGAAACCAACAATTGTATCAGTAAATCCTTCCGTTCAGCACAAAAAATTTAGTATTTTACTTTTTAATCCATCCAAATTTCAAAATTTTAATTATTTTATTTCAATTTAGTCATGAGCTTTTTGTTTTAGTTCTGTTTTTACAATTCTTGCGTTGGCAAATAGATCGATCGACTGACGATAATTTTTGATGAAACTCAAAACGAGGAAAGAAGTTTGTACGGCAAAGAATGTCCATAAACATACCTTCACTTTTACTTAAGTGACAGAAAAATTTCAGTTGCAATTAAAGAGCGATACAGGTGAACTAGTCATCGCATTATCTTCGTAAATGGAAGTTATAAATAGAAAACGTATTCGTGCAAAATTTATTAATATTAATAACTTTGAAGAATATTCGGTTGATTGAAACTTTATTATAAAATGTCAGTATGAAATGTAACATTTTTAACAGGCACTGTACAATTTCACGTTTGTAGCTCACTGTACAATGTCGATTGTTTTGTACGGATGTGCAGTTGAAAAAGGGTGACATAAATGATTGCACAGGCTCCGCAAGCTCATCCGTATAGATTCCACATTTTCACATAATAAACGTTGTGGTTGTTCGTTGGCTGGCTGGCTATTGTCTGTCGGCTGCGAGAAACTGAATTTTTAACAATTGTTGACACTAAAATATAGTTTGACGTCGATGCATTTTTCCTTAATGGCAAATGCACTTTTTCACTTCTGATTCAAACACAAATTATGTGCTCTTATTTGAATGGATTGTGGGATTTCAAAAATATTTTATTTTTCATTCCTATAAAAACAATAAATTAATGCCAACATTTACTATATCAGGAGCACAAGTTTTTTAAATTGCGGATAACAAAAGGACTCTCTTCGAGTTGATCATTCAAATGCATGATGTAAAAGTTGCATCGAATATTTTGCAAACGGCTTTGGCCATCTGCTGATGCCAGGATGTAAATTTGTTTGGCTGAAAAAACTCGTCTACAGTGTTTCTCTTTTATATTTACTACGATATTTACTCAACGTAATACCCCCGCTGTTAAGAAGTATTTTGCTTATTCAGTCAGAGTCGGTCTTATAAATACTAGTTTTTAATGTCAAGACGTTATCTTAACTCAAACTGTCAACTGTAGCATTCATCTGTGAATAGTATTTTGCGCATGCGTCCATGTGCAGTACTAAATCGCACTTATTCGAGGAGAATGAATGCGTGTGCACATGCCCCTCCGATGTCCACATAATCAAAATTCTTATCTCTAATTTCAACAGGTTGTCATATTGGAATTGCCCCCCACGCCATCGAAATTTCACTACATATTCAATTTAAAGGACTTGTCACGGATTTTTGCAGGTATGCTGCTCATTCACTCAAATGTCGTCAAAACATTGCGGGATTTGGTACGTGTTTGGCGCAATGAGTTCACGCGCATTATATGTGACCGTTTAATATTGGAAACGGTGAGTAAAAGTTGCATACACACACACATCCATACGTACATGTACAACTTTATAGAGATTAAGCACTTCTTCGATCTCACATCCCAACAAACAAACTCTACACAAGCCCAATGGTGCACACATATATTTGTGGTACCCGTTTAAATATGTCCCCGTCCATTGATATGAATTAATCCTCCCTGGTTAAAAAGGAGTTTTCATCTGTACATGCGTAAAATAAATTGTTTTCTTAAATTTTAGTATCAAAAATAATAAAGAAGCCTTTTTGATTTGCTTAAGCAACAATAACATATTAATATTTTGTTTTTGCTTTGTGTCTATATAACTTCTTTTATTGTTGCTCATGTCAAATCGTAGTGACTTTGAAATACTCAGCGATGAATATGAGCAAAAAAGTAGTTTTCGTTATTAAAAGAATAAAATTAAGAACCAGAGTTTAATTGCAGAGGTTTTCTATTGCAACAGTTCGAATTATCTCTGAGTGCGTTCGTAAGACGTATCCCTCTCGGTTAACTATTAGCTCAACAGCTAATTTTTCACAACTCCATTTGCGTTAATTGTGTTAGAGTTAGTCCACTCAATACTATCTCTGGCTTTCTGATTTTGACAATGAGTTTGTTTGTGTTGGCCCTAAAAAATGAATAATCGCACTATTATTTGGGCACAACAACTTCTCATATAGGTTTTGAGTTGTTGTTAATATTGTTTTTGTACTGCTTTGCAAGTTTTAATAAAATTCTGTTTGAGAAAATCTCATGATGCATATAACTCGATTCAGAAACAAAAAGTGTTGGCTATTCAAACATTCAAATGGTCGTATTAATATCAGTTGCTGATCTTTTTCTTTGCAGGACTTACAATTGATGAGAACGAAGTTGGAAAACGAGATCAATGAAACGTTCACTCCTGACTATGAAGTGGAAAAGGGTTTTGAGACACCAAAAACAGGTAAATGGCCAGTAATAATTATATTTAATTAGGGAAACTACTTTTTTAAAACTTTGCCATACAGTTTTATAGGCCGTAGAAAGCGCTGTAGAACTTTTATGAGTATTTGCAAATCGAATTAATAGACTAGTTTTCAAAAGGCATTATAAATAATTAATGACTTCATGGAGGAATCAACATCAAATCAATTTTCACATCGAAATTCCTCCGTCTCTTTCTCACATGTGAATTCGACATCTTCATGAATATTCGATAAGAAAATTCATTTAAGAACTATGAAGGGATTAAGAACTTTTTTTCAAATAGTTAACGGTTCCAAGAACATTTTTTCTTGTGTATCAAAAGCCAGGTATGAATTGTATATGCGTGGAGTTTCTAAGAATCGACAGACCCAGATCTGTCGGAATCAATAATTTTATCCAAGATTTCACTCATATCGATTATTCAAAGCTAAGAAAGAAAGCTTCTTAGCAAAATTAGCCGGAGTAATGAATGGCGTAGATAACACTCCATAACTGGTTATACTTCTTCACAGTTATAGTCCTAATTCAAACACTTTTTAATTTAAAAAAAAAAACAATAGACAACAACAACAAAAGCATCAGTAGATATTAAAATGTCTTGAATAATGTTTATAGAGTCTGCGTACCTGGAACAACATGAAACCGCCGAAAGCGAGCAGAACGAAGGAGAACCCATTACCCTGCACGACCACGTAATGAGAGATCCATGCCTCTTTGGTGATTTCAGAAATGCCATGAACGAGTCAGAACCCAGATATTACGAAGACCTCTTGGACTATGAAGCCGTTTACCACTTGTTCAATGAGGTTTCTCGCTTAAATGTTCAAATAATTAAGACTATTAAGCACACTTGAGTTTCATTTAGATCCTGGAGGAGTATCAGGAGCGTAAAGGTAAAATGGAACTAGTTCTCTTTGAAGACTGCTTGGAGCATTTGACTCGAGTGCATCGCACATTGAGGATGCACCGTGGCCATGTTCTGCTAGTGGGCGTTGGAGGCAGTGGCAAGAAATGTATAACAAGGCTGGCTTCGTTTACTGCCGAGTGCGAAGTGTTTGAAATAACGATTGCAAGAGGATACAATGAACAGTCATTCCGAGAGGATCTAAAAGTGCTCTACACAATGGCTGGTGTAGAACGTAAGAAAACCGTATTTCTTTTTTCAGCAGCGCAGGTATGAGTTCTCCCACTCTTGTGCTTTAATGAAATCAGAATATTCAATTCATACTCTGTCTCAAAAGATCGTCGAGGAAGGCTTTTTGGAGTTAATTAATAACATTTTGACTGTGGGTCTGATGCCAGCACTGTTCAGCGACGAGGAAAGAGATGGCATCATTAGTGGATGCCGTACGGCAGCTGAAGAAAGTGGATATTCAGCCTCAAAGTAATTTGTTTCCATTGACTTGAGTGACCTCCACTAATACAAAAACTCTGCCTTTTATAAAGAGATTCCGTGTGGTCCTACTTCTTGGAAGCATGTGCTCAACACATGCATGTTGTGTTGTGCATGTCACCGTCTGGCGACATTCTACGTAACAGATGTCGTGATTTCCCTGGTCTAATCGGCAGCACATATATTGATTGGGTGTTTCCGTGGCCGCAGCAAGCCCTAACAGCTGTGGCCAAACTGTATCTGACGGAGCACACTTTAGTAAATTTACTCGCAGATGCCACTTTATTAAATCGACAACTGTAAAAGAATGATTCTATTTTTGACTCATACTGCCAACCACGAGTACTTGAAGTTTTAGACTCGGTTGAGCACAAATACGAAATTCATTGAAATACGAAATCTAAGGAACTCAACGAGAACCGAAGCAGTTAATTGATTCAATCTATTTTTACATTCACATGTTTAGGTTTCTTCCTACCGGTAGTATTGAGGCTTAAATAATTGCTTGGCTGAGCTGAAAAGTATGGAAATATGGTTGAACAATTCTAAGATTTTGACATTCCTCACATTCATTTCAGCGGTGGCTGCACCCATGGCTTATAAATTTTTTAAGTTTTGGACTTTTGCGTTTCGGCTCTTCAGATCTTTTTGACACTCTCCATTTCAGCAACTTGTGTCAATTCAAGGTCCTGTCTCGCCGGTTTGGCGGTTTTATCGATTTAGCAAACTTATTAATATATTTTATTACACACATTTTATTCACTCCAATTGTTGTCGAATATTCCCGAAACTTTAAGCATTTCTGAAAATCTCGACAATTGTTTTTGGAAGTTTAGATTTTTTTCAAACTTATTCTGCAAGTAACAAACTCCTACGGATTTCTTCACTGTCGAATGAAGGCATGTACGAGTCTTCAAAATAATTCGCAGGCGAATTAGTAAATTGGTGTAAATCATACTTTTACAGCTGCGATTTAAGCAATCAACTGATCAAAAAGAAAAAAATATTATGCAATTTTATATATTTTTCAGATCCCATCAAACCACCGCGACAATATAATGAACCATGTGGTGTATGTACACACCACAATGTACCACTACTCCAGGGATTATTTGCAGAAATTGAGGCGCAACAATTATGTCACTCCTAAGCACTATTTGGACTATATAAATACTTATTTGAAACTTTTAGGTAAGACGACTTTAAGAAAAGTTTAAAGGTGGGCATTCGAATTAAACAAAATATTTTGCAGATGAGCAAAACTCGTTTATTACAATGCAGAGAGATCGTCTTCAGGAAGGAATTCAGAAAATCGATGAGGCTGCAAAACAAATAGACGAACTGCGTATTATTGTGACGGAACAGAAATACAATGTGGATAAGGCTTCACAGGAATGCGAACAAATGTTGATTGAAATTGAAGATGCCACGACTAAAGCAAACACGAAAAAGACTGAAGCTTCGGAAAAGTCGGTAGAAGTAGAAATTAAAGGAAAGCAAATTTCAGCTGAGAGAGAAGAGGCGGAAATAGTTCTGGCTGAAGCTATGCCAGCCTTAGAAGAAGCTCGCAAGTCCTTATCGGAATTGGATAAAGCCCAGATCACTGAAATACGATCTTTCATGACTCCTCCACCACAAGTGCAGGTTGTATGTGAATGTGTGGCGATTTTAAAAGGAATTAAAGAGATCAACTGGAAGTCAGCCAAAGGCATGATGTCAGACGTGAATTTTCTGAAAAGTCTCATGGAAATGGATTGTGAAGCATTAACTGGTAAACAGATTAATCAATGCCGAAATCACATGAAGACCCAAAATCTTGACGAGATGGGAAAGATTTCGATTGCTGCTACAGGACTTTTAAAGTTTGTGATGGCTGTTATTGGATTCTATGAAGTTTATAAAGAAGTAAAACCCAAAAAGGAACGAGTCGAGTTTTTGGTTGAAGAACAGGAACATCAAATAAAACTATTAAAAGATTTAAATAATGAAATATCAACACTGGAAGAGCAGTTGAACTCCCTGAATCATCGGTACGCTGAATCCATGAAACAAATGAAGGCATTGACTGAAATGATGCAACAAGCCGAAAGACGATTGGTAAATAGATATCTGATGGTTACAATTCTTCCTACTATTCATTTAACAGATGAACACACAAGTCTCATTGTCGTATGAAAAACTTGTGTTTGAGGGTCTTCCAATTACTGTGGGAAATTCGTTACCCCGTAGAGCCTAAGCTATATACAAGCTCATACTTCGGCAGTGGTCAGCAATACTGAAATTCCTGACATCTTAGCGCGATGGTTGCCAGATGCACGATTAAAAACTACGTTTCTGACAACATCCGAGTGCAACCATTATCCGCGGTGCAAGCGCGGGTCTATTCAGAGGATATTTTTTCTTCTCGAAGAAATTTTCAACTTCTCGCTAGGAAAATTTAAAATTTATTAAAAAGGGGAAATTGTTTTTTCTATGATGTTCCGCATTGTGAACGAAAATATAATATCTTTTCTTAAATACGAAATTTTATATTTGATCAGTTACTCTTTTCAACACTAAATCACCACTTATCACTTTATAGTTGATTTATAGTATTAAAGGATGTTATCAAACACTCTCTTTAACCTGATCCACACTTGCCTCCATCAAGTTCAGTTAGTCCCGAAGAGTCAGTGGGAGAGCAAAAAGAAGTGTTGAAAAAGGGAGTTTGTCACCTAACAAACGCATAGAAATTCAAAATATTTCCAAATTGTATGAAAAACAAGTTTGTTTTTGTTTAGTCTATAAATTTCACTTTGATAATCCGATATCTGAAAAATTTTTGAATTAACTTGCAGGTAGCCTCCAATAAATTAATCAGTGGTCTGAGTACAGAACGGGTGCGGTGGAATATTGATTACGAAGACTATGGCCAGAAGTTGGTGGTAATGGTGGGGCAGTGCCTCTTAAGTGCTTCCTTTTTAGCCTATACGGGAGTATTTTCATGGGAGTATCGGAAGGCAATGCTATTCGATGACTGGCTAGAAGACATTAAAAATAAGAATATTTCCATTCAAACGCCTTTTCGTATTGCTGAAAGTCTTACTAGTGATGTTGAGATCTCTGCTTGGACTTCGGAAGGGCTACCACCCGATGAGCTCTCGGTTCAAAATGGTATTTTGACAATTAGATCATCTCGGTTTCCGCTGTGCATAGATCCTCAATTGCAAGCGTGGACATGGATAAAGAGAAAAGAGAAGAGAAACAACTTAAAAGTTTTATCATTCAACGACTCAGACTTTCTGAAACACCTTGAAATGTCGATTATGTATGGCGTGCCGGTGCTATTTGAAGATGTGGATGACTACATTGATCCAGTTATAGACAACGTCCTGCAGAAGGATATAAAGACTGTGGCCGGCCGTAAGTTTTTTGTACTTGGCGATAAAGAAGTGGACTACGATCCAAATTTTCGAATGTATCTAACAACAAAATTTCCGAACCCCAAATTTGATCCAGCTGTCTTTGCCAAGGCTACAGTTATAAATTATACCGTTACCCAAACTGGACTCGAAGATCAACTCCTCAGTGTCGTTGTGAGAGCAGAAAGACCAGACTTGGAAACGCAAAGAGAGACTTTGATTCTTGAAACAAGTGAAAATAAGCAGCTTTTGCAACAACTGGAAGATTCACTACTCAGAGAGTTGGCTACATCTACAGGAAATATGTTGGATAACGTTGAATTGGTTCAAACACTTGAGAACACCAAGTCCAAGGCAGCTGTGGTTATGGAGCAGCTAAGCCTTTCGGCCGAAACGCAAAAAGATATTGAAAAGCTACGTGACGGCTACAGACCAGCAGCCAAAAGAGGAGCTGTTCTTTTCTTCGCGCTCTCCGATATGTCAACGGTTAACGCGATGTATCAGTACGCTTTGGCATCTTATTTAGATGTATTTACATTCTCGCTACGAAAATCCGTCCCAGATACTGTTCTCTCAAAACGTCTCAACAACATTATTAAGACCTTGACGGAAAACGTTTATTCATACGGATGCACTGGGATATTTGAAGAGCATAAGCTGTTATTCTCATTTCAAATTGCTACGAAATTAGCTTTACGAGATGATCTCTTAAGTCAGGCTGAACTAGAGTTTTTCATTAAAGGATCGGTTGTATTAACAAAAAGTGAACGAGCATGTCCAGCAAAATGGCTGTCAGAAAAAAATTGGGAAGATTTGCTGCGACTGTCTACAGACTTTCCGAATCCGTTTGAAACTTTAGCCGATCATTTTGCTAAATTTACAACGCAATGGAAAGAGGTCAGTCGATAAATCAGTTATATTGTAACAAATACTTAACTCTCCTCAACAGTGGTACGACTTGGAAAATCCTGAAGAAGTCCCTTGTCCGGGAGACTTTAATATTAATTGCAGCTCCTTTCAGGCAAGTCAATGCAGACAATGAAATTCACTTGCGAGAATCGAATATTATTGCGAATTTCAAACAGTCAATAGCACGAGTGGTTGAAATTTGTATTCTATTCGAGCACATTCCGCATGTAAAAGCCAGTGTAGAGTTCTGAGTGCTATTCCACAAATTGTCTTATCACGGAATTTCAAAAAGTGGGGAAACACATATTTGCTACGGAAGAAATATATAAAAACTGCAAACTAAACTGGCCTTTAAATCCTTAATTTATTATTTCAAAACATGTAAATATTTAATCAAATTTACTTTCCATTAAAAGAAATTAATGCTGCTGCGTTGTTTCCGTGCTGATCGAATTTATCGTTCCATAAATCAGTACATTGTCGGCACCATGGATGAGTTCTTTATCATGCCACCCGTTGTAAGCTTTTCAGCCATTTACGAACAAACCACGTGCAACATTCCAGTCTGCTTCATATTGAGTGCTGGATCAGATCCCACAAATGATTTGATGAAGTTGGCAGAACAAGTTGGAGGTGGTTTGAGCAACTTCTGCCATTTATCATTAGGACAGGGACAGGAGAAGGTAAATAATGTATTTTTGATTTCCCTTTTATTTTATTGATAATCAAGACTTTGCACACATTCTCTCACACATCACGTACATGTTGCAAAATGTATGTGCTCGTATGAAGACAAACTGCTCGTTGGCACTCGGACAAAACAAATAATCCGTTGTGTCAATTTTCTACTTCCAATATAAACAAGGCAAAAATACACACACTCATGCATTTGGATATCCACATAAGTAAGGTTTTGACAACAGAAAATAGCTGCTCGAGTCGCATATTGTGCCGCCTTTCGAAGAGCCAAACGTTGTTGCAAACAGCAAACAGCAACAAAAATTAGGGCTTGTTGTTTAGAAACATTCGAATAACAGTCAAGTGCCAGAACTATCTGGGTTCGGATTGGAAAGATCCGTGATTTTTCGTAAAAAAATTTACATGTTTTTACGAATTCAAATAAATTCTAAATGCTTCTCTCTTTCATAATTCTCGTATTCATCTAAAAACCGCAGTTAGTAGCCGCAAAATCACATCGATTCAAAGTCAGAATTAAAAACAAAATAATTTCAGATAGATATGAAAGGGTTTTTCTCAGGGGCATGCCTGTGTTCCAAACCAAACTTTGTGCATTTATCTTCATCCTCTTAAATGCTATTAACTACAGTGAGCTGAAGGAAAATAGAAATCCTTAAAAGCGTGTTTCTCAGTTCTTGTTTTTTTGAGGTCTGAACTCCATGACGAACTCACGCCCACCGATCCGATAACAAAATCATGTGTTCGAAAATCTTGTACGTGTGTTAAGGTTTTTATATATCCTGAATGGGGCACGAGTGAAATATAATTGAAGTCATTTCAATATATATTTATTTCTTATTGGTTTGGTTTATTTAAAATTTACTTCGATTCGCATAACGTAAAGCTTTTGTTACGAGTCCGCAGCTTAAGATTTTGGTATCCTCTGAATTTACATCTCCAAATAAAAGTATTTGTTTTTGCCACTTAAGCATTTACGGGCAAGGCCATGGCGCTCGAATTTGTTAAAGTCCATTTACAGTCGAATGAAAATTTTATTTCACGTGTATTTTATCCTCATGAGCTTCAGTTATATATATTTCCTTGTACCTTTTGCCAGCAAGAAAACAATAAACCACCCAAGTAAAATGAATTAAAAAACTAAATTTCAGAAAGCCATTGACTTGTTAGACAAATCGATACGCCAAGGAATGTGGCTGATGCTGCAAAATGGACATCTGCTCATAAGTTTTATAAAACAACTGGAAAAGTACTTGGAGAAAGTGGATGCCCCTCATCCCGACTTTCGCTTATGGATTACAACAGACGCCAGTGATAACTTTCCGATTGGAATATTACAAAAGTCTTTGAAAGGTAATTTTTGTCAAACTCATAACGTACAAAATAGTTAAAAGCCTGCAGGCATTATTAAGAGGTTAAAAGAATTGGTTTATTGGGTTGCGATTTTCCCCGAGTATTTGCCCAACCTCCGTATATCTTTAGCAGTTTTCCGATGCCTTTTATCGGCCCATTGAACGACCAACCCTCAAATTAAAGTTTTTCAGACACGGCTGTAGTATTTTTTTCTAACTGTACATCTCACCCTCAGCGTCCTTTTCTTTGAAGCTTCCGGCTTCTAAATATATATGGTACGAACGACTAGAAACATCAACCCCTTGGCCAAGTTCTTAACGAAGTGGAATATGATTACGTTGCTTATAAAGATGTGGAGCTTTAAATAAAGTTTAGCAGGTGTCATGAATATGCCAAAAAACTGCTCCGTCGCGAATTTGTAGTAACAAATTCTCTGTTGCGAATGATACGAAGACTTTTTTACTTCAATGAAGGTCCTTCCCTTCCATTTGTTTATAATATTTATGGAATTATTTATTATATTTATATTCTTAATAAATATCAGTCTAAAGCAAACGGCCAAAACTTGATCTAATACTTAAGCGTTACAGTTGCTATTCTAATTTGTTTATTATGTGCAATCAAACAATTTTTATTTGTCTCATTTCAGTTGTAACTGAACCTCCAAGTGGCTTAAAATTAAATTTACGCTCAACATTTTTCAAACTCCGGCAAGAACGTTTGGAATCTTGTTCGCATCGTTCATTTTTGCCTCTGGTTTATGTTTTGGCCTTCTTTCATGGTGTAGTTCAGGTAAGTATGCTTTCCGATGACGCAACTCACGGCAGAACCTTAACCGATCGCCGTCTACGAGTAGTGTAAAACAATCGACTCTTGCACACTCAGTAAACAACTCGCCGTGTAAATCAGCAAGACGAAGTTTTAAATTTTTAAAATATGTTAAATATTTTAGCAAATAGATACAAAAATAGTATCGCATAGGATACGAATATACAAACAAACAAACAATCCGACATAACTAATTTGCTAATTTTATTAGATCAAGATGAACACGCAAGTGTACTACAAACACACACACACTCTCTCTCTCTCTCTCTATCTATCTGATTTAATGTAGGAAAGAAGGAAATACGGCAAACTGGGCTGGAATATAAGTTATGACTTCAATGAATCAGACTTCAACGTATGCTTGGATATACTGCAAACCTACTTGAGCCGGGCTTCCGACGACAAAGTGCCATGGAACACTCTAAAGTATCTCATTGGAGAGGTGAGTACTCCTACTGAATAAATTAAATAACATTGAAAATTGTTTTTGAGCATAAAACCCTCTTACATTTGTAGGTTATGTACGGTGGGCGTGTTATCGATGACTTTGATCGTCGTATTACTCGGACTTACATGAACGAGTACATGGGAGACTTTCTGTTTGATACATTTCAACCTTTTCATTTCTACAAGGATGCAAATACTGACTACTGCCTTCCCGGCGAAGATGTGATACTAAAAGAGGACTTCATTGGTACGACTAGCAGGCGCTCTCGCATGTATGCCTCACTGTTATTATTTCATTTCAGCACACATCGATAAACTGCCACTCGTGAATACGCCAGATGTGTTTGGTCTGCACCCAAATGCGGAAATCGGCTATTATACTCAAGCCGCGAAAAGCATATGGAATTCTCTTATAGAATTGCAGCCCCAAACAGGTAAATCCAATGAAAGTCCCCACCAACAACTCAGGACTCCATTTGAATGATAATTGTGTTTTATTTGCACTTGTTTGGCCAATGCTTTTTGTTGCCATTGTATTTGCCACCATCAGCAAATTATTCCACCTAAGCCAAAGTCCAACCACATGAAATATCCAGAAGGATAAACGTTCAACAAAACAAGTTCAATTTATAAATACTTTGTTTCATTTTATTTCAAATATTCAGTTGCATTAAATTTAATTAATTAGTTGCGGTTTTGCAATTAACTTTAAATATTTTTGCAAGCGCAGACAGCAGAACAGCACTTCCAACACTGCACGTCAGTTTAATCTGCTTTCATTTGCTCCTTTTTTTCTCTCACAACAGTGACAATAAAACTCATTTCGTCCTTAAAAAGGATGTTTGTTTAACAATTGAAAACCTGTTTTACAGGAAACGCCTTGAATTTGCTACAATACGTATCCAAGGAGTAGGACTACACCATGTACATATGTGGTCTAGCTCTGCATGAGATCACCCCAACCCACACGTAATCAATCTATCAAAATAAACTACACAAGCAGTTGGGCAAACAAGGCACTAACTTATGTTTGGACAAGCCTTTTGCGTGATGTATGGCGGCGCTTTCGTCTTTGAGCCTCTTGCGTTTAGAGAAAAATCAAAGCCAAACCGCTCGTGTAGTTTATTTGATCCCCTAGAGCAAACTGACAGTTTTACCCTCTGTCTCTCCCACTCTCTCTCTCTCTCTCTCTCTCTCTCTCTCTATCTATCCGTCTGTCTTCGCTCTTACAACTAAAACCGCACTGCATTCACTTTTTGATTATCCGCTTTTTTTGGCTTTCGTTTGTGACTGCGCAAAAAATAAATTTTAATTCAAATTCTAATTCTAATCACTAAAATCTGCATGAGAGTTCACACAGATGGGGCAAGTAGTCATTCAAACGCACCGAAACACATCATTCGTATTTGAAACTTAAATAAAAATTAATAAATAAAATAGATAATGCACATTGACAGTCCTTCGACACCATAAAAAAATCACTTTTTATTCAGTGGCTCTGCCACAAAAACTCACTTGCACCACGACACAATTATTACGAGTGTCCTATGAACAATACGATTCGTATTTTGTTGTTAAAATTATTAAGGACATTCGAATAATTCATCATCGTAACGAAAGTAATTGACACTGAAGATATTTATTTAGACTCAATCCTTTTGTATATGCGTATGTAGTATTGGAAGCAGACATTTATATGCACAGGTAGCCTTCATAGAACA
Source organism: Linnaemya vulpina (assembly GCA_963675445.1). Lineage (NCBI taxonomy): Eukaryota > Metazoa > Arthropoda > Insecta > Diptera > Tachinidae > Linnaemya > Linnaemya vulpina. The sequence goes on along the minus strand of OY776277.1, from coordinate 185,978 downwards.
CGGAAACTGCGCTCTTTGGCAAAGAGGCCGATTATCTTCTTAATATTAATTCTCAGTTTAAGCTGTGGTTTGCCAATATTATTTCTATTAAAACTGTTTTTATTTAACTTGTTTCCATCTTTTTTCACCAAGAACTCTTGAACATTTTGCAAAGTTAATTCTCAAACCGTGTTAAAGTGAAAATCTGTCGTACCAGTACCGTGTTATATGACAGTTACCTGTATGTGTTATTCGATCTTATTTAATAATAAATTCAACTTCTCTTTAAAAATAATAACCCCAAGTAAAAATATTCCGCTGCTTTAACATCTCCAGCAAAAACTAACATAATTATTTTTCAACTTTCGATTCAGTTCAAACTGACATTAATTCAATTATAAATTTTAGCTGAACTTTGGATTCCGGAAAGAAATGGTAAATTTTTATATCATCTGAAAAAAAATTTATGAAGAAGTCAAACGGGTCAATATAAAGAATTATAAATCGCACAATATATTTAAAATTCAGTTATAGCCAGAACGCAAAGATATCTTAAGCGCAAATAGATTCGAGCGTCAGGGTCTCTTTGTTTTATTCGATTTGCAATATAAAAGACTTTTGTGAAAAACATGTATCCCAAAATATATTTAATGCATGAAATAATATTTTCAGAACCACCAGCAACGACGGAATAAACTGCCTTATTGCGAATAAATTTGATTCGATGATCAGATTTGTTGAGACCGATCAATATGAAACAAAGCGTACTATTTTGTGTCACAAAAAGACGTCTGAACTTCAAAAGTTAATGTATCTGAACGTTTTCGTTTCTTCCAAGGAAAATATTAATTACAGAATCCTTTTGGATTCGGAATGATTTCATACAAATTAACATTTACTTACTGATCCCTCCTCTAAAACCGTCGAGGTCAATATGAATATATCAGTTTTTGTATTGCACGAGTGTCATGAGGATGTAGTAGAGGTCCCTTCAAAAGATATGAGACAGGTTCATCACATGAGACTCATTGTAATCTTTATGTTAGATAAGAAATGGAAGACAAAAGTAAGAGACAACTTCGCAAACTTGAAGGCCCACATTGTGTTTCTCATTCTTCTTATTGCAAAAACAAAAATATACATAAACATGTTGGCCCATAATTAAGAAAAAATCTCTTGGCAAAAGGTTTCATTAAAAAATATCCTGAATTAGACTTCATGAAAGTTTTCTAAGTCTCGTTAACCACTTTCCAACATATAAAGAGATTACGAAACACGTTGCACACTAAAAAAAGAACCCTTTTGTATTAAGTGTTCTGTTGTAATTTTTTTTTGACAGGCGACGCTTCTGGAGGCATTAGTAGAGACGAATTTATTGATAAAGCTGCATTCGACATATTGGACAAATTGCCGCCAGCCTTTGAAACATGGAAAGTAAGAAAACAAATACAAATGAGCTTAACGCCAACTGGAGTTGTACTTCTTCAAGAGCTAGACCGGTTTAACTTGTTGGTTTTAAGGATTAAGGAAACACTTGAACTGCTAAGGAAGGTAAGCAAATGAATATTTGAAAGACGTTCCATTCTTAAAAATTTTACACTGCATTCGATATCGAACAAAATTTCAATGCGATCAATATACCAACAAAATTTTCCTCTTATTTTCCTTCCCTTTAAGTTATAAATATATGTAAGTATATGAAATGGGTGTTTTTTGGCGTTATTGGTGTCTCCTTCAAAGCTCGTTATATTATTGATAATTAACTTTATTTACTTGGCAAAACTTTTTAAAACTATTTTGCAAAATTTATCAATATCACACTGAAGTTGATAATAACAAACTCCGAATTCATATGCTGGCTGTTCAAATTTTAAATCATGTTCAAATGCACAAGGTGTAGAGTATTTAAATTTCAGCAAATTTTGCGGTTCAAAAACCTTTTTATTCAAATATTGTTTAAGAATAAACAGCATTCACTGGTCATCTATTCCAATTTGTGGAAACGGTTAACTAATTAACAAGAATTTAATTAATTATCTGTCACAGGATGCCAAAAAAGTTTTACACTTAAATCTGCTAAATAGAAATTTAGTTACAGATGCTTTAGGTCTTCTTTTTCATGCATCTTCAACACTTTTTATGAAAATCCCTAAAATAACTTAATTTGTGAGTCGCACAGCCCTTAAAACGGTTCATTTAGAATTCGGATACAATTCCACTCAAACAATATAATTTCAACCCAATTGCTATTTCATATACAATTCCATACACACGTATATGTGTATATGTGCACAGAGCAAATGCACAAGGGAACTTTCAAATAAATAAATATTTACTCACCCTCTCTCTCCGCAAAAACACAAAACAAAAGCAATCAGATGATATAACAGCCACACTAACCTACGCCACGAATACTCGTGCCAGCAACAATCAGTAGTCAATGACGTCATATTAGAGTATAGATACACATAAAACACTTGCACTTTTCACATTTCAAGTAAATATTTAAATGCTTATAACTTCTTCTGCGCTTCACTTATCACTTTAAAATTTTCACAATTATATTCAATATGACATTCTTTTTGTATAAACACCAAATTTATCAATTATTTTTCAAATTTATTATATTTTTAATTAATTTTAAGAAATTGTTACGCGCTTACATCCGACCTGTTTCAATACAACATCCGTACTAATTTAATGACTTGTATTCTCTTAATATTATTTGCAATTAACTCTTTAACAATTCCCAAAAGTGTGTATTCATGCACGGATGTGTGTTTGTGTGTAGTACAATTGTTGTGCATCATGCTAACGCTCTCACTGGTCTTGTTAAAACACTAACAAAGTTCACTAAACCACTCTCTAGCTTTTCAAATGCACAAAAAAACTTTAAAAGATTCTTTAACATGTAATTCTCTTTGTGTGTGAAATAACCTTTTAAGAGCGTGAGTCAGTTCTGTTCAATCTGCCTTAGCAATGGGAAATGAAGGTCATTATGCGCAATTGTATTAGAAAATATCTTATATCTTATAAACGAAATGTTTACGTTTATGGATTTTAATACTATTTGAATTAATATAATATTCCATGTCCCGGCACTGCATTTAGCAACTGTAACACATAAATTAAGTTCAGACAAGAAGAAGCATTACAGAGTTTGATATTGATTGGCGTAACTGACCGCAAGTTTTCTTTTAAAGTTTGTTTTGTTTTTTTATTGAAATCTACTGAGGATTTGGTAAAGCACCAATAAAGTGAACAGACATTTCTTAAACACCAACAAATAAATTTCGTTTCTATATAATCATTCCTCTGTTTTTCTATGTAAAAAGAACAATATGAGTTAATTTGCCCTTCATGTGTTGCACACATACACACACGAATGCGCTGAAGAGATGCTCTGCTTTCTCTTGTCAACCGCCGATTTCTTTTTAAACCGCTTCATGCAGTCTTATTATTGGAAAAACATTAAATATCACCACATCGGCGAGATCATCATGAAATAAACTCAAGAATTGAAATCATTTGTGTAGCGCCTGGGAAGTCTGCGAATTATTACAAATAACGTGACCCCACTAAATCGATTACACACACTATCAACCTACAATTGTATGTGCATGTGCACATACATACACACATACTTATAAAATTCATTACACATCCATATTATGTTCGCAGATACTTTCTTATTGATTAGCCTTCCATTTCTTTTTATTCTCCTACGTAGTCGTAGACGCTTACAGACGTTGTGGGAATCAGAAATTTCTTGTAAATATCTGATTTTATTCTTAAAGAATATATATCATCGAATATTCAGGTATTCTCTGCCCGCTTTTCAGTAGATGGGGATAAATTAGAGGAATTTTTCGAGCCGCTATATCCAATAGATTTCAGACCGAACCGATAATAGTTTTCTTCATAATTTCATACCACAACTTTTTAAAGTATTTTCAACTACTTTCAATATTTATATTGTACAATTGCATGAAATGTTAGAAATAAAGCCCCAAACGCACATGACATTTAGTGCCATCGCAAGCGAACTTGTATTATTGGCATCGTCGGAATTGCCTTCCACATTGGAAATTTCTGTATGACATCGAAAATGTAAGAATATCGGATATCAAATCGGACTTGGCTTTCTATAAGAAATGTCGGTAAAAAAAATCGGAATTTCCCACAACATGTCAGTCAGAATTCGTGCAAAACGACTGACGGAGTTCGTACACAATTCGGATATTTTTGTCTTACAGACTTCAAACTATTTTAATGGGCGTGTATGTACATTGTATTTAATTAAAGTTTTCATCTTAAAATTTATATGTATATCGATATATTTGCCATGAAATATGGGATGAGTTTACTCCACAATTTATCGTTTAATTTTATTTGGGAATATTTTTCTTAATTTGCAAAATTATAGAACTGCAAAACAAAACGAAGATTTTCCTATTAACAAAAATATTTTCCCATTTTGTTTACTCGATTATTTTCTACAACAAAATCACATGGCTTAGCGATATGAAAACATATGGACACACGCATGTGTGTGTGTGTGTGTATGCCTGTTGCTAGCAAATAATTTTGTGCACAAGGATTAGAGATTTGGGCTTTCCTGCTTAATATTTTATTTTTTTTTTTAATTCTATGGAAGAGAATAAAAAACCTCAAAACTTAAAATATTGCTGTTGTGCTGCATACAAATTTCAGTTTGGTGACGTGATTTATGCAGTTACGACCTAAATACATATTGAAGTTTTAATTTTGCAAATCACTTTGCATTAGTTAACTTTATAGGAAATCAAAAAGCACTGAAATATTTTTTCCACGATAAAAATTCAAAATTGAAGTGGATATTTTGACCATTTCTATATGTGTTAGCGATATCGTTTTTGTCCCCCCACTGTGACATTCTTATCTCGATATTATACGGGTTATTGAGTGCTAGACTGCTCAGGAATGTTATTGTTGCAGGCAATTGCAGGCGAAATTGGCATGGACAATAATTTAGATGATATTGGAAACTCTTTATTCAATGGCTTGCTACCAAGCGATTGGCGAAGGCTGGCTCCCGACACATGCAAGCAATTGGGCGGTTGGATCGAACATTTGCAGGTGTGTACAGATTGTCAATTCTCAATTTATAAAAATATCCGAGGTATTTTGCAAGTTTTCACATAAATGCTTTTATTTATTTTATTCGTTCTCAGCGGAGTGCAACACAGTTCAAATATTGGTCAATGTCTGGCGAACCGTTGGTGATGTGGCTCTCCGGTCTACACATCCCGCAAAGTTACTTAACTGCTTTGATTCAAGTAGGTCCTTCCATTATACGAATAATCAATTACACGAATGTCAACATATCGGAAATGATAATGTATTATTTCCATGTAATCAACACATGCAAGTGTGTGTGTGTGTGTGTGTGTGCAAAATTTTTACTTACATATATACCCATGTATATAACAACTCGGGAACTACCGCGTGACTTACTTTGCAATTGACTTGAAGTTAACTTCACAAACGTTGACTTTTATTTTTCTCTTTTTAGTTAGTCCTTTAACCCTAGAGGGGTACACTCAAATTTACTTCGTAAACTTCGTCGAATCGACGAATATGAAATTTACATTTGCAATGCATATTTTGTTAAAAGAAACATTCATTTGCTTCCTAAAACTATTCTAAATGATAATAACAAACATTTTTATAATCTTTTATTTAATTTAATTCACATCTATTGTAACTAAATTTAACTTTTTCTATTTCTGCTTCATAGACTCTTTACAAAAGCCAGTAAATTAAACTTATTGTTGAAAAAATATAAGAAAAAGATCACATATTTTTTTAATTGGTTATATTAAATATTAGAGATGTGATTGCCTTTGGATAGTATTTGCATGGTATTCTTCGTCGAAGCGGCGAAGTCAGTTCCAGAGAAAATGTCGACGGTTAACGTATGACGAATTCTATGTGTTTCGGCCTTCATTCGGAGCGCAACGTCACATTTACGAAAGAGCATATATATATACACTTAACCGACCTTAAGAAAAACGGACCATTTGACCCGCTTCGTATACTTTTATGTAAGAGTAACGAGTCCTTTACTCGCATTAGATAATATCAAAATTTTTAACCTGTTCAGGTGCAAATAAAAGTTATTTTAAATTCGGGACAATTTATCGCTAAGTGAGTTCCCTTTTCGTGAACTTAAGTATATATTTTATGTTTTTGACCATTAAACGAATATTTTTTATGCTTTAATTTGATTTTAACGTGCTGATTCTCATTTTCTAAATATTTTGAAAATTCAAAGTGATCAATTTACCTTTAATTATAAAATTATTTTTTCTTTCAATTATTTCAGTTAGCTTGTCGTAAAAATGGTTGGCCATTAGATAAATCTGAAATGTACACCTGCGTAACAAAGTTCTCCGATCCCGACGATATTGAAGAAAGACCTTCTGCAGTATGAAATAAAGAGGGATCATTTTGTTTGACATATTTAAATTATTTGATATTTTTAGGGCTGTTATATTAAGGGTCTCTATATAGAAGGAGCTCGATGGAACTTAAGTCGTATGCAATTGGATCGTTCGCATCCAAAAATATTAGTGGAAGAGTTACCAATAATATCAGTAGTGCCTATAGAGTCACACAGACTGAAGTTACAAGTACAACCACCTGAAAACAAATTGACAGACTGAAATCATAATATATTTGCATTTATTTCAGAATACTTTCCGAACACCAGTTTATACCACTTCCTTGCGACGTAATGCTATGGGTGTTGGACTTGTATTTGAGGCTGATCTTCTCACAACAGAACACTTGAGTCATTGGATTTTGCAAGGCGTTTGCATGACTTTAAATAAAGACTAAATTAATATGTATTGAAATATATGTTATTGTTAAAATTATATGATAATTGATAAAATGCAATGCATTTCATTTTTATTTCCTAGTTTTTGATTTTTTTAATCATCCTTTAAATTAGTCGTTGAAATTATTTTAAGCGATTCAGAAATTTTAGATTATTTAGCGATATTAAAAATCGCAGCGTAAAAGAAAAAATATTTTGAAGATTAGTCCGATATTCCGATCAGGATGAAATAGAAGAACGTATACGAAGATGAACTACTCAATTTACTCATATGCGTCACCATGAAATCTTAAAAGTAGGCCACTATTAAAAATTATTTTTTTAATGTTTGTATCTATGTTTGACACAAGATTGCCGACTTTATTAAGATCTAATAAAACAGTCGATGTTGAGTCCTTATAAATTCGTTTGTATATCAAAACTTCAGAGATTCTTAAAACTGGTTCATTATTTAAAAGAAAAAAATTTTAAGAGTTTAAAATATCAGTGCAAAAACTTCACCTGAGTTGTAACATTGAATTTTTTTGTAGACACATCATATACTTAATCCATTGTAGGTTAAATACTTTCGTAGAAATCACGGTAATGCTGATCCTTTCAGGAAAATTATTTTTGATTTTTTTAATCCAATTCAGTTTAATCCAATCCAATCCAGTTTAATTCAAAATTTTTTTCATTTTGTATTTTTATTCTTCATTGTGAATATAACTTAAAATTTAATATATTTTCAAAATGAAGACAAAAGAATTAGCACATTATTAAAATTCCATAATATATTCTCTTCAGTGTATCTTACACCATCTCCTCTTCTATAAGCAAGAAACTAATTTCGTGATGAAACCAATCAAGGTATGGTACAACTCAAAGAGAGATCGTCAGCAATATAAAATAAAAAATATCCACAGGAATGATAAAAGTAGACATCACATTAAATACTGTAGATCTAAGAATATCACAACGTGGTTACTTCCAAACAGTGCTTTAAAATAACAAATAAAAATCAGTAAGTTAAAAACATTTGTGCTTTGATTATTTAAAAACTGTGAAATATCTGCGAGATTGTTGTTAATTATTAACTTGAACATTGAAAACATAAACATTTCGCTAAATAATCTAGAACATTTTTTTTCACATGTGGTGGCAATAATTCTAAGCTCTGAGATTCATTCGATTCCAGATCTGAGTCAATAGTCATCTCTTGAATACTAAACGTATCTGAAAGTTCAGCCTGTCTTTTGGATCGACCTTTATAGTGGAGATCTGGGAAAAATGAGATCTCTTCACAGTCATCGCTTTAAAAAGAAATGCATGTCTACACTTAAAATAAGTTCAAAGAGCTCTGTAAGTATAATACCTTTCAGATTTATAATCAACTAAAGGTTTTTCTTCCAGATCTCCTGGTATCGAAAGCCTGTTGATTGGTATGAGTGTGGCAGATTGAGAACTTCTTTTCTGTAATGATATAAACACAATTTCAGTAGTATTCGTTCATGGCATAGATACATGTAAATATAACACATTTAAGAAATATACATTTGTTTCCTGATAATGACTGTAATTTCGTTTCGCCCTCTCAACTTTGAGTTCCAATTTTCTTTGAAGAATCCTACACGTATTTGGAGGTTTTAACGAGTCTTGTAGCTCACCGCTGAAATTTATTGGTGACGATGATGAAGGCTTTGGTTCATTTACAATTGAAGTTGCTCTCCTAAATGTTACTTCTAATTCTGCCATATGTTCTGCTGTGTCATTTCTCGATCTGAATTCCTGTATGTGTACATATACTTATAGTTAGTAAATAAAATTTAAAATTTTTATTTTGTATACCGATTCCTGTTCCTCTGCTATTAGGGATGACTTGTCTTCACTTTCGATGCCACTGTCTTCTAAAGACGGCATCATAGTTAATAAAGTGTAAATGGTTTTCAACTATTGCATTTGAGTACTTTGTGTAAAATAAAAACTAAAAGTAAATTATTTTACTACCATTGCGCAAGCGCCAATCATCTCAGCTGTTGTTTTCTTGAAGGTAACGAATTTCTTGAAAAATCGATACATTTGAAACAGTGTGACCATAAGATTTATTTATAACTTGGTTTTTATTTACAAAATTTTTAAATGCACAAATCTCGATCATTACTATCATTACTCTTTATTATTTTATAATTATTAACTTTTTGTTTTTTGGATAAATATTAATACTTTGTCGTAGCGGCGTTACCATATATTTTATTGACACGAGCAATAAATAGGAACAAATTATTTACTAAAATTTCTTAAATTAAATTTAAAAAGCTGTTTTTTGAACATTTCTATTAACCGTAAGATTTAATTTGCTTGGCTGTATTTTACTAAAATCTCATTTCTCTATTTATAATCTGGTTCTTAATTTAAATTTTTTCACTTATAATGGCCTGAGATTTTTGTAAACATGCTACGTTTCGAAATCTTTGTGCGAAATAAGATTAACTAATTTAAAATTTGTGCTTTTTGAATATAAAAAAGACCTCTTTTAGACTCTTGGAGTTCAAAAATACGCAGCATTGAGAAAGTCAATTTTAAATTAAAGTTGACCAGCCAGTGCACATGATCTGCAGCAAAATCTGGCATAGTATTTGTTTTTGCAATAACGTCCTTTTACAATAAGTTTGCAATTGGCGAAATGTTCATTATCTATGCACTCGGGATTTAACGGAATTGTTGCTGAATAGGAAGAAAAATTAAATTGTTTATATTTTTAGTGACGAGTTACTATATTGTTATCATTTAATACTTACATTCAATATTAACACTTTCTTCACTGATACTGTAGCTAAAGGCATTAGCAGCCTTGCATCCATATCTGCCAGAGTCGACTGTGCTGACATTGTTAATAACCAAACGATGTTGTTCTCCTTCAAAGAAAACGCAAGATAAATTTAAATAATATATTCAAATTTACTTATTGTATTTTACTTAAAGCTTCTCGCACAATATACAAGCCGTAAGATTTATATAGGAGAGGTTAATTACAGATTTGAAAAGAATCTAATGTATATGTATATAATATATACTTATAATTTTTTTCAAATATAACGCTGCTTTTTCTATATATTTCTTTTGAATACATAAAAATGCAACCTCTCTGTTCGTAATTAAGTAACAATAACTGGCTTTTACATCTTTGAAAGCACACAAACATACATTCATTAAAAAATTTCTACATACCAACAAATATCTGTACTCGTTCGCTGGCCACTAAAGGCAGACTATCTTTAGTCCATGTTACGTTTGGTTTAGGATAGCCTTGTACTGAGCAACCCATAGCTATTGTAGACCCAGGAGTGTAGTTGTTGTTGGGATCCATTCCGATAACTGCGCTAACAGGAACTACATAAATAGAAAGAAATCAATTGATAACACGAGTTTCGTTATAGAAACATTCATACATATATACATATGTACATAAGTATGTACGTATGTATAAGTAAACGTAGAAGAAAGTAAGCTATTTTACCCCAATATAATATCATGCCATCAAGCATACCTGCTTTTATAATTTTAAACGGAACACAATTTCACTTACTTGATGGTACGTAAGGCGGTGGAACTGCTGGTGGTCTTGTAGGGCGATATGGGAAAGAAGGTCGCTGCGTTGCGGGAGCTTTTGGTGGTTCCACAATGTATTGCAGATACTGTGCGTCATCGTTGGTAACTGCTCGAGCTGGACCAATGGCAACTAGCGTTACCTTAATCGATGCTGGGCGTCTACTTAACCGATTCCAGGCTTCGCAAGTGTAAGGGCCCAAATCAGAGAGTTGAACCGAGCGGAATGTTAGCGAATAATCTCTTGCTAATTCAAAACGTTGACTAACCAATGGTAAACGACTGCGATTACGCCACCAATGCACCATTGGCGCTGGATGACCACCAGCAGGACATCGAACTACGGCTGGTCTATTTAATGTGACTATTTGAGTATGATTTCTATCACCATATACATAAGCAGGCAAATTAACAGGCTCTAAATTAGTTAGTTTAAATAAATATTAAGAAAATACATGCACAAAACCACAAATAATTTGTTAAAACGTTAGGGCAGGTGCCGACACCGAATATAAGTAACAAAAAAATGCACTAACCTGTAACTTGCAAATCAATTTCACGTCTAACAGGTTCACCCAATCCATTACTGGCCACACACACATACGACCCACTATCGGTCTGTCTAACTTGGACAATAGTCAAATCTCCGCTCGACGTCAAAACATAGCGGCCTTGATTGGTATCAACCTATTAAATAAATGGGTAAATGGAAAAGTATATATGTACATATATATGTATATTAGAAAACAGATTCAAGATGTATTGAAACACTTTCACTTATGTAACATATTCTTAACTTCGGGAATTCATTGGAAAGCATTTATCGAAATAGGCGCGAGCTTGCAAATATTTTGTATATGGGTGCTATAAGAATATACTTTATTGTTGTTATTCAAAAAAAAAAAACTTTTTTTTTACTTTCTACACTTTGAGAATATCTAGTCGTACTTTTCGCAACGATTTAGTAGACCTGACCATTCGAATGTAATACTTTGGAGTAAATGTCTAAATCGCTTTTTACATTGATATAAGACACTTACTACCAATAGAAAATTTCTCGTGAAAGATTTTAATATGTGTTCTGAGAAATCAATTTTATTTTATCAGCTAATTATCTACAATATTGTGTAGTGGGGATGTTATGTATATGTGTTTCTAATTTATGTATGTATCACGCAAATTCATTTTTAATAAACACAGCAATTTGGCAAGATATTATCGAATTCGGCCCAAGTTTGCTTGAACTGTTATTCAAGCTAAATTTCAAAATTCAATTGTTGGGTTTATGTTCGGTTTTCAATCCAATATGTCCAACAAACTTACCACTACATTATTACGTGACCAGGTGACGTTGGGTGCCGGGTTCCCTGTAGCAAAACATCTTAGAACAGCAATACCACCCATTGGCGTTTGAACATCTAACTCGGGTTTCTGTTTTGGAACCAAAGTGGCTCGAACTTCTCCAGGATAAACAACAACCGTTGGAGGCGCTGTTGTTCGGATGATGGGTGCTGTAGGACGAACGCAAACAAAACCACATCCATTGCTACAGCATTTGTTATCAGTTCTGCAGTCAGCATCTGTGTAGCACTCCCGTCCGCAAACATCATCATCAGAGTTTAATTGAGGGCATATGCCAGGTTTACTAATAAGTCTACAAACTGGAACAAACTCCCCAGACACTTCGGCTGAGACTTCAATAGCGCATTGTTGGCCGTCATCACAATGGTGGTCAGCACAAGGGTTCTTACATTCGCAGCGTTGGCATTCTTCAGTAGCAGGAACGCGTTCAATTCCATAGGGACAAGACAATGTGGTACAGGCTTTTTCAAATGATTCGCAACGATTTGGTAAAACTTCATTCGTTATCTCTGGTTCTGTAGAAAAGTAATTGACGAATCATTAGACATGAAACTCCAAGTCTTAGGAAAATTATATCTTTAACATATTAATTTAAGTATTTAATTTTTGATTATTTGGCATATAACAGATCAAAGACTACACCATAGCCAGTAATAAATTTAAGTATCAACTAAACCAATATCGGTGCTTTCAGCTACAAATCTAATACTACATGAACGTGCAAGGAGTCTTAGATTTAGAAAAGGCATAAGGGTATTGAACATAATGCAAAGGCTGTGATATTTAGGATAAGTGCGTTTTGTGTGCGCTATAAAATAAAATATGTGCAGGTACTAATAGTGCAATTAAACTCTTAAGGAGCCCATACAGGCAAAATGGGCTTACTTGAACAGAAATTATAACAAGATTCATAAGATCGGAAATTATTTTGATTGCCCGCACAACCCGAATAGATAAACGAAATACAATTTCCACGGGCATCATCGTAATACCAACGACGTTCAGTCACAGAAGGACCACTACAACGTCCAACATCCACTTGCTGTTTACAGATATCTGCTCCCATAATAAAATTATTAGATTTTTGAGTTCCATATGTTTTTATTACTTGATATGTATATTTTGTGTTTTTTTATACCTTTGTTATGTTCGAAGGTGGGTTCTTGACCAATTATGCACACCGATTCGCATTCACCGCGATTTTCAAATCTGTTTCCGGTACCTTGGCACCCACCATACGTGAACGCTTCACAGGTACGAGTACGCTTATCAAAATAGTAACGCGTTTGCCATTGTCGACATGGTCCGACAGCCATTTCATCATTACAAACGTCTGGACGAAGCTCAATAGTATTACTTACCGCTTTAGAAATTTTAATTACATATATTGGCATTACAACTTACCCACTCCCTTGAATTCTCCACATTGGCGTTCACACTGTTCGCGAGATTGGAAGCGATTACCATTTCCGCCACAGCCGGTATAAGTGAAAGCTACGCAAATCATGCTTTCGCTGTCGTAATACCAAGCTGTTGTACTGTTGTCGCACTCACCTGCTTCCAAGGGCTGATCGCAGACGGAATAAGTCTACATTTAAAAGTGTTATCATATTAGCTTAACTGAAGGAGAAGTTAATTTAAAGCTAAGCTACTTACTGGCGCAGGGGGTTCACCACTACCACAACGTGACATACATTCCTGCTCAGTTACGAAATTATTTCTGTTGCCGCCACAACCGCTAAACTCAAACTCACTGCAACTACCTGTTTCCTGATTGAAGTGCCATCTAATCAAACTTTCATTACAGCTCCCTCTTAATGGAGGCAATACACAGGTCTCTTGAACAGGGAAGCATTCGTTTTCACATTCGTCCTCAGAAGCAAAACTATTGGCATTGCCATCACAACCTGTGTACACAAATTGTTCGCAAACGCCATCAGCGTTATTGTAGTGCCACCGAACTTGATACTCTAAGCAGTTTCCAGTTGCAACTGGTAAGAAACATTTGCGGGTATCATCAACTTCTGAATCCGGTTCAAATCTAGTATCGAAAGAAGGTTCCGCACCACAAAGATTAAGACATTCGTCTTCCGAGGCAAAGCGATTGCCATTACCTCCGCAACCGCCATAGTAGAACATGGCACAGCGCGAAGCTGATGAATCGAAATACCAAACCAGGCTATAGTTCGCACAATCTCCTGTGACTGCTGATAATAAGCATACGTTCTCTTTTGATGACTGATCGGGCTGATTGGAAGCGGGTACAGGTGAGGATTCTTTTTCCGGCTCTCCAATACACTTTTGTTCACAGTCTTTCTGGGTGCTAAACCTGTTGCCGTTGCCTCCACATCCCCCATAATAAAATTGGCGGCAAACGGAATGCTCCTTATCGAAATGCCACCACATAGAGAAATCATCACACCCTCCTTGATCTGGTTTCTCCTCGCATACATTGACCGCGGCTACAGGTTGGATTGTTTTAGATTCAACTTCAGTTTCAGGTTTCTTTTCACATCGTTGCATACAGGAGTCTTCCGACACAAACTTGTTCTCATTACCTCCGCAACCGCCATAATAGAATTGACGGCAGCGTTGATCCTTGGTGTCATAGTACCACATGGGCTCGTAATTCGTGCATTTTCCGACTTCCGCTGGAATTTCGCATATATCCTTGGCTATATAGTACGTATATATACAAAGGAATTATTTTTAAGAGGTTTATTACAATTTGCACATGTGCTGATATCGACTTTCAAGTTAAAACATTGACCGCATTATATATGATGGATTAATGTTCTCATGAATGTGTGTAAAAAATCCTTACCAACTTGTTTTGGACAATGATCCTCGCATGATTCCAAAGATGGGAAATTGTTTTTATTTCCCCCACAACCGGTATAATAGAAGGGCATGCATTTTTTGTCTTCCTCAGAATAATACCAACGTGCATGTTTTTCCCCACAATCACCAATTTGCTTGGAAAGTGAGCAATAATCTGTGAGTAATGTTTGCATGCATTTTTAACGAAGATGGAATGTGTAAAATAATAGCAGGCAGAAAAGCAAGCAAGCAAAGTGCATAGGAAAAGGTAAATAAACAATAGAGATAAATAAAATAAATATTGCATTCCAACACCATACAAAAAGAATATGTTTGTATACAAAAGTTAGACTGTTTAAGCCATCACCATATTAGACTTAGTCTAATGGTAGACCCTGCTATAAATATATAACAAACAAATATACACAAATATATTTTCGAAAATTTCAAACCTTTGTGTACACCAGGTTGTCGACAGTGGTAATTGCAAGCATGTTCGGTTGGGTAGTTATTTTTATTACCCTTGCAGCCACCATATGTAAATGGACGGCATACATCGGTTACATTATCGTAGAACCATCTCTCAAAAGTACCCTCACATGGACCTTGATCCATTGGCTGTTCACAAGGAGCTGCAGAGGTGGTCAGCAATACAATTTCAAATTACAGTTAATTACATGTTCCGGACTTACGAATACTCTCACTAACAGTACACAATGACTGACACTCTTCCAGACTGTCAAAGCGATTATTTGTGCCATAACAACCACCATATTTGAATTCTTCACATCGACCACGTTCAGCATCAAAGTACCATTTCGTAATATATCCTGTACAGGGGCCTTGACTTTTAGGTAGCAGGCATGCATCTTTGCCCTTAAAGTCTTGGCATGTTTCTTTACATTCGCCTTCGGAGTCAAATCTGTTTCCATTGCCCTCGCATCCGCCATACCAGAATTTCGCACATGCACCATAGGAGGTGTCAAAGAAGAACTTAATGGAAAAGTTTCCGCAAGAACCAGTTTCCTTTGGCAGCTTACAAGACAATTGTGGCGGTTCTTTAACGTTTTGGCAGCCCTCAAACTTGTCACCAGTAGCGGATGTAATGCCATCTGGACAGCAGCCATATTTGCTCTCCAAACAAGTACAGCCTTCGTTATTAGGACCCTTTGCAGGTGTTTTCTCATCTGTACAACATTTAAACTCTGTTTGAGAACAATGGCAGCCATAGTGATGAGGCCCTTGAGCAACAGTTAAACCATCAGGACAACAACCGAATTGTAGTGAATGGCAAGGACATCCTTCAAATTTAGGACCATGTGCGGGCGTGAGTTTATCCGGACAGCATCCAAACTCTGAAGATTCACAACTACATCCTTCATTGTTGCGTCCACGTGCAGCAGATTTTTTATCAGGACAGCAGCCATATGGCGCATATTGGCAATCACAGCCTTCAAAGTTGGGCCCACGAGCACTGTTGATATTATCTGGGCAGCAACCATATGGTGAATTCAAACAACAACCTTCTCCAAGTGGACCATGAGCTGGAGTTTCTTTATCTGGACAGCAACCATAAGGTTCAGAAGTACATAGCGGGCATCCTTCATTATCGGGCCCAGTGGCTGATGTTCTACCGTCATTGCAACAGCCAAAGAGAGAATTCCGACACTCTCTTGGATCCACCACATTTTCGCATCCAGCAAAGTTTTTGCCACCAGCAACAGTTTTGCCATCCGGACAACATCCGAACTCGCTGAAGGAACAAGATTGTCTGAAACCATCAGTTGTTTCTGGTATATCACTTGCATTATCTGTTGTTTCTGGTATACTTGTACTATCTGGTACTGAACTCTTGACTTCATCTTCTCCGGTCGCAGTGGTCGCAATTGGCGGTAAAGTTGTTGGTTCTGGACATCCTTCGTTATCCTCTCCTTCAGACGGTGTAAATTTATCTGGGCAGCATCCAAACAGAGTTTCTGCACACTGCGATTTAGGACAGCCTTCAAAGTTTTTACCTTCTGCAGGAGATAAGCCATCGTGACAGCAGCCAAACTCAGTTTCTGCACATGTCTTAGCAATTGGACAGCCCTTGTCGAATGGTCCTTGTGCAATGTGTTTCCCATCAGGGCAGCAGCCAAACTCAGTAGTTTTGCAATCCTTGAACTTCTTAACCTTGCACTTTTTAGGCTTGGACTCTTTCTTAATCGCCGCTTCCAACGTATTTGGTGTGCTCTTCTCAATATCATCTTCTGTTGTCCATATATCAACTGTAGTAAATTCATTCGTTGAAAGAGAAGACTCTTCTGAACTATCAGTTGTCGAAGCTATATCGGATGAAGTTATTGATTCCGTTTGGGTACCTTCAGATGATTCATCGGTCGTTTGACTAGCGTCTGTACTTCCAATTTCTGCTATAAAATCTGTTGATTTGGATATATCCGAAGTAGTTGATATTTCGATAGCACTTATAGTTGTACTTGAAATGTCAGAAACACTAGAATCAGTAAAATCGGTAGTTTCTGAAGTCATTTCGGATATATCCGAAATAGTTGATGTATCAATAGCACTTGCAGTTACAGTAGAATCAGTCATATCTGTAGATTCAGAAGAAATATCGGTGCTAGTTGTTGTAAATGATTCTGTTGAATCTGATACTATGGAAGTATCAGTAATTATATTGTTATCGGTAGATGTATCCAGACTTATGGGTGAAGAAGTTGTTAAATCGCTTTGTTTACTAGTTTCCAATGATTCTGAGGAAGTTGGGATAGGTGAAGATTCAGTAATTTCAGAATAATCAGTGGATTCTGTAGATGACATTATAGAAGTAGATTCAACAGATGCAGTTGTATCAGAAGAATCTGTAGAACTAGTGAATTCTGTGGATGTATCAGTTGTATCTGATGATGGTGTAGTGGAATCGGTTGAATCAGTCGTCGATGATTCTGTTGGTTCACTAGATTCTGACGACGTAGAAGATTCTGAAATACCGGTGGTAATTGTTACCTCTGTTGATGACGAAGACTCATCTGAAGCATCCGTTGTCGAAGACATATCAGTTGAAATACTTTCGGAAACGGTGCTTTCAGTTGCTTCTGTAGAGCTTGATTCCAAATTGTTTGTAGAACTAGAGGACTCAGTCGAAGTGCTTTCATTAATATCACGTGTAGATTCAGTTGTTGCTTCAGTAGAAGAAGATGATTCGCTAAACAGTAGTGTCGGATCCGAGCTATCTGTACCGAATGAGGTATCCATAGCAGAAGATTCAGTTGAGATATCTGTGGATATGGAAATATCGGTGGAGTCAGAAGTGTCAGTAGTAAATGATTCTGTTGAAACAGAGCTTCCAGTGGTAATATCTGAGCTTTCTGTGCTTCCACTTTCAGTAGCCGATTCTGTGGATTCTGATAAATCTGTGGAGGTATCGTCTCCGCTACCCTCAGTAATAATACTGTTCATGTCAGTGCTATCAGAGTGATCCCCGGAGCCATCCAATGTAGTAAGAGGTAAATCGGTAGAGGTCTCTTCACCAGTTGTTTCGATTGCAGCAGTGCTATCACTTAGCATGAGGTAGTCAGTCATTAACGATGACATTGTTGACTCTTCGTCTAAATCGATTCCATCCGAAATCTTCAGATCTTCACTCATTTTGTCAGTTACAAACTTAATGTCATCGTCGTCGTCTTCCTCTTCGCAGTCATCTTCATAATCTTCATCAGTAATTGCCTTGTCTGTGCTTTCCACGGGCATGATTTCATCTTCAGTACAAGCCTGAGTATTACATTTTTCAGATAAGTGTTCCATTTTCGACTCGTCACAGTTATTGGACTTAGTGACATTTGCCAAGCATAATACTTCTCTTTGCCTTTCTCCTCCACCACATGGCTTAGTGCACTGTTCCCATGGACCAGTAAACCATTGACCGGGGCATTCACTATTTTCACTTTCACATTCCTGTTCAGCCTCCGGTTTGGAAGCAGCATCACATTTGGAATCGTCTACTACCTTGATGATGGTATTGCCGTCGAATTCTCCACAGAGGACAACACGCGATTGGATACCTTTGCCACAAGGCGAAGAACACTTACTCCATTCTGATGTAAACCACAGTGTTTCACATTTTTTTGATTTGCAAGGTCTAGTCAACAAGGGAGTTTCAGGAGCACAAAATTCATCATCATAGACCTTCCCTGATTTTGAAGCGCATATTGCGGTGCGCGTTTCTATAGTTTGTCCGCAGGCATCACACTACCGACACATACAGCAGGAAATTATTTTTTTAATAAAGATAATACAACTCATTTAACTTACTCCACTCCATTGTGATAATATCCAATCTACACCTTCGCACGGAGACAACATGCACATCTTTTGAGTATCAGGTTTCTCTTCTATGCATTCGTCATCACTAAGAATTGTCTTTCTACTATTTTCTTCAATGAAACAGGTTACTTTTCGTTTTTGCTTGCCTTCGCCACATAATTTGTCGCACTAGAAATAAATTCAAAATTAATTGTATTAAATTAGAACTCTTATATATGAAATCGTGCGATATTTTTACCGGTGACCAAGGGCCCAAATGATATTTTGGACAATTTTTAATATCTCGATTACATTCTTGTTGATTGGCAGGCTTATTACCAACTTGTTCCAGGCAAACTGCATCGTCTTCAATAGTATGATCTCCTGTTGGAGATATACGCTGACAAGTGACAGTACGGTTTTGAATGCCATCTGAGCCACACCCTTTTGAACATTTGCCCCATTCACTACTGACCCAATGTGGAGCACATGGTTCTGTTCCACATTCTTGGCTCTTTGATGGCTTCTCATTTTCATTGCAAAAGCTTTCATCAACTTCTTCCAAATTAAGCCGATTATTACATGTGACATGACGTGTCTGAGTTCCACCACCACAAGACGCACTACATGGTCCATATTCCATATGTGTCCATGTATAAACATCTGGTGTTCTCGAATTCACTGATTGTGGAATGCTGTATTCATATTCAATGCTCACATTCTTGTCTTGAACCAACATAACAATATAAATTGACTCAGTAATGGGCCCCCGACAACTTAACTGATCTGGTGCAGCAAACCCAGTTGGTTTCCTTTGGTAATTCCACCAAGAGCCAGCAAAGAACATTGGTCTTGGAAAATCGATTCGCCAATTACCATTCAAAAAATAATGGCTACTCAAGTTACGGCAAGCCAAATAATTATTGGATGGTGCTATTTCCTGTATGCGAATATTAGTAGCACCACTTGGCACCAACAACAGATCGTTGTAACCAGCAGCAAGATTATTTGTGGTAAATTTGTCAGCAATGGTACGACATGTAGTTCCGTCGCCACCACATTTACGGCAGCTATCTTCTTTTGCATCTGATCCCAACATCATATCACATCCAACTGGTTGACATTGACCATCGACACACACATCTAGATCTTGATCATTGCATCGTGTTCCATCAATAACCTTCGCCTTGTGTCGATAATAAAAACGTTCACCTTTCGGCATACAGTTTAATTCGCATGGGTTCGGGGCATTGGTATAAGGAACCCATTCGTAAAATATTCCATCAAACGCCTGATGATTGAAACGTGAACACTGTTGAGACCTAAAATCGGGTTCCTCTTCCGGACAGTCTTGCGTATTACAAGAGAAATATTTACGATTCCCACCCTTACAAATAGGTGCTCCGTTTGGCCTATATTATAATATAACAAATAATTTCATATATCACATTTACAAGTAGATTCAAAAACTAACGCTGTTCTCAAACATTCTCTTGTCTGAAAGGAAACACCACCTCCACACGATCTCGAACACTCCGAAGGCGAACTCCACTCGGTCCATTCATTTGGGTCTTCACTCTCACCTCCTGGTATTATTGAACTTGCAGACAGGTACATGTGGGCACCATTTTGTCTTTTTAACCGCTCGCCAAACTTAAACAGAAATCAAGCATTAAATGATATCGGTATTAAATTATTATTTCAATCCTCGAAATGTCTTCGGTAATTTATACTTACAAATCTTGAATGTGACTTTTGGATACACAATAATATAACGAATGCTATCAAGGGCGGTAATCTACAAATAAATAATTTGCATGTATGAGTGAATACCTCTTCTAATATAAAAATAAGTAGTTTATATGTGTTTAATAATACGCAAACATCCGGAAAGAGTAGCCCAATTTTTAAAAATCTATAAACGAGAACTTACCAACAGGCGTTCTCTCTTTTTCTATAAAAACAAGTATTTTTCTTTTAAAAATATTAAATAACACAGTTGATCCTTACGAATTATTTTGCCATCCTTCATGTGCAGTTGTTCAAAACATTTACATGGTATACAAATGTTGTATATATTTATGACATGAACACATGCGTAACTGACAGTATCTTGCCGAATAAATATCAAATCGTCTCACCCTAAATCGACGCTAGAACTTTACCAATCCGCCCAAGATGTGCAGCAACGTTATCAAGCTACGTCAATCAATTAATTAATTAATTTGTTATGAATGTTAGCTTAGAAATCGAAATTTTTTTGTTTGTTTTATTTTTGAAGTCTCGAAACTGTGTATATTATAACTGGATAGCCTTGGGTCACCTGGTATTAATTAATTCGAATATTATTTAATACATTTTTTTAATTCACATGGCAATTTTTTTAATTTTTATCCTGTTTTGTTGTTGTAATTTGCACTACTTGCGGAAAGAAGAGGTCGTTTGTCTCAAACTATTCCTCTAGACAATAAAAACTATTATTTAATACTAAATATCATTTACTTTTATCATAATTAACACCATCATTTTTTTTCTTTTCAGCTATTTTAGGTTTTAAAGTAAAAATAAAACAATGAAATTATATAACCCAAGTGATGACCTAAAGCACCAAACGTTAGTACATACGAACGGATGCACGTACTTTTTTAGAATTATTTTTAGTTTTCAAAATGTTCGTTTAATATTTTGAGAAAACACAAGCCCATATAAATATAAAAATTAGACGTTTTAGTAGAACTCATGTGTTCATACAGAAGTTCACTAAACATGAGTAACAGCATTGTCTGTTTAAAGACTGTCAAAGTGATTGTTATTTCTAAAACCAGCGGAAATTTCCCGCGTAGTTCAACATTGCAAAACATGTAGTAACGAAAACAAATAGCCAAAATTTAAAAACTGTCTTACTATAGACCACAAGCAAACATGTAATAAAAAGAATTGTCCCACTCGTTTCATCTTGAAATACTTTTATTAGACCATCAAATATCAAAAGGCATGTATCGCAAAAGCTAAAAGTAATTTTATTTAAAAAATTCCGGTATTCATTCAAAAGTGTACGTGCGTGCATACATGCGAAACGATTGAGCCTGCAAGCAGAACCCGCTCATTTCAAACTGAGTCCTGATCATTTCTTGAAATTCGTTAAATACTATAAATAGTTGCGAATCTGCATTTCCAACAGATCCAAAGATTTCACTGGTTTTTTCGAATTTTTGATAAATATTTTTGTAGGGAATTTCAAATCGCTACAGCGAATTTATTTCTCTACATGACGAACTTGGAGACTTGAAATGTTGTAAAAAGACGTTGGTAACCAGCCACAAAATAAGCCTCATCCGTAAACCTTAAAGTCTTCGATTTGAGGACATTTTTGATATCTTCAAGTATCAAATGAATGTGTCAAACACTTGCATGTGCATGCAAAATCAAACACATGCATGTATGTGCATGGATGTGTTCGTATGTACGCATGTTACAGTTATTGAGTAGACAACCGTAGACTGCCAGCTGAGGGCAAGGCGTCAAAGCGTAATGTTATGTATCAGCACTAGTATTTCATAGTTATGCCAGGTTATTCTTTTGGCGTTTATGGTCGCGTGCCACTTGCAGTGACAAAATTAAATTGGCAGATTACCAAAACACTACCCAACACCCAGTGTTGCAGTTCATTCGTTGTTGTGTGTTTACAACTGACATGACTGAGACCTGCTACATGGAAATGCCTCCAAGCGAATTTGCGCCAGTGTGTTAGGACGGCGATGATTGTAAATATTTAGCATAGCACTGGTTAGATTCTTGGGGTTTAGATGTTTTTTATGCTAGTCAGGCGTCGTTTCGTCTACTATTATGGCCATATTATGGATTAAACATACATGTAAGAGTATATGTTTATTTGAAATGTATACATGAGTGGTTGGTTGTATGGAAATGTCTTTTTCTATTTTCTTAGTTAAACTGACGACGGCATGTCGTTTGCTTTTCTATGCCTAAAATATGGATCGTTAATTCTCATTATTATTTGCTTTATAAGGAATTTTGTATATGTTTCTTTTTTGTTTATTTTTCCGCTTGGTTTTTTTAATAAATTCTTTGTCTTAGTTATTTTTAATTATCTGCGATGTTTTGGCACTGCTACCATCAGAATAAACAAATTACTTGAGGCACAATATTTAATAAACAACACTTGACCTACAGCGTTGCTCTTGATGCAACAGTAAAATCTAAAGAAGCCTAATAATACTATTTAATCTGAATGCAATGGATTGTTCATCACATGCGAAGCACTTGCATTTATTTATGAAGCCATAACAAGAAGAGTTTGATATGTGAAAAGAATCGCACACAATGTACCCACTTGTATGCCACTCATGCAAAAATTAAGTGTCAACAGAAAGCCGCAACAATTAAAAGGAATGCATCTTCATAAAAAACGTTGCTTTTTAATTCTCTCAACTTTTTATCGTTGCATTAATAAACAGTTACAAAAGAAATAAAAACTGCAATCCAGCCTGACCAACCAATAAAAAATGGCAAACTTTTACTTAAGTTAACTTTTCTCCCATGTTTCTTTTTTCCTTTGGAATAATACGTATATCAATCTCAGGAATATATCCCTGATATACAAAATAATACGACATTCTGTTGTTTGGCGTAGGAAGATATTCCTCACAAATATTGATTTCGTTGACTTTTTCGAAATAATTTCGCTACACAATTAATTAAATTGGATGCACAATCTAATTTCTTGGTTTTAATTTAAAAAGCCAGTTATTAAGGAGCGTTTAATCAAAGATATCACAATCTTCCGAGAATATGATGAACTGTCCTACAATAAAATCTGTAAATAGTTTCTTACACGATTCCCAAATGATCCATAGACTGTGTTAAACCTTCCGTTATACCTAAGAAAGCAATCAATAATCATTATTTTATTATTTTTACTTTTCCAAAACAGCAATTTCGTTTATTTAAGTTTGTTGGTAAGAAATCATTATTGTTTGAGGTGTTCGTTTATTGGTTGTGTGTCAGTAGACTATGCGAAAAACCGCAACCGCAAATCCGTTTCGAACAACATATAATTATAACTTTTTGAGCAAAATAATTCTTAAGTTTTTGAAGAAAAAAAACTAAAAATACTTTCCCTTACTTACATATATTTTTATACAATTGTAACAAACGATCAGATCGCTAGGAAATATGTTCTACTTCTACTTTTATTAATCGAGTTCTTTCTACTTTCTGAAACTTTTGCGCCGCCTTTATCTTTTCGTATTTTTACTGACTTCGACAACGAAACAGACATAAATATGTCAATAACTTTTATTGAGGTAAAACATTTTCGAATAATGACGGACACTAGATTTTCGAAATCGGTGTGTAGCACACTGTGGGATCGAGCGGCCGACTTAGCTTCCGTATTATTTATCTCATAGAAACATTTACTTTATTACACTCCTACAGAAATCTTTGGTTTTTCAAAAGATTGCTTTTAACTTTATGCTAATAAAAAACTACCACATTCAGGAATCTTATATGCAAATTTATTTGACTAACGAAAACATAAGTGAACATTTTGGAAGAAAAAAAGCAGCCAATTCGCGAGAATACATTCTTGGGGCTAATGTGTTACGCGGTCAATGAGTCAAATATGTGTGTATTGCACTCGTATATATTTTTGGTTAATTTGCGCACTTGAAGTGAAGCGGCAAGAGAAGCTGCTACTGCTTCAGCAACATCTTTCTACTTGGTCTCCAATAATTCAAAATATTGAATGTTTTTGTTGCTGTTGCATGTTTGTTATATGCTGCGCAAATAAGTATATTTATTTTTAATACGCGACATGCTGCACAATGCGTATAACAGCATGAGACAAAAACTGAACGCGGAAACAGGCGAAAGCTGAAAGACTTAGCCTACGATTCTGCTTTTAAATATAACGCATCACATAATTTTTCGTTTCGAAAATTTATAATACAACGAATTGGTAGATCTGTTGGTTTGCAAAAGAGTTCATAATAGAAACTGAGAAAGTATTCCTCAGAAAAGTATAAAACCACCCGACAAGGGAGTTGGTGAATGCTAAATGTCTAAAATTTATGGAGTCGCCAGCAAGAATTTATTGGGTTAGTGTTCATAAATTTATATTCAGAAAGTACTACACATGAATAGTCCTTACAACAATAAATATTTGACACGAACTAATAATTCAACTTATCAAGCAGAACAAAAACATTGTTTTCGGAAGCTGGGCTACACTTCCAGATTACGTGCTCATGTGGATTTAGGTTTACCACCATCTGTTAATAGGGCAAATGCGCTACCAACTTACTTTCAAGCAAATCTTCTAATAAATTTCCTTGTGAGACTAAAAGAGATCTTATTTGTATTTTCACACACTGAGAAACATACATAGGTGTTGACTAGAAATGGGTCTATATAAGAACCACTATCTTAAAATTCATCCGATCCACCTGACAAATAGTATTGTATGACACGTTTGTTATTACAATCGTGCGACCAGCCGGTCGGTTATCAAACAAACCCATGTTTCCAGCTAAAAAATTCCAAGTCTAAACAACAACAATAAATTTCTTAATTCTTGAACGGAATTACAACACGTTCACACTTGTCAAATATTTGCCAAAATGAACATTAAAAGATTTTATTGTTTCGAATAAGGAAATTATTATTCATTTTTATTGGAACATTTTTACTGCGATCAAAATGTTATCATTGTTGCAACGACCAATAAGAACAATCGAATAGATTCTATTTTTATTGACACGTAATTTTTATGAAATATTTTCCAAAGAAACACATCAGCACACACTTGTAGGGTGAATTAACTGCCTGCATATCAAGTGATCAACAAACGCAACTTGCACTCAACAAAAACCAAAGTCAACAAGTGTTGTACAGACAAAAATAGATGTTTTTTTTTTCTTAAAATAATTTGAATTGTGGAGATCGTCGTAATGCGTTAGGAATTGAATGACAGACACACGTTACTTAAGTTCTTTTTTTTTCTCTTCCATTTTCAAATATAAGAGTAGGAGCATGGGTGTTAAGGTAGAGCAAATTATACAGAGCTGATAGTGAATTTTGATTCTATATGAAATTTAAAAATGTGCATCACAACTCTGCCATTTTTTACAAGAAGAAATAAATTATACTTTTTTCAATTGGCGAATGTGTATGCTGTGGAAAGAAATGAATTGCTTAAAGCAACATTTTTGTCGAAAGCATTTGGTAACTCCACGAGTATTACGATATACTAAAGTTCCTCATGAAACTCCAAAAGAAAATTGGCAACAGTTAATCCGTTCTGCCCGAACCGGCAGAAACCGGTTGGACCACCAACCAAATTTCTCGAAATTTGTTACGAATAAACAATTCTCATATCGCCGAAAGTCTAAAAGCAAATATTTTAAAATGGATCATACTTGTAGTTGGCAAACAAGACTGAACTATGGAGCACAGAGTCCCCACACGATTAGCAGCGTGTTTAAAGTTCCAATACTTGCGCCTCTAGGCTTAGAACGCATTCAATTCGTCATATTTTAAGAGTGACAAGTGCAATCCACTCCATGGTATGTTCGTAAAGTTGGTAATTTATTTTGAAAAAAAATGTTTACATGATCAACGCGAGCACATACTTTATGATGGAAGAAAAATATTTAGATGGAACAGTGAAGCTCAGAAATTTGTACATTTTTTGTTTTTGACACAATTTGTTTACCGAAGAAACGCCGAGACTTGTGTGAAACCTTGCTTTTGGTTTCCTTATGAACTTCAGTTTAATGACGTTATTTAGCTTATTAGGCCCCAACTAAACTTTAGGACTTTTTGCTTAAAGGTTTATTTTATAAAACGCAGCACTTAGCGTTGGCAAATTTTGTAAAAAAAAAAATTCATTGCAATTTCACCTTTTATCTATTTTTTGAGTCCCTTCCATAAGTCTTAGGACCATTTTTACAACTTCGTGTTTAAGTTTTCCTTTATTACAATTTTACTTAAATTTAAAGTGAACGATCAGTTGAAGGCAGGCTCATCCTACTTTGCAGTAAAGACCAACTTTTTATATGTCCTATAAAATCCTACTTTTAACTAATACGAAACTGTAATGATAGTTCAGAAATTTATGATGAACTGGAAATTAAGATCAGATTGATATATAAAAACAGAAAAAAGTAGATTAATTGAAAAGAAAATATTTTCAAATTCGTATAATAAATAAAATTTTTGTAAGAAAACAAAGTCCTGATTCATTTTATTTTAAGGAAGGTTTCAAGGACCTGGCAGAACGTCTGGTAGATACACCTCTTGCGATTGCTGAAATGTAAGAAGTTAACAAAATTACTCAGAACTCTATTCTCATACTAGATATCGAATTCTTATAGCATGCCTTCCTATTGTTTAAAAATAGCTTAAAGCGTACGACACTTACGGTTAGCTTTTTCAATAACTTTCTTCCTCACGTTCAACATTATAATAGTTTCTGTAACAATGCGTCCAATATGTCTTATGTCAATACCTTCACAAGCACATCTGAAAACGTCCACTGTAGTTTTGTAAGTGTCGTTTGCATGGGTGTTGTCGGAACTTAATGAATCGTTGGTTAAAAGAGGAACTACGTAATATTCCTTACAAATCGTGTCTTGTTCCAGACTTACGGTAGCAAACTAGATATACAACATATCTACACAACCATATGGGTTTTCTTAGTTTCGATCTGATAGCCTCAGTCGAATATATATAGAACTTCTCAATTAATGCCAAACACATTGGAAGACTTTTGCACTTCATTCCGACACAGTGCACTTTATGAACGAACACATGCGAGTATTCAGACACGCTGTCATATACATACATTCTTATGTGAATATGTATGTACTAAAATTCAAATCATACTTGAAATGTAACAATATAAATAACTTTAGACCCCAATAGATTTCTTATTCTTATGATTTTCCCTACAAAATAATGCATGTGGAATCTTCTTTGAACCACAGCAATTTTGCTGTGTATGTGCGTCTGATTTGGTACGCACATATGCGCACACACACATGTGCATGCATGTATGTACGAATATATATGCGTATGCATGTATGTTTATCCATAAATTCTGGTTGATGTTATTTCATAGGCCTTTTAAAAAGATTTTCATGGCACAAACACCATTCACATCTGCTAAACGCGAAAGCATTCTTTTATTGCTGCTGTTGTATAGTCAGTTAACAAGAAATGAAATTGCGGGTTAATGAAGTGGCATGAGAAAATTCATAGCCAGTCGTCTTTTGTCGCTCCTTTGCCACTTGTTACGAGTATAAAAACAAGCGCAAATCTTCCAAGTACATAAATATATAATTTATATGTTAAGCATGTATATACATATACATGTACCTATACATATATTCACATTCATGTGTACATACGTACATACATATTACAGTAGCGAAGTGTAAAAACATCCACACAAAATCAATTGATAGAAAACAATACAGATTTTTCAAACGCATCCATGAGTATCTTCATATGAATGGATGTAAGCGCGTATGTATTAGTAAATATTTGGCAACTAGAAATTGTACACAAACGTATCCAGCGGTATGTTACATTAAGCCCTATTGGAGCACTGCTTATTAATTGATTTTTTTTTTTTTTTGGGTTAACATTCTTATCGCATCACTAAAGATGTCTTACAGAAGGCCTCGGCTCTTCCGTATGAAATATAAGGTCCATATTCCGAGTGAAAAGCAAAGGAGTACAGTTTTTTTCATTATTTACTCTTGCTGGACGTTGGCAAGAGAATTCACGTCGAAATAACATAATATGTAACCTTAATTAAGTTGTGTGAGTTGAAAAAACAACTCAGTTATTATCTGGAATTAAGCTACGCATAATCAGTTTTCTTTTGCTTTCCACATTAACTTCACTGACACAAAGTGATTTAAAAAAGGATTCATAAGTTTCAATGAAATCAATATGACACCACCCCTGCTAGAACTCCGCGCTAATAAAACAATTGTAGAAAGGGTTCGGCTGCGTTCAGTGATAGTAAAAATGTATTTCTTTTTGTTTCCTCTGCAGTATCATTTTAACTAGTGGAAAATAAGATGGTTGAGTTGCAAAATTAGAGAGGTTGGGTTAGTTTAGGTTGAAGAAAAGGTTGCTGTTGAGCCAATATCACAAAAACCTCTCAAGAACAAGAACCCAGTTTTCTGAAGATATTTTCTTAAGTCTTTCCAAAGATATTCTGCATCGGGTATAATTTTAGAATTAGATATTTGTTTCCTAATTTGACTGAAAACAGGGCAGTAAAAGAAGGAGTAGAAATATTATAAAAGCGGAAAAGTCATGCCAAAGTAAAGCAACAAATTTAACATGGAATCAGTACGTAACAATTAAAATGTGTATGTATGTATTCTATGTATGTATATATCCTATTATGTGTCTGGCTCCAAAGTGTACGAATACTACCAAGTGGAGTACTAGTTCATAGTTCCTTCAAAACTAGCGCATTCTCCACAGTACGCACGTGTTACGTATCGACAGGACATGATATTGCAAAGATTATAGCAAGTCGGCAGTTACTGGTGACACTTCCTGCAAGTTATGTACAGACAGTTGGACAAGTGTAGAGGCTTCGGAATACTTTCACCGTTAAAGCCCATTTAGAAGAAATCATTAGTATGAAACGTTAATTATTCTATGATTTGCTTTACTGCGATAGAAATATTTTAATCAATTTCTTGCAAATTAGAAAATTGTTTTAAAGTACACATATACACATCTACATACATACTCGTACATTACCAAGATGTGAAGACATGTGCGAATAGTGTGTACTTTCGTGTATGTACGTTTTGTTTAAAAAATAGTTTTTATATAAAAACAGCAGACGCAAATTTCAAAATGCAAACATTTTCATTCTAAGCAAACAAACATACACAACCAAACAAACGCACAAGCAGAATTTAAATAATTCGTTAAAAAAATTACTATTTCACTCATTAATCTTTCGAGTTGAAAAGTACAACAATTATGTGTTGAAATATAAAACATATTCATTATTTTCCGGAAAAAGTTTTTATTGAAATTCTCATGTTTATACCCGTACAATGTAGAAAAAGGAAAATAAATATCGTTTTTTTATATGCAATAAATTTGCAGATTCGAGTTCAAACAAATGCCATGCGATAAAAATTGTATGGGTGGGTGGTTAGTTCCTGTTCATCCATAAAAAAATTCAATACTTTACTAACATCATCATGGTCGTCTGTATGGCGATCAATTGAATGCTGCAGCCAAATCTAAATAATACACTGTGCGCCATGTGTACACAAAATGTTCATGAAAAACATTTGCCAAATCAAATTTCTAGAAATGAAAAAGAAATGATATGAAAAACATTGAAGAAAGTAAGAATCAACCGACATTATCGACAGCATTGAGAGTAACAACTAAACTGATTGAGATTTTCCCACTTTAGGTAGCCACGTGTGGTTTGCATACCATATTTTCTTTAAATTTAAAAAAAATTTTTTTTCTCAAACACAATTGATTAAATAAATGATTTTTAGGTACCCGTACATCGACATGCACTTGTGTGTAAGGCCATACTGTTTAGTTTAGGCCATGATCATGGTGTTCTATTTACTTCATTCAGCAACTGAAAGCACAATGGCAATGCACAAGTGCTTGAGGCTCTAATTAATTTTATACTGCTAATTTGCGGTTGCAAACTGCTCTCTTTAGGTCTCTATTACAACGGATAACATCTGCCTCAATCTAATGTGTTCTATTAGGTGTAAGCTTTTGCAAATACAGCGGGGAACCGGTTTAACGACAATTCAATTTCACGGGCTTCCGCCTCAACAGATTGTTAAGAAATTTCGTTAAAATTAATAATAACGAAAAATCAAATTTATTTCAATATTCCGTGCGAAAGCCTTTTTTCCATTTTTCACTACAAAAATTAACAATTTTCTAAACAAAAAATAAAATGAAGAAATAACTTTTAAGTTTGAGGACTAAATAAATATCAGAAAATAACTTCTACTTTATAAACAAAATATAAGACGCACGAGATAATGATTAAAATGAGATTTTTAAAATAAAACGTATAGCCTTACGGTCCCTGATTTAGTCATATTTGAAAATAATTGTTTTCGATTATATATCATATAAGAAATTCGTAAATGTGTCACGCACATTAAAATCTGTTTTGCACAATTTCTTAAATTCCTAATAATTTTGAAGGTTTGGCTGCGTAAAATTGAATTTTCATTCTGGCAACGCTGCTCTCATATCACAACCACATTGTCACGATTCCTGCCCTACAAAACATGTTTTTAAAAAACTGCAGCCCGGTCATGACAGCATTCTGTTCATTCTCGAAACTTCTATTGCAAGTAGCATTAGTATACATAAATATGTACGTACATTCCGTGTGTAGAAATTCGTAAAATTAAACAACTACCAGGGGCCAAATTACCGCCTTCGATATCGATCGAAATTTCAATATAATTTATATGTAGTATGCAAATTTCAATCGGTATCGACCGCCGTAATTTGCTCCAGGGCTTCTTTCTTTCACATACAACGTTTCTTTCTATCTAGTAGCCACTTACTTATAAGTACATACACGCCAGT
The DNA here is from genome assembly GCA_963675445.1 of Linnaemya vulpina. NCBI lineage: Eukaryota > Metazoa > Arthropoda > Insecta > Diptera > Tachinidae > Linnaemya > Linnaemya vulpina. The sequence continues at coordinate 154,393 of OY776277.1, read as the reverse complement.
TAGCCGAAATCCAGCCCAATTTCCAGCAAAAGATGTATGAATGGTCGGCATCCAAACGAACGATTGACCATCACATGCACAATAACATGTTCATCATCTGAAAACTGCCATGTTTAAATATTCCCGAAAAATATTCCCGGGTTCTTAACGCTATAAAGCCTCTGAAAATTCCGAAATTCACAAGTTCATTTTGTATAACCATTCAAAAGAAAAAAGATTGCTGGCATATGCAGCGTAATTTGACATTCTTTCATTAAAAACTCTTTGTCCTTTATTTTGAAATGAATACGTGTACGCACGAGTGTGTGTTTATGGGTGTCTGTATGTATGAATGCACTGGCACATAACACGGTAACAATAAAAAGAGAAGATAATTTGCCACAAAAATTTCAAATTATAAAATTCTCTTGATCTTTGTTTTTGGTAAGTCTTTTGTGCTTTAAGTTCGCTTAATATCAGACATTCACTTGAGCCACCAGTGCGACTGCCTGGAAATCGCATTAGGTCATCAACCTTATTTCATTTTTTAGGCCTTTTCTTGACTTTTTTTGGCTTTTATCATTTACAAAAGACTTCTTGAATTGATGGAAGTCGCACACGAACATTCTAACGCACAATATGTTGCCTTGTTCAGTGGCGGATACTCGTACAAAAGAACATCACCGATCTAGACCACATGCACATTCATACGTAATAAATACATTGTGTACAGGCACCGTTTAACATACATTTCGACCCATAAATAACCTTAAAGGACTTCAATGTGAATACAATATACGAGTTGTTTGAAAAGTTATTAGTGATAATAGTGATTTTTTCACACACTCATTCGTACATGTGTATCACATATTGAATTAAGTTCCGCAGGGGAATTGTTCTCATTTGCGGTTTAACTTGCCCCTTCACTTGCAGAGAAGATTTAAAAAGCGTTCAGTCTTTCTCACCACAACATTTTCATCATTCATTCTCTAGAGTCTAGACAAGTTTGTTTATTTTAAAATATTAATGATGTGAATGAAAATAATTAAGCGCTTGATTTAAATGACTCAAAATGTACATGCGGACATTCAAATTTGTGCTTCAGTGCTTAGTCTTACTTCGCACCCCAATCAAGTTTCAAGCAACGCTTTAAAAAATTCTGAGAGCGCATCAGTTTGTTTTGAAGTGCTTCACTTGGAATCTACATGGGAAAAAAGAAACAATTACAGTTTTCCTTAACTTTTTACTGAAGTTTGTCGTCAGTTTAGCCGACAAGTTGCCAATACAAGAGTAGTGAACACAAATACACAAACAAACTGAAAACAACTGAAAACTAAAAGATCAAAATAAATGCAGTAACTGCACTGTGATATGCAGAAGGATGTCTAGCCTTCAAATTTAAAGTACTTTACTTAATTATTACAAAATATCAGTGACAGAGAATTCATAACAAGACCCAAGCGAGTGCTTCATTTGATCGTGTGGACATGCTGTAACTGTTAATTTGAAATGACGAGTTACTGCTCATCTTTGCGGCTAATAACTCGGCACTTTTTGATGTTGATTGCTTTAATGGGTGCCACTGTTCACCCATACGCACACGCTCACTAGATTTGGGAAAAGTAACTCAAACCCAATTGTTCAGATGGTTGTCTCCAACCTGAACTTTTGTATTGGGGCCAAGGTAGCTACCCCTTGGGGACACATTTATATTCATATACATGGGAAGAGCAAAAATCATTTCGTATAATTCTAAAAATGTGGATTAATTGTTTTGAAAAATGATAACTTTAAAATATTCTCGGTATAAATAAAAATAAAAATAAAATTTATTGGAATCGGAAGATGCCAGAAACCCATTGTGCGAAAGATTGTTCGTTAGATTGGTCACATCGGCACACACAACATTTATCTTGGATGGGCAATAAAATATTTTCGCCCGTATTCTCAAACAGATATTCCAGAGTATAAGGGACAAAATAAAAGTGTTGATAATAAATGGAATTCGAAATTAGAAAAATAAAGTTATTTTACTCCTTTTGAAAAAAATCTATTTGAAATTTGAACACAGTGGCACAAACACTTGCAAAGTTTTAGAACTTCTCTACTAGTTGTTACGAAAACCAATTTCACGCGTATTGAAAGAGATAATTTCAAAAGAATTAAATACTTTGAAGTATCCAAAATATTTGTATAAATTTGTATCATATACTGTAGTGTAATTCATTGCAGAGAATATTATTTAATTAACAACAATAAACAGAATTTACAATAGAAAGAAAATCACAAGTATTTCAGATGAGCCTTCAATCGAATTGCTAAAAATCAAAATGATTGATCGATTCAGGTGAGTAGACATTCGTCCGTCAGTGGGAAAAAAATGCAGAAAACAAACAAAAGCTTTCAAGCATTCTAACAATTTTGTTTCTACTAAAATATTATATTTTTATTAACGAAACCACATCTGCATCCAGCCGCATGTTTGGAATATTTTTGCTACAAACGTAACCAGAAAAAATACATCTCACATTGGTTACAGAATGGCTTCGTTGAAGCGCATTCCTGGATACTGTGGTCAGAACTGTGGTGTTGAAAAGACTCCATTCAATCTGGTATGACTGCAGAAAACCCTCCAAGGATCTCGAAGCTCGAATCTGAGAAGACGTGAAGTCAGATTTTTATTACGAACCTAGAAAATCTCTATCGGGGCAGACTTTGAATAATTCAGATCATTACAGTTTCGGTATGGCATGAAATGACCATTGACTCGAAATCTGGGAAATTCTCTGGGGATTTCGAACTTTTGGTCTCTCTTAAGGCACTCAAGACGAAAAAGTCTCACAAAAGAACCCTGATATTCCCTAGTGGAGCTGTGAAATGTGATTAAAGAGCAGCCGTTAAGAAAAGCGCCGCTCATATGACCCACAGTTTCTTATCTAGACATATTTAGAACTCTAGTAAAAAACGTGGAAAATTATTTTCAAAATGTGTAGAAGATATTATTCTTCAACAAATAATTTAATTTTCAAACGAGTTTTGTTTTAAGAAAATATAATAATTTGCAATCAATTTTGGTCAGTTGCTTTTGAGCGTTTGCCGTGACTGTTAATTAGCAATTCAACTTAATTTTTTAATTGTGTATTTAGTTTTTAGGAATATTATTTGCTTAAGACTTAAAAATAAAAACAAAAACACACATTTGAAAATCAAAGTAATTAAATTGTTTAGCTTTTTAACGCTTAGACATACAAACTTGTAATCTAAATATTTGTTTTATCTTCTAAATTTAAAGCAGGCAATAACGACAACAAAAATCAGGTTAATAATTTTGTATAGTTTATGCGCCGGCTACACGTACTACTGACTCACTTTTATTCTAAAAACCACTTTTTTACTTTGAAGTGATACTCATTTTAGGTGCGCGCAAGTACGAATCATGCGCCCAAAATAGATGGATACTTTGGTTAAAGAAATATTTCAATTAGATGAAGGAGCAACCAGTAAACAAGTAAAAGAACTGATTGTTTATATAAAATATATTTTGTTTATAATGCGAACAAATACAGCAACAGCCAACATGAATTGAATTCTATTTTACCGCAAAACTTAGTCAAAGAGTTTTTAAGAGATTTTTCAGTACATATTTATTCAAAAATACACATATTTTGAATAGTTGGCTCGAATCAAATTTTACTCAGGTTGGCAGTGAGGGACTTAGTTTTAAAATGATTCTGATTATATAAAATCATCGCTTTGCATGAAAAACGATGCCTCGTGTAAGCGAAACTGGCTGTTATTAAAGTACCCGTGGCTAGTTTTCTATCAGTTCTTTTAATCTCCCGCGGTTAGATCGAGCTGGCGTACGAGAAAATATTTTTGACTCTCATATCGAAAGCATGATTATAGAGGTTTGCAAGGGAGCATTTTTGGTATGTACTAAACCCTTTTACGATGTCCCAAATTTGAATTTTTTCCGTCATTTCCTAAAGAGGGAGCCAGCCAAGCTGACTTCAGGTGCTTAATTAATGAATAAGTAGTTTAGAAATTATAAGGGAACCCTGATACACACCACAGCTTCCAAATATTTCATTTTATTTAGAGATCGAATAATTGGTCTGTTTAAAAATAATACGTGCGATTAACCGATTGAATATACTGCCGCATTCATCCTTTAAATTATTCATAAAATAGTTTGGCTTTAGCCAAATAAATAAAACTTAAATGTTTCGTGTACTTTTAAACTACTTCAGGCAAGACGAGTAACAAGTCCAGTTTTCGATGTTTACACAGGTTAATCGGAATGCATTTGCCGCGATATGACATCTATTTATTGTTGGCTGAGATGAAATCTTAGCCGCCAATATAAAACTGAAAAATCAATACGTATTAAAACTTCTTTTTCATTTTAATTGCAACGTTGCCGAATATATGGTCATTCATTCCCATTGTGCATATTAAGAAGTCAGCTGATTACAATTATGCAAAAATTTCATATTTTCATCAGCATTTCAATTAGAAAAAATATGCATATACTTAGGTACATACATGAGTATGTATGTACATATATAAGTATGCACGTATATGTGTTTTATGGAAAATGATACATCTTTTAATTTCCACCAAAAGGTAAAGACGATTCATCCAACTTGCAAAATTAGTTATTTCATGTGTTGATAATATAAATATCTGGAGGGATGTGTGTACATACATACAAACATACATACAAGTGCATGTCAATATATATTTTTCTAAAATGTTTTCACACACATTGGCAACTGTTAGCAAATTAAAAAGGAAAAAATAAACTAACAAAAACACTTGAACACTGCGAATCTAAGCAAAATTAAAGTTATAACAATTTCAATTGCCCATTCGTTGATTATTCATTCATTTGTACGATCGTTTCGATAAATGTGGCCAACACATGACTTCTGGTTTCCATAAGAAGCACCGGCCAAATGATTAAAAAAGAATAAGAGAATGAAATAAATTATATAATGGAATTACTTTTTGAACCTTTTATATGTATTTTTTGTTTTTGTTAATTTCATTTTTGCCTCTTTTCTCCACAGTGTGTGTACGTAAGAATGTACAACTTTGTACTTTACACGTGGAATTGTTGTCAAGTTCTTTCAGTTCGTTAACTCAGGTCAAGTAATTGCAGATAAAAAACTCAATTAATTAACATCTACGAGTTGATTACAGAGTATAAAAGAAGGAAGGCAACAAGAGCCAGTAAACTACTTTTTTATTACACCAGTTTTTAATTTTCAACAACTCGTAATTGTCCAAAACAGAGGAGTGCACGTGCGGTGGTTATTTCTTTATATATCACGCGTGACTACAGTTGTTCTCACGTTACTGTCACGCTCAACTGTGGGAGCATATTTCAAATATGCAGACACATGTTTTACTACAAACCAGTTTTTTAATACACAAGAAAAAACATCTAGAGGAATCCGAAAAATAGTTTTGTTCTGTGGGTGAGTATCACAACATGCATTTAAGTCTGCTAATAGCAACCCAACAATCAAGTCAAGTTTATGTCTGGGAATTGCAATAAAATACTTCAATTATATATTCTTTTCTCTCTAGACTCTAGAGTGAGAGCAGAACTTTGTTCTGTGTTGTTGCCGCAGTTCAATAACGAACTAAAACAATAAACGAAAGGCAACTATAAATTTCTTCATTGCGCTGCATATTCCTGTCCTGGAAGGACAAAATAGGACTTGATTTTGCACAAAACCTTCCATGTTCTTGATTTCACTGAGATGGAACTGCACTGTAAAATATAATTTTATTACGATTTCATGCACAACAATTGCAAATAAAATAATTAAAATGTAGCTATTGTTCCTTGAACTTTTCGTATTCCTTGCCCTGCACTGATTTATGAATATTAATTATTGTTTTACAATATTCAGACTTTTTCTGTACACAATCCACTTAATTGCTTTTATTATTTGCATGCGAAATACGAAATAGTATTTTTTTAACTTATTATTTATCTAGATATCAATACCATGATGCTAAATATATTTCAAATTTTCAATTTCGCCGCACGCCACGTAAAAGTTCCAGAAAAGCGCCGCAAATGTTAGGAAATTATGTTGAAACCAAACAGACAATTTTTGCATTCCATTTGCTGCTTAAAATATTGTGGTAAATATTTTTAGTAAAAAATTTATGTAAACACACACACGCGCACACACAAATTCGTATGATTTAATTTCTTCTCTTTCATGGGTTATAAATATTATTTGCATCTTCATAAGCGCATGCAAAGAAACACACACACCCACCCACCCATATCTATATGTAGGCATGTTTATAGATATGTGCATATGAGAAGGATTCTTGAGGTATGTATTGTCATTACGCTTGTAATGCGTTTGTATAAGCATAAATGAGTCCCAAGTTAACTCGGTTCCGTTCCGGGGTTTAAGTCTCTCCCCTGCTTTTTAGTGTATATCTATTTATTTCTTAAAAATTAATCTTTCATCAATCTGTCGAGAAATATAATATGTTTTTTCATCGAGTGTAATATTTACCAGATATCGCATCTGGGGTCATCTCTCTAAATATCACTTTTTTGGGAGATAAAAAATTTTTTAAGATTTTCGTTAGTGCCGATGTCATAACTTCACTCTATAAACTTCCATAAATCTATATTTTTAAACATATCATTAACTTGGATTAATTTTGAAACGGGTTTCTTTTTTCTTTTTTTTTTCTTCTTTTGAAGCAGTCCAAGCTCCATTTAGTTAAATTTTTATTTTTTATGTTCCTGTCACGATTGAATTTAATTTTCATAGGTTTTTGAGCACAACTTGGCGAAAAGCTTTAGATACATATTTGTTTCATTGTATATCCTTACCGAGACCGCCTTGATAAATCCATCTCCGTTTTTATTTACTTGTATGGCGTATTCCAGATATATGACACTATTTATCCTCTTAATAGAATTTTAAGTTTTGCCAAATTTATATTTTCTTACTGCGAGTTTAGAATTTCAACACTTGGATCAAATTATTTAATATTATTGTTAAATATCCTTCTCCGCAGGATATAGATTTCTATTATTCAACTAATTATTTCTGTAAAAGCTATATTTTACAATTGATTGTTTTATTTCGAACGAAAAGCGAGCACAACCGCTGGAAAAGAGTGCCAATCAGCAACTGACCCTACATGCCTATGCGCACAGCATAAGAAGCTCACGATCGCTTCTAAAAGGTATCATGCAACACGATCTCACTAGTAATGTGGAATGAAAACCACATACTTGCTGTGTGTGTATATGTGCCCGCATGTGTGTGTGTGTTAGAAGTACGGAATATGCTCAAACGTCTGGCTGCTGTCGCTATAATCGCTAAACCACCATCAAGCATCGATGGGTGTGTGTGTGTGTTTTGATTGCTTCCGCTTTGTATTTAGTCGTTCGTTTATTTGATCGTGGCAACGTGTAGATTTATTTGTGTCCTATGACTTTATAAACGAAGCATTAATAGGAAAGAATGATTTTGTTAAACCAGAAGATTATTGTATTGAAATTAGTATGAAATTTCAGCGAACGGATATCCACACACACATGCGACAAGAGCTTATCACTATTATAAACCCCAATTAAATACTTAATACGTGTGTATGCGTGTGTGCTCGTATTGTCGTGTACTGTACAGCATATCTTTAAGTGCTGTGGCTTCCTTTCGCAATAAAACTGTAATTTTTCATGTGATTCCATTAAAATCGTCCTTTTTAGACAATATTCCTATTAAATAAATCTAAAAGAGATGCGATTGAGTGTGTGACAAAATAAAAACACAACAACAAATTAAACTATTTTGACCATGTTATCATCATCATGCCGTCAAAATAATAATGCAATAAAAGATATTTGAAGTTTGAAAATAAATAAATGCAACATGTGCTCGAATGCTTTCGTTATAGACAAAATACAAACATTTTACAAAATATTTCTAGCAGTTGGGACACGAACTTTATCTAAAATGCAAAGGGATTGAGAGGTGGTGAAATAGCAAAATTATCACAAGAAATGGATTGAATCGGAATCTTAGATTCGCTTCAGTATGAATAACTTTAGAACAATATTTTATTTTATTTTTGAAATCATACTCGTTATATTTTATTGTAGAAGAAACTAAATACTTGCACACGTTTCATATTTAAAAAATAAATAATTCGCATGATACTGATATTTATGGTTTTTTCCAGAACTTCAGGCCTTCAAGGTCATAGATTTCACTTTCTAGACAACAAACAGTAACTCCGATGAAAGCGCAAATCTAGCTCCCACTGTAATTACGAGTAAATTAAATATTTTATTTCTCAATGCACAAAACCATTAACGAGAGAAATTATTACTCGTACTTTGTCGATAGTGCAACAGAAATTCACTAATTGTGCACATGTGTGGAGACAGATATTTTAAGACCCTCAATAAATGAAAGGAAAACCCGCCTACCAGATTAAAGCTAAACGCATGTTATTTATGTTTCGTGCATTAATACGAACATTTCAATTTATTAAACAGAACGAACACTTTTCAATAAGAAGGGACGATTTCGAATTTCTTTTCCTTTGAAACATGAAAAATAGGGTGCTCCACCGGTTAGTGGCATTCTAGTAATTGACTCATTAAAAATTCACTTGATTGTAATTATACGATATTAAATTTTCTTATTCGAATTAAATTTCGTTGAGAATGAAAACAATAATTTCTGATTTGGAAAACAGCATTTGCTAAGACGACAGATTTCTTTATATTCTTCATATTCTTTATAGTCGGAAAATGGCTTTTGAATATCTGTAATAGTCGATCCCCCTAATAAATATTTTAAGTAGACAAAAACATGTTGATCATACATTCTCGTACATATTTTTTTTCCTTCTACAGCGTACATCAAAACAATAAAACGTTGCTTGAAAAAATTGTGCCAGTAGAAAAGTGATTCCCTGCTAGTAAAAATAACAATAAAAAGGATGACTTTAAATGGTGTAAAGATCCATCCAACTCGATAATGTAGTGGATACATAAAAGAATAAAATATTTTCAACATGTGCACTCACTTTCGTAAGTACATTAGGGCGGCGCCTTCTCTGATATTTACAAAAAAATTCAAAAAGTTATCACCCTAATATACATAACATATCACTAGAATACTGCCAACATTATAAACAGACGGACAACGCTTCTAAAATGTCTTTTGTTTGAAGTTGAAGTTTGACAAGCGATTTCAGGGTTAAGACGTGGGAGTTCCTGTCGTGTCATTGACAGTTCTTTTTGCTAAAGATTATTCAAAAGTTAATAACTTAACTCTTCCGGTGCTGGAATTAAAGTGGATTGAATAAATTCTCTCAAATTCATTCAATATATCAATTTACTTGTAAAATGCTTTTACTTTTATTGATTCTTGAGTTATTTTATGTGCTATAAAAATGAGTTAATGCTGAATTGTTCTATTTTGTTAATAGAAAACTGTTTCGCCACATTTTTTACAACCATCTGACAACCTTGAAGCACATGTGAAGATATTCTGCAGGAATTCCCTGTAAAATCGTGTGTGAATTTTACATGCCAATTTATTATTCTCTCTTATTAACAATTTGTGATGCAGATTGTTTAAGTAATGAGCGATCATTACCATTTACCATTTGCTTAAACAGATTGTCATTCGTTAACGAACTTGACGAATAGGTGCTTCAGTACCGGGTTTGCCCAATGAAAACTAATTAAAAGTGCTAAATGGACCAAAGCAGTGCTAAGACGTTGTACAGTTAAAATATCGTGTTTCTCTGTCATTAGTTTTTATTAGTATGAATAAAGAAATGAAAGGAAGTGAATATTTGAATAGCTTTTATTTTATTATTTGGGGACTTCAAACAACAAGAACTTTTTTTTAATAATATTTAAGAAAATTCAAACCATAGAGCGGAAAATTCAGATATTGGAACTGCAATACCGGGATTTAACAAAAATGTGTAACCATCGGCTTTATATAGTTTCCATATCCTTTTTTATAATTAAGTTGGCACAAACAGAAACTGTTATCGCGGCTTTCGAAAACAGCTGTTCTGCTCTGCTTTGCAAACGGTGTGTTTTAGCGACATTCAATATTTTACACTTTTCATAATTTTGTACAATTATTCACTGCACATCAAAAGAGACTTGATATGCAACACAAAATTATTTCTGGTTGTAGAAAATATAGTGGACTGCCAATTTCAGTTTGGAGAAGTTGAAATCGAACGTGCACAGGCACTTAAGGAATAAAGTTTTTCCGTTGTGAAAGGTTGTGCTCGTTACTCTAATTTTTAGGAAATTCTCATTTTAAATTTTTGTGATAAGAAAATTCTTTCGATACTTAATAGATGAAAAGAGTTTTCACTTTTTGCTAATTTCTTGAACATTTTACATTTTTTATGATTTGTTCACATGAATAAAGATGGGGTCACATTTGGGCACATGTGTGCTCAAAAACGTAACCCCTAAATAGTAATGAAAAGCATTTTTGGTCCGACAAGTTTTTATTGGGTCAAATAGTTGCCAATAATATTGTGTTCTGAAACAAAATAGTTTTTTTCATTGTTTGGTGGTTACGTGCCTTAAGAAACTTTTTGACAGTCGTAGTTGGCGTAGATGTCACTGTTAACACAAGAGAAAAAGAAAGAGCGAAACAGTAATTTTCATCCACCCTGAGTCATTTTCCCTACCTGTGTAACTGCGTTCTAAATTACGTTATTTGATAGAGCGAAGTATATATGTGTGTCTGTTTTAAATAGCTTTGAAAACTATTAAAAACACAAATAATAAATCAAGTTTATTTGTTGGTGGTTAAGAACTGTCTGCATCCATTTCATTCCTGCTTACGAAGTCATCAGTAGACTTCAACCACAGCTTTGAAAAGTTTCAAAAGCATGACGTTTTGTAAAATAGAAAATTTCATAAGAAACACAAAAAATATATTTAAAAATTTGGAAAACGGTTGACCCTGAAGGCCGTTTCTGTAACTTCCCGCTAATTTTAACCGTAAAGCTGTCAAATCAGGCTTTTGTGCTATTCTGTGCTATCGAGTTCTTCGAACTAAAACACTATTGTTTTGATTTCGAAATCAACCGATTCCCACGTGATAAGCGGAGATTGATAGAGCTTTCGGTTAATATAAAAGAGTCTGAAACACTAACTGATCAGATATACAATTTCCGAGTCTTTTAAAAAACATGATTTTTTCTTTTGCATTTCGGGTAAGCGGTTTTGAACTTTTGCCAACGTTGAAGGTTGCATTTGCTAAACAAAAGCATGGGAAAACTCTTTTATAGTCACAAATTGTTCTTCTAACCGGAAATTGTTTTCCCTTGGTCCGGTTTTTCTTTTTTCAAGCTTTAACAGCGACCAAGTTGCATGGATGTAGCTGCTCCAATTACAAAAAAGTAGTGCCCCGCTAGATTTAAAAAAAGATCATTCCGCGCGACTGATAGTTAATACTGTCTGTACAAACATTGTGAAAGAGGCATTCATCTGTTTTCATGCTTTTAATCTTTCTATTAAAAGAAACATGAAAGTAGAAGGCCTTCCTTAAATTTGTGATATTAAGTCGCATGACAATGAATTAATTCGTTTGATCAAACACTTGGACAACAAATAGGCTGCACAATAGTAATAATCACTCAATAACAGGAAAATCATGATAATATTGCATTCTGCGCATACTTTTCACACACACACTATTGTGTGAAAATCACACGCAAACACATGTTGTGCACATACATATACACACCTACAAACAGAATACACAAGTGCATTTGGTATAAAAATCAAACGAAAAATTTTTGAAATTTTCGTGGTCTACTACATACACGAGGAAAGCATAGTTTTAGCAACAACAACATGATGAATACGAGAATTAAGCAGATTTATTAAAATAAAATGTGCGGTTGCGCGGGAAAACGGCCAATTCGGATGATTTTTGAATATCATTCGCCTGTCATTTATACATTTTCACGTATACAAATATAAATAACATCTATTCGGATATCACTGCGATTAATTTAAAAAAAACACTTCCGTTTTATATACATGTTCCCGCAAAGAATATATCGTCTAAAGGAAGCAAAACTTATCAGAAATTCCACAGGTTTTTACTTTATTAGGTCTCATTCAATAAAAAATATATTTTTAATATACTTTTCCAAATAAACGCACGACTGCGCCGCGTTTCTGTAACTGACGCGCGAACTGCTCGCATCGAAAAAGTCATTGTCATCCTGTGAAACACATTGATTGAAAATTATGTCTTTGCATTCAAAATTATTGTCCACATTAACCTCAAATTTAGGACACCAATAGTTGATTTGGGGTCCTACAATTATTAAATATATGTATGTATATCTAAATTATAATTTCAACAGCAATAGAAATACTCTATTGTAATTCCAATGAAAATTTTTTTAAATATTATTTTTCATTAACATTTACCCGCCAAAAAATATATTAAGTTTGGCCCTCGCGTCATCCACATTAGATGTACGTGTAGTTCATAATGAAACAAATACACATTTTTGGATATTAAACTCCTATACTCATGCGTACATAAATATGTATATACGCATGTGCGTATGTATGTTTGAATGCATGTGTAAAACTTCCGTTTATTTGGTTACAAAAAATATATTGTACATGTAACTTGTGTATTTGGTTTTCACTTAGGACGATAAGAATATTCTAAAAATAAAAAATATTTATTCACATACACACACATGTTTTTTATGCGTAATTATAAGTAAGTGAACTGTGAATAGGCGTTATGCGTGTTTCCAAGTTAATGACACACATACTTGTAGATACATAAATACATACTCGTTCATATTTCGCTAAAGGAAGTGTTAAACCAAAACTATTATCAACGCATTTTAGTAATACCATAGTTTCAAAAATAAAAGGCTTTTTGAATTGTGTAGTTGATGAAAGTATGAATGAGAATTAACTTTTTGCTGGTTTTATTCTATGATTTTAATATGACCCATTTTTGCAATAATTTTTACGATAAAATAATTCTTTACTTCAATGAAGTATTTTCATTGCTGTTTGTTAGTCCATTTTTTACAAAACAATAAATGGTTTTGATACGTTGTTTCTGACGCTTATCAGCTCTTAGTTCCGCTCACAATGATCTCGTTTTTGTTTGTTTTATCCCAGGCATGTGGGTGAAGGGTGACTAGCTTTAATATGAATATATAAATATGTATATACTCGCATATGTAAACAAGTATGTATGTTCATATATAATACATATGTACATACATAAACGTCCATATAATATAACATATACGAGCTCATAGCCATTCACATGTCATACTTACAAAGTTTGAAAATGCGCATGTATGCATGTATGCATATGGGTTTGTATGTATGGACATACCCAGCGAAGAAATCAATTTCGTCAAGTCGTGCGCATTTTCAAGGATTCATGCACTGTTATTCGTTAACGCGTTCCTACGATAATTTCAAGTGTTCACCTTGTGAACCGCTTAGAAACGCGTTCATTCTATTAAATGAGTTATTTAAAACTAAATATGCGCATACATAATTGGAATTCACAAAAATTGCTTCAATCATCACTTCGTCGTAATAAAAAATGAATTTTTCTCAATAATACATAAATTACAAGCCTGAAATCCTTATTTTGTGATTTACCGAATCAAATAAAAGAAACAAGTGTTCCAACAACGAGTTCGTAATACGGTCAATGTAATGATATTAAATGAATTTGCCGAATTCATGCAAAAACTTAAAGCATCATGGAGTTTGTAAACGACTTCAGCCAGAATATGGAGTCAAATTTTTCTGGCCTGAATTAGTGATTGTGTTAATTGTTACCGGCTTGCATCAACGACGAAAGCATAGCACTTGTCGCTGAGCATTACCGACAGATTAACACCGTCATGTACTTGTAGCAAAACATTCAGAACATTCGTAAGACTATATTCTCCTTTCTAGTTCTTGCACAATGCGATGCATACTTAATTCAATTAGGACCGATAGGATTAGGCTACTAAAGCAAAGGAGCCGTTTTCGGAAGCTGCTGCACTGACGCCATTAACAATTAACAATTTGTAGAACTGTTACCGTTTCAGTATTTTCTTCCTTCATGTCCTTATTTTTTTTAAATTTATCTGAACATAATTTTCAGTAGAAGCCATATATAAAGTATTTCCTTTGCACTCCTTTTTTATTGCTGGGTACAAATACACACACATACATAAATTTATTCCATATGTATGTATATAAATCATACTTTGTTTATTCGAATAAATGCTTATTTTAATTAAAGTTATTTTCTAATTTTTGCTGTTAAACAATATTGTAGCAATCAATGAACAACGATAAAATAATAATTTACATTTTAAACGGAAATATTATTTTCTTTTTAGACTTTATATTTTGAGATAAATTCGAAATACTTTTGCACAAATACATACTCATGGCTGTACATGTATGTATGTATTAGTTTTCAATGTTTTGATTACATTTACGATATATATATATATATATATATATATATATATGCAATATATATCACCTACATATCTATATATATATATATATATATATATATATATATATACATATATATATATATATATATATATATATATATATATATATATATATGTATATATATGTAAACATATATATTATAAATATATATATATATGTATATATATATATATATATATATATATATATATATATGTGTGTGTAAAGAAAAAGTAGAAAAAATATCTTAAAGTCAATGATTATAAAGTATCACTGCCAAATTTTTTCGATAAAATGGTGGGAACAGTTATTAATAGTTCATAATTTATTTTCTTTTTTTATACATTTATACATTAATTTTTATACATTTACGTCTACATTTAAGTTACTTTTTCTATAACAAGAAGACGAATATAACTACATAAGTAGTTTTTGGATTTACAAGCAGTAATGGTATAAAAATTAAAGTATGTGTTATGTTAGTGCACAAACCAAAGTTTTTAATAAAAATTGTTATTTTTTATTTAAAAGACTAATTGCACAATATAGAAAGAGTTCTTTCTTTCGTGTAACTACATTGGAAACAAAAGCAATTTAAAAGATTTTGTTTTTGTTTTATATAGAATTGTCCGAGAAAGAGACTCCTTTGGACATTGTATAATAGACACTATACTTTATTTAAATTATACTAAATAACCACATTCATAATGAAAGTAATAAATTTCAATGCAGATACATTAAGAGAACTTTCATAAAAATACATAATAGGCTATTAAAAATAATTCAAAAGCAAATTGTAAGAATTAGAAACAAATTTATTTTATTTTTGATAACATTCGTTGAACTGACACTTTTAAGATCGTATTTTCGGAATCGCAATTCAATACTTATCACTTAAAACCCCATGGAAATTTAATAACTTCATATATTTTTATACCCTTCACAAAAAAGTGAAAGGGTACAAATATACAGGTTTGTCATTCCGTGTGTAATTTCTTCGATATTAATATGGGACCCCACAAAGTATATAAACTCCATAAGATTCGGCACAGCCGAATATAGCACTTTTGCTTGATTATAGTTTTTTTATAAAACTTTTAATTTATTAGTTTTTATTTAAAAAACACGAAGAACATATTTCAGACAATGGAGGTGTTTACATGTATCTACAGAATTAAGACTTGTTCGCCGATGTCACAAGTAGTCGCGCGTCCACACAAATAACATTTAAACCCATAACAAAATTAAAAAAAAAATTTTTTTTAATATTATTTGTGCGATCGGATATATTTTTTCATAAGAGTAAATACGTCCGTTTGCAGTAAGACGTAGCTACATTTGTAACTACGTTCACTTGAATTTTGTAATAAAAGTTGTACTTTTTGATCGCAGGGGTCTAAAAGTGATAATCTACAATTTTTAATTTGTTAACAATAACATGTGCTAAATAAGTAGTGTTTTTTCTTCTTAAAAATCTGGTTTTCAATATCATTTTATAATATATGTATGAAAAAAACCAATTGCGCTTAAAAATCAGACAAAGTTTCCGAATTTCATGACAATATGTTACTAACTGATTTGACAAAGTCTATAATGTAACATAAACAAAAAACGTACTAAACATTAATATAGAAAATGTATATACTTTTCAATAATACCATCTACGTCAACAATTTCTAAATACATTTTTCTATTTGTTTTTCTGAATAATAAATAGAGAATACTCTACATGTTAAAATGTGGATTGTCTATTTTTGTTTTAAAGAAATAAATTAAGTATTTTAGTAACATTCTACTTTAAATTTTTACTTTGTAGTGAGTTGTTTTCTTATTGTCAAAATAATATATTTAACTAATATGTTGTTTTATTTATTTATTTATTTAAAGTAATATATTTTATAAATTAATTTATAAAATACAAAAATATTAAAGGCGCAGGGTGTCTAGACCATATTGCGCGCAAATTACAAAAAACTTTTTAGCAAATTCTTATTAATTTAGTTTAAATAAAATTGATTAGTATATAAAATAGTAATATTATGAAAAAAAAAATAAAAATTTTATATATTATAGATGTTATGTTTATAAAACGATAGCTTAATTTTAGACAATTGATTTGATTTTGAACAATCAAGAATTGAATTAATTCTATTAGATATTTTGGATATTGGGCATTCAATTAATATGTGTTGAACATCCATTAATTGGTGACAATTATTACATTCCATGGGATCTGTATTATCATAATAATGTTTTGAGTTAAACAGAGCCTTCCCAACTCTAAGACGAGCAAGTGTTATACACTCCATTCTGGAAAAATGTTCATAATATTGAGGTCTTACACACAATATATTATGTTTTCTTAAGAAACAGATAGAGTTTTGCCATTCTAGTTGTTTTTTTGACTCATCCATATATTTAAAAATATTAATTAATATCCGGTGATCACAGGGGACTTCTATGATTAATGGTAGTTTAATAGCTTCCTTAGCTGCATTATCTGCAATTTCATTTCCATTAATTCCAATGTGTGATGGTATCCACAAAATAAGAATTTCAATATTTGTTTCAGGTTTCTTTAAAATATTATTAAAGTTTCCATTCTTATTATAAAATATACCCTTAACAACACTGAGGCTATCGGTATATATAATAGTTCTCTTATTCTTTTTAATACCATAACAAATTGCTGCATCAATAGCAGCAAGTTCAGCAGAAAAAATTCCAGAATTTGCTGGTAGCTGACTCTGCTTCACCACAAACCAACTAGATTTGCTAATATATTCTATGACAGAATATGACGTTAAACCATTCTGAAATGATCCATCAGTATACAAAGCTAGTTCACCAGAGAAACTTTGTGTTTTGCTGGCAATTAAAGCTTTAAAAATTTCAGGAGAAGTATTAGATTTGTTAAAAGATTCAAGGCTAAAATCGATGGCAATATTTTTTACATCATTGAATTCTATCGGTTTAATTGGCAGAGGAATATGAAATTCTCTAAGTAGAAATATAATCTTTCGAGCCGCGCAGTTGTTTCTTTTTATGTTGGTATTAATATTTTCCCAAAATAACTCATGTAGGCCTTCCCTATTATCCGTTATTGATCTTGATACCAATTTAATTGACCTTTTATTTAATAATGTGATAAAATCTGAAGATTTGGATTCAATTCTTAGAGAAATAATAGGTGTTGTTTTTAATAGACCAGTAGCAGTTCGAAAACAATCATTTAAAGCAGCATTAATTTTTTGTATATTTCCTTTAGATGTCCAACCATAAATAGATATCCCATGATGAACTAAACCATAAGTTAGAGATTTGCATATATCGATTGAAGTTTCAATGTGAGGACCCTTATTTCTGGAACATATAAGTTTCAAAATGTTGTTAATCTTTCGTAGTTTTACTATAATCATTCTGATGTTCTGATGTTGTTTTATTTTTTAGTTATTGCAATGAAGTTTGTTATTCTTTATTCTTTCGAAAAAAAAAATTATCACGAAAATAATTATAAATTTTATCCACTCCGAATAAGCCATAACACTAAGCATATATCACAATACGTAGTAGAAGTAAAAACTGACTTACCTTACTTAGCTCTATTGAATTGATTACTTGTTTCCAAATAATTGCTTATTAAGTGTTTTCCAATATAAAACGCATAGACATTGTACATTTGCACGTATGTAGCTTCAACATCCATTTTTTTTTTTAATTTTAATGATTTGTTCAACTACACAAACAAAAACAGATAAAAAAATATCTTAATGGCAAAAAATTACTTAGGATGACTCACTTTTTCATGTACTGATTTGTAATTTGTAACTGTGCAAATTGTTATATTTATTCAGAAGTAAATGAAAACATTTGTTTTTGTTTAATAATTAAAATCCCGGATCCCATTGAGACTTTTGAGGCTCCATATGTGTAGAATAGCAAATTATTATATCGCCAGGCTGTGGTATAATTTTCTGGTCTTTAAAACGTAAACCACACTCAACATCTTTTTTTATTGAATCTACCTCGTTTTTTAAATGTTTCATCGACTCGACCAGACCTAATAGATTACATATATTTTCTTTAAATGTGTAATATTTAAATCATGATTTGATCAATTACCATCATAAATTATTTTATCATTTCGCATTAAACGAAATTTGTTGGCTTTTTTCAAAACACCTTTGGTACAACGACATCCTGCTACAGGTACTTCTTTCCTTCCTTCTGTTATTGAAAATTGTTGTAAAACATTTGCTTCACCTAATATATCTTCCACTTCAAGAGGAGGCAGTTTATTGCTTATTTCTTCTTTTAAATCATCAATTAAGCGGTAAATAATTTTGCAAACTCGTATAGAAACATTGCTAGTAACTTTAGTTGGTGGTTCAACGGAAAACGCATATATAATAGCATTGAAGGATTTTGCCAATTCAATGTCAGATTCCGATACATTTCCAACGCCATAATGGACCACATTCAAACGACATTTATCGTTCTCACTATATGTTTCTAATACATCAAGGATCGCTTCAACAGAACCATGTACATCGCCTTTAATTATGACACTAACATGCGGTATACCATCATCAGGCAACGTTTCTTTCGGACGCGGCCCGTGTCGCAAACGAAACCTACCAGCCAAACGACGGGCATCTCTCTCTGCTCGATACTTTTTCAAATGTTCCTCTTCCTTATTCCGAATCTCATCTAGACTTTCCTCAGCTTTTTTCTTTTGCATTTCATGTGTTCGATATCTTATTACTGAATGCGCCTTTTTCTAAAATAAAAACCTTAAAACATTATTTCTTAAATACCTGAAACAAAAGTTTGTTTTATAACAACCTCTGATTCAACTTCAAGAATTATGTCACCAGCAAGTGGTAGTTCTCGCCATCCTAAGATTTCTACTGGCGTACCAGGTTCAGCATTTTGCAAAGGAGTTCCATTATGGTCAAAAAGCCCACGAACCTTAGCATGAGCAAGTCCACTTACTAAAATAGATCCTTTTCTTAGCGTACCTCTTTTAACTATCGCAGTTGAAAGCTTTCTTGAAATTAAAAGAATTGCAATTTTACTCTCCTGTACTGATAAGTAAATGTTTTGCATATCAAAAACTAATTCAACTTTTAGAATAGTTTATGAATATTTTAGAACGTTTCCTTCAGATGTCTTTTGCACAGATACAATTATCATACCATCATATGCAGCTTGAGCATTTCATTTGCTGCGCAGATGGGGATTTGAATTTCAATATATCTCATTAAAACGTAACGCAATTGTTTTGTACAAAATATTGAAATGAATCATTTGCATATACAAAATGTGGAAAATATGTAGTGTTATGTTCGTGGTGTACAAAATAAAAAGCCTGTACCGATGTTATCCAAAATATCTGATTTTGAGGATAAATAAAACTGATTGCTTTGGAATACTACATGCTGTTAAACTGATCGTTATACAAGACTGAATGCAATCCTCTCACTGAACACTTTGAAACGTAGGCCATATATTTACCCTCGTCTTGGATCTGTCTTGGATTCCACAACGACTCCCTCCATCAATCCAGTAAAGTCAGCTTTAAGACCCATCAGTGTCGCTTGAGTACTTACTGCTTCTGCCAGCAATGGAAGATTTGTTCCCTTTATTGCAGATATCGGTATAACTTGAATATCCCCGCCATGTTCTTCTAACGACAAACCCATTTGTGCCAGTTCTTGTTTGGTTTTTTCCTAAAAAAATTCATACATACATAATCACAAATTAAATATCGTTCGTTTGTTGCTTGATATTCATGACTCCAAAATCCTACTGCTTAATTAAGCTGAAAGCAGACTATGCGCACAATATAATAATATTTACAATAACAATAATATTATAATAAAATATATTATTCTTAATAAAATAATTTATCTGAAATATTTTTATAAAACGCTGTATTTGTTGCTGTTTACACCTGCCTTTTGATATATACATATGTATGTATGTACATATATACCAACCAATCAGTAGACTTCAAAATAATTTTTATTTTTATTTCAAATCATCTTAGCTAATGTCCGAGCTTTCAAAAATCCTTTTTGAATTGTATTATAATCGTATATATACATTAATATAGATTTTATTCTTTTAGTTTTCTTCAGTACTTTTATTACCGGCCAATGTGTATTAGTGTAAACATTTTGTCATTGAAAATCCGTGTATAGCTAAGATGTTTTCGTACTTTACAAAAGTTAGATTGATTTATACTGCTGATTTGGAGTAAGATTTGCAGGTAGATTATCAGAAATGTTAATTGAATGAAAAAAGTGCACAATTGCACTTTTTTGAGTCAAAAGTACAATAGCGCCCCACTGACTAGTTTCCTTAAATTCTACCAAATTTTAAGACAGACATTGATTTTAATAATAATAATATAATATCGATTTAAAAGTTTATGCCAGTGTACGTTTCGTTCGAAAAAACTTCTAGTACTACCAGCACAATTAAAAATGATTACAAACAAAACCAAAAATAATGAAGCTTTAAAGTCTACTGAGAAATTTATTTGTTGAAGTCGTCTAATCTAGAATTTCCAATTTAGAAGTAATTATGACAAAAGCAATAATAGTAATATACATAATATGGACTAATATTTTTAAGCCTAAGGTCTGTTTATTTTTAATAAATTATAAATTGAGTTTCAATTTTATTAAAAATAAAGAGACCTTAAGCTTAAAAATATTAGTCCATATTATTAATAAAGGAAGGTCAAGAAACTAGAAGAATTTAAATAGTAATATACATATTAATTACTAGAACAATATTGTTAATGTTATTATGAAATGTTTTGTCAAAATTTTATTATAAATGAAATTAATTTCTTCTGTGGTTAAGAAGTGTCCGTATGCAGTTTCGAAAGGCATCTTATGCAGCGACTATGAAAAACAAATCGAGAATTTACTACTTATGAAAATATCACATTATAAAACTAGCGAACAAATTTTATTCGATATGAAACTCATAAATATTAATTATTTTTAGTATTTAGTATTGTCTCATGTAATTATGAATTCTGACTCAGATTTCTTTTAAAACAGAGCTCTTTTCCATAATTTGAGTTCTAAACATTAATTAAATTTAAGATTTAATTTAATAAAATATTAAATCAAAAATACTTACAATATTAGCTTCAGGTTTGTCAATTTTATTTATTGCAACAATTATGGGAACTAGAAAATAAAATAATATTATTGGTAATACACAACAGACAAAAAGCCCAACAGAAAATCAAATTAAAATTTTTCATATTTTTGAGGATTACTATCGAAATGCAGATTCTTAATCAAAAGCAAATAGTTTTTTTCGAACTACATGTATTTGTATTATTGATGTCGTATTATATATGTATGTATATTATAATACGTTATAACTTCGAATTATAGAGGAAAGCAATACTTGTGCAATTTTCTATGAAATAAAAAGAATTTGGCGAGGAAGGAATTATTTTAAAATTAACTGAGAACAACGACTTCGCCATATATGTATAATGAAAATTGCCTTACATAATTTTCAGATAATGACATGAATGAATCGAAACTAATCAATTTTACAATTATTCGCATTAACATACTGATTTCTCATAATACCTTGAGCTTCTTTTGCCAAACTAATAACTTCCTTTGTTTGCGTCATTACACCATCCTCTGCTGCTACAACTAATACGATTATATCTGTTGCAACTGCTCCTCGAGCTCTCATTGAACTAAACGCTGCGTGACCAGGCGTATCGAGAAATGTTACCTTTTCTCCGTTCTCTAGAGTAACGGTAAATGCTCCAATATGTTGTGTGATGCCACCAGCTTCGCCAGACGCAACGTCAGCTCCACGCAACGAGTCTAACAACGTTGTTTTACCATGATCTACATGTCCCATTACAGTTACCACAGGTGATCGAGGTTTCAACTCATCTCCAGCAGCTGGAGCCCTTGGAAATACATCTCTGTCTTTACTTTCGTCTTCTCCGGTTTTTGTAGTAGGAGCAGCTACAATACGAACCCTAGAACCTAGTTTTTTAACAATTTCTTGTATAATTTTTATGTCTTGAAGTTGAGCATTTGGTTCAATGTTATCTGCATTTTTAACATATAACATGACTTCCTGGACATCTTCTATATAAGTAAGTAAAAAAATTTGTTAATCAATACGAACAATTTTTACCCGTTCCATCATACCCAAAGATCGTCCTGTAGATTTCGACAACTGTTCAACAGTCATATGGCGCCATACTTCCACTACGCCTGTTAAATCAATGACATTCTTCTTCTTCGGTGAATATTCAATGATCCTTTTTGATTTCTGAAAATGCAATAATTGTTAGTCGAAATTTTCAGATTTTGTTTTTTGGAATTAAACTAAATCTTTGAAATATATGCCATATTAGGCTTTATCTTATATCTATTTTTTCTAAATCAACGTATGACTGAAGTGGAATACTGTGACGCAATTTATACTGCTTCAGGAGAAACAAATCATTTTTCAGACTTCAATTCTATGGTGTGCACTCACATATATTGAAGCCATTCAATTATTTTTAAATATGATGTTTATTGAATAACTCGATACGACAAAAATGACAGATTGAATTCTAAATACCTTTTCCTCGGCAGTTTTTCTCCTTTTCCATTGCACATCACAGGTATATATATGTCTTGACTGGCGTTTTAAATGGATCAGGGAAAGGTTAGACACCCCAGGCACAAGCCGGCGAACGCAATTTCTAAATATGCACACACAAACGTTTTATTATTACTATTTTCGCACAAAATTTTTAATATTATGTTCGCAATTTATTTTAATAGTAAATGTCTTATATAATTTTACCCAATTACAGCCGCAATCATTTTTAAACATAAATTATTGTAAAAATGTATGCAACTTTCTTTGTGAATAATTTTCCCACAGAAACATCACACAAAATACGTAATCAGCTGCTTAAAACAACAGCACTTGTACTACCCTGTTGTAAATGTCTGACTTCAAGTGCTGTCAAATAAATTTATTTGAGTACTCATACCAATAATGATTAAAACTTGTGTATATCTATATCGGTTACAACGAATTCTCGGTTGTAGAGGTTCAGTAAGGCGATTAGGATGGCATGTAGCCATAACCGAAGAAATTTTTTATGTGTAAGCAGGTCACACGACATATACATTGCTATACGGTTGTCTTCACCATTATCGTATTAAATTACTGATTGCCACTGCAGCCAAATGTCTTTGAATCGGTTTTAGGGGTGTATATGAGATGGTAGCAAAGTGTTCTCATTAGTAAAATTTTGATAATTCAAAGGTGAATAAATTTTGACAAGCCATCAAGTGAATATGCCAATAACAACTAAGAAGGACGCAGGACTAACGGTAACAAAATATGTGTTGATTTTTAGTCATTAAATATGCCGTTATGTTATACATCTCTAACAAATTTTTAACAACAGCATATATGAATACCGCTGGTATTCTGCTATTGATTCGCCAACACCGTTTGTGACAAAAGCATAAAATGTTGTAAGCGTTTATAAATTAGCTGAGACAATGTCTGAAACAAATAACTCTTTCACCACCAGCACATAGTTCATCTTAGCTGATTCCGAAACCAACATTCACACCATAGCTAGCAAATCTTGCCAGACTCTTCAAACACAACAGAATATACTTTTACAAATCTTATTTCACCCAGTCGTTTGTTTGCTCACTGACCAGCATTTTTTTTCATATTATTTTTTCACATTCGAAAAACAAAACCCAACAACTTTTTACATGTTTGTTGACCACTTCTTTAATAATCGCAACATGTGCATGTTGCAGTACGTATGTGGGTATGTGTACATGTATTCAAACAATTGCATATTCGGTATTTGAGCTTAGTAGTGCTCAAATACCGAAAACAATGACTGCGAGTATCCATGTTATTTTATTTAACATGTTATATATTATTTAGGTTGTATATAGAAAAATACTTTTACTGCAATAAAGTATTTCTGTTATCAGACAGACGAGCTTGCATTCGTACGAATATTTCTAAGTTGTGTTGTGGCTAATTGGTAGCGATGCTGGTGTGTTGGTGCGGTTGTCGCCAATCGCATGGCTTGACTTGATATATATTAAAGACACTAAGTGATTATTCAAATATTATAGATATATTACTAAAATTTCAAAAATACCTTTTTTCATTCCAAAAAGAAAACATAAATATATATTTGAATTTTTAAAAACTTGCGAAAGTTTATAAGTCTGACGTTATGACTACACTGGCGACCAGTGCTGTGCCTTCATCATTTAAACAGGACGAAATATGACTGAGTGTGGAGTCGAGATTGTGACATTCGGCTTCTTACTCTACGGGTTAACGGCGTTGACTGACGAACAGCAGTGTTGGAAAGCAATTAATAGAAAGATGTCCTTTTTCTTTGTAAATGCTTGTGTACTTAATGTAAAAAGTTGTTCAAGTCGTCAAAAAAGCTTTTGCAGAAATAATGTGACACTTCACATGTTTTCAAAGGACTTGGAATTTTTAGAGAAAATAGTTAATGACAGAAAGATGACGGTGTCTCTTTGATATGCTGAATATATTATTTTTGTTTTTCTTTTGGAAATTTTTCTTCAATCACACTTGAAAATCATAACCTTTATTAAGGAATCCAAATGGAAAATAAATGTGAGTACATAAATGCACATGACGTACATACGAGTGTGTGTGTGTCCTGCCTTGTGTTGATTTAAGAGTGTTCAGCAACAACAATACTACGTGATCAAACATACAGGTAATCATCATTTGAGTATCGCCACTAGCAAAATATTTACAAACGCGGTGAACATCACACGTGTTAATAAGATTCGAACAGCTTCGAGTTGTTTGAATATATTAAGCGGTCGCGTATAAGTGTTAGTGTCGCAATTGCAACAAACAGCGTCGACAGTCAGGTAGTTATCCACTATTGGATTGAAAAGGCCCGGTCATCTTGTTTACACAAACAGATTTTCAGAATCCCTGTCTAAAAATAAAAACACCAGCGTCATCGAAATCACTCTTAATGCTTTTGTGTTTGTCAAGAAGAGAAAGAAAAGAATTAAATTTCTATTTGAAATGTTGTTTCAGCATTTCATGTGATATATTTCACCAGTCAAACGAGACGTTTTAAAAAAGTGAACAACTGATTCAATATAAAATGCACAACTATTTCTTGAATATTCGACAAGTGGCAGAGGACAACAGCGACGAATGAACAAACAACTGACGGTTAGAGATCAAAAGAACACAACTTCCATAGGACCACACAGAAACACGCAACAGAAAAAGGAAGAATCTTGACGAAATCTTTCAGCGGGGCAGGGCACTGCTGACGTAAAAGCCTAAAAATTAGCACCGGCAATGAAATTGGTTGTTGTTTTCCGTCAGATGCAAGCGGCTTCATCCTTTTGGTACTTTTCCTTCTCTCTCTCTCTCTCTCTCTATCTCTCTCTTTGAAAATAAGAACAGGTTATCAATTCGTTTCCGCCGATTGTTTGAAACTCTTTTATTTTTTAATATTATTATTCGTTGTCTGTTCTTCTGAAATCATTTCGTATTTGACTACATCATTTTTAATATAAAAAGTTACAAACCTTTAAGATCGTTCCTGAAGCTGCTCCTTTAACTAATGGGTGCTGTTTTAAGAGCTTTAAAATATGATTGCAAGTAAAATTTTTAATTTAGGGAAATGCGTGACATCTTTAAGCTGAAAATACAATCATGTTTACCACGGCTGCACCTAAAATGACTCATACGCTGGGTCCAATTCCGAAATGAAATTTAGCTAAACATTTTCTACGGAAGCGATTTGCTGTTTCTGTTTAATACTAGTCCATATCACAGAGAGTGATATGATTTCAGTTTCAGGCGGACGGTTGAAGAAAATTAATATGACCGCTTGAGTGATATGAATGTGGCCAACTTGAGTGTTGACCCGCTTTGGAGGAATGAATATATTTTGTTACATTTAAGATTTTAAGAAAAATTTACTTTAAAATGGTTCTGGCACTCGGTAAAATGTACAGTTTTGCTTGCTTCCATTCCTGGCCACGAAGCCCTTCAATACCCGATGTTTTTATTATTTCTTTTACTTAAAACAGTTTTCACAAATTCTAATGATTCATTTAAATGTTTATTGATTTATGAAGTTAAATAGCTCGACATATAAAATTGGAAGTTGTGGGTCCTCCCACTCTCTGGCACACTATGGCACACTATGGCATCTTGTGCCATCACTTTAAGGTTGTCATGTAGAAACCAACATTTTGGAAATCAATTTTACATAAGGAAATATTCGAACGGAACAAACGATACCACTAGTTCACACTATGATGAGGGCACCAAATGCCATGTTGTGTTTTTGTCTCAAAAATTGTTTGAGTATCGAGAAACTCTTAACCCGGTCAATTTAATAAGTTTTTTATCTTGAACTAACGATTCCCATTAGAAAGCACCGGCCAAAATTAATCGGGTCAATCATCAAACACGCTCAAACATTTTTATGTGATATTTCTATTCGACGCGCGCTCCAATGAAGTGAGCAGACGACACACAGATAATAAACACATACATACGATGGTACATTTGTGTGTGTACAAGAACATGCAAACACACAAATGAAGTTGCATTTTCATTGTGTGCTTGTCATTCGAATGTTTAGTTTGCGAACTATTTAAGTACTCTTTATCACGCTTGACAAAAACAGATTCATAAAATTATGTATAAAACTATCAAAATACCCACAATAAAATACTTGCACACTTACGTGTTTTGTGGTTTTCAATTCCCTTAACATCCCGCTCCCTTTCGTTTTGCTTTGTTGGCCTTTGATATGTCGCATGTACGTACGTCTGGCTTCAATTGAGGAGTGCAACAAAAAGCTACACTTGCTAAGCTCGCCTAATATGGGGTGCATGTACAGTGTAGTGTACACACACAATTGGCAAACAATATCAAACCAATCTTTTATGGAATGTTTTCGTTCCTACTCACGCCATAGTCCTGCCACTTCAGCTCGTACAAAAGTTTATTGTTAAAATATTGTTTAGGTTTTGCGCACTCAAGTACCATTGAGATAAATTGTTCGGCGTCGTCAATTTCTGCCGTATGACGTTGACATGAAACAAGCTT
Organism: Linnaemya vulpina; assembly: GCA_963675445.1. Lineage (NCBI taxonomy): Eukaryota > Metazoa > Arthropoda > Insecta > Diptera > Tachinidae > Linnaemya > Linnaemya vulpina. Next base: position 126,675 of record OY776277.1, on the reverse strand, counting down.
GAATACATACGCACACACACATTCATTTGCGTCCGTATGTATTCATACACATCGCATATATCCTGTCATGTAGAAAGTTCCAGTTTGCAAATCAATCCGCCATAACGCACTATTCGAAATCGCTGAACGTTGTCACTAGTACACACTTTTGGGTTTGTTTGCGATGGCACAAAGTGGCACTGTGTGCTTTAAGCTTTCTCACTCGATCCATTGTACATGGGAAAAGTCGTCTGTGAATTTCTATGAAGGAAGATATTGTTACCGGACCAATAATCAATTGATTATGTTTAAACGATTCGGAAGCAACTCAACAAGCACACAGACTCCTGCATACACGTTTTTGTAAATTATTTCATTTTAAAGGAGACTCTGAAAGTTTACAATATCCTCGCATCAGGGTGCACATGATGTAGGAGATATTGTTTGTTACAAGTCCAGCAAAATTCAGACTAGCAAATTGTGTCTGCGGATATGTCCAGCAAGAATAGTCGATCTCGTATGATGTTGTCTTTTGCAGCACTTGTGTCCAATCCTATTGAGCTTCATGCCATGGGACGAACAAAGTTGGATCCCAATCAAACTCGGATAAATTTTATAGAAATGAGTGAATGTTATTGAAACCGTTAAAAAATTGATCTTATAAAAAGATTATGTTTTTGTCTCGGACTTAACAATCATAGTGTTAAGAGAACGACATATTAAAGGATAGAGAATTTGTTGCAGCTATTTTTAATTCGAAGTTTTTTTTTTAACCACTTCATCCATCAGCACCGCCAAATTGCTCTGTCTGTTCCAAACAACTTGAATAAGAACTCGAATCAGTGGTATTGGATCAAACTTCATGTGTGTTGTTCAATACCTTTCCCATCTCATGCACACGTACACACACATGTAAAAGTGTACGAGCACAAAGGCTTCACTACTCTCATCCAGTAATAAAAATTCTTATATGTTTGCTTAAGCTATGAAATTCAAATTTAAGAACGGTGCAGTGCGCTTTTTTCAGAAGAGCATTTTGTATGCAGCAGCGTAAATACTTTCAACACTCAGGCAAGCACTTGTGTACTCAAAGTGCATGTACAGATACCCAACCATTCCAGCTTAAAAGGGTTGTTTGCTGTGAATCTACTCCGCAGCAGTTTCTAACTCACATACACACACCCGTGCGAACTCAATCACAAATATGCCCACTCTTACAAACACAGACAGAAGCCAACAACAACCAGTGTGTGTGTGTGTGTAGTCATAAGTATAATAAAAGCTTTTTATAACTACATCTTAAACATAAACAATAACCACTACTTTGCATTAGTTATTAAAATACTGCACTCGTATTACGGCGAAGTTGGTACTGTTGCCTGAATGGTTGAATGTTGTTCACGACTACACATGCAGTTCTGTCGAATACGGCCTGCCCAGAGCCGCATGACATTCTGAAACCGAAGAAAGGAGAACTATAAAGAAGAATAAGAAGAACAAAAAGGGAATGCTGATACTCCTATCTCTCAAACGCCGATGACGAGGCTCGTGGAAACAGGTTTAATAAAAACTGCTCGATAAAAACGCGTCAGGGCTTGAGGGAGTTTCCAACATTGTCATCGAGATGATAGTGGGGCGTCCAATAAAACTTTTTGACAAATTTATACGGAAGAGGGAAAAAAATTTCCTGAAAGCATCTTTTGAAGGAGATTATAGTCATTTCGGGTAAGAATCCACTGAGACACTCTAGAAATCAAAATTTCACTCAGGAATTGCGGTATTCGGGGGCATTCAAAGCAACATTTTGTAAAACTGGCTCTTAGACGAATGCCAGAGCTGCCTCCAAATTGTATAGCTGGGCAAGCGTCGTAGCTCTTCGCAAGTACAAGCAAAATAATGCAAAAACTCCATGTCCTTATTTTTACTTGGACCAGCACTCAGGCTATGAACCCTGCTCATGCAATGCATTGTGCCACAAGTATGAGGGGAAGGGGTAAAAAGAATAGAGATCAAAAAATAGAGAAATCGTTGTAGCCATTTCACTTCTTACTTTGCTGGCAAATATTTGCTATGCTTCGCCTTCGAAAATATTAAGCGTCCATTGCGTTGCCTTCATCATTGAACCAAAAGAGCAACAACTTACAAACCATGTGCACCAATGCAGGTCAGAGAAATTGGATACCATATGAGGAGTTGCACCCGTGATCTTAGACTTCATTCATGATGTCACTGTTGACTATTTCGGCCAACAGCACTTATATGGATATATAAAAGGAAATTGTGGGAACAACCTCCCAAAAAAAAAACAGGCTAGAAAGTCCTTTCTATTAAATCTATACTAAGTTTAGTCTAAACTTTTTGGGAATGTATTAATAAAAAGAGTCGGCAAGTCAGCAGTGCTCAGGACACAGTAGTTTTGTTTGCGATTATGATGCTCAGATATCGTGCGAACACAAGTTTGCAGAAATATCTTTTCCGGAATTGTTCCTTTTAAATTAATTCATTTTTGTTGCACCAGAAATCGTCGGCAATGACGCAACTGTAGCAGTGATTGTGATTGAAGCTTTTTAAGTTGAAGGTAACCAGAAGACGTACATTTTAAACGAGTATTATGTTATCCTTGCGAGGACACATCCATCCTTCCACACATCCATCCATGCATTTACCCATTCAACGAGCCAAAGCAGCAGAATTATGCACATATTTGCTCAGTTATGCAGTTATGTTCGCATTTGCTGCACTGATCATCATAATGCACACAAAGCCAAACACACATTCTTGCTCAACAAACACATGCACTTAAACTATTATTATTGTTATTATCATAGACGACGGCGTTTGTGTATGAGTGTGTGTGGAAGGATGCATGCTCCTTCGCATGCAGCTACACAAGCTCATGTTCGAGAATGAATATTGCAGTTTGATTATGTATAGCGCGCACACACTTCCATGTGCGCACACATACCACTACACCGACGGATACATATATTTGCGTATATTGCACATAAACATGATACACAAACACTTAAGCAAGCGTAGACAAATTCTATTTGCAAACATTTCACTTGATTTGCAAAGTGAATCCTCCCTTTCCTCATGCAAACAAAAATGGGTAAAGAAATGACATGCAGTAGCCGACTTACCAGACACCCTGCATGTGGCTTGTTTGCCAAGTTAAGGTCGCTTGAGTCGAATATATTTCGTTCTGTGGCGGTGCCTTCCAAACTGTAAAGTTTTGAATGACAATACAAATGCGATGTCACAAAATGTCAAAAAGTCTACCTGTTTTTTATAATTTTCAATAAAAGTTTATTTCTGTTATCACACACATACTGACAAACACATCGATGTGTATGACGAGCTCAAGAGTGAATTTGTTTTGCTACCAATTTGATAGTGTTTTAAATGCATTTCGATGGTGTAGGGTGCGAGATCGTTTCTTTGTATTAAACGTTGTGGATCTAAAATTTATGGTTAAATGTTGTCGTTACATGCATGTGTGTGTGTGTGCGTGTGTGTTTAAAGCTGAGCGAACACTTTGCCAAGGACGAAACCGATGACGGCTGCTGAAGAAAAGCAAGAAGAAGAAGAAAACGACGAATAAAAAACAAATAAAAAGTGGAAAACAGGAATATTTGCCTGCTTGCTACGGTTCTCCATGGCATGTCTACGACAACACTCTCGACAAATCGAAATTGTGTACTCTGGCAAAATATTGGCACAAGAAATCATTCCTTCCTGTTGACATCGTTCTCGCCAACAACTACAGTTCGCTGCAACATATCGCACAGATGTGTGTTTGTTGATACTCGATGGATGGATGGATGGATGGAAGGATGGCTTGGTATGAATAAATTGTTGAGTCGGTGAATGCAAGACCGAGTGTACGAGTGAGTGGTGGCTGCTTCCAGCGCATAAAAGTACGTAAAACGTACAGGCTGACACACATCCACAGCGACTTTGGCATATCCGTATGTTAATGCAAATATTTTTTCTATGCGATACTGTAATTGCACTACAAACACACACATTTTAAGATAAAATATTTGAATTCTTAGTAACGAATTAATTAATTTAAGTATTTGCTGTTGTTCAACAAAAGTCAAGCTTTCAAATATGATTTAATTCTTGTGATGTGTTTGTGGCTGTTAATTATTGATTGATTGATTATACGTTAGACTATTCTTTTGTAGTCAGCGTGTTTTCGAATTTGTTCAGACTTCTGCAATATTCGTCAACTTGCCAGAGATTGATGAATATGTTTAAAATTAATTTAATTACTTCGTCTAAGTTCGAGTATGTATTATGGATTCAGTGTTGGCCTCCACCCAGTCATCCCAGTTCGACATACGTACGCGGAAATTGGAGTTGGGTTGTTCTTTACGGAACTCGCATGTCATATTCACCACTTGCAAACATGAATGGAACAGCTTCCGCCTCACGGCTACTATATCTTCATTTGTTGGTTTGAAAAAAGAATTGTGCGCGGGGAAATACCTGCTATTTTAGATTATGGAGGCGGTGCATCGCAAAATACTGCAAACTGTTCCTTCGACATTCACAATCACTCAAGTCAAGACTGGACGTTTTATGGTTTTGAATTCGGAATTAGAGTCTTCATTAACAGTGGACACGAATAGGGATGGATATACGTGGTTGTTTCTCAAGATCGCAGGACATTTACTTGGTTTGCTGCGGGTTGAACAAATATTTAATGAACTAATCAAAAAGGCCTTGTCGGCCTTACCTTGTGACGTCCGTTACAAATTTTTCGATTATAATTCATTAAAAAATTTTTAATTTTTGTATAGTTTTGGAAAGTACATGAACACTCTGCACTCTGTAAGTGGGTTCGTATGATTTCCCACAACCCCCCTCCTGTCTTATATTATTTCTTGTGTCTTTATTATATTAATTTAAAATCACTGAAGCTTTATAGCGTCACGTGAGTTGTATAAACAGGAACGTACGTTAACTGCTTTGAACTGCGTTTTGCATCTTTTTTGTTTGTTTCAAGTGTTTCCTTTCGCAAAAAAAAATAAATAAACAAAATGAAAATGAAAACGAATGAACATGAAAAAATGTTACGTTACATGTTTGGTTTATATCCGGTATTATCCTGGGATTATTCCATCCTTTATATCAACAGGACTTGTAGATTTTATTCTTGTTGTTGCTGTTGTTGTTGGTGGTGCTGTTGCTGCTGTTGTTATAATTGCAATTTTGATTATTAATGTTTTCCTAAAGCAAATAAAAGTTCCGTTTAACTGTACAATTAAAAATGTGTAAAAACAAAAAAGTACTCGTAATTTCCCATTTTTTTCTCCTTCCTCGTCTGTGTGTTTGCCTCTGCCACTGCCTGTGTGATTCCTTACCGTATGCTTTATGTATGTGTGTATATACAAATCGACAACAAATATTTGCCTTGTAGAGCTTATTTCGCTTTTGCAATCATCCGCTTAGAGATGGGTGACTTTTTCCAACTGGATGTACTGGAACAACTAGAAAGAGAGTTTGTTCGATGGTTGGTTGTAGTTGTGCTTTAATGGCAGTAGTTTGTCGTAGAATGTGTTCTACATTTTGTTTGGTCTAGTCGAGAGTGCATATTCATCTAAACTAGCAAACGTACGAGTGAGTGTGTGTGGGTGTGTGTGTGGATGAACAGAAACACTTGCTGCTCATGAACTAAAGTGTCATGCTTCTTATTGTTTATTCTTTCATTTGTTCGTCTGTTTGAACTTTCTCCAGTTTCGTTTGCATTTGCAAATATTTCAACTTGGCTTTGCTTTGCTTTGCTTTAGTGAACGAGGCGTCAGCCACTGCAGATACCCTGCCGGCATGCACAAATGTTTTCCATACTCGTCGTTTAGGTTGACTTTCAACATCGGAACACAAGCTTGAGCCTTAACACTAGAAACCGTTTCATGTACAAAACGTCGCACACTCACTATTGATGCTCCCAACCAATTTTCTCTACTAACGGCAGACTATGGAAGTTTCCTTCCTTCTTTTCACTGTTATTCCGATCAACATCCTCAAATTGTAAAATACTAATTTTCTGGCTTCTTCGGTCATGTTTTCCTATTAAAAAAGCAAAACAAACGTCAACAAAAATTCATACCGGCATTTGTTTTCAATTTAAGCCAACAATCTTCATCGTTTGAAAAGCTTCCGAAAATAACAACAACAAAAAATCCTGGAAAGAAAATATGTTTGCATTTAGCACATGTGCAATTATTTGATTAAACACTTGCATAAAAAACGTTCGTTGGAAGTGAAAAAAGTCTCTTAATCGGTTGCAGTCAGTCAATCAGTCACTGCTTACAGTCATGACTGTGTGAGTGGGTGAGCGATTTCAGCTTCTGCCGACTTTCATATGCAACCGTTAATCTTCTTAAAGAAAGTTGCAGAAGTATCGAGTGTAGCATTTTTATTTAATAACTTCCAAGTATGTACACACACACACATGACGTGTATTTGTAATAACTTGGATTTTTTTCATGAGAACCAGCAATCAGAGGGCAGCGAATGCTCAAGTTAACGTCAGTACCTGCCTATTCGGGCTTACCTGACGGTGTTCTCTAACATTCGAGTGAAATTAGGTGTCCTTCACCACCCCAGTCACCCTCAGGGGCCTTACCAGCGCAGCCCCTTGAGCTTACCCAGGTTGCAACTCCACTCATATGGTTCCGCCATAAAACCATATTCATACACTTTGCTAAGGTGTTCGGGCCTATCTTAAACCCTTGTTACTTCCAAAGAAAGAATGTCGTCAGCACCAAACGAACCAAAGGTCAAAGTCATACGACTTATCCCTCCTGACACTCCAAGCATCAACAACACACCACCTCTTCTGTAACGTCTGCTGATTCACAGCAGCCTATAGAGACTATAATCAGCCGGGCCGAATTCCCAGAATAGTATAAATCAAGGGACAACCCCTACATAAGCATTATTGCGAGGACAGAAGAGGAATAATGAGAAAATAGACAAATCCTTGTAGCCAATTTTCTTCTTACTTCGCCGTCCAGTTTTTGCCACAGTAGCACGAGTCGAAGCCGCGATCACTGGCTTCTTGGTTTTAGTGTTAACTTTTTCAGTCAACAGCATCCTCTAAGATTTCCTTTAATATGTCCTTAGAACAATTTTTTTTATTGGGCTTTGAGGCTACACATACTCTGTTCGAAACAGCCAATAGACATTCCACAAGGATGGGGTGCGTCAAATATATTCCTGAGGTAGTTTGTTTTATTAAGTGTCCTTGTATTGTGTCCTTCTAATGTGTTGAGAGCGGCTACTTGACGTTTTCCCCAAATATAATTAATTTTTTGCTGATGTTGTATATTCGTGTTTGTTTAATGTTGGTTTTGTTATATTTAGTTTCCTTCAACAGAATAAATGAAAAGTTAGTAATTTTGTTGATTCGATATGAAAAAGGATGAACGGTGATGCGTTTGATAGAAATCGTTGGATATAAACGGATCCAATCACTTACGCGTCTTTCACTTTGCATTTTGTTTTTACTAGAAAATGGTTCAGTTTTTTTTATAATTTGTCGGTGCCCAATAAACAAATTAAACTATTAATAATTGCAAGATCTTCCTTTTGGGCCACTATTAAGAAGAATTTGAGAAGAATATTTTAGTCAACTGGCAACACCAACTCGATTTGATATATCGCATCGTTGCGAGAAAAGTTCATCTTATCCCAAAATGGCTGTAATAAATTGGCAATTTACTATTTATTTATTTTTTTACTAAAACAAATCACATTGAAACAAGTTGTTAATATGTAAAATTGGAGTCAATGGGACTCGAAATCAGTGCATTCAATTTCCATCCCTGGCGTAATTAGCAAATGAATTAATACGGCAGTAAAATACCGGCGACAAATATCGCTGTCAGCTACCCGCTGATTTGAATGATATGCTCATTTAGGCCCTCGTATGTGATATGAAAAAGTTACCCTTGTCTTTCCATATACATATTATCTCTACAACGGGGAAATGAGCGAGCTCGGATATTGATGAACGAGATATTATTATTTTCATCTCTTTCGTTTTTAGCTTTTTGGTGCGAAAGTTGTAAAAATGTAGGTTGTATCTTTTGTGATTGGATTCCGTCGAACTGTAAGCATATTTTTAACCTTGTTGGATAATAACGGGTGACTAATTCAGTTTAGGTGTTTAGTTGAAGGTCGAAGTCGTTTAATTATACGCAGATCAGTTTAAAACTGGAAAAAGAAGTAATTAATTGAACATTTTAACTCTGTTTGCTGGGTTGATCGATGTTGTACGGCTGTGATAATGTGTGGTACGTGTACATAATATTCTGAATTTCTGCTTCTTAATTTTTATATTTAAACAGTTGTTTAGTATCAATGGAGACAAAAAGAAATAAAAATTAGAAAAGTCATTGTGTCTTTTCAGGGCGTCTGTTGTTTATTTTCATCAATATCAGTTGACATAATAGAAAATAAAATTTCAAATATAAAAACAAACACGATGATCTAGCAAATGATCACTAAAACGCCACATACACATTCCCGCCATAACATATTTATTTCTACACATTTTGTGTATGTATGTATGTGCGTACTCAAATAAGCTACCAACATGCTGCCGTACAAGTATGCGAGTATAAAAACTTCTTTGTTGTTTAACTTACTTCTCTATTGTAACAATAAATAGAATGAATGGTTAATATTTCCTAATATAAATTCTTTACGTCCTCTACTTGTAAGACAAGTCATAACACACGTCAACTGATCAAATAAACCTTAGAAAAAAATTATTCCATATGCATCACTCGTAAGTACTGCCTTCATGCATTCCAGATACAACAACAATGCAGACATCACATTTTGTACCAAAATACAAAATACAAAATACAAAATACAAGATAATATAATATAATTCATCTTAGCAAAAAGAGAAAAGAACCAAATCAATTGCTCTTTTTGAAACAAGAAAGTAATAGAAAACAAAACGCTTAAACGTTTTCAATAAGCCAGAGATTTGACAATGTAAATCTACACAATTCCATTTCCTACATCCGGAGTAGTTGTTTGCACGGTTTGTTATTCGTCGTGTTTCGCTTTTGAATTGTGAAAACGGCTTTTGAAAGAAGTCTGCTGGAGAATGATAAATTGTTTCAAAGATATTTGAAAAAACAAACACACAAAAAAAATAAATAATAATAATAATAACAAGTGTTATGTTGTTTTCTATTCGTATATATTCCTCAACATCATGCCTTCCATTATTTTTTGAAATAAATTGTTTTAGTTTTTATATGCACTTCTAAAATGGCATTTCCCAATCGTTGGTTTGTAATTTTAATTCGGAGAAGGCATTCTCTTAATTAACTAAAAACATTCGTGTTTCTCGAGAATTTAGCCAGGTTTTTAGGAACTTTATGCCGTTTGTACTGATGCCAGCTCATGAGTGTGCAAACTCTCAACTCCGCATGCTTCTATAAAAACTCCCAAAGAAATATATGCAGAAGCATTTTCCTTCCCTGGGGGACTACTAAAAGCGTTTAACTCTTCATCTTTTAGTTTATTCAAAAATATTTTGGTTTATATTTTTGGTGTTTTTAAACTCTTTAATTTTAATTATGTGCTACTTCTTTTTTCCCAAAATCTTATTAAAAAATTCAAAGGGATCAGTTGAGGGGTTTTAGCTAGTTCTTATGCGCATTTCACTGGAGCTAATGCGGATCATCAGGGAACCTTTACCCAACATTTCTTAGAATAACTAAAGACATTTACTTCATACTTCCTTACTTTACTAAGTGAGAAGCTCACTTTGTTTTGAGTGAAACATCTTTTTTCATATTCGCGGTTGAAGTATTTAGTTGACATGTGAACCATCATTGGGGTAACGGAATACCAGATATTATACAGCACAGGGGTTACGAGACATCTTCGGCAACAAAATATAGATGCAGCTGCCAGATCCGTTTTACTCATGAATAGGGGATCAATATCTTTGCAACTGAATACATGGAAGATTGCATTTGGTAAAGGATCAGTAAAAAGATATACAAAATTGTTGGAATGATGTACTTTCTAGTTTGCATGGAGTATATGCTTCTTTAGTGTATCATATCCATCTGATGAACCACAGTGCGATCCTTGGAACCCAAATTAGTGCGTCACTGCCAACTGTAACAAAAGGTCATCAGGGTAAATGTTGGATTGTGTGGCATAGAATCCATGGCGCGTATAAAAAAACTTTATCGTCAGTTGTCTATCTTTCCATGCACACTTGCGATTTATGTAAATAGGAGGCAAGACACTAAAATCCTGCTCGCTAGTATCGTGGAACATTTCACTTGCATGCGGTGGTATCTTATATGCACCCCCTGCATGGCCAGGTTCCTGAGATGCGTATATGAAACTCATGTGCTCTGCGCACTGCGAATTTTGTCCGATGCTGCCCTGTTGGAATAGTGCACATCGAGCAAGGACGCGCATCAAGAGGTACAGAAGGAGTGAAAGATTTATCAGACTCACTGACATCCAACATCAGAAGAGTGTTATCAAGAGATCATAGAGACTTGAACTTCTGAATGATACGAATATAGACGTCTGCACATGGACTTGTGATTCGCTGGATGAGAACTAAATATCAACTATCTTTGAATCATCGCTTGAATGAACTTAAAAATATGTATGGAGCAAATACTGGTTTGTGTGGTTAAATTATATTTCCAAGCTAAAATAGCTTTTTCCTTCGTCAACAGAAATTGTTAAACGGTTTGTGTTACTTTTTCCAAATGTCCGACTCAATACGAGTATTTATTAGAGTTGAGCGAAACTTCAATAGTTTTATATTGGGAATGCAACTACACCTCAAAGCTTTTGTATGTGCAATTGAAAGTGCCTTTTCCTATTCATTGTCTTCGAGTTCAACCTGTACAAGAGATGAATAATTATTCAAATTACGTGTGGCTTCCAAAACGACGTCACGTATGGCAGTAGCGCTTTTTCATTTTTACATCTTTGTCGTTCGATTTATTTTGAGAGATCAAAGAAAGTTTTCCGACCGCAGTTGGAACACTTTTGGATGATGATTTAATAAAAGTTTATGTTAATTTAGAACATGTTACTTTTTCATAAGTATGTTTTTGCCTTGTTTTCTTTTTAAATACAATAGATACGATATTCATATTCTACTTGTGTGTGAGTGTTTTGTATTTCTTTTTTAATTTTTTGTGGCACTGAGTATTCAATACAAATACAGAAGCACATTAATTTGTAGCTGACCTGGAATGCAGATTATCGCATAGAGACATTTTCGACACCAAAATCTGCCAGACTTTAAAAAATGTTTTGTCACGCATTCACTCTTTTTCTTAGCCGAGTTGAACTCTAGATAATAATGTAATAATTTATATTACTGCAATAAGTAGGCATGGCATGCCTTTTCCGACCAAAATCTATTTTTTCGAATTTTTCTGTGAGAGATACTTTCTTGAATTTAATGTTATTCCAGAGATCATGGAAGTCATGTCCATTCCATTTAATAATACATTCGAAATACTAAAATGCGAAACTTTCTCCTGCAGCCGTATGTGTGTATGCACTTCAGATGGAATAAAATCTTATAATGAGCTTGTCCGATCCTCCTGACAAATAGGAAATGTGAGGAAGTTGTCCCCAAGGTAAACTTAGTTTTCAGTGAAAAAGGCTTTTAGGTTTTTCTAAGTCAATTAATATTTATTAATTTAATTAATTTAATATTAATTGTTCGAAGTCTGTATAGACAAAATAAAACCTTCTTAGAGACAACGTGATGCAGGAAGAATATCCTGATTTTCTAAATTCAAACTATGCGATGCCCTCAGCATATCAAATTTGAGAATTACTTTCCAATAAATATTTGTTTGATACAATTTGGAACAGCTTCATTACACGTACGCGGGTTTATAAAACTCCAAAAATCTCAAGCCGCTACTCCAACATGAGGACCCGATGAGATATCTATATGTGGAGGGAGTATGGAAGCAGATAATTAAATACGTACACAGAAAGTTTGTTTTACACACAATGAGCGATTTCATTGCAATTAAAAACAAATGCCAAATTCATTAATTTGAAAAAGAAAAGGTGCCAGGCTGTAGTGTCGCCTAAAATAAAACGCCCTCTAAGAAGTCAAGGGAGATAAACAATTTCATATATGAACAGAAAAAATCAAACGTTAATTTGATCTTTACATTACAGGGCAATGAAAACGACATTATGATTTGGCGTGAAATCGTTAAACACATACAAATTACAGATGTCCTGCTGTTTAACAAAAGCAGCGTTACAAACCATGAAACCCCTAATCATATAACTAACAGCCTTCACACAGAATTCTGGCAAAAATATTAGAAAAGAAGTGACACAAAAAAGGTCAACGTACACAAACCGTTGTCGCAGTCCTTATAAATGTTGCTACTCGTATAATTGTGTTGCATTATCTTATTTAAAAGGCGTGTAATTCAATTTGTGTTTGCAATTGTTTGAAATTGAGAATGAAAGACTCTGCGGGATATTTTCAAATGCACGCACATACGCAGACTCAGTTTGCACATTTCATTCATTTAATTCATTCATAATTCAAGCGTGTACATGGCTGGCCTTAGAGTGACTATGACTTATTGTCTGGTTGCTTAGTATTTCGCATTTCAACAAAGTAATACAAAAGTGCATGTTCGGATACTTTTATATATGTGTATGTGTGTGTGTGTGTGTGCATGTGTGAGTGCACATTGCTGAAATCTCAGTTAAAGCAGAACATCGGAACGTAAGAATATATTTTACTAGAAATATCCTAAAGTCAAGGGTGCTTAACGATCATTTTTCTTATCTTAAGCCATCATCTTCCGTGTCCGAGTTTACATTTAAGGAAACACACGAAATTCGTTTTGGTTACATTGTTTTGCTTCCAATATCTATTGCTCTTTTCCTTTTACCAACTAACAAAAGAAAAATCCCTTGAAGAAATTTGGTAATTGTTTGTATATTGTCGAATTTGCAATTGTGAATTTAAAAAGCAAAGAAAGAACGAAGACAAAAAGGGAGGATCGAAAAATAATATTTCCCTTAACGTAAAAGAGCAGAAAATTTAAGGCAATAAATAATGGAGTGTCTTTGAAAGTAAATTGGCAGAAGTAATTGCTAACAGAGGCCTAGTTCCCAATGCACTCCTGTTTGCTTATGTATGGGTGTGTCGACGCTACTGCAATTGCATACATAATCTTAAATTCATCCATACATGAGAGCACTCACATCCAAACATGAACAAGTGATTGCTCAACAGCATAATTGTTGTTGCTTTTATAAATTTGTTAAAATACCGGTATTAGCAAATAATAAAAATTCCGTTCGCACACAAATCCTTTCTTTACTAATTTTAATCCTTTTTGATGTTGTCTTTATTTATCATTACATTTTCATGCGTACAAGGGTGGATGTTTGCTTGGCTCGTATGAATGCCGCTAATTTGTACTATAAATCAAAAGTATGTAATTGGTGTACACTCACAGGTCCACATATACAAGCACACATACATACGTGCATGTGTATGTACACAAAGGCTCACACAAAACAAAGCTAATGTTGTAAGGAGCACCCTCTGGCTTCTTTCAAGCTTTAAATTTAATCTCATCAACAATTTTTAACTTTTCCATAAATAAGAATCATCATGAAACGAAAATGAAAACTAAAATCAACACAGCTGGTGCATTTGCAATTCACAGATTTGTTCTTGTCATCACTTGTAATAAAAGGCATTACGTTTATTGCCTGCAGCTATTTAACCTCCACTTGCGAATCCGTCCCTGTAACAAGCGCGGACGAATTGAATGACGGAAGACAAATGAAATGCCTTCAGCATTCAAGGTAAGAGTACGTTAGGTTTACCATTAAGAGTTCTACGTACGAACTAGAACGAATGCCGGCTTATCACCGACAAGCCTTTCGGCCAACGCTGATTTCCAACTGAAAAAGTTTCTCCTTTACAATGCCTGCCCTTTACCTGTAAGGACTCCGAGTGGATGGCTTACATGAAGCCCAGAACTTATCCATTTTCGTTCTTTGGCACATGAACAAATAAAATACTCCTACATTGGACGCACTTCCCTGCATGTCTTATGATTCGCTCAAACACATTCAGCTCATTCTCTTGGGATTTCAGTCGTCCAAATTTAGTGACATGTCAATATTTTATTTAGAACTTGTGAATTACATACATGCTTGAGAAAAAAATATATATATATATATATATATATATATATATATATATGTGTGTGTGTGTGTGTGTGTGTATGTGTGCGTGCGTGTGTGCACAACAAAGGCGCTGAACATTTTTTTGAGAGTTGGATTAAATTAAACATTATTTAAACATTAATTAGTTGGTATGTGTAATTATATGTTTGTACTAGTACATTGAGTAATTTAACAATCTAACGCACGTAAATACTTCTTAAACTTTCCGTTTTTTTTTCTAAACGAAAATATTTTGAAATTCCACAAAAACATATTCATACCTAAAAAATTCATATATACTCGTATGAAATAAATGTATGTACACACACATGTACTATATGTGTGTTTCTATATCTGTTTATTACCTGAATAGACGTTTTTCGTAAGTGTATTTGGCTTTGAATGTATCTGCGCCGAAAGAATGTATCTGTATCTGCGCAGCCGAGACGTAAATATTGATGATGTTTATTTAGCTGTCTTTGCATCTTGACTGCCTAACGGAAATGATGCTGCTGGCTGCTTTTGAAAGACTTTTGGTTGCATGCTTGAATGCATAAAATACTTGGATGATTGTTGTGGCGAAAGCTGTGTTTGCCGACTACTCATATTGCAGGAATGATAGGACAATCTAAATGAATTTTAAAATGCCTACATTCAAGCACACATCCACACATACGCACGTTTGTGCACATGCACACACATACAAATACTCATACATGTGTACGTATGCATGTATGGATGTGCTGAAAAAAACAATTAACAATACATACATTCACATGGACGCATACATGACGTTTGAGCCTCCATGTGTCGTACATAAAAAATGTTTAGCCCATCCGAGCACTCATACAAATGTGTGATCATGCTTTAAATTGTAGATAAGAACAGAACGAAACTAAAGGACACCGATATAAAATAATTATATTTCATAATTTCCATACGTTTTTGTTTGCAGATACATGCACACAATTATTTGCATGGATTTTAATTTGTGCATATTTAAATGTGAATATTTTCCATTAAAACATATAAATTCAATTAATTAAAAAGTGCGCTCGTATATAATTTGTTTGTTTTATTATTAAAACCAAAATAATATCGCATACGCCAGTGCAATGAAAGAGAAAATAAAAACGTACACAGAAACGCAACCGAATAATATGATCTGATATTTCTTCATCTGTGTGTACACACAGATACACACGCAGATACATACATACAAATATATGCATACTTGTGTATGCAGTTGTAGTTGTGTGCATTTATGCACTTAAATTGCAGTAGTGGATATCCTGCTTGGGGACAGTAATAAACTCAAAAGCACCATTCGGCCGTGTTTTGACATCTCAGTTGAACCAGTTTTAGTCGATCTGGAAACAGGTTTGCGCCGCCATTTGCATACAAAATTCATTGAAAATACAATGAAATGAAAATAAAATATCATTTAGCCAGAAGAATTCAGAGCTTCAGTTTGCGTTACCGTAATCTGTTTTCCCATTTATTCTTCAATATGAATTTATTTAAGTAAAATAAAATAATGACGATGAATATTTTTAACCATTTTAAATTTTGTTGCCATTTTCGAATTTGAAACTTCATGTTTCCAGCGAAATACGTGATTGAACATATAACTAGATTAAGTATATTAAACTTTTATTATTTTAATATTAAAAATTTGTACAATATGTTACTCCGATCAAATAATGCCTTATAGAAGTATATTTTGAGTAACGCAACGCTTAGCATTAATGGAAAATATTCAAGAAGCAAAAACGATGCCTTGAAAGATATATAATATGAGAATCAATTATTCTCATATGCATTTGTAACTCCACTGTTATTCAAAATACTTGATTCAATTTGTGAACTCGTGGACTCGGCTTTGAGCCTGGATATTCAGCATGATTGCGGTTGGCATTTTTCACATTTAAATTTGACAGTTTGTAATAGAGTAGAGACTAAAAGCTGAATTTTTCTTTAATCCTTTACAAACTGTGGAGTTCGAAAGCGAAAAACGCCAGCTAAATGATTTTTAGCCGTATAACCACATGTTTTTCTTATCATTTTAAAAGCAGGTTACCATGCTTTTGCACTAAATTAAATAAAACTGCAAATCTGCAATTGGAGAACAGCAGGGTCAACATTTTAATGTCTGGACATGCGAAATAAATTATACTTATTTTTAAATAATTAATAAAAACAAATTAAAAGATGAGAAATCGCAAATCAATGTCACATAAAGCCGTCCAATCCAGGCCAACGAAAACCCAAAATATCTACAAACATACATAGAACTGTATGCATGTGTGCGTAGCCAAATATATTCGTAAAACCATTTCATGAAATTATAATGTTGTCGACGATGGTGATTGTTTTTATTATTATAATTATTAATTTTACTATTGGCACAATGTACTGAGGCGCGTTTTAATGTCCACAACAAGCCGGCGGAGAGTGGCCTTTGTTTATTTATTTATTGCCACACGCATATATACATGCTTACTCACATCTATATCCACATGCACACATTTACATCGATATAAATTTATATTAGATTAGGAGGATCCAAGTTCTTTCAAATTTGACAAGTTAATTTACCTTTAAAATGAAGGGAACGTTAACATGAAAATTTTTGAAGGCACGGTCACACTTGGCAAAAACTTGTCAAAAAAGCGTATCCACTACACAGTGAAGAAATGCACTTTGATTTCTATGCTTCAACTACAACATATCGGTGTCATCGAGTCCAATATAATGCGAAAGTATTTTACTCAACAAACACTTGTCTGACTTAAAATGTTTCTCGTTAGTATTTAGTGGTTACGCAACTTGACACTCGCAAACAAAAATATTCTTCTTCGATGCCGGGAAATAAAATATATTCAAGAACCCTCCTAATGAATGCTGGTCAGCTTTTTTTGTTGTTTGTTTTTGTGTTTATGCAATGAGTGTGATTATTTTAAAAATTAATTACATAAATATATAAAATCTTTAAAATAAATTCATAATAATTTATTTATTGAAACACATTTAAGCGACAGTTCCGTTCATATACAATTCATTATCCAAATATTCACATTTCATACATACACATACGACATACATGCACACATGCATACATGTCCATAGCCGAGCCTCGAAAGCTTGCATGACTGAGCGAAATAGTCCTTTTTAATTCATACACACACACACAGACACATATTAATAATTTTGATGGCTTCGCATATCTCTTTAGGGTTTCGTAGGCAACGGGTGACAAAGGAACCCTATTGTTTTGGTTGTGGCATCCGTCCATGATTTGCTCAATGCACTGCGAGCTATGAACGACAAATGTTAGACACTTGAAATTAGCTCATAATTTATGTGAAAGCGATATCTGTTGGCCTATTCTGAAGTGAAATAATACATGTATCTGCTGCAGTATTAGTTACGTTCCACGGAGGAAAACTTTATATCTTTCAATTACAGTTGTGTTCTCTTCTAACTCTTCATTACATTGACCCGTTATACGTACAACTCTTCGACCCACTACGTGTATGTGTAATTAATCAGTTAATAGAGAGCTCTCGAGTTGCAATAATTTCATAAAATGAAACCAATCAGCAAATGAAGTACATTTAAATTTCAGAAAAAGTGTACATGAGAGTTTGTTGGCTTGAAAAAATAAACAAACTAAAATCTGGCGAATTGTGTGATCGGCATATTTCCAGAACACTTTGAGCTTTTCTAGTACTTCGACTTTGAAGAATTTATTTCAAAGTCGGATATTCGGCCTAGAAACTCTTTTTCTACTACTGGTAAGTCCGCAGTATATATTTTAGAAAAGAATTTATTTCATTGAAGAAATATCCTGTTCTGTTGAATTTATCATGCGACAGAAATGTGGAGACAGGGCCATTTGTTATACGCCGCGCGTGCGATACTAATTTATGAAAGTAACATCCTGAATTTTTATTGTTCTCGGAGCATATTTTTAATAATAAGAATTAATTATACCTGCAATAGATGTTGAAGGGTTATCGTGAGTTGCTATCGGCAAAATAATATTCTTAAGCAACTCCCCGCGGTATTCGTCTTTGCGATAATGGCTTTGCGAAATTAAAAAACTGCAAGTGTGTCGAAAAAAACTTTTTAAAAATGCATACACATGCATCATTAAAATGCCGCTCAGTTGTAATTTATATTAACATGTAAGTGGTACACAAATACACAGACACGGACATAAATAAGGCACAAAAAACAATGTTTTGTTTGTACTTCTAACTTTTGAAAATATTTATTTAAAACTGTTGCTTTTGACTTTGAAGTTTTTGATTGGCACATGCGTGGGAATGATTTCGTGTTACTCGCCTTGTAAAATAAACAGTACGAGTATGAAACATTTTATTTATACGAGATAATTATTTTGTAGCAAAACGTCTGTTTCTAATAAACACACGGAGTTTACAAAGTTTTTATAATAATCCGCAACGACTAACTCACGCTTGAACGTATATATTTTTATATTAAGTTATTTTATAATAATTTTTGTCGTATAATTTTAATGGCAGTCGCTTCTTAGCGAAATCAGATTTACCTGCATGCGAGTTTATCTTGAAATTTTTCCGTGCTTTGTCGCGGAGATGTTGATATCTTTTTTTAAGTACTTCCGAACAGATACAAATTACCAAATTATACAACATTAACAACAATTAATAATAGATTTATATATCATAATAGATTATGATATAATAAACATTCATTCTTTGTTATTTTTAACAAGAAATCAATTTGAAAAAAACAATAACAAGCAGGAAATAATTCACGGTGCGAGATCAGCTTAAGGTTCAAAATCCAATTCCAATTCGAACAAAGCGACCTTCGTTCAAGTCGGCTTAGTCGTTCATCTACTGATAGGAATGTTCTAACTCGTAAATTTGGACGGATGTCAATCCTTAAATTTTTTACAATTTAAAACAAAGCAGAAAAACTAATACGGCAGTACTTATATCTAACTTTTCAACCCATTCTTAAATATATAATCAAATGGTATGTTTAAGCTTTAGGTCTTTATGTAGGTGCAGTTTTAGTTTTTTATTATTTCGTTAGCCTTCGGTTTACCTTTACATTTTCATATCTTCCTTTTTTTTGCTTTCAATCATATAAATATTTTTTTGTTTTAAACTATCAGTTATTTTGAAGATTGAAAGGAAGAATATAAGGAAAAGAAAAGATATATCACCGAAATATTGCCACAAGGATAACTAAGCAAGACACTTTTATGTATGCAACCTGGATCAGTCGCAGTTATCACGAACTATTTAGTTTCGATAAAACTGGCTTTTTAAATTATCCCAATTCTTGAATGGTTAATTTCATACATTCTTACTCTAGTATTTGAGTGCAGACATTTATCTCGTATCTACACGTACATTTATTTAATTATATTACGACCAAGTTATTTATTGCTCTTTCCCTACGTTGTTATTTTTGGTTATTGTGTTAAAGTAATAAAAAATTATTGCATCAACGGCTGGCTGTAAATATTTACATGATTTTATATCATCCTCAATTCAAAGTATGTAATCAATAAAGTGAAAACAAAGTCCGAGATGAGGAGTCTCTAATTTTAAGTGCACATAAACAAGTCTCCCTGACGATATTCAATACTCCCATTCACTCAAACGATTTATCTGATTAAAAGCAACAAAATGAAATGATGGCATCCACACATTGAAACATCCTTACTAAAAGAAACATTTGCAAAAAAAAAATATTATTTTTGTAACAACCACCCACTAAAAAAGGTATGGCATTTATCACACGAGCACACTTTCTAAAAACACATACTAACATACGTACATGCCAATTCTTATGCTTCCCGAAGTGTTCTATCTAGAGGATTTCTTCATAAGGAAAGAATGGCTCAAGGACTTGACTTTGCCCTTTGCCGATTAACGGTATTGGGTCATGTTTTACTGTGTAAATGTCGCTTGATCGAAAAGAATTATTGGATGTCAAAGCAAATTACGTCGTAAAAAATTTAAGATTCGAACGATTTTCAAAGTTTCAAATATTAATAAGAAAATGGAAATTATATAGATTTGAATGCCAGATATTATAATCTATAGATTTGGTGCATTCAATGCTCTGACAATGGAATTAATAATTCAAACTTCCAACGTATTTTGAGTTAGAAACATTAACGATTTAAAATTGGTAATTATTCAGTTACCAACGCAAATACTCGAAACGACTTAGGAGACACGGTCTTGATGGCCCCTTCACAGTACCGTTTTGATCCGTTCTCACATTCTTCTGAAGAAGCGAAATGCCAATCAAATATATGATTTAATAAAACGAGTTCTTTTATTATTCCTATTACACGAGCGTATTGTTGCATATAAACAGAATGTATTTTAAAATTATGTATTAATTGGTTTATTATTACTACGATTATTTTTATTTTTTGTATATCTATTTTACACAATTAGGAATATTTGCTTGTTCCTACATGCTTGTGGATATGAGTTCACGTTAATCCGAAGCACTTCTTTTCAGTTGTAACATACATATTTTGGCGTATTTAATTGCAATAAATAAATGGAATGCGTGATAGCAAAATAAAATTGTTGTTATCTACTGCAATTCCGTTAAAACAGCATGAGAGTAATAATACGAGTTTGTGTATGTGTGTGTAAAAAAATAGAAAATAAAAGTTTGTACGTTAAATTTAATTTTATAGACGAAATATTCGAGAAGTGGTTTTGATTCAGAAAGGCTCGTCAGTTTTATATATTCAACTTACACAGCAAAGCAGAACAGCTTTTTTCGAAATCCGCTACACTTTCTTCATCAGTACTCAAGTGTATTAAAAAATAGTATACTTCAATTGGTTCTTTTGCTTCTGCTTGGACAGCGTGGAGCATTTGGGAAGTTTTGCCAGTTGTTCGACGATGCTTGTGTATCACTTTGCCCTCGTGTTTCTGTTTGAAACTGTCATGTTTCGTGGTGTTTAGCTGCAACAGTATATGCAGGATATGAAATATTCATTTCATTTCAACTTAAGTGTAGACTGTAAAAATAGTTCATTTATCTACAAGCAGACTTTGTCATCGCATGTGGCCTGCAGTAAAAATAAGTTTCGTTTAGGCCTGATTGTAAAATAGAAAATAGTCAGTGACACACGTCACATATAAATAAAAAGACGTATCGTCTGCCATAGACATATTAAAAATAATTCGTTTATATACTCGACGTATCTCATGCAATTTTTATAAGCTTCAATTATTTGAACCATAAAGTTTTTAATTTCTGTGTTATTTTTTTAAATGTTGTGGCATTGTTGTGTTGCTGCAGTCGATAAAATAATAATTTGTTGTCGTTGTTATTGCCAACGTCTATTAGCAAAATACACTAACCAATAAAATGTTAGTCAGGCTAAAAATCACACTTCAGTGGCATGTTAGTTTATTCAAGTGTGAGTTTATATTTAAATATTTTATAATTAAAAAGCTAACACTAAAACACAATTCGAATGAATGTGTGTATACCCAGCGAACAGTTTCTATTGTCCAGAGACAAATTGTATATATCATTGAAAATATGAATTTATTGAAATGAAAATTTGTCGATATATTTTCCGGTAAAAATCATAGTTCATTAATATACATATAATATACGAACAGTTACGAATTTTAAATTTTGTTATATAATAAAATTCAGGATACCCCAAACGAATAAGAAAAGTAGTCATAATAGGGTGCTAAAATATTTGAATATGCTTCGTCTTTTAAGTTTCGCTGATTTTATTTCAAAGCTGGGGCTGTAACAAGCACCTTGTCTCTCAACAAAAACAGTGCAGTTTGTAAATAAAGTGTTATGAAAAATGAAAAAGAAGTACAGCAACAAACACACCCATTTCTATGAGGCAACTAAGTTATTTCGAACAAATTTAGTAGGCAAACCTTGTGTTAAAACCTGGACCTATTATATTGGTACCGTGCACGCAAAATAAGGTATTATTGGTTTTAAAGCTAAAGTCGGGCCTTAAAACATTATGAAGTGTGCAGACACTATCAGGAACAAATTTCGATTAGGTATCATGTTATGCAGAATTTATTTGAAAACCCATAGTCGGTGTTGAGCTTCTTTATGTAGATCTCAGATCAGGAATTAATTTAAATGACATTTTAAAATTAACGTTAGACCAGAGAAAAGGTTATAAAAAGATTATTTATTCAATTTTATTTGAATATAACACATTTTCAATAATTATTCTCTCATGATGTACATTCGCTCCAACAAAAATTCCCAAAAGGAATGCGTTCTGAAAGCATTTGGGTGCCCACACCAGATATACGTATTCCTGGAATCACAAATATCCATATTAATTTCCAAAAGTACTGGCTTAAACGTGTTTGACATGAAATCACTCGATTCTTTACCTTAAAAAGACATGTGTTGTGCATGTGTGTATGTACGAGTACGTCCATAATATGTATGTCGTACTTTATAATAATAAAAAGCTGCGAATCACCACAATACTTAAATAAACAAACAAATGAAATTTTTTGTCCATTTGCTAGATGCACACCTCTAATGGATTTCCAAAAAAGTTAACTTAATTATCATAAATTCAACTTCAGCGGTTGAGATTTCGTTACATGCAATGGCTTTTTGAAAAGCAAACATTTATCACATGAGTTCCCAATAATATTTAATAAACATGCTCGTACGTTCTCCACGTTCTGGGGTGTGTATGCAATAATTCCTAACAGGAGCAAATCCAGGGGTGTTCCACGCACACCAATAAATCGGACGAAATCACTCCAGCAATTCAATTGATCAAACAATCTCTTGACAACAGTTCGAGGGTACTCGCAGTTCTGGATAGCCCGAAAAACTGAAATTAATACATTAAACCTTTTCCTGGAGCAAACAGATTAAGTTGGCTCAATAAAAAGCGAGTCGCCATGAAGGTTTTCGCTCCGAAAATAGGCGTTTAAAATCGAACATATCACGACGAATTACGCAGACTATATCATTATAATTTTAATGACATGACTTTATTAGAACTAAATTTTATTTTTAGTGCGCATCAACAAATCAAAGTTCTCAAAAAAAAGAAATATTCGCGAACAATTATTGGATGGGAAGCGCCTTTAATTGTATGTAAATATTTCTTCGAATAAAGTCGCGCCAGCCATTTGCTTCATGCGAACCTTTGTCACTGTCGGGAGTTATTTTTCTCTCAAGGGAAGAGTAATAATTTATAAGATAGGCTAACAAACAATTATGGCAACCTCTGCGGCAGATTGTTGGTCAACCATTCCCTTTGACCATTTCACCATTCCTCAAGAACTAGGATTGTAAAAATGAATCCATAATTAACTTATAAGGATCAAACATATTTTTACAAATAAATTATTTACCATAATTCATTTACAAATTAACAATTTTTAAAGGAAAGAGAGATGCAAATACATTTTCGTTTCAGTCTCTTGACTGCTGATTACTTAATCCTTTCAAATAATCACAACGAAACCCTCTTATTTCATATATCACGGTATTCTCAAGTCATTATGAATGGTTTTATTCGCTACGTAAACTGGCGCATTTAAAATTGCCCATAGAGTTGTCGGCTGAAATATTTTTAGAATTTCTACGTTTGAGTTACTAGTTCCCCATATATCTATGCCATAAGGCCAAACCGGTTTCAATATGCTTTTGTGCAAAAAATTTTTGTTTTCAAGAGAAAGTTGAGACGTGGACTCAAATAGCCCGTGCATTTGTTTGCACTTCATATCGAGTTGTTTTCTTTTAGCTTTTATATTTTGCTTCCAAGTAAGCCTTCTACATCTGGGCAGTTCTCTTGTCGTATGTAATTAACGTGCATTAAACTGGACCAAGAGCGCTGCCCTGAGGAATTCCAGCTTTTATAGGACGGATTTCTGAGTAGTCCTCAGAAAAAAGGTCCTGTTAGACTTTTTTTAACATCTATTTCTTAGGTAAGAAGTATATTTTTCAATTTGTGTCAGATTTTATCAAAGGCCAGTAGAACAATACATTCTTTTAAGTTGTCGCTTATTACTTTAACACCTCGGTGACACTGTTCCAATGTACCGTGCCCACTCCTGAAGCCAAACTGGCAATCAGGAATAATGTTTATACTGTTCAAATGAGTTAATAAACGCGTAAGCAAAACTTTTGCGAGTTTTCCTGGTTTTAAGACCATAGTAAATTGCACTTCCATTGCGTACATGTGTATGTTGCGCATGCATATGTAGATGTATTTGTGATATACGAAATGTGTCGGTCGACCTTTGCCAAATGTACGCACCTTCGATTTGCAATGTTTTGTTTCATGATCACACTTTTATTTTTTTAAGTCGTACCAGAGACCTCACTTTTTCATTAAGAAAGAAATCTTAATGATTAAATCTTAATCATTAAGAAATATGCAAATGCATGCACACATCCACATACACACACATGGACAATTTGCATGTGTATGGTTGGTCAACGAGAAGAACTAATGTTAGTCAAACAAACAAACAAATAAACGAAAAATTCCACAGTTTCACTGCAGCATTAAGCAAACATTTTTATTTATTTGCTTTGACAAATGTTTAGTGTCTAATATTGTGTTGTTATTGAGGGGCGAAGTGGGAACACTTTATACTTAATAAGTTTGTCAATATTATGTACAATCGAATATGCACGCATACACAACTATATATGGATGTGCATATCTACACGTAGAAAAATCTATGGCATACAAAAATACTCGTGTATGGCTTGCAAAGTCGCTCTCAAAGTTAATGAAAAGCACCCAAAATTTTAATATGAAATGGATTCGAACGCCGCACAGTGGCTTGGCTCGTGTCGACTTTTCGAATTTATAATTTTAGATTTTTTTGTTCAATATCATTTAAATAAAGCGATTGGCGGATTAGGAAGGGTTACTTCCCATACCAAACAATTGATGATTTATAATACCTAGAAAACTATATCAGCAAAAGTCTTTAAATTTGGCGTGAGCTAATTTGAGGACTGGCTACAAAGTTGAGCGCAAAACTTAAAGGGTAAGCCCGGGGAAAGTGTAGTCATCATAACTGAAGGACAAAAAATTACATGTTTTTAATTATCTTGAAAAATTTCAAAGTAGGCAGAGCCGCGTGCACACAGAGTTGGACAATTCCTAAAATTGGTTGTGTCAAAAACACTTTATGTTCCTGTTATATTATGATTTAATGCAAATTTTGTTGGAGTCGACTTAGTATCAATAACAACAACAAAAAATCAACAGTATTTACATGGTCTTACACCGTTTCGGCTACAACTTATTTGCCTATTATGCTAAGAGGCGCAAATATGCTCAACATGCTTTTGTTCAAACTGTTTCAAATATGTTTATAATATGCCGAGAAAAATTTTAATTTTCTCAGCTTTTCTCTCAACATATTGAGAAAATAGCGCAAATTACCAATGAAAACAAAATCGTACATATAAACCATTAAACGGAAGTTAAAGGTCCCTTTACAATAAAAAGTAGGAGTTCAGAGGAAGAAAAAGCTTAAAATTTAGTACCATTTTCAATGCATGATACTAAGAGCCATTTACGATCCACACGGTATTACATTTTGCAATCTGACCAAAAACGTACATGTTAATTACTACTGACATGGTTTCGGTTTTTTATGATTTCTGATGATTTGCCGATTACGATGGAGACCATCTTGAATTAAACAGCAGAAATTCGCCGTTGAAATAAAGAGTAAAAACAACAAATTTTCTATCTTTTTATTTATCTTCTCAGCACTATACTCCTCTTTCCAGCTCCGGCACAGCACACTGCAAATGTTGCGGTCATCCCTGAGCGCCTGTTCTATTAAACGAATCGGTTGCAGTTGTAGCTTTCAAATCTGAATCAAGCACAGCTTTCTTGGACCAGTCAAACTAAAATAGTTACTCACTGAAAGCATAAAATTAATTCTCTCACCTCCATAATCCCGGCTTCAATTTAATAACACTACTTTTGACAAAAATTTGGTTTCAGAACGGACAAAATAAACACAAATTAACAGAAGCAAACATTTAAATTGTTTTCATAGTATTTTTCGTAATAATTTTAAACAGCTGATGGTTGAAGGAAACAACACTCGCTCTAATTTAAACTTCGTCAGGTGGCTCTGTATCTGAGTTTTGCGGAGGGAATTATTTAAAGGTAATACACAACATGTGTTTTGGAATGAACAATTTGAGATGTCAGATGCAAAAAATACGTCGTGTATGGTAGGCATAAGCACTCACGTAGTTCCGATTCACATGATCACGCGTGCATCACGAGTGACACATATCTAATCAGCATAACCGTCTCAAAATTTTGCTATTTCAGTATCCATATGAAGCAAACAGGTGTGAGTACATGACTGCACACATAATCCAGCAAAGAGTTAGTTGAACACACACACACAAGCACAATATACAATACAACTGATTGAAATTTACATGTTCGTTCACTGAGAAATTAAGAAAGATTTTAATGAATTAAGAAACAATAACAACAAAAGTCTCACAAAAACAAAAGAATAAATTTTTTAATCAATAATAGAGTTGTTCCTCAAACCGAAACGTATATTTTTGTGCAGTCTTGATTGATCGAAAGTGTACGCCGTTACAGTTGCCAGTTTCGAAATCATGGTCAAAACGGACGCAATTGTTTTCTTTATGAATGAAATTTTTAAATGATTAAGATTGTGTTCATGTTTTCCTACGTGAGTTTGATGCAATCAATCGGTTAAAATTGTACGAGTATTTCCTTTCAAATAACAATTCCGTAAATGCTGAACAAACGATTTAAGTATTCATTTAAATGTCATGCATGCTGCACACGAACCGCTCGCAGCATTTTGCTTTTGTTATTTTCATATTTATAAGATAATTGAAAGCGGGTTTTGCCAAATTAACGACTTTTGGTAAACAATAAAGTGTGCTTGCCGCTGCGGGTGCTGGTGCTGCAGTCACAATCCACCACCATCACTACCACTACCACTGGCTCCACCGCCACCACCACCGCCACGCAAACAAGTTCAGTAGAGTTTAAATGTTTTCAATTACATACCTTTTGTGTGCTGCTCTATTTTATTGTGTTCTCTATTGCGGGTGGTTTTCTGAAAAGTGGCTGAATGGGAGTGCCTTCGTCCGAGCTCTTTTAGCACAACTTAACTGGTTGTTTGAAAGACTTGAAATTTCAACATACATAAATGCACTGTACATACTAAGACTCGCATCCACATACATATTTATAAACTTGTATGTATGGATGTGTGTGTGTGTGTGTAAGTACAAGAACGAGTACTCGTATATCCTTTGTGTACATAAGCACTTTATTGTTTTTCGCTTTAACTTGTACTCGTGCGAGGCATTACAATCAGCCATCTACCCATCCAGCCAGCCATCCAGCCATCCAGCCATCCATCCATCCATCCATCCATCCAGATCCATTCATCAGCTACCCATCCATTGGTTTACCTTATGATTTACTTACATACATACACACATGAATATACACATACATGCATACATATTTGTGTGTGTAATGTGTTTGGTTATACAACTAAATGTTACGGATGTAGTTGTGTGTTGAATGTAGCTGAGCACAAACCCATCAAACATTCAGGTTTTAGCCGTGTCTTATGAATATACAAGATTTCAATTACACACAACCATCAAGAGAGAATATTGCAGTTATTCGTTTGTATGTATGCATATGATTTCATATGTATGTACATGTCCACGTGCATTTTGTTGGAAAATTGGCTTCCTAATTTATGTTTGCATTTGCATAACGTGAAGACATACACACACACACACTCTATTACACACATGTGCATTATTCTGCGTAAGTGACGACGATTTTCGCAAACCCTTGACTTTATGTTTGTTGGGTGGCACTTGGATGTCAGTAGATAGTCTGGCGGTCTGATTTTTATATGAAAATTTGCACAGATTTATTAAATTGCATTCGTAGATGTTTCAAATTGAATTGAGTAGCCTTAGGCAGGGATTTGATTTCATTCCTTTGAAAGCTTGTTGGCTCCTCTCATTTCATTTTTTCGCATTTCATATTGACGTTGTGGGACGTACTCGTTCGTAGTAAGAATACGATTTTGTATGACCGGCCTCATGTCTATTTGGTCGTCTTTACAATGGCGGATTGCTGGCTTAATTTATATAAAGTTTGTTATTTCATGTCTTATTATTATCTCTTCCGCATTTAATCGAAGATTTTTATTTTGAAAAACTGTTTTATGTTCCTTCAGTTGTTGCTCCTGTTGTCGTTGCTTCCTGTCATCCATACTTTTTCGCCTCTCTTTCTTTGATTATATTTTTTATCCGAGAGGAATGAACAGTCTTGTTTGTTTATTTGTTTAATTTTTTATTTCTGAGAATACAACTAGTGAAGAGCTCTTGCCTACGATAGCAACAACAATTTGTACAAACACAAAAACGTTGTATAATAATTGCATACACATGTGCATGTATACAAACACTTTGTGAGTATGTGTGGCGTCATGGCAAAAAAAAAAATTATTTTATTAAGTTTCCTTTACCGAAGAGATTTATTAAAACTTAATAGAAAAAAGTCACACAAACTGAAATCAATTTAATATTCGTAATTAGGGAAGTAGCGATAGCCTCTTTTGCCGATACGATACCGACACCGATCAACTAACAGAAAAATATTTTATTATATAAAACTTCAGCGTATGACATTAATAGCATTTAAAATTTATATTAATAAGATTAGAAAAAAACACTAACGAATTGAATCTGAATTCATTGTAAAATACATATTTCTTTTCACAGAATTGCAGCCCAAGATATTATTACTGATTTCAATAAATATTCATGGTATTTTCAAGGATATTGCAAATCCGTTGCAACCAGAAAATATGTTCTTCTATAACTATACCAAACAATATTATCAGCCATCCGTACTGAAACGGCTATTTTCGATTAAGCAATAACCCGGTTAATATCAACCGATGTTTGCTGAACTCGAACACGTTTTTTACGTTAGTGTCGAGCAGACCCCAATACGGTGTTGAGTAAACTTTCGAAAGGGATGAACGTAACCATTAAAAAGCTTAGTAAAGCTTGTAATAGATAAGTATATACAAGCACAGGATGTCAAGACAAATAATTAAACTCAAAATCTGAGTATTACGGAAACCGCGTATTTCAAATGCCCTTTAGTATTCCTCAATTCGGGAATAGTTTCTAAATTACCTAAAAATTGTCGAAATACTGCAGAAGAACACTAACTCAAGAAATTTTGATATAAAAAATTCTTAAACTCCAAGCATTTGAACCAGATACTATTTCTAGAAGACTAGTTTAGGAAATATTTTTAAACTCCTGCAATACTAACGAAGAAATCTCACTTTCCTCTTATTAATACATATTTTTGTATAAATAAGAGTTTTTTTTTCTATTTCTGTTCCAAACTAACGAGTAATTTATGTACACTTACATTGGCTTTGGTTAACTTATGAAAAATTGCTTTGATTAGTTAACCGATTTAGCCAAAATCCCTGTTAATGAATGATTACTAATTAAACACCGCAGTCTGTACGTATCGCAGGTAACAAATATAGAAAATAGTGGGCTCTAAAATATATAGTTGGCTGTGAGTTCCATAAACTTGATTTAGTTCAAATCCATCATCGGCAGAATAGTTTTTGAATTTGTTCTGTTTCTAATTTTATTAAGAGTGGAATATTTTGAATTTCATTCTACTTATTTATATCAATCAGTTGCACACAGACTCTTCTCCCACCAGTGCAGCTACAGTCTGCATTGCACGTCTCTGATTTCCAAGAACACACACATACATGTATATAACCATGTACTAAAACAATCCGTATGCATTCACATTGCACTGATAATGAGATGCCGTCAATTGTTGTCTTCATATTTTTGGATTTCATTTGTTTGCTCAAGTTGAAGTTACGTTTTTGGGTTAATTATGTGTTAACTGGCTTTCATTAGCATGCGTGCCTGTATCTTATTAAAATCATCACTTAACGTACGAGTACACACATGCACACGTAACAGTATAAATCTGTGTAAAATTATAATATTCGTGCCAATAGCGTTTAGATAGTCTGATGTCTTTAGGACAAATCTCGTATGTATATAGTTTCGGATCCATCACTTGATCGTCAGAGCACTGAGTATTACTAGTGTTACTGTTAGTGATTATAAGTAAACTATATCATTTTAAAAACTACTCCTATATATCTTCTAAATGCAGTGCCATCATTAATGATCATATCGCTCGCTCTTCATACAATTTTAACATATTTTGAACAATTTCATTTTGGTTGTAAAACATGTTTCTTTAAGGTGCTCACAAATTCATTACTTTCAGAATATAGAAAAAGTAAACAATGCAATCCATAATTGAACGTTAATGTCGTTGCAAGCAAACGAAGCAGAAATCGATAATTGTCTCAAATAATTCAATTTTTTTAGTGATTTTTCGTTTGTGATATATCCAACTATCAATAAATCTGAACCCAACAGAGCACAGATATTTTGGGTCAATTGCAGAGTTGATAGAACGTGTTTGTTTTTTAATGATGTGGAACTGGTCCTTAAAATTATCAAATTTTATTACATAAAAAGATCGTGTATAGATAGAAATATAAAAGGATATTATTTAAATAATCTGAAACTTCAAATTTCGAGAATCACTGGGAAAACTGGGTATCAGAGAAAACAACTTGTTCTGAAATTCTAAGACGTATTGACTCAATTAATAACTAAAATATTATAAATAAAAAATCAGTCGCAAGGCAGCTCTGAGTCCGTCAACATGAAGCATTGTTGGCAATTATTTTTTGAGTGCAGCCAGACCACTGAGCCTTTGCTCTTCCCTGCGAGTCTTGCGTCTCACTCTCACTAAACAGATAACTGTTTAGAATTACGGTTCAGTCACTCACAGTAACGGATATTTTTCGGCTTAACATCGCCGACAAATGGTCAAGTCACCCCGTCGGCATCTGTGCACCGATACTTTGCGATGTATAATCACGCGATGTCACGGGGTGCAGTCCAGAAGTAGTCCAAATGGGTAGAGCAATAATTCAGTGCCCTGGGTAGGGATGAACTATGCGTTTGCATACCATAAAAGTAGTTTCGAAATTACTCCACACCACAGAAGCATGGAGCAGTATCGAAGTCATAATCATTTTAGAGATTTTTCTAATGGGGTTTTGAATATTTCTTTTTGTGACGTGAACTGCACTGCACATTTCAATTTACCTCTTTCTTACTGAAAAATAAAACCAAAAAAAACAACAAAATAGTTTTAAAAGAAGAGATCAACATCAGCCGCATAATAAACTTTTCTTCAACATAGACATGGTCCAGATTTGTTGTGATTTCAACTAAAATGCACCACACGGTACAATATTATTTGCAGGGTTGTATCATTCACCAACTAAAAGATTTTGAAGATTTACATGTAAAAATGGGAGATGTTGACGATTAAAAAAAAAATTTAAAGAGAACAACTACAAAATTTGGCTGTACTTACAAGTTAGATATGGACATATAATACATGGGAACATGTTCGAGATATTTCCATGCCATGTCCGTGGATTTCAAGCATTTATTGCCTCGTATCAAGTACAAATTTGTTATACATGCGCACTCATACATACATATGTGTATGCACATGTGTGTATCCATGTGTTGGGAGTATTAAAATATCTTAAATGAATAACTGATTATGGGTATAACTTTTATAATTATTTTGTTACGTACAGCAAATCATAAAACGAACACACACAAACATAAACATACATTCATACATGTATATAATAATAAAGACTACAATCTCGCATCTCGCTTTCTGCTCTTGCTAAGTCTCTTATCTTATCAGCAAAAAAGAAAAACTTTGCAGAAAAGCAAATAAACTAAAACGTAAAATATTATGAACTCTGCCAACGGGAACACCGTGTACGTGTGTGGGTATCTTGTTTTATTTTCAACTGATAAGCCAACTGTCTACTTTACGAATTACAAACAGCGGTTTGTTTCTGAACTGTATCGTTTCAGATAAGAAAAGGAAATAGCATTAATTTATTTTATCGTTCCTTCTCTGAACCAGTGATGACTCCACATCGTGTTTACAGAAAATTTTTGTGGTTGAATTTGCATGCACGAGAATGTATCATTTTGTATATCTAAAAGCAATTTATTGACCTCTACTGGACCACGAAAGCTACTGAATTTCTTTAAGTGTCGAATGTCAATTTTCACACTGACGGCTAAAATTGGTCTACTATTAATATGATGAAAAATTTTACATACAAGAGAACTCAACAATTCTGTTCGTGTACATGAAAGTTTAAAAAAAGTTCCTACAATTTTAAAGGATGAAAATACAAGCATCTACAAAAAATGGATGTCAGCGCACCATGACACACCTACAGAAAAGTCGGTTTATACCAAATTATATAGACACATTGACATATATAGTGGACTCATTTGACACAGCAACTTACAACCAATCAACTATAAATAAATTTGATTCTACCGATTGCCTAAAAGAGCAATGAAGGAGTTACACAAAAGTCTAAATAGGAATCGATATAGTAAATTTTCTAGTTTCTATAAATAATAGTTATTATTTTCTGTTTACAAAATATTCGAAAAATATTCGCCCTACTAACGGATATGAATACAAATACTCCCACATTTGGTATGTATTTATGTAAAAATATCTCTACAAATCGACAACTCTTTGGGTACGTACGCAACCACATATTGCAGGAATGTTTTATTGTTGAAGATGCAGCCATTCGATTCCTCCTTAAATCACTGCGAGAAAATTTTAAATTTAAATTTTCAAATGCTTAACCGTTAATCGATATTGGCATCACTGTTCTCTCGCATCAGATAAGAAATATGACTTACCGATAATAATCCAAACATGAACGGGGATTGTATTAAGACATCCAGATACGTGCACGTAAATCGTAATTTGAAGAATGAAAATATAAATCATTAAGTAAATATGTAAATGTGCGTGTTTGAGAATAATGCAGTCTTCATAATAAACGCCAGTATGTAAATACCGCTCGCCTGCAACGGGTGTAGGGTGAAGTACAATCAGAAACAGTACAATAATGATAATTCTTTGTTTGCATATTTTCCTTAAGTACAAATTGATGGCCCCCTGAGGTTACTGACCCATTCCTACATGCATCCCTCTGTCTCTCTTTCTCCTACTCGAAATAAATTCAAGTGGCAATTAGTTTTTGTTTTAGACAAATTTAGGTCGCCTACGCGTTAATTAACAGCAACTGCCGTTCGTTATCACAAGCAAAGCATCAGTAAGCAAATAGAAAAGACAATTGTTTTTTAGAGTCCCACTACCACCCCATATTAAATTATGGCGTATCTGTACACCAAAAAACATGTTACCAAATTTAGTAAAAGAAGAGTCTATGAGTGCAAATATGACTTACGTGTAGTAAATTCTTAGTGAAATCGAATAACAATATAGTCGTATCTCTTACAAAATTGATTTTTTCAGTGAGTCAAATGCATTTAAAATTTGGTGCAACTCCATCAAATACAACGATTTTACAAACGGTTGATAATTAGAGTTTCTGTTGTTGCTTTTTCCTTCTCCTGTAACGCTACAGTTACGTAAGTTGGGGCCTTTCTACTTGAGACCAGCGACAGGTTCTACGTTTGACCGAATTTGTACTATTTCTAGAGTATGTCCCATTTGATTAGTTCTAGAGGTTGATGTACTCCATAATTGTGTACGGCAGTTTTAATTTACCATATTCAATCCCTTGCCAATCTTCAATCTCTCGTTCCATAATTGGTGTTCTGTGGTGTAGCATAGAAATAAATATGTAATAAATTTTAAAATAATATTCATCTATATAACTGAAATGTGTTTTTTTTTTCAATGTAAGATCCCAAACGACCACATTTTTTATAAACAAAATCAGGCAGTTAAATTGGCTTATTGTGCCACCCCAAACAAACACAAAAGTGCGTCCTGGAGGCATCGTTTGTCATTTTCGTGCAGTTATCTAAATGACAGTACAATAAGATGGCAAAATAGGCTATAGTGTGTTCTCGTCTTTACTATAGCCTACATTATTTATTTCACTTTGTTTGGGTCAGATTAATATGCACATTCACTTACAAGCGTTCGAACTCAAGTCAAGGAAACTTTTCCAAATCCCTAGCCCTTTACATTTTTGAGTGTAATGTATGAAATGAAAACCTTAAAAATCGCACTACGAAGCATGCAGGTGTTTACATCTATTATTTCCTTAAAGCAGTTCATATTTATTTGTAAATATGGCCGTTATGAGCCACCTAATGATTGACAAATCAAAATCGCATGTGTGTCAGTCATATATCACAGTGGACATGCATTTGTTATATTGCACACATGTACGAATAACTATGCACACACTCATAAAATAACATTAGCCGTGGGGAATTCGATTGGGCTTCCATAGTCAATTAAGAGTCAAGGCATTGGAACACCACATACACAGTCATATAACACGCATGCACGTTCATGTTTTTAATATACGAGCGCATATATGTGTGTATGTAAATAAACGAGTGTATCCGTATTGTAAAACTCGATTACAACTTATAACTTCATAGAGTACCATGAATGGAATTTCTGAGCAGCAAATTCATTTAAATATGTGGACTATTCCCAAAAACTGCAAAAGTCATCAGTTGTGTTCTGAAAGTGTTATGACATGAAAGCGATTTCCAATCACAAAAATGTGCGTGTATTTTTATATTTAAATTTTTGGTTTGTTAATACATTCGAGTACACATTCAATATTAAATTCGGACAAAACACAGAACTTATCTGTGCAAAGGCGTCTTATTCGAATACAATTTTTTTTTGTGTTTGCCCGAGATTGAAAGTTTTTCCGAATAACGGCACCACTATTCTTGCATGCTAAAGAGATTCTGCGTCTGCACTTGTGGCATTAAGAACCTTATGAAGAAAATTACTTTCGATCTAGATCAGGTTCCAATAAAATGGTTGCTCACAATACTAAAGGAGAAAGGCCTCAGGCAGGGCTGGTGCCAGCTTGACTAAATATTTCTATATGTATTCAGAAAAATTACCACTTTCTTAAAACAAGTAATAAGTCACAAAGGCTAAATGAAATAAATTTTGATATTATGAAATAATATACCCGAAAATTGTACTTGATACGTTGTACACTTCTATTTTGGAAATTTTTTCCTTTTACTTTTGTAGTTGTTTCGTATGCATTTCTCATCTTGCAACTCCAAAACCTATTTTTGCCGAAATAAGTTTCTAAATCGTCGTGATCCCTGTTTGTAGAGTTATTAAAAAATGAAGACCCAAAATTTGTATGCCGCTTTGCGTTAAACAAATTTTTGAAAAATGTTAAAAGTTAGTTTTTTGTTTTCTGTAGAATATGTGCACCGGACAGACGTACAGAAGTTCATCCACTGCGCTTCAAGAAGTTCCAAATTTGTATGCTAAATAAAAGCAAACGTATAAAAAGAGCGAAGAGATTAAAAATATTAGACACTTTGTTTTTGTATTCATATAAATTTCAATAACGCGTTGTGATTTACAAAATAGAATCTACGTTTTTAGTTACTTATGATTTATAAAATTATTTGAAATCCGTCAAACTATGATTTTGGTAAGTATCACGACCACTTTTGTTAAATTTTATTCCATACAGAGTAAGAGTTATTAATAACCGCTAGGCGGGGCATTCGCAATGAACAGATTGTGTATCCGAGCAAGAACAAGTATTCGGGGGAGAAGATGATACCAAACTAAATGCTTCAAATGGATTTTGGCAAAATAGATAAGGCCTTGAATATGTTATTATACAGAAACCACTGAACACACAAAATGAGACAAAATCTAAATGCGTGCTGCGAGTATTGAATTGTGGCAAGACGTTGGGCTGTTCCCCAGTTATTTGACGTGGTTTATTCATGTTGCGATCAATTTCAGAGACTAGTTTTAGTTCAAATCGATATTCCAAGTAATGGTGGAACCACCATCGCATAAAATGCGTAAAAAGCGTGTCTGGCTTAGGATTTGAGAAATCAAACCTTAAATTTTTGTTTGTTTTCAAATGCTCCCACTTCGTGTCGTTGCATCTCAGGCAACGATGCATGATTTTTATATAGAGGATTTAGTTAGGAGGTTGTTTGGAGCTTTCCTAACAACCTTGTCTCCTTTAAATGAGATTAAAGTTTTCTTTAGAAGTCAAACATTTAGAATTTGAAACTTGTGCCCCAACGTTAACTTAAAGATATTGGCCCTCCTAATTTGTTTTATTCGCGCTTATAGAAGCATCTTGTAAGAAAGAGCGAGAAAGTGAATGCTATAAAACGTGGGGTCTGCAATGAGGCGCTTTTGCTACCTTGCGTTTGGGCTCAGCTGAATGGTAAATAGCATTTCTAGTGACCAAAAATCGCTGATTGCAATTTTTGCTTGTGTTTCTTTTACAAATTTATCACCTTCTGATGACGATGACGATGACGATGAAGTTGTTGTGTTGATGTTGATGCTGATGCTGATGCTGATGCCTGTATGACCTGTTCAACCCAAACCGCGTGTAATTTGGAGCTTCAACAACAATTTATTTTTCGTCAATCAATATTCGTAATTTGAATAATTCACAAGACAAATATGAAGCTTTAATGGACAAACAACGTAATATTTTGCAGAGTTGCCAAAGCAGCTGGTCAGTAAAAATCCAAACTCGTTGAATACTTTTTGAATTCTTTATTCTTTTTCCAATTTTTAAGTACGAGTAACAATTCTTAGGTTCGAATTTGATCCCTGAAAGGAGACGAAAGTATTTACAATTCCCTGCTAAAGTTCCAGCCGGTTAATTGGCAACCACGTAAAGTTGAATGCATTTAAACGTCTATAAAACGATAGATGTAGATACACTCATGCACACACGTGTATGTATGAATGTATGTGTGTTTGAATGTAGTCGTTTGTATGTTGTGTGGAGGGATTTCCCATGCAGGTAGTTGTCGAGTAAACACGGCAATTTAATGCGCGCTGCTTCGACGAGTGCAGATTGGATTGTAAGTCAATGTTTGACTTACGCTCTGATTGATTGATTGACTGACTGATTGCACAGCTACAACAAAAACAAAATCAACGAAACATGTTATAAAAAAAGCCCTGAAACGATAAAAATGCGAACACTATTTATCATGGTGGTGGACATTCCATTCCAGCACACGAATTCTACATGCAGTACTTTTCACACTTCCTTTTGTTTTTGGCTATAACAAAATCAGCCAGCCAAGTCAATTTCAAACTAACTTTTGCGCTCGAACACTACAAACCCTTGCGATTTGCTTCCTAAATTTAATGTTATTTACAAATGCACTCGATGCGCAATTTATGAAAATGAAATGAAGAACAAATTGATGACAAACATTTCCCTTAATGAAATGTCAGCACATTTCCTTTTCCATTTGCTTGCTCTTTGAATTAAATTATTTTAATTATATTAAATATTCGTTATTGTTTTCTCTTGAATAGGCATGTCTAAGAAATTGCGTACAACAGTTGGAAAGAACTCAGTTCTTCTTCAATTTGATTCACAAAAATATAACAGCATCCAGCATCTAAAACAACTCTTCAGATGAATTAGGAACACAAGAGAGATGCATGTTATGCCAAGAAATTTATTAGTATTTTGTTGGACTTAGTTCAAAAGCTTTTTCCGGATTTAGCAGGTCTCGCTAACGTTTAGACGTATTTCTGCATGCATAGAAATTTGAGGTGATCTCGATATTTTACTTAGCGAATTGACATCATTTTCCAGCCGACTTCAAGAAGCTGCCTACCTACTCGATTGTGGGCGTTTTCATTGCAAACGGCTTTTGCATTTCTGATCAATGCTCCATTTCTGGAAATCACTTTGCGTTAGTAAGATTTATTCTTTTTTTTTTTGAGAACAAGTTCTTTTAAAAAACAATTCCGTGAAATGGCTATAAGACGCAATTTTGACGTTCCTTGCGAATTTGATTTCGCTCGTATTCTTCTTGCATCTTTAAAATAATACGTTTATTGGTTCTGCTGTGCATGTTTCCGTGTAGTCTGCGAAATGGAAGCGCACAAGTGCTGACTGAAGCCCTCGGAGTATCCCCTTTTCTTATTTAATAGATTCCTCATCCAAAATAACAGCCAACAGTCATATTTGCAATATAAACGGAAAGCGTCTCTCCTGCCACGCTGCCAATATTGTATTTCTCACTCCTGTTGCAGCCACCTCCCCTGGAATCGATGGACTGAGTGTATTTTCAGCAAAAGATACCATCTTTCATTGTGCCCGAACGTGCTGCCTGTTTCAACTTGTTTGCGACATTCTTGTAGCACAATTCCTTGACCGGAACTCAACGTAACACTTACTGTAACCATATTGGCCTTCGGCCGAAGCCAACACTGATGTTGCCTGTACCACGTAACACATTTCTGAAATGTTCGTTTTATTTTATACATAAAATCTCTTAATTTTATCGACGATGGTCTGCGTTCCTGAGGTTTGTTTTTAGTTTTTTTATGTGAAATTTAAGTTAAATCGAATTAAGATTCGACAGGAAAGTCAACATCAGTTTTATGCAACTTACACAGCAGAGCAGAACAGCTGTTTTCGAAAGTCGCAACACTTTCATCTTCAGTGCTCATGTGTATATTGTGTTTATCACCACTGTTTAGGTGGCTTAGTTGAATGTGATACCAGTTCCTATTTACGCAAATTTTATTGTGAAAAAGAATCCGAGAACTGTATCAAGCTGATGTTAACACGTTTTTGTTTTAATACCCGTGTTACCGTTTGATTATTTTCTTCATGTCCCATTTTTCTGAATTTTTTGTTCCATTATACATTAAGTCAAAATTTTTTGGTTTGAGTTTTATACTTAAGTACATGTGAACGTTTTTCCAATTTTCAGTGGTAGCTCAAGCCTTAGCTTAAATTTGTATGGTAGTTATTTTAACGAACAGTTTATATTGCTATGTTAAATCGAATTAAGATTCATTGGCTAATTGTTCGAATGATGTTGACTTTCCTGTGTGCCTTCGAATATTTATCATCATGTCTTTCTGAGATTTTAATTAATTTCGAACAATTAGCCAATGAATCTTAATTCGATTTAACATAGCAATATAAACTGTTCGTTAAAATAACTACCATACAAATTTAAGTAAATTTAAAAATCATATTTGGAACGAAGAACGGAACTCCATTTCTGGACTTTCAACAGTTTGATGGAAAGAAGAAATCAGAACAATTTTGATTTTTGCGTATCTCCAATAGTTTTACAGTATTTAAAAATTTGGCTCTACTGAAATGTAGCAAAAAGATTTTCTTTCTCCGAACACAGAAAATCAAAATAGTTATTGTATTCTGATTTAAGAAACTGTATATTTTTGCTCTGGAATTCTGAAATGTTTCTGTTCGAAACGCTTTTCACTCAAAATAATTTATATGATGAATGAAATATTGCTGTAAATAATTTTTCTGCATGCTAATTTTCACATGTTTTCTGCAACAAATTTAATATATTGTTAACTCGATAATTAAGTGATATAACACTTGTCTCGCTTTAAATAGAACTACTGGAAAATAATATTCATTCAGTGTGCACTCGCAAAAATTCCGTATGGATATTTCGCTTAAAGTTGTTTTAAAACGAAAGCACGTCTAACGGGGTGTTTTCGACGCTCATTCAAATGACACAGCATCCGCTTATTTTGCAGAGTTTATTAATCTCAATTTGCCCCTTCGATTGTACCACTGGTTCTAAGAAATTCATCTATTATTTTCTCACATGCCTACAAATCTTCTCGCAGTTTCATTTACTAAATATATAATTTGGCACTCAGTTCTTATTTTCAGCTCCCTTCTCCTGACTTATTTAAAGTTCACTAAACACAATTTAAAATTATATATACTTGAGGTGTGGGTGTGTAGACGCTTCTTTTATAAATTGATTCCTACTTATAGATGAATCCTTGCATTTTTAACATAATGTGTCCTGCTAGCCTGTAAAGGATGGAAGTATCTGCAAAACAAACTGCAGCTTCGCTGATGTAACAGAAATTTCAATAATGTTTTATAATAGCGAGGCTACTACATGAGGACGAAGCAGAAAACGGCGAACTGCTTCTCCTTTTTTGTTGCTTGTGTATATATCAAATGCACTACTTGCATATCGCCACGAATTTTTGGTTTAAACCTGTCTTAGTTTTAATTTTTGGGTAATGACACATCCATAGACAGCAACTTATTCCTTAATAAACAGATATTAATTTTAATGGCGCCTATTTACACACATATATACACACGTATGCTCATGTATTCGTGTTTGTATGCTTGCAAGCAGTCGTGAACGTATTTGAGGAAACAATATTGTTAAAATTGCAAGACCACCACTTGTACCAGCATTATCCTTAGTAAAGTGCAGTGCAGTATAAGTTTGCATAAAATATTTACACAACATTTTCCTCCTCAATGGTTCCTTAGTTGGCTCAAACAATACACAACACACTACTTGTACATATTAATAGAATGCAAAAGCTGTGACACACTCCAGCTAAATGTCTGCCTGATTTTCATTTCTATAAATTACCTTCTCCTTTCTTTCACTCATAGATTCTGTGGCCCAAATGCAGTTGGCTCAACTCCAATAAACCAAACTTAAACATTAAGTTTTAGATTAAATTAATGATTCAGCAATCCCTCTTGAGAAAAATGTCGATCCGTGTGTATGCATTTCTGTCTGTGAGATTTTATGTACGAGACCATCATGGACACAACTTAAGATGACTGAAATGCATAACATGGGCTGTATGAGGGTATAAGAGAACGTTCGCTTGTTTTTTTTTTAATATTGCAAATCTTTAAAAACATTCAAGCAATCAAACGGATAGAAACTGCATGTGAGGAACTTTTCTACCTGAAGCATAAAAGGACACTCGTAACCACGTGTGTTATGCATAGGCCAACGAGCTTTCGGATAACAGTGTTTCAGCATTTATAATAGCAACTACAGCGACAAATGCGCACAGGCAAGTGAGAATATCGATAGAATTAACGGCTCAAAAGGCGCAACTTTCAGTCAAATCGACTCGATGAATATTCGAATACATGTCGAAACATGGCATTATCAGGAATTAGTCAAAGGCGTTAGAAATGACTTAATACGACAGGAAAATACTGAAATTAAATCGACAATATTATATCAAGGATTTATTATTTATATTATATTGCCTCCACATCTAATGATATAAGAATAGAAAGAGCGAGAGAGCTGCCTCTAAACATGTTATATGTGCAACATATTATCTCAACCCGCCAGTCAATTTTAAACAGAACAACTTCGCTAAATTTGTTTATTTTGCTTTATGTAAAAGAAACTGGACCAATTCAGTTTACAGCACTTAACATGACAAGCAAAAAGCTAAAAAGTTTCAATAATTTCTTCAACATCAAAAAAACAGACAGTATACTTTGA
This sequence comes from Linnaemya vulpina, assembly GCA_963675445.1. Classification (NCBI taxonomy): domain Eukaryota; kingdom Metazoa; phylum Arthropoda; class Insecta; order Diptera; family Tachinidae; genus Linnaemya; species Linnaemya vulpina. The sequence continues at coordinate 84,834 of OY776277.1, read as the reverse complement.
TTTACTAGATGTTGTGTCAAATGTACTCGTATCTATTGAATAAGATTTCAAAAACATTAAATGTGTCTCAGCCTTTCAAGTTATTCAATTAAAACTTTTTAGTTTTTCTTGAGTATGAATTGCAAATACGTTAGAGAAGGCATTACAAATAGCGCGTGTATTTTTCTTCACTATTATTACAGTAGAATCTCGATAGTTTTCAATTTAAGATGCAGGAAAGCACTCAAATAAACGTGAGTTGATTTCAGCAAGACACCAAAGATTTTAATATCAAAGAGGCATAATATTTTCCATTTGCGCCAATTACTCATATGAGGAAAAGCATAAATGAAATTTATTTATATATTTGATATCTTAATTTAAACTGCGCAGTTAAGCTGTCAGTGCGTGCGTTATTTGCTACAGTTGTACTCGTAAATAGCGTCCTACCGAATAATCTGATTGCCGAAAATCTATCACCGGCCAATCAGTAATGCGACTTCGGTTCGATATTAATTCTAAACTAAGACTTAGATTAGAAAAACTATTTCTCAATGAGAGTAAATGCATTTAATTATTTCAAATATTCTCGCTGTATCGCTGTTTAATGTGTTTTGCTGAAAATTCATCTTCGCAGAATTCGAACCTCGAATTGCTCCATATAGAAAATTGTATAGCTCATAGAAAAGGCAGCAGACATGCTGATAGAAAAGTTGTTTGTGTTTAAAGTCTTTTAGCATTCAGTGCTTTTAGAAACACGTTTGCCTCAATTCCTGCAACTCTTACCCATTTTAGCTATTAAGGTTCTGCAAACACAGACTTCCATTCATCTATCAGAAATATTTTGAAAACTTCTTTCAGTTAAACAGCAAACTTTTTTTATAAAAATCACTCTTTTGTATTGTAACAATTTAGCTTAATTCCATGTGTCTGGAATCACACAAAATTTCATTGTTGAGGATCGCGTTCTTTAGCGAACCTAAGCCCGCAGGCATTCATGCATTGTCATTTACTGAAATCCCCCTCATATGATCGATGGCTAAGATTTTCCGATGTTTTATGGAGTCTAGTCTAAAACCATAGCACTCTGGCTGGGTGTGAGGGTGTCTATCTGAATTATATGTTGATTCCTTCTGTGTATGCTCGTGTGTGTGTTTGATATGTAAGAACGAGAGCATTTAAACGAAACCCACTCACTCATAATAAAAATATTTAATATTAAAAAGGAAAAAAATAGAAATAAAATCCCTATAAATGTCAATCATGCTCAAGTAGAGCAAGTTGTGTTGTAGTTCTCCGGATTACTTGTTCAAAGGTTAGTGAATAAGAGAAATTGTTGGTTGTTTTTTTTTTTCTTTTTTTACACGATAGACGTGAAAATAGCGGCAGATGTTCTACAGTTTGTTCTTGGCAAGACATGCAAATGTCATGTTTCTTCATACGTCAGTAGACATTAAAGTGCTTAAAAACTCCAATCAAAAACGTTTGTTTATACTAAGAGGAGTTAAAGCCGAATAGTTAGTAGAATGGTGAATTCTCGGCAGGTGTAAATACACGTACTGCTCAGCAGCACTCGCTTAACTGCGTGATATAGTGAAAGCTGTTCAATATAAATATTAATAAAAATAAATGTTAACAGAATGTTAAGTACAATTCGTTTGTGCTTGTGAGAATGTATGGTAGTGAATCACGCTGGCGTACGTGTGTATGTGTGTGTGTGTTCATACATATTAAACATTGCAATGGGGGAGGCGTCCATCTAATGACAAATTTGAGTCTACTAAATAAGCCGCACTTAGTACACATACTTGTACGTACGCACATACTTACGTTGTGCTTTTACTGCATAGTTAATATTGTTTTCTCCAAAATCTCTTGCAATTCGACGCCAATTCTATCGTTTTTCACCCAAACAAATCGAAAAGTTTACTAAAATCTAGTTTTATATCATAGACGCCCAGCAAACACAAACTCCAAAGCTTAAAATCTTATACAGGATTATAAATCGTTAGATAAAATATTTTATTGCACACATAAGCATTTAAACACCTTGTCTACAGTGTTCAAAGCAGCGCAAGTGCTTCGGAAGCAAGCGAAAATGAATTAAAACGTAAAGCGTATCTATTTGATTCGTGAATGCGGACAGTGTTCGACAAAACATTTTTCACGGCATGATTACAGTAGACTTATTAGCAAGGAATTTGCGCTTAGCATTAAGTCCACCATGACTGGACTAGGTGCTAGTATAGCGATTATAGAAATCTGGAAGAGTAGATGGTCAGCTCCCGTTGAAGAAAGTTGACTCAATATAGTGATTCAATTAGCTTAGAGCTTGGATAGAAATGAATACGAAGAACTGAATTGTTATACAATCCAATTTCACACTAGACATCGTGCAAATATCAGCGACAAATCGAAATCAGGCTCTGAGATGAAAGCACGAGGGTACAGCATCGCACTACTCACGAATGCCACTTTCATTAATTATTTGTACCTTGTGGGCAATGACTTGGGGATAATCTGAAAATATCCATTTATTGACAATGTGGAAGCAGTCAAAATTACGCTCCTTTAAATTATCTTTCAATTTAGTTAACTAAAGGAGCAATAAAAATCAAAAATATTTACTAAATGGGTAATTTGTGTTGTTCCTCACAATATTATTTATTGAAAATTACAAAACGTTTGACTGATTTTCATTTGTCTGAGACACCGCATTAAATAAAGCTGGCGCTGCTGGTAAACTACCCTTGGGATCGGGTCTGTTTTCCAGCTGAACTTATAACGAACGAGTAAAATATTTTTACAAGTGACAACTAAATTAAAACATTTGTAAGTGTTTATGTTCGCAGATGTTGCTATTAAATAAAAATGTGTTGATTGCTGGTGACATTGAATTTGTTCGGCTCACTTCACGTCACTCTTGCCGCTTTCTGTTTACGGCTAAATGGGTCGATTTAAACCACCAGTTAAGCCAAATTAACTGTTACACGCACACGCAGGTTATTTGTCACAACTTAAACCAAAAGAGTAAAATGAAAAACATCCCTGATCCCCTCTGTTTTTCTCACTAAGTAATTCCTTTTTTACTTAACTAACTGAAAAACAGTCAAAAGACAACCAAAACAAACAACATACCGCATACGAACGGCTGGGAGTAGAACTTGAGTACAACAAAATACTAACATGAATACTGTAAAAACAAACCACCCATTTGATACACCATCCATCTAGACCGAACACCCCTTCTTAATGAAATTGGTCCATTGTTCAACTCGTAAAAATAACAAAATAAAATTAAAAATAACAATAACAATAACAATAACCCAACGAAAACAGCAAAAATAATATTAAAGATACTGTATAAAGTGTGCGTGTTGTGTTGTTTTAGTTGTACGTGTCCTTTGTATTGTATCATTTTTGAACTTGTTTTGCGTTCCACTTTATTATTGTTTTTGTACTTGTGTGCTTTGGAATGTAAAAGAAAAAGCAGCTAAACTTTAATTGATTATTGTTTGCTGATTGAAGGATGTTTCTTATATGAAAGAAGTACGAGTATGTAATGCCATGCTTACATAGACGCGAATATTACATGCCTACGTACATACGTACATAAGTACAGTGCGTCTGTTCAATATTGTTGTTATTCACCAAAAGATGTAAGTAAATATTTTATTTATAAGCTGCAAACATTTTATGATAGTAAATGCAGTTGCATATTCGATTTTCCATTTCCTGCATACAAACTCGCAGTAATTTCCAACCAAGATATATTCGTACACCATGTGGATGACTCGTATGTGTATCTCCATGAAATGATCCATTCTATGGACAAGTGAAACGATTGTATTCTGTTCAAGTCCACTATAAAAAATGATTTTATTGTATCCATCTCTGCTGTGTAACTCTAATAGTTAAAACGGATTGCGACTTTCCCTTCTTCTTTGGAATATAAAAAAGACTTAATGGAACAATTTTCCCCTCCATATAAATTTTAATAGGAATATATTTTATGTGTTCATCTAATAAATTTTAATAAGAAGACTGTGCAAGAATCTGAAGGGAGAGGGTTTTCAAAAATATATCAGGAATTTTTCATCACATATTGGCTATTTGTAAGCCTACCATAGCGAGAAAATGGTTCCACCCAAGCTTCCTATAAACATAGTCGAAGCAGAGACTTCTTATAACTTTTAAAAGGCTAAACCGTTACTACTGGCATACACGCATATATTTATAGAAGGCATCAAATGGGGAACATGTCCCACATTAGCCCTTTCCACCTGTTTGTTATAACGGGCATTGAGAAAAACGTATTCCACACAAATTAGATAAGAATTACGATTTAAAAAAAATTATTTTGAGCCACCCTGTATATAAAGTTTACGTGTGACTCAGGGACAAAACATTCTGAATACTTCAGATTGGGAAACATCCCTTAAATTACATGCGGAACTTTTCTAAAGAAGAAACATCTTTCAGCTTAACTGCAAAAAAATTTAATAAAACCGACAACCTTAAACGACAAACAAAACACACCACATGCAACGACAAATCAACTACAAACCACTAAGAAAAGATCTCACTCAGCGCACAGTTGAATGGAAAAGAAAAACAAAACATGTTGTCTGTCCGATTTCGAAAAATCATAATAAACAAATAAAAATAGTATTAAAAATATATGCACTAAATGTACAGGGATGAAAGAACTTTCGTTTTATGAATGAATAAAGAAGAAATCAAATGAATGAGGGGAGTTATGAATAGTTGGTTGAATGTCAAAAAGTAACAATAACATATCGTTACCGTGATGTGGAAAGGCCGTAACAACCATTTTCCTAACATTACAATTCACGTTCCAACCTCTAACGTTCTGACGCTTTTTCCAACTGCAGTATTTCTTCTGAGTCGGAGCGAACCAGATCCTTTCTTCAGTGCGATGTACGAAAAATAGTTCCATTTGAAAACAACGAGTTTGGTCCTTTCTGACATTAAGCTAACGCTGTTGACACATGCATATATGTGCGTGTGTTTGAGCGTACACATCTTCGCACAAGCAAATATCCATACAAACATTTCCAATTTACGAGACTGTGTAAAGACTTATACTCATATTCAACTAATTTCGAGGGCATATTATTGTTCCCCAGTGTTGGGAGGAAATATTGAGTTTTAGTTTGAATTTGCAATGAAATAAAATTGCAGTAAATCGTTACTTATGCTCTTCAACTTCTTCTTTCATAATGATCAGCTTAACACACACCCACACGTACTAGCAAGTTTGTGTTAATTTTACCTAAAATTGATGATGTCTCTTCTGTAATTGATCCGTTCTGGAGAAAGTGTTACATATAATAATGTGTACCCTTTCTAATGTGTATCTGGACGTGGCTGTTTTGCATAAAACGGGAATATGTAAAACTACATTCTGCATATATGAGAAAATTTAAATTGTGGAGGATGCTGAGCACATCTCGTAAACAAATTGCCGCTGAACAGAGAGAAGCGTGGATATTAATGGATATTGCGGGAGAAATATCGAGTCTTGGATTCAACACTCAAACTCCTTTCAACTCTGGAGGGCAGAGCTTACATGAAAGCTTGCGGTATGAAGGGGCGCTGGGATGTAGGCAATGAAAGACAAAGTAACGCCACGAGCACACATGTAAGTGGATCTACGAGGAAGTAATGCAAAGCATTCTCCAGGTGTGCCGTACATCTACAGCACGCTTAAGGTAAAGTGATGTTAGACCTCGATTCTTGTTTGTTCCTTCTGTCCTGTAAATGGCAGTAGTGGAACTGAGTATTGGCATTCACCAGCACTGCTGACTAATTTTAAAACAGACAGAGTGCTCCTCCCTGGGAGTGAACTATCTTACACTACTAAAACTTTTCACTTCGTATGGAACCATATGGAGACCAAACATTCAACCTCTTATTCATTTTAGTAGTGCTGTTCCACACTTTCGAATTGTGTCTTCAGAAGTACTGACTTTGTGGGTATTACCAGGGCGTATTACCGATTTATAAAGCAATTAAAGAACTAACATTGGTCTTTGCTTCTAGATTTACCATCACATGTAGATTCCACACGCTGTTAGTCTTCACATTTGGATAATGATTTGATTAATAGTTGGGGATGTAACAAGAAGATGTGTTTTTGTAGCAACCGGTTAATAAGTTATTACGCCATCATGTTACCGAGGCATCTGCAGGGTATGTTGCAGGGAAATATTGAAAGATGGAGAATGTATTAGTTAAGTGCATCTAAATGCATAAAAATGTGGGAGTACTTTTAGCCAATAATAACCGTATTAAAAGCTTTTGAGCTACTTTTACTTTTTTGTGAACTCCATGTACTCTTCATGAAAAAACGGTGGTATTAATTATGGAACTTCTATGCTACTGAATGGATTTGTATAAAAATGCTTATCACCGGAGCGCATGTATCGATAGTTTTTAACAGACTGTTAAATATGAAAAATAGTAATGATTTTCACTCGTTTTTTCACTATATAAAAACTTTATTTCTTAAAACATGTGAAGAAAATTGACGTTGAGCGCTTTAGTGGACAGTATTGCGATTGGGGCTGAACATCACTTTCCCTCTAAATATACTTTATATAAACCACTACGAGTTTGGCCTGACAAATAATAGGTACGATGTCGAAAACTTGTCAAAATATGTTGCCTGGGTATGGGCACACACATTTGGACTGGCGTATTTCTATTAAATATAATACAAACTGTCTGTCGTTCATTAAAATAGAGAAGGGCAATAAAATAATTGTGACAATAAGTATTTCATTATTGCAATTATTTCGAAGGCTTGTTTGTTCTTATTGTTCTCTGCATTTTAAAAGCCTTTGATTGTGCGTTTAGCATGAAAATCAATCAGTAGTTGTCCTCCTCACCGCTTACCGCGCTGTCAGATAAATAAAGTTGCAGATTGTATGTGCCAACATGTGAATGCGTATGAAGAGGACATATACAAACACCCTTTTCGGATTTTAGCTCGCATAAATCCACTGACACTTGCAGGGGTGTGACAATAAAATATGTAAACAATTCTTTTTATAGTCACGCATATAATCTTTGATCCTGAGATTTCTCTATCCTTAGATTGTATATATTCGCAGGGTTAATAGTTTGCAAATTGTCGTTAGTTGTATGATTTTAATAACACTTTAATAAACACAACAAGAAAATTATTATTGTGTTTATTCAGTTTTAATTCTATTTTGAGGGCGTTTTATTGTATTTACGTGAGCAGTTTATAAATTGGGCAACATGTATCGTTGAAATGTGCCAGAAAAATGTTAATGGAGTGTGAAGTTCCATTTTATCTTGATTTATTGTATTGGGTTGTAACAACTACGGACGTTTTCAGCTTTTAAACACTTTTAAAATAGAAAGAACAACTTGTAGGTTCTTTAATTACTCTACACGTGAGAAATAAATGAATTTGCATCATTCTTTGATGTTTTGGCTTTTCTTTATGAAAAGTTAGCCGAGTTTAAGTTTTCCAACCAGCAACTTTCAAGAACAACAATAATATTACATATTTATTGCCACTAATAAAAAGCTTTAATTTCTTAAGAATTTTTTTCAAAATGAGTATAAAAAGGAATGCAGAAAAATATCTGCGTGCTGGAAGTAATTGAAATTAAAAATGCAAATAATTTCAAGAGTCAGTCTGTTACAGTAACTTCTGTAACTTTCGTTTCATTTGATTTTGTTTGGAGAAGTAAATGGAGGAAAAAAGGTATTGGCGATAATGAATACTTAATTAAGTTTGCCTAATTACGTCTGATAATTGTAATTTTTAACGTTGTGTATAAGAAGCAAAAGGTAATCGAACTGATGGAACTGATGTTCTACATTTCGATTAGGAAAATCACCATTCGATTGACTCAACGGCTCTATCTTTTTTATAAAGAATAGTTACGCGGGTTTTCGAAATATTATTGATGGTGATTGATAGTTGATTAAAGAATATATTAAGGATTATTAGAAAAAATATTTGGTTAGCTTGATTTGAAATCTTAAGTTTGAAATACTTTTGCAATTACTGTTCCGAAATTCTAAAGGAAAACGACTGGTTAAGTTTATGAGAACTGGCAGAATACAGTATAAGCAAACAACAAAATTTATTAATAATACGATATTTGGAGAAGATAATGCCATCGTTATTATTCAAGTCCCATCCCATATATCCGATATTAGACTTTCCTCAGATCTGGACATTTTTAGGTCTCATGAAGATATTCATAAAATTTCAAAATCGTTTACTTCTACCATGTGTAACGAGTGATATTCAGTGTTTAATCAGGATAATGAAATACAAACCCATTCATCTATTTATAAATTTGGAGTTTTGGCAAACATATTGAGCTACTCGTTAATATGCAGTTGACTTGAATGTTTCAAATACTATTTGTGGGTCCACTTAAGGTTAAAGTAGCTGGCGGAAACATTTTTGACTCATAAACAAAAAGTTTCAATTGTTTTGGAAAAATTTGTTATACAAAATTAAAATACAGTTTTACTAATCTACAAATTTATTTGCATAACAAACCGAAATTAATTCACTAACACCATTAGAACAAATTAGACAACAAAATAGTTAACAATGATTTGAATTCGAAACAATGAATGGCATGCAGTATTCCAGAATACAGTAACAACATGAATATGTATATGTATGTTTGTGTGTGTACTCGTATGTATTAATACATATGTGTGTGTGCATAGTTATACGTACCAAATTCATGTTGGATTTGAAATTTGGAGTAAATTAGAGAACCACTTTAAAACGCATTTAAATGGATTTTTGAAACATATTCACAGTATGTGTGTGTACATGAATGTGGGCTTGTCGTATCGTTTCGTATACGTTAAACAATTTGTAAAGCACAATAACCATGTCTACATATCCATTTCCATATCGTCCTACTAACTGTAGATGGGCTACTGGCTTTTACGGTGATTCATCACATATCAGAAACATATGAAATTGGAACTACTGTGATTTTAACAAATCTTTGCTGCCATGTGCTTTAATATAACTGTCCTGTTATATGTTACCCTTCTTTCAGTTCTAGTGACGATATGTTTCCATTTGCATGAGCATGAACGTATATAAACACATTTATATCATTTTAGTGGCTTGTTGTTGAATGTGGATTCATTTAAATGTAGGAGTTACGGCCTGTCTAAGTACAAAACTAAACAGTTTTCGACACACGGGATACAGAATACAATACCACAAGCTTAAAGTTGCGTGGTCATATTGAACAATATTTAGCGATACAAGCGAGACCAACAAAAAGTTCAATCATAGATCGATTATTTCTAAGCAAATAATTAAATTTTATAACTTTAAATACATTTTAGCAAGTCTTACCTGGTATTAAAATCATATAAATAAATTCCCAATTAAACATTTCACGAACGCTCGGGCAAAACGAGGTTCAAACCTTGAATTGCAATTACATGAACAAAATTTAACCCACACCGAACCGACATGACAACACAATAGTAAAAGGCTTGAGATGATGAGGAAAGAGGAGCTTCCATTATATTTTAATCCAACATTAGACATCTTGGTAAAGGGTTTACACTATTCTCCAGGCGTGGAAAGTACTTAAATGCCCTCAATCATACATACGTGTATTGGTTTAATGTGAGTAGGAAAGTCGATTTAGCCCATTCCGTTTGGGCTGATATCTCAGAACTAATTTAAATAATTAGATTTTTTGCATTATTTTTAATTACTTGTGTTATGTTGCATTATCTATTTTAATACAATTCTTAATATTGGATTATATCATAAACATAGCCAAGACCGATGTACAGCCTAAACCATTTCTTACATAAATATGAGGTTCGCCTTTTAAAAGAACTATAATTAATAAGCTAATGCTCGAAAGCCACGATAAAGAGTCTGGGAATTAATGGAGGAGTCCAAACCAATTTAGTTTTCAACTTGCACAACAGAGTGCCGCTACGCTGTGTTCAGCAGTACTGATCATGTTAATTCTTCCATCAATCCTTAGAGTATTTATAATGTCTTTCGATCTACATTCCCTTCTTGATATAATCAAGAAAATCCTAAATAAAGAGTACTTTGTACTGCCCATAAGTGTGAGTAATTTTTGTTTTTATTTCGATAAAATCTTCGTTCAATTGTAAATGTTATTGTGATTTTATTTCCATTTAAGCTTATTATTTTTATATATACTAACGATGTTAGTTGAATTTTATTAGTTTAATACATTTAAAATTTACACAATTAATACGTATGGGACTAAAAATCTATTTTCGAGTTTTGCTGTTTAGCTCTCAAACCAAGTCGTAATTTATACAAAACCGGTACAAAAATGGTCAACTAAATCGGTTAGTTATATAAAATTGATAGATATACATATGAGTAGCGAGAAACTATCCCTAGCAAAATTACATTTTTATTGTTCTCGAAATAAAGTTTTTCATATGTGATTACTATTGTGAGACAAACTTATTGACAAAACTTGAAAACGCTCTGATTATACAAAGAACCAGCGACTTCTCTACAACAACAAGGAAGAGGAGTCTTTTTGCGCTTCCTTGTTGCCTGGATCTCGAGAGCATGTTTCTATGCTTGTTGGTACACACATATTTCCTTCTATGTGAATATATTATCTTAATTCACAATTAATGGCAAATCTAGTGTATGTATTTACAGTTGGTGTATGCGATTGCAGACTTTTGGACGAATTAAAACCATTGAATGGGCAAATAAGTGAATAAATAGTTTGTTAGAATGAATGTATTTGTGCAACTTTTAATAGTACATACACACACACACACATTTCTGTGCACCTACATGTATGTACGTACGCACATGTATGTGAATGGATGGAAAATATTTACACAATAATTAATTGAATAATGTCAATAAATTTTCAACACATGTATCTACATTCCATATACAACATAAGTATCTATGTGCATACTTACATTCACATATATGGAGGTGGTATTTTGTGTGTATGCAGATGGAACTTTCAGCTTTAAATGAATTCAAATGTGTACAAACGTGTGTTCTTAGTTTGCTTGTGTGTAAATAAGCACACACACACACATGGCCACCCACACAAATACTCTGTTTGCATAAATTCTCGTAGTCACTAAAGTGAAACATAAACAAAACATACGAAAATATACATTCTGGACTAGAAGTTTTCAAAATTATCCCGTCTTCCACCCAAAAATAAACTGAGGAAAAACTAGACAAAAACAGAAATTCAACGTCATCAAGATTCCGGACACACAGATACATTATGGTCCAATCTTTTCCTGTGTGAGTATGTAAGGCGATTAGGTGAAACAAATCAACAAATCAGTAATTTAGCAATTTCGGCAACTTTGCTTTAAAATTTACATACACACAGCGCATATAAACATCCAAGCACACACTACACGTATCCTTATCGTACGTAAATTCAAACGATCTCAGAACTCACTTGCAAAATCCGCAATCCCCTTGTAAGCGAAGGTGCACTTGGATGTGTACGATTGTCTACGTGGCTGCACGGAAACTCCGACAAGAAGAAAGGAATATATTTCCAAAGTCTACGTGGGTGCTCACATGTACAAACTTGGCTCTGAAGATGTAGCAACAAACACTATTGTTTGAAAGTTTGTCTTTTAATTTTCAAAATTGTATTTGTCTTGCAAAGGCGTCAATCACTTGATGTACCTTTTAGCAGATACAGTCGTGCAAACGTCACCAAACCGAACCAGCAGTCCGTATGCAAAAAAAAAACCAAAAACGAAACGAAAAACAGCACAAAAATAAAAATATTCCATGGGCAAAGTATCCATATATTCGTCAAAAAGAAGAAAGCGACGATGAAAAGTATCGAAGCAACAGATTAACAGAACCAACCAAAGATTCGTTCATTCTTTAGCCCAATGCCCCAAATATGAGTACGTATTTTTTGTATCCTTTGACTTTATGTGTGTATTTATTTCTCTTGAGCCAAAGCGAAATGTCCTTTATGCATGGCTGCCGCGTTCTGTGCTAAACAAATGTTTAACTTTGGAAAACACACTCAGCATACATATTTGCGACACTGACATTGTCACCAAACAACACAAGCGCCGTCAACATTTCAAAATCCAGACAAAATTCGAAAATTAAAAATTTACAAAAACTGTTTTAGAAATGTTGCTGAATTCCTTTAGTCTGCTTTTCTTCCCACAATATACGAGTATTTCATACAAACTGCATACGAAATGAATGCACAGATGTGCAAATAAAATTTCCAACTGGAGGAGCTCTGCTATAAATATTTACGAGCGTTGCACTTAACATTGAAATGAAATGCATTTGATATGCGGATGTCGAGAGCTGCAAGTCAATCTTGAAATTACTTATAATCTTAATAAGAAGTAATAAATGATTTGATAACTGAAAAATGGCTTCCACATGTGGGTGATGCAAATAACAGAAAAATTCGCAACAGACCAGTGCTTTCTCTGAAAGAGAAGATCTATTAAAAAATTATTTCAAAAAACGACCCGTTCTTGTTTTGGTCCTTACCAGTGAATTGCATAATCTCTTGATGTTACAAGATCATCATACAATAATCAACTGCTTAATTTAAATACGGTCATGTTCTGAGCTGGCACTGTTTTGCTGAAAAAATATTTTACAACTGTATCTCACTTTTCCATGAAATTTTATTAATGAAAACTGAAGAATTTTATGTTTAAGGATTCAATAAATCTTAGAGTCCTGCTATTTCTAAATTATTTCTTTTTTTCATAGTATAATTTATCACAACAATTGGAAAGAAAATATTCAAAAATTGCAAATAATTCAAGAATGTTTAGCGAAATATCAAACTAAAACAATTTATTTAAGAACCTCAAAACTCAAACAAAAGCTACTAACAGCTCAACCGATTTGAAACGAGTTCATGCGTTGGAAAGGTCTACTTTCACTGATGGTTTATAAAAAGAAACATCGAAAAATTTCTACGAATATGCGTTATAGGCCCACCTTTGTATTGGTGGGTTTCCCTATATAAAAAAGAAGAACTAATTGAAAAAACTTCCCAAATATACAACAGCAATAAAAAAATCATGCTTGGTTGAGTGAAAGAGCTGTATTGGCAGGAAAAAAATAAGGATGTCAACGATTTCAATTTCATCATTCAATCTCAAATGTGAAGAATCAAGACAACGTAGTACACTACCCAACTGAATTTTTGAATTCTCTTGATTTGCCTGGAATGTCACCGCATAATTTACAATTCAAAACCGGATCTACAATCATTATGCTTCGTAATATAAATCCACCAAAATTATGCTACGGAAAAAGACTTGCGGTCATAATAATGAATTATGTATGGGAAATTCAAAGGCGAAGATGCTTTAATACCACGCATCCCAATGATTCCCACTGATATGCCATTTCAATTCCAACGATTACAGTTTTCAGTTCCTTTGGCTTTTGCAATGACTATTAACAGAGTTCAAGGCCAGTCGTTGCAAGTTTGCGGAATAAATTCAGAATATCCTGTATTTTCACACGGTCAACTGTATGTTGCATGTTCACGTGTTGGGAAGCCGTCGTCTTTATTCATTTTCTGTGAAAATGGCAATACTAAAAATGTCGTTTGCCACCACGCTCAGCAATAATTTTTTTTCTTTTTGATGTTCTCACTTTAAAAAATTTATATTATTTAGCACTTCTTTTTCCTTCTAGAAAATTAAATTTTCAATACAAAGAAGTGAACAAACGTATGTTATTGTATTGTCCAGCAACGCGGGCAGGGTTACTCTATTTAGATATAAAAATCATATTATTTCGTATGTTTTCGTGAACAAAATCTTGAATATTTATTTTTCCTTTAAAGCAACTTGCTTTTGTTTCATATACTGTCATTCGAATAAGATTATTCGAATATTTCTCCGAAAATTTTTTCCATTTTTGTTCTAGGGATAAAATTTTTTCAATTTAGAATAATTATTAAATCGAACATTCGAAGAATATTCAATTTTTTAGCTTTTCTAAGAAATTGGAATATATATATATATATATATATATATATATATATATATATATATATTGGGTTATTATTATATGATGATCAACTTGTTGAGAAAAAGATGCGGTAAGTAAATAAACACATGCATCAACTGAAAAACTGTTGTACAGATCGTGAAATGTCGTTGCTTGATGATTTTAATAACACTTTGAAGCCTCTGGCCACAGCAATTAGGCAGCTAGCAAAGATAATTCCTCTTCAATAGAACTGGAAGTTGTTTGGAAAAATATAACAATAGCCTTTCTACCGTTTCAATCACAGGATTGAAATTTGATTTAATCAACGACGTATCTAATCTTTAAATACTATAACATTATTTCTTAGCACAGGGCACTTTCCATGCGTATGCACCAGAGTTCGAAATAAGCTTGTTTCTTACGACAGTAATTACGCTATAGAATCAGATGAAACTATCGAATTGAAAGGCAATAAAGTTCTATAGGTTAATCTTAAAAGTAATAAAAACATGAGATATATTAACAACACTGAAGATGATTTAGTTTAATTGAAAAACTCAAACTTAATGTGCTTTACAATTGCTATTTTAAGCGTATCACCAACGCACACTATTTCTGAGAAGAACTATTCTCATTATTTTATTAAACATAAGAAATGAAATGCTCTACTGGATCAGTTGCATATTTAAGAACTGATGTTGACTTTCCCTTGCGATTTGGAATATGTATCATGTCCTTCTGAGCTTCAAGCACTTTTCAATTAATTGGCCTACAAAATTATATTTAAAAATTAATCGTTGCATATATATTTCAAAAGATATAATCGAAATATATTAAAAGATCGTTTTCTTATTGTAATTAAAATATATTAACTGACATGTCCTGTTATATATAATTTTTTCACAGCTATTCGAATGAAATTCATTATTCGTAAAATTGTTCGGCTTTTCGAGTAAGAAAAATATTATGAAATTTTATTCGAACGATTACAAGACCTGAATAATTGACAACACTAGCATGAATATATTTATATTAAAATCAATTTGGCTTAATCCGGCGTTGTCAAATTTTTAATTGATCTATTTACGAAGTAGAACTAGCAATTACACATGCATACACATGTAAATACCACAAAAGCTTTATTTTAGCTGTCGACAATTGATACGTTCAAAGTAATTCCAAATTATAATTTAGATAGTGGCTACTGATATCAGTTATAAACCCAAACTGCAACTTATTATTATACTGAAACACCATTTTGACACGGTTTGCGTTAAGGTTTTCGTCGACAACAGTTTAAAAACATAAATTAAATTCAACCAGTAAACAGATGTAGTTTGCAAACTTATAAGCGAGAAAAATTAAGTGACACCACCAATCAGCCAGTTGTAGTTTGTGTACAGTTAAGGTGTGTTCGACAATCGATAAGAAAAGTTGCTGTAAAGCCGGCAACTCATCTATCGGAATAGCTTGCGAAGCCAAAGACAATCCATCAGTCAGTGTCACACCTTTTTAACAATAAATTTACGTCTTTATCTACAACTAACAAACTTTAGAAGTTCCTATCGTCAAGCACTTACATATTTTCTTACATGTGTACGTGTGTATGAGTTACATACACTAGTACAACAGGAGAAAAAATAGGAGCCCAACATGAGAGTTAGTGGATGTGAGATAATTATTAGAAATTAATATCTCAAACACTATATGAGAGTTATAATCATCTCCGTTCTGAGAATGCTAAAAAGCATTCGTCACTGCATGTTTCTCTTATGAATAGTCTGAATATATCTTGCTTTCAGAAATTCTTCCTCCTTATAACTAATGGGCCTTCAAGCGATTCTTTTAGAAACACAATCATTCGGACGTATAATAGATCGCGCATCAACATAGTGCAAACAGTTTCCCAGTAGCTTGTGCTGCTATTACCATTATAAGTCTCGCTTTCCTAAAATCAAATTGGTTCTCAGATTAAAGTTTATGTCGACACACGTAGATAACCTTTCAATCTCTTACAGAACATATTTTCCATTAATGTTCTAAAACATTGCCCCCCCAATTTTATTGTATCAAAGTTCATTGATTTTCAACGAAACTGCGATTTATTATTTTTCATTTAAAACAATTTTTGCTATAAAAATTATCCCAAACTAAAACAGTTTTTGACGATTCACAAAAGCAAAATCAAAAAATTCAAAGTTAATTATACATTTTAAAAACATAAACAAAGTTAAAAGCTAAAAATAATTCAGTTTTTATGTCCACCATAAAATATTTTCTTTAAAACGGTATCATTGAAAAACAAATACAGAATAGACACAAACTTCCTTATTAAAATATGTAAATATTTATGTGTGCTTAAACATATAAATATTGTTCTCACGGAAATAAATTCGTTCTATTAAATGTACGAGTATGTAAATACACATATCCACAAATAAATATGTACGTCCTATACTTTAGGAAACATGAGTTCAAATGCATGCAAGTCTCCACGTATTTTTTGGAATTGTGGTAACATTGAAAACGAAGACTTCCACACTTTTTACTCAATCTTATTGGACTATATGCTCCCATAAGACCTTCTTCGGGCTGGATTCTGAGCTCACTATCACATTTCCAATGGCAATCCATATGTTGGCATTGAGAATTATGCTCTTCGCCTGGCTATAACTAGTCTCTAGTACTTGCGACAAAGTCAATAGTGAATCTAAATGATTACAGTCTTACTGGGATTTCCACCGCTGCACTTAGAAACATTTAGTTGATTTTGAACAAGACTATTTGAAGTTACGCAAATAGTTCCTAGTACTCTACCGATGGACTTTAAAACAGTTAATGTGCTGATTATTTTTTCTAAAAGTCGTTTTTTACTCTAGTAATAAAATTTGCGGACATGTACTTTCGCTCTCGGCAGAAGCAGCTCAATATTTTTGGGTTTAATGAATAATTGCATCCGCTTATTTTATTCAGTGCCTTGTAGTTTGAAGTAGCAACCGCTATGGAATGGAAGCTCAATCTTCCTAAAGGGCTCAAGATGTGAAAATGTTCGAAGCTCCCATTTGTTTTATCGGGCTTATCGAAATGAGCGGGAAATCTTAAAAGTGTAAATCGTTTATGTTTATAAAGCAGCCCATATGTTTAAGTTTCAAATCTATTTTGACAAAAGAGCAGTACAAACATACATACATACACATGTGCATTCCTACACACACACATACACTCGTATGCAGAGATGAGCAATACAAAAATGATTTCAGGATATAAAGTTGGATTATGTTATGTTTTGATTTCATTAGATTGCATTTGTGCGGCATAAAGGATGAAAGTGCCAAAACGTGTGGCCACGTGGCCGCATTTTCACTTAAATTGTATGCGAACAAAGGAAAACGTACGGTTTCGCAGATTAATTTTAATTTTTCAAGCTTAAATCTCTGTTACACTCAGAATATTCAGTTAAGCAATAAATGATAAACTACGACACCAACAACAACAGCAGCTATAAAAAAAGAGAGCAATAACATCAGAACAAACAACAACAAATTGTCAGGGATTTGTTGTAATTACTTTAGAGATAAGACCGTAAACAAAACAATCATGACGGGATGTTGTTCGTCGGTGGTTCGTTCGGTTGTTTGACAGGTTTTTGTTTATATATATCATAAAGAGACTTTGACGCAAGTGTCACGCACTCACTCACTACCTCCAACGTTTCACTGAAATTCTAAATAAGAAACAAATGGCTATTGAAGTTTCTGTGCTCGTTCATATATATGAAATATATGTTATCTAGCCTTTTCCCAAGCACACTTTCCTGTTAATACCACCCCCGATATAGCAACACATTTGCAATGCTGGTTAGTCCATCACCATCGCCGTAATCCACAAGTGATGCATTCAGTCACGCAGTACACTATTGGCCATTGTAACTGGATGCTTATTGTATGTTGATAGGGCACATTCTCATTACACGAACAAACACACTTCCTTTGTACACGTTGCCTCCCAACAATGCACATCAGATGTACATGCGACTGTTTTGCTTTTATTGATAAGCCAAACTTGGCTGACAGTTTGTAGGAGCATTAATAGGGAATTTGATTGATGGCGCAAATGTTTATTTCACTTTTTGCAACATGTCGTATAAAAATACGTACATGTATACAATATACATACATACACATACGCTATTATTAAGGGAGATAAAACTTGCGCAATTTTTATAAGAAAGCCTGTTGAATTTGTACCATTTCTTATAAGAGGAGTAGTTATTAAAATAATTATTAGCTTCTTTGCAGGATACGATTTTTTACCTCAGAATATGGAGTTTTTTTGTGAATCAGTAAAATCTTGTTAAGAGAATTCTCAAAAAGTTTTCATGTATTCCAGGACCATTTATTTGGTGTGCAATTTGTTTCCATATCTCTACCCTCCATACGAGATGGAAATTATATACTCGTATGTACATATTATTTCTTTTCTCTGTATATGAATACTTTTACACACAAAATTATGCATGTACTATATATTTATACATGTATCTGAATACACACCACTGGTATTAGATAAGTACATGTTACAGGCATCGTATCTACGTGCATTAATATTTAAGTAAATTAAACGACGACACATACAATTTCCATTTAAACTCAGTGAGTTTTGAACAAAGGCAACGTACATATATAAAACTGAATTACTTACAGGCAAGACATCCTAAACAAATGAAAACTCTTTAGCACATTTTAATTAGTAAAAAAGGAGCATATTTATTATCAAAAAACAAAGAACTAAAACATTAAAAAGTCTTTGAGGAAAAAATTTTTTCACCAAAGATATATAATTAAATACAACTAACAAGTTTAAAAGAGGAAAAGTGGAACAACACAACCGCTGGAACTAGAAAAGCTAATAAGAGATGACTCAGTTAAGAGCTATACGAAAGTGATCATAACGATCGAACGAGTACAATGACGCATTGTGCCGAATGTACACTTTTTACATATGCAAATATGAATACGAAGATTTGAAACAGTGTCGGGTTCTCTCTTAACAGCGGCATAACGAAATGAGAAAAAGAACTTCATACTGCTATTCGCTTGCAATAAAGTTCACATTATTTTAATGGTCGTCATTTATTACAAACGATTTCTACCACAAATAGTAGTCTGGCCCTTTCGAGCTCTCCCAATCGCTCATTGTAGATATAATTCATTTTGGAGATAGCTTTTATAACAAATTTATTTGCCCTTCATTTAAAATTGCATTTAAGCTTTCTGCATTTGTTTTTCTTATATTTTGCTTATGAAACGCTCGCAGATAATCGGCTAAATGACGAATACAAATATCCAAGAATAGCCGAATATTTGAGAATTCGAATACGATAACAAAATAACAACAAATCACTGTTTGTTTAAACTTTAATAGTGTCTGCAATATTGCCAAGATGAAATCATGTTTCAAAGTTATTGAAAAAGAAACAAGTTTTAAACTCGCTGAATTGAACTCAAGCGCATCACATGCAACTTTTTCATTAAGAAAACAAGTTTGAAAACACATCAAGCATTATGGCTGAAAATGTAATGTGGACAAGTTGATTTCCACAATGATTAAAAAGTTGGAAAGCTCATACACATTCCACAAACATTTAACTTGCTTAGTGTATCCAAAGCCTAACAATTCTCGTATTTAAATTAAAAGTGCCATACAACAATATATATCGTTTATGACAGAAGAAAGAGAGTGCACAAATTTGCCTTGGAAAAGGAAATCGCGAGTAAATTATTTAACAAAAAGATTTGTTTACTTATATTGAATTTAACTTTACATACATTATTTACGCCGATTGCAAGATCTTTTCAAATAAAAATTTCAATGTATCGCAGGCGATCGTGTGATGTTCCATCAATTGCGATGGAACATCATCGCAAAAGCAAAAATGTTTTGCTGTCTACTCGTAGAGTACAATGGGTATAGTGCAGCGTATTTCATTATAATAATACTTTGTAATTAGGTTTTCGAAAGTTAATTAAAATTCGGTTATGAAAGCGGAAAACTTTTCTCATGAACGCTTCCGGAAGCAGTACCAACAAAAGTCATCCCATTAAAAATAATAAGAAGAAAGAAGGGAAACAAAAGAAGGGTTAGAAAAAGTATGAAAATTGTAAAGAAAAAGTCGCACACAACTTCGTTCTTCCTACGGAAGCTAAAAGAGAAGTTCTATATACACACATACACACGTGTGTACGAGTATGTGTGTATCTCCACAATACTTTTGTCCTGTTATGTTCAGAGTAGCCACAACTACAAAAGTTGGATGCCAAATGGATCTTACGATAACGATGTTTATGCCAAGTTATATTTAGCATGCTAAATATTAGAAAATTCACATCAGGTTCGATGCAACCAAGTAAGCAAATTGTCAGAAATCGGGAATTTATTGGCCGACCATATATCGACGAGCTGACTCCTAGGAACCTTGCCTGTATTAGTGATTTGCAAATATTCGTGCTGGAATATTCGTATTCGAATATCGCCAATTGTAGATATTCACATTCGTATTCTCCAATTAGGCGAATATTTCTCGAATATTTTGTAGGCAAAATATGACAATATGTAATCCCATAAAGAAATTTATACCACATGGTCAGACACGATTTGCTTGTGAATATTCAAAACGTGATTTCAATGAACAGAGCAAACAATTCGAAATGATTACAACATCAATCAACTACTAAAGATCGAGTTTTCGATGGACTTCAACATAGATCCGATATAACAAACGCTCTAAGCTCATTCACATAATTCTAGGAACCATTTGAGAATTGTTAAAAATTAACCACAGACCCTGAAATTTATAGAAAACACAACAAATAAAACTTAGTTCCCCGTTAGGAAAAAATTAAAGTATCCACAATTGAGGGATACGATTGCATGCGAGTATATTTAATAAATTGACTGAGACAATATCTCAAATATATCACATGAAATCCTTTGACACTGATACTATTTTCATGAAACTGCTCAAAAGGATGCTTTTGAAGGGATTAACTAAAAAATTTTAGGGTTTAAAATGTTTAGGATGATTTCTGAGAAAAACTTCGTAGTGGCAGCGCTACTTATTGCTCTTCATATATATTTTGATAAATACATGTAGACACACTCGTACACACACATATATATATATATATATATATATATATATATATATATATATATGTACATATATATACATTTGTACACCACATTATTGTAGCAATTTTTTGTCCGACAGAATTTTTTGAGCAAACATTTCAAAGGAACTACGAAATTGTATTCTCGTAGCCACACATTTACAAAGAGTGCACACATACACACGCTGAGGCAAACTAGTTGCGAGTTCATCCCATTAAAAGATGAACATAATATTTTAATGAGCGAAATTGTTATTCACACAAAAGCACACACCCATTCATTTAAACCTACTGAATTCCTTGCAACATAAATAAACGGTTGTGAGTGAAAATAATGTATAAAAAAATTGTTTTATGATTACCGAAGTAGACTTTCATCTCCACTGGGGTGGGCCATAATGGCAACAAAATCGAGACGAAAGATGACGCTCAATATAATTCAAAATGATGACTGGAAAATAAATTGCTGTTATCTTTGACCAACAGCAGGCATTTGGTTTTACATTTATACGTAGCTGTGGCTATAGTCACTTAAACATAACATATAAAAAATATATGGAATGTCTCACACACCATTGTCATCTCAGCGTACCCCAGACACAAGTATGCACGTGAATATGGATGTATGCGTTTAACGTAATTATTACACACATACACTTGAGTGTATTTGTTTATGCTGAAGGAGACATATTCGAAGATCCCATATTCCTGATCTTTGTTTTTTTTTTCAAGTCTTCATAACTCACTTGATTATCCTGTTATGCGTCAAGCGAACTTAGTATGATCCAAGATTTGTCCGTAATATGTACAACAAGTGCAAATGTATGTTAAGGGATCTCTCTACCAATCTGCAATTTTTTAGTTCTCCGCTAAGAACACAGACGCTCACCCAGTATTCCTTGCAGTTTGTTAAACTCAAAATCAGTGACCCCATTACGTATTTGCTTGGCCGTGTTTAAATGTTGCATTACAAATACAACATGACTTATTGTTGTTGTTTCTTGGATGATTCTCTTCGAATACGGCCCGGTATTCCTTACTGTAAGAGTATTTACAAACTTTCTTTCCAAACGTAAATTAAAGAAATTATCTGCCTAAATTAAAATTGCAAATCAGTTTTGTGAGCATAATTTTATAAAAAAAACTTCCATGCTTACAAAAAAAAACAAATTCATATATTATCTCTTGTAGTCAAGAAATGCTTGTTGTTTTAGAAAGGGGCTCTCAGATTTTCTAACTTACAACGTTGAGTAACAACTTCGTAGGCATCTGAAACAAAATGTAAAATATCGCCAAGCAAACCACTAACTTAATGCTAGAATGACGAAGTAACTAGTTTGCGATTATGGTGTACACATGCGTGCCTGAAGACATGAGATATTTTGGAAAATATTGTAGACCTCTAAAAATGTGTTTGTATTGATACGTTTTTCCACCCATAAATTATTTATTGAATGTTCAATGTGATTCGAACAATGAAATATTAAAAAGTGCATCAAAACAAATTCTGAGGACTGTCCCTGGCAGACTCCTTTGCTCTGTTATTACTCCGCCCACAGGGGGATTCGACATTTCAATTCTCTCCTCTCTGTCCCAAAATGGGCTTGAGTGTCACTGCGGTACCTCGCAACACTGGCAACTACTTGTTTTGGAGAATACACTCTGCGCTGTTGGGCCATTTTTTAATGGACGAATCCGCTATTGTAATTGCAGTACTGCCGTCATTCTGTAGGTGAATTTCGAAGGAGTTAATATCCCAAAAATACAATTTAATTTAGTTGCTTATTTTTGTTATTTGTAATCTACATTTCAAACTTCATATCTCTCAAGTGGAACGAACATCAAATATATAAACAAATTATATTGAAGTTTTTGATACCAAATTACTTGTCTGAATGACATCTGAGGATTGTATATATAATTGAAAAAAGTTGCCTCAAAATACTTTGATTCATATTAACGATTAATTGTAAAATCTGGCAGCTACAGCAATGAAAACGATTTGTACTTCACATTTTTAATTGCGCATGTCAACCAATGAACCACCCATTTAACTGCTCATTCCAAAAAAAATCTTTAACGCAAAATCTTATGTATGTATACTTGTATATATATATATATATATATATATATATATATATATATATATGCATATGTACATATATATGCATATATAAATTTGCACATTAAACTCAAAACAATGGTGATAGACGCCATTGACAGCATAAAAATGGAAAACGTTGAGCTTCCAAGATTTTTTTGAGATGATTTTTTAGTGAAGGGTAGCATGAGATGTTTCTCTGTTTCGATTAAATGAAAATAAAAAATTTAAGTCTTTAATATAA
Organism: Linnaemya vulpina; assembly: GCA_963675445.1. NCBI lineage: Eukaryota > Metazoa > Arthropoda > Insecta > Diptera > Tachinidae > Linnaemya > Linnaemya vulpina. The sequence continues at coordinate 61,282 of OY776277.1, read as the reverse complement.
TATGCGTATCTTTCAGGCATATTTGAAATTGCAATAAACTTGAAATCGTAATGAAATATAAATTTTATAAAATCGATATTCACTAACTGTCGTGTCCCTGTAAATTATATATAAGGGAATAAAAATATAAGGGAAAAGTTCGGCTTTCAATGTCCTACAAAGTCACACTCAAAACAAGGTACCTTCAATCTCAATCGCGTATATTATTTTGTCCGAAAAGAATGAATTTAACTGGCAAAAATATATTTGTTTTGACTCAACCCAAAAGAAAACCCCTTTTGATTTCCAATTATAAAGTACCAATTCAAATCATCCCATTTGTCTTGTAGCGTAAGTATTTGCTATACTATTTTGATATTAAAGAGAAAACGCGAGCTTTCCGAAAACACGCTAAATAATATTGCAAAATATTCGAAATTGCGAAATATTCATTTCGTTTTGATGAACATTTCGAACATAAAATATCAAGATTGAAAATTACTAAGAATAACAGTTATTTCATGTTCCGACAAAATTTGTCGGAATTTTTTCATTAAATTGAGGGAAACACGACATAAATGTAGTGAACGACTCCTGCTCGTGCAACGCATTGTGCCAGAACTATGAAAATGTGGGTGAAAATGGCAGCGCGGATCGATTTTGGCTATTTCGGCGATTCCGGCAAATATCACATTATCTGTCGCGAGTTTTATAAATATATAAGCCAACCTACGGGAACTCATGAGCAAACACGTATTTATGCTGTTTGATTGTAGACAGTACGATAGATCGCGTCATTTAAAATCCTGATAGTGTTCAAACAGTTGCTGTTTTGCAAATAAAGACTAAAGGCCCAAATAAAATACACTAACGGCTAAGAAAACAAGACAAGACAAGAAATTCACGTTTCTAAAGTCATGTTCCAGAATATATGCCAGAGTTGTCGCGTTTGGCAAGCGGCTAGGAGAAAAATCAAATAATAATTTTAGTCTGGGCGCCATATTGAATATGTCACATCTCGCAACGAGGCTGTGTGCAAATGAAAAAATTATGTTTGCCAAAGCACTTGTGTAGTTCATTTCGTACATATGTAAGTGAACCTGTATGCATGCATGTGCATGCGCGTACATACTAAATATAGATGCTAGTAAATATAGATGCTCGGATATGATACAAATTATCTGCTCACCATTTAAACCGCCACTAAGCTTTGGAATCGGGTTTGTTTACAAGCCGGCATCATATTCTAATGTAAAAATGCTACTTTGATAACTTTGTAAAGCTATCGGGAAAAGGCAGGAAGCGGTAGACATACTCGTATGCGTGTAGACTTAATAATCACAAAAACGTGAATGAAAATCGACAAACCCATATTTATCAGCAACAAACGTGTACACATACTTTATCGAAACCTTTCCCAGTTGTTTATAGTTTAGTTTTTTCATATACAAAATATTGCAGATCTTCACTTTTTAAATGTTCAAAGTAGATAAGAAAATTAACACAACGACGGCTCCATGGAAATTTTTGAGGAAGGTTCGGAGTTTCGCTTATACTCGTATTTGCACATCATGTCTCAGGCAATGAGCAGCAATGCAACTTGTAAATTCATTATTTACTTACACACTATCTGATGTCGATTTCTTATCTCGGATCGAAGGAATGATTTACAGACATGTTTTCATTTATTGATTAGTTATCTGGTTGTTGTTTAAAAATAAAACACCTGAAAAAATTGTTTTCGTCCTATTACGAGTTTCATATACAAAAACACGAGAATAATGAAAAGGGAATTAGAAAAATTCCATAAAATAATTTTCCTTTTAAAGAAACAGTTGGTGAGTATCGGTACCGTATCAGAAACGGACAACCTCAAATTGGATCAAGAGACAGAAACAATTGTGTGGCGCTCACGGAAGAAGTATCAGGTTCAATTTTCACACGTTCTTTCTAATAAATCAACTCTATCAAAATTGTTTAAGTTTCATGATGAACTTTATATATCAAAATATTTATTTATTCCTGTTAAACAGTCAAATTGCAGTCAAACTGTTCACAAAGAAAACTATAATCAGGAGAATATTTCAAATAGTTGAATGAAATTCAGTCGAAAATTGTATTTAGTTTCATAAATGAGGATCTAAATGAAAGTATTGAAAAAAGTGGCAAAAGTCTGACACTTGTGACTCTCAGCTTTAGTAAGCCGATATTACGTTTTTAGGTGACATGTGTACCCGTTCTAAAGTGACTTGCACATTCGAAAGTGTTTCTTTGGAATATAAAGAGCGCATAGAAAATCTATGTGGAATCATTGTTCGAAACTGAAGTGTGTCTTTGGGGTCCTAAAGAAAACGTTAAGAAAACTTGAGCACAATCTTCACGGCTTGCTGATTTTACCTACGCTAACTAAAACATAAAAATGAAACTTTCCTAATATAATTCCACAATATCAATATGATCGTGTGGTGTGAAATTGCGATCGCGAAAAGCATCGCGTTGGTTAATGTTAATAAAGCTACTGTTGTTCTTGGTTTTATGAGAAGGTGATAACAAGAATTTCCTGGTCCACTTCAAAGCAAAAGATATTGTTTTTTTTATTTTATAATGAATTAATTTTTCTGTTGTTGTTTTATTAAATTTTAACTAAATTTAGTTAATTCTTTATACTAAACTTTATGGGGATTTAAGTACAATATTAACAAGTTTTTGTGTAAAATTTTTATAGGAATCTTAAATAAATTTTATTTTATGTCGTTTATTGTTTTTTTCTTTTTTGCTATAGTTAAGTATCGTTTTTAGCTTAGCTTTAGTTTTGTTATTTTTTTAAGTTGTCTTTTTATTTTCATAAAAAAAATAATTTTTGTTTATTGAATAATAATTGCATTTATTTCATTCTTTTTTTTCTTTGCATCTGATAATAAAATTTAAAACATTTCTCGTTACATTTTAAGCTTAATGGTAATAAAATTTACAGGTTTTATCAATTAGAATTATTATTTCTACGTTTTTCTTGCTTTATATGAGACTTAATCATTTCACAAATTTTATACATTTCTTTTGCGCACAACTGAAAAATAAAAGTAAAAATAAAAGGAAAAAATGAACGTACTTTTTTATGCAATTAAATGTTTGATTTTCATGACGTAAATTGAGGATTCGATTTAATTTTTGTTCTGTTTGCAAATTCGAATTATTCAATGCGAAATGTTGTAAGAAAATGTTAAAAATAGAAGTTGCACTCACATAAGTTTTCTGCAGATAGTCATTTGGTATTATGACGGACGCTTCCGTCAGTGATTTATTTAATGTATTCTTATTCACTTCTTAGTTTGAATTTAAACACAAAACAAGAAAATATACAAACTCATGGCACGGCTTTTATTATTATGAATTAAATTTGCTTTAATGTTTTTGTTAATAAAATATTTCTTATAAAAAATGCTTAATAACTACATCACTTTTGATTGCTGCTTTAAAAAGTCCAACCGAAAGAAAGACTTTTCAAATTACATAAAATTTTTCGTTAATAACAATTTTAAAAATAAGACGAAAATAATAGTAATAAAAATATTGTAGAAATATAAAAAATAAAAGTATAAAAAGTACTATTTACATGATTTTTGTTTATATTGAGATTATTTATGACCATTTTCAACCGTGAAGGTGCAAACAAATGCTAAAATGTACCGGCAAAGAAACCACGTCTAAGAGAACTCCATTAGAAGAACATGCCGCCAATAAGTGGTGTTACTAGTTTAAGTCGTACTTTGGAGGAAAATGACTTGAGGGTTTAACCACCTCTTCAACGCTGTAAAATTCACACTCGAATATCAAAATGAATTTGTTGAAGCAACCGCACCGAAGTTGTATAAGAAATTAAAAGGAAAAAAGAACACACACGCAGTCATAATGAAAATAAACTGTGCGTAGGTTTGCCTCTGTACAACCTTTTTTAAGAAAAATTAGTTTTGGATATTCTCAATTCTGTTTGCAACATGGGTAAAATCAGTGTTACATACGTAAACGTAGACGTAAACATATCAAGAAGGCTGTTAATGGTGCTACAGTAAGTTTTGTAATGCCGCCGCACCATTGAGGCTGAGGGTATGGTTCCAGTTTCGATAGGAAGAAGCAGCGGCGGCGTATTGTTGATAGTTGTTGTATAGTTGCTGTTGTTGGTGGACTTGCTGCAGATGATCATCATTAAGATCACTGGTGATGTTGGAAGAATCCTCCTGTAAATCGCTTGGAGTTAGTTGGCTTTGCAGTAAGTTTTGGTGATGCTGGTGATGATGAGCTGCAACCATTTTGCTATTTAAATAAGCCGCCGCTTTAAGTTTTTGATTGTAAAAGTTAACTGCTGCTGTCGAGGACGTAGCTGTTGATTGTTGTGAATTTTGTAAGTGTTGCTGGTGCTGCGGTGGATGTGATGATGACGACGATGGAGACGTGGGGTCATTTTGATTTTGTTGCAAGTGGTGATTGGCACTAGAAAAGATGCTGCTGCTAGTTGTACATGAGACTGAACTTAATGTTGTATTGACGGTTGGGCTTGCACCGGAATTGTTGTTACGCAGCATCTGATCAGCTCTTCCTTAAGCCAAGGGATACTGATGATGTCACAAACTGGTCGTACCGGCTGGTGCATGGTAACCCAAACTTTGGTAATAAGATTCTTGACCCAAGGCAGCATGTGAATTAGTTAGTGGACTAAGAGCATTGTAGCCGGCGTATTGGCTCATATCGTACATTTTAATATCAGCCTTCGATTCAGTAGGTAAGAGGCGATTAATAGAGAACGGATGGCTGGGAGGTGCATAACCCGAAGGCTCCTGCTTTAAATGATGCATTGACGAATGGTAATCACTTATCAGCGAGGGATGACATCTGTTAACCATACTTGTGATGCTGGAAAGTTCTTCTTGCTGAAGCTGATGATGATGCTGGTGATGAGATGGCGCGTGTTGTGCCTGTTGTCCCAAGCATGCCAGTTCTGCATTGGCATGTAGCATGGCCAAAGCCTCAGCATCTTTACTATGAGCAGATCCTAAAGCACCTAAGCCACCATCTTTATGATGGTGATGCGTTTGATGGTGATCTAATCTACTATGGTGATGGTGGTGATGCATATGATGGGTATCATCGTGATCTTTCTTTCCAGGTGATGTGGCTTCTAAACTGCTATGTGATGGTGACTTATGAAGTTGTCTTATGGCTTCCTTTTTCTCATCTTTGAAACGCTTCTGTCGTCTTAAATAGCAACCATTTTCAAACATATTTCCTGAATCCGGATGTAATGTCCAGAAGGAACCTTTCCCAGGCTTGTCAGGAGTACGAGGAATTTTAACAAAGCAATCGTTGAAGGATAACGAGTGTCTGATCGAGTTTTGCCATCTCTGCTGATTTTGCCGATAGAATGGAAATAGATCCATGATGAACTGATAGATTTCAGACAACGTAAGCATTCGCGTTGGATTATTTTGTATGGCCATTGTTATAAGCGAAATATAAGAATATGGTGGCTTAGCGTGGGTGTAACTCCTTCGGTAAGTTGTTGGCTTTTCCACTCGAGATCTGTTAAGTGAATTCGGTGACCCTGTGTCCAAGTCGCGGGCACTTGCTGCAGCTGCCATAGATGAATAACCACTCATCGCTGCCATAGTAGACATTCCTCCACCCATACAATTTCCCATCTGCCCAAGGGGAGAACCCATGGAAGCGTAACTCATGCTACTTGGTGTCATGCAGTTTTGGGCCATCGAGTTCATTGCTACAGCAGCCCCCATTGATCCACCCATGCTTGCTACTGCTGCAGCGGAATCCAAAACACTAGAGCCAAATGTAGCTGCCGTCTGCGGGGACACTGAAGACATTCCCCCACCAACTGGCATGCTCATAGCATTCATACTATAAGGCGTTCTCGCTAGTGGGCTCATATTTCCACCATTAGTGCCATTTGCAATGCTATTGTTTGCATTTTGTACGTTATTCGATGAATTATTGCCGCCGCCGCCTCCGCCACCTGAGTTATTCCCACCACCACCAGATCCCGACGACTGGCTAGTCATGCTTACGGGTCCGCTTGTCGGCGTCTCCGAGTACAACTTTTGCATTATATCGATCGTCGTCTGATGGGGCGATCCCTTAAGGAAACTATTTAAAAGTTGAGCCGTTATGATGGCGATTTTTTAAACCACGTAATACCGAAAAACAGTTCTTAAAACTATAATAACGAAATGTAATTCCAACACTTTGGATCGTCGGAGTATATCTATCCCGATAACTTTGATTATCTGTATATTGTCTTAAGTGAAATTTGTTTAAAGTCTTGGAAGCAGTAACTCAATTTCTGCAAGTTTCACCATTTCAACCAATTGTAGCCTTTCTTTAATTTGGAATTGCACTTCTGTTCTATTTAATTTAGCAATAAGAATTCGAGTGTTTTAGTTTTGTATATCTTTCTTCTCTCCTTTTCTTTGCACTGTTGTAAAATTTTCACTTTTATTTGTTTGCTTGGCCGTGATTTGTTCTTTGTTTTGCCAGTTGTTTAATATATTTTATGTACTTATATGTAGATACATATAGCATTTAGTATTTGCTTAAATATTTCTTTCATATACAACACAAATCTATATATAGATATTTATTTACTGATATAAAACACTAATAAGACGGTTTGTTGTTTCTTTTATTAAGACCGAACTGTGTTTAATGGAACAATATAATCATATGTAATTACAATTAATAATAAGAAGAATGAATAGTATTAATGATAATTTGTGTTTCTACAATGCGCTCGAGTACTCTTTGGCTTGAGCTCTTGAATTCGACTGTTTACAGAGGGGAATACTGGCTTACTATTTGGCTTGCTAACAAATATTGTTCAGGCCGTGCTCAAGTGTACGCTCGCTACGATGTTTAAACGACAATGTGTTATAATAACTTGGGTAGTTCAGTGGAAAGGCAAACGAACGAGATACACTAACTACTATTGCATTCATTAGTAAACTCACACAACGCCACGAACGCTGAGAAACTTTGAAACAACCCGTCATGTATAGACACATATTTACTTTAAAGCATACACACACTCATTCTTGCTCACAGGCCATACATGAGGATGTCATACCAATTCAACCACTTTTCCCATATATTCTGCTTCTTCCTTCAATAACTCTCAGCAAAAAAGCATTCCTACTTGCATCCAAGAGCATACACACGCATACCCACTTATCCATGTATGTGGCTGCAAACGTCGAAATATATGTACGTATGGAAATACATGTATGTGAGTGTAGCATTGTTTGCACCAGAGATATACTTAGGAGATATCAAACATCCAATGGCACCGTAAAAAAGCCACCATGTTTGCTGCTTTCTAGAGAGAGATGTGTATAAGTGATAATTGTTAGGTTTTGTCTCGTTTTCACTTTGCCGTCGTCAACACTCAGAGAGGAAAGCAAATCGTTTGTTGATTCACTTATACCTGTACAACAACAATGGTTCGCTTATTGGATTTTGAACTCACTACATATTCAACCAACGAAAAATACATTCCCAAGGGGTGGAGTTCAGCATTAGACACTCCCTTTCTTATCGTTAGGATGTTCTTTGTGTGTTTTGTATGTTGAGTATTCGAACATTCATAAGTATGTGTGTGCATGCAGATGTACATATCGACGAAACCATTTTCTATTAAATGGGCCCTTTAAGAGCTGAGAGAAAATTTCCTACTGACTTCAATGCACTTTTTACTAAGAATAGAAATCAATTCTGTTTCACTTCAGCTCGCCACCTCTCCGCGTCAAAGCAATTTGTCTATAACAATGCAAGGAACAGCTGTTTGTGATATTTGTGTGTGTGTGTGTCTGTTTTTTGCTAACCCAAAAACCTCTTCGTCCATTATACTCGCATTCAGCTTTCATTTTTTGCTGCTGCAGCATTTTTATTTGTTTAGAGCATAAAACAGCCAAGAAAAGCATTATTTTGAAACACAACTAAGGCAGCCACGAGTATTTTCGAAATATGATATTTACTACTTTTTATATACAATGTGAATGTGTGTGTGTTATAAACATGTATGTATGTAGGGATGTTCAGAGTGTCTGTATTTATATATACAATTACACATACCTTCATACATGCACACCACATTCATATTGATATCATCATGCCATTCATTTAAGCAAACCGACGACAACTTAAACTCAAAGCTGAGGAGGAAAAATCAAATGTTAAAGACGATAATATTATCCAGAAATGTATTGAGATATAAAAAAAGAAACCCTTCTTTCGCAATTTCTAAATAACACTCAAGTGGGCTGGGCTGGTCTGATCTGGTCCGGGTAGGTTGTAGTGGGGAGGGAATAGAATAGTACGTAGTGATGAGATACGTGTGTGTTTCTACGTTCCTTCTGTTCATTTTCATTCAATGCTAAAAAACGTGGTTAACAATTTTCAATTTTCATGGCTGAGGTTAAGGTACAATATAAATATTGGTCGTTTGTTTGGTGTTAACGTCATAGTAAAAAATGCCAATGTCACATTCTCGTCGTCAATGTAAAGAAGCATGTAGACATATTAAAATACGTAGTAGAACGCGCTTTCAAAACGGATGATGTTTTTACATTTTACAATAAATCAAAACTTATTTCAAATCGAAAACAGTTGAAATACATTGAATTCCAATGAAAGCACGGCAAAAGTTATTCGTAAAAAGTTTTAAAGGAGCTCATAACCGGTAGAGTTTGTGTTACAAAATATTGGATCCAATAATACAATAAAATGCTGCAACTACGCTCTT